>JARHVA010001447.1:1592500-2208472 GCA_037957365.1 Torreya grandis | reverse complement strand
ATTCCCGCCACACAAGCTGTCATCCCATCCTTGACTTTTCAAGTACTGCCTTCATTGCTATTTCATAGAAGGCATCATTAATTCTCATTGTTATTGAGATCAACGTAGGCAATTCTGTTCTTTGTTGTTGTGAAGTTTTTATTCAAGTCTAATATGATTCACAGTTTACATCCAGCTTGAAAATTTGTGTGGGACTGGAGTCTCGTAAACCTCTAGAAGCAAGATGACGAGGAATATGTAAGGCTTAGAGGTTATTGTTCAAATTATTTAATGCGAGCTTACTGGAACGTCTTTTTAATTTTCTAACTTTTAGAACACATGAAGGCTTATGATAACTACTAGAAAATTTGCAAGGGAATATATTTGATCACGTAACGTGTAAGTGCCGAATATAAAATTTGGTCTAGAATTAGTATTTACACCAATAGGTGTTCCTTCAGTGGCATGCAGGGGGGTTGGGAGGTGTAATGGCATGAGTGTGTCAACTTTTAATTTTTTTAGAGCCGACAAAATAAAAAAAAACCTATACCCATTTTTAATTAGTTTACAGCTTACACATTAAAAATAATAAAAAAGATGCGACGTTTCAAGAAAATAAAAGCAAAGGAGAGGTAATTTTTTTTAATATTTATCCCTACAAAATTTACTCTCTTATCAAGTTATTAGGGGTTTTAGAGATTTTTTTACATCTGATAAAATAATGATAGGTATGGTAAAATAATTATATGTATAGCACAATACATCTGTAGTATTATAAGGTTTTTTGAGAATTTTTTTAATATATATTTAAATTATATAATTATAGGGTTTCCATGTATATTTTTACATTCGTGGACTGTAGTATTATTAGGTTTTTTGAATTTTTTTAATAGATCTGCATGAAGTTTATATATTTAAAAATTAATCATATTATTAAGTAATTAATTAGAATTTTTAGAGAAATTTTTACATCTGGTAAAATAATGATATATATGGTCAAATAGTAAAATAATTATATTTATACAACAATTATGTATGCTATTATAATGGTGTAATCTTATTTTTACATTTGTAGCATTACAAGGTTTTTTGAGAATTTCTTATGATATATTAAAATTATATAATTATAGGGTTTCCATATACATTTTGAGGATTTTATGATATATTAAAATTGGATAATTATAGGGTTTTCATGTATATTTTTACATCCATAGTATTATAAGGTTTTTTCAGAAATTTGTTTAGAATCTTTAGATCATAAGGTAAATAGACATGACCCGTTCTCATACCCAGCGTATTTATAATGTAATAGTTCGATATTAAATTATTATGTTAATATAAATTTATTACTAACATATATATCTTAGATAAATGTATGTAAAATACACCCATAGATATCATTTTTGAGGCAAGTCAAGATGTATGCTAGGTGTCTCAAGAATAATATCTATCGGTGTATTTTACATACATTTATCGAAGATATGTATGCTAGTTATTTTAGGCATTTAGCGGCATCTTATCTCAGACGTTCTGCTGCTTTTTCGTAAAGAGAAAGGAACCAATGACCTGGGTGTTTAGTTGGAATGCTAGAAGCTAGAATATGATACGGAGGTGGTTTTAAGCAAAAAATATAGCCGACGCCTAGTTGGGTAGGGAAAACCCTCTTGACGGGTATGCAGTGTGACAGAAATTGGGTTTGAATGTGCACATATGGGAGTAGTTTTAAGTGGTGGACCGCCTGCTATATTATGTGTTAGAATATTCCCCGGGTCTTTGGGATCACACGCAAGACTGGAGTGTCAGTTCATGCTGGGGACAGTGAACTGTGGTGTTAGCACAGGGAGCCCTCTTGGTGGCTGAGGTTCAAACTGGATGTTAAGAAGTCTACATGCATTGAGCCTTGAGTGTTCCCGGCTTAAAAATAAAAAATCATACTGCATACAAAAATGTAATACGTGTGAACAGCTTTAAAAGATCAATACTTATTAAGAGCAATGAATCAGGTTTGTGGTTGGCCAGCATAATCTTTATAATTGTTATTAGCTTTTATGATATGTTGAATTTTAGTAAGGATTATATGTTTTCTTTATTGGTACACAATTTTTCAGTTATATGGTATGAGTGTCTATAGTAGCACTTCAATACATGTCCAAATTTTCAACCTTCACTGGACGTTTAAGTTTTCTGCAAAGATTCATTTATCCGAGAAATCTCAGTAATTTTGCTTGTTTGTCACAGGATGCAACGCCATAAAGGTCAGTTTACATCATCAAGGAACACTTCTGAATTTTTAACTTCAGAGGAGCAGAAGTGGGACTCATCTGAGGATTGGATCCAAAACACTAATGGTAGTCAACAAGAAGTTGTGTGAGTTTCCAACCATGCTACTATACTGTGATGCTTTTTCGTTAAACAGCAAGAAATGCCTTCTTATTATTCTCACAACTATGAAAAGTTTTGGGTCTCGATAAATGCTGAAGTGAAGGCATCATGCTGTCATTTGGGAGAAAAAAGTAATTAATTTCTTTTTACATTTTTCATTAACTAATCAAGGCATTTAAGTGCGAGCCTTGGTCTCAGTCCTAACATATTCCTGTGAAATTCTTGTTTCAGATACAATGTTGTTCTTTGTTTGGCTGCCATTTAAATCCATGGTTTACTTTGAAAATGCACTTTATTATGTCCACTAACAAAAGATACATCCGTTTTAGTTGTGGGGACCTGGACACTGCTGAGTTTGGCGAAAGCCAAAGGATGGTGTATGTAGCGAGTTTCTTCTGACTGGTCATGGAAAGAAAATGAAATTTATGAATACGTTTTTTATGTTCTTTCATATGCAAGAGTAAGAGAGCCTTCAGAAAGAGATGTAGGGTAGTATACACACATAAATGCTAGCTTGCTTTGCGAAATTTAGTGATCTGCCATTGGATGTTTTGTGGGTCATTAGGAGCACAAGATAGAAGGGATCAACAGCTCATGAATTACTGTGATTCTATGTGATGTAACAGTGATCAGCATGTATTTGTAAAGGAAAATGTTCTTCCCTTTATCTAAAATTTATCTTTCAAGGAGTTTTGGGGATGGGGACGACATGAAATGACGGGATAAGTTTCTGGTACTGCAAAAATTTGCTTGGATTTTGTGCTACAAATTTTCATTTAGGACAAAAATGAAAATATGAATATATGATATCATAAACTATGATAATAAATATAACAAGATTCAAAGTCACAAAATGACAGAATATAACAATCTTATTTGAGGCATTAAAAAATGCTAATCAGAGAGCAACAAGCTCAATCATCATCAGACTCATCACCTGACACATCTCCCATGCCCTCCAATAAATTTTTCTCATCAGTGATCTTGGAGTTTCAATCATGTGATTGTTCCAATGGGATCCCAACCAATCTTAGCTGAGCCTCCTTATCCACACCTATCTGTCTTGGCTCCCGAGGTTCAAAATCCCATCGTGTTGCCAGAGTTTGTTTATATTGAGATGTCTTGTGACTCCAAAGATTTAGGGCATTGTGTACTACAACTAGCTTCTCCCGTCTTCAAGGGGTACACCTTTTCCTCTTGATAGAGTGGACGAAGCTATAAGTGGACAATTTCTATTAGTAGCAAAGGAACTAGCAACTTGAGAAAGGAGGCAAATTGCATGCATCTGTAGCATTGTCATACCCACATATAGCTGTCACCATCCAACGAAGTTTTCCTTGGAAATAGTGGCTATATCCTTCCTAGATGACTACTTGTAGTTGTAGTCATCAAGACTTGCAAGTGCTACCCACTTGATCTGAATTGTTACAACCTCCTCTGTTGTATACATTTTCTTAAGGGCCTTAAAGAATATTTCATCATCTCCTCGATATTGATGGAAGGCAATCTCCCAACCTCTTGACATACCATTTCAGGTTAACTGCATATGCTATCGTGTGTAATGGGCGTTCAATTTCTACCACCTCCACTGAACAATCATCTGAATATGCTGGTCATAGAATGCTAAGGTGGGATCTCTATCATGAATTGCAGCTCTCATTAGTCTCATAAATATCTCCAAGGTTGGGAGAGTCAGTGTCATCACTTTGAATGACGCTAACAAGAGGTGTTGTGAATGACAATATGCTTCACATTTACCAAAGATTATCTTTAAGAATCAATTCCCTCACTCTCTTACTGTCATTTGTCTTGCAATTTGCCCATCCTGTCCACTAACTAGTCATTATCATAAGCTGCAAGGGCTCTTGCAACTCAATAATCCTCTCCAACAAGATGAAATAATTGGCATATCTCATGTCCATAAGTTTGGGGAATTCCATCCTTGAAAAAGAACCTGAACAGTGCGAATGGGGTGTGGTGGTTGCTTATAAATATTTTCACATTTGTAGCACACAAGGCTGTGTTTCATGCGTCCAAGATTGCCAATGTCAGATGCATTGGTTAGCACATGTACACAACACATGGTCCAAAATATGTGTTTATGGCTGATGTAAACCAACATCCCTGCTTTTCTACACACTTTGGCTGCACATGTAACTACCTGCATGGAACTGGAGAGCCCAACTTCCTTTATGACATCTTTTGAAATCTAAAAATGAAATATCTGCATACGTACAAACTCTAGAACAGTCAATGGCTATGAGCAAGTAAAGTCATGTGAATGCGAAAACCTCGTCCTCATCCATATCTTTGTCATTTGTTTGATCAAAAAATTAGCCTTTGAGTAACTATTTTCAAGAATTGATGTACTAAGTTTGTGTCCTGTTCTAAGTACATACAATTGACCTACCATAAATGCCTTATTCAATTTATCCTTAGACTAGGGAGATTGGACAACATGGAATGGGACACCATTGGCTAAAGAGCATTTGCCATTCGCATCATAATCTTTCTTATGTGCTTGCACATTATACATTTCTGCAACTGTGTTTGTGGCCTTCCTTTCAATTTTTGAAGACCCTTCTCCCTTCTCCATGTTATCTAGAACCCTAGGAGTTGCAACCCTAGAAGCACCCCTAGGAGAAGGGATGCATTTGGAGTAGAACAGTTTTCGTTGTTGTATAAAACCTGGTCATTTTAGCCCCCTCTTCATGAGTATTTTTTGCACAACACCTCATCCCTTGTCCGGGTATGTGTAAGAGGTGAGCATTATCCTTGTTTATTCTCCCGTCAAAGCTGAAATTACAAATATTGTATTCATAATAGTGTCTTTCCCTTGTTTGTGTCAAGAATGCTTACAAACTGAAATAGGGCTTTAGTTGGTTCAAATGGTCCCCTTGTATATTTCTTCAACAAAGGTTAGGGGCTCCCAAAAGCACTCTTTGTTTCCCCCATTTGCTTCACAATGGCATATTCATCTGATCATGATTGCTTGTCCATATTTTGCAGCTTGTTGAAACTAAAAAAACAAACCAAAAACTAAAAGGAACAGTAAAGAAATGTATGAAAGACTAAAAACTAGTACATATATCTTGTTTAAATGTATCTGACAAACACTGTGAGATATCAATCTCAAGGCCCTTATCTTGGATTTTTCACATACCAGAATTATTAATAATTTTATTATCTTCTTTGCACTTTCCCATTGACTGGTGACAAATCATGTCAATCTAACTGCACCAATGTATCAAGCTTGAAAAAAATCTTTCCAAAAAAATGGGGCTTCAATCTCCACCATATGGCCAATATTTTATGATTTTTCGATTGAAATCTCCAAGAAAAAAGAAAAAAATTCTAAGTGATGTTCAAATGGATGTCAATTTCTTTGTTCGCTCTAAGAGATGTCGTTGTTTGTATAAACTCTAGTGGTTCTTGATTCATTTTCTTCCGCCCTTGATCAAGAGCGTTGCACTCTATTTCTCTGAGAGGTTGCTGCTTTCAACAATAAGAACTTATAGGGGATCCGGAGAGCTACCAACAAAATTACCTCAGTCTTTCAACCTATGTTGTAGTCAACTTCTAAGCAGGGGCCATTTCTTATTTCTGAAACATATCAGAAATAAAAACACCCATAGAAATGTCCCGGAAATGTTTTTTTGTGTTGTTTCTGAAATTTTAATAATTTTTGAGCATTTCTTGGCAATTTGTTTCACTATTTCTTTTCCACGGCTACATTTAATCTTGAGGATGATAAAAATCCTCCTCACGCACCTTCTATTGAAGCTGTAGGAGTTAGGGTTTTTTCAAGTTTTGTTGGTTATTGTGATGGTATTGAAGATTAAGAGCTAGGTTTATTATGTATCCCATGTTGTCATCTATAGATGTAGGCTTTTAACATTAACCATTGTTTTACATGTGGGAATTAATGAATAAATGGGTTTTTCGTCCATTTTTGATCTCCTTTATTTGTATTTTAACTAGCTGTTTTCTTTGCCATTTCCACATTTCCTAAGGGTTTGAGGGCTTGCATTTCCTATTACGTTTTTTTGCGGAAGCCATACATGCTTCCATGTTTCACGCAACTCATCTTTCAAACCATCACAAATGCTAGAGGCATAAAGCACCCTTTTGTTATTTTCCGTTTCACATGTGGAGGGGTACAACATAGTTATACGATGCTCATCCTTGCGCGTTGCTATTAGGCACACCCTTGTCTATTCCCTTTCTGTCTAGTCACTGTGGATCTACTTTGTTTCAGTGTTGAGGGCTCTGTAACACCCTTTGTCTATAGTCTAGGTCACAGGGGTAGGCACATATTACTAGTTAGGAGACGTTCCTTGACCTTGGGTGTTAGGAGGGGTTATAGGAGGAGAACCTATGCTTACTCATAAGATTGTCCAGCTTGACCACCTTAGTGTTGGACACCCTTGTAGAATGATTAATGTCTAGTGAGATACTAGAGGTGGATCGAGGCCTCTATCTATATATGGCAGTGCTCGACCAACGAAGCAAGAAATATCAATAGCTAGTAGCCCCCCATAGATATTTGGTGTTGTTGCCATATAGATATATAAGGTGCCAGTATATATATAGGGCTGTAGAGCAATATAATAATAGGTCATTGACATATTTATATAGGTTATAGGGTGCGTCGAGCCCAACTAACTACTATTTATGGGTGGGGGTGGATCTATATAGAAGGTGCTGACTATTAGATAGATCTCGACCAACGAAGTAGGAAATAACTATAGCTAGTAGTCCCCCCTAGATATATGGTGTTGTTGCCATATAGATATATAAGGTGCCCCATACACACACGCACACATATAGGGCCGTAGAGCAATATAATAATAGGTCGTCGCCATAGCTATATAGGTTATAGGGTGTGTCGAGCCCAACTAACTACTATTTATGGGTGGGGGTGGATCTATATATAAGGTGTTGACAATCAGATCGATCTCCTCATGGAAACACACCTACGCAGACCGATCCCTCGATTTTACCTATATATAGATCTACCCCTGACCCATATATATTTTCCCACCCCATATAGTTATAGGAGCCCTCGTGCCCCATCGATATAGATGGGGCCAAGCCCCTTATAGTTGCACTCAACTTCCCTAGATAGATAAGATATATGGGGGTGGGGGCTCCCTTTACCCCCCTACCTCTATATATGGGGAGAGAGTGGGTCAGTTACAGTATATAGCTTAATTGGCATACCATATTAGGGTGTCGATCAAGTGTTTCAGTGCCATCAGTCTCTTCTCCATCTGTCACGAGAAGAGCTAGCATAGCGAAATATCACTATAGCCTATCCCTAGATATAGTCGAGCTAGGATTGGTGAATGAACGCTAGTTGTAGTTGTGGTGGACTAGGATTCAATAGGAGAATACATAGAATAGTAATCTGAACACTAACAACTTGTATTAATAAATAATAAGTCTCAGTACAACTCGCACAATATAGGGAGGACCTAATACAAATGCCCATTCGCGGATGTATCTCTTGCTATATATAAGACAAATGACATATGGTTGGTGGTTGACACAACAGTCCAACACTTGAACATAACCAACAAGAGTCATTACAAATTACCCAAGCGCGACAATACAACCATATAACTTGTAATCATGAAAATATGAATGTTATGGTGTACATTATTGCCCCCTTTAAACAAGTTGGGAGTCTCTTTCGACACAATTCATACAAAACTTGTTTGGAGACCAAGAAAAAACATGTTTCACCCGATGTTTTTCTCAACCATTTTGTTTTCTTCTTTTTCTTGGAAAAGCAAAATGGGTGTCTAGAAGCGAAATCCTCTAGCCCCAATAGGGTTGAGGGGCAACACCCTTGGCATGCTCGTTGTTGCGAAATAGGGTGGGGTCGAGGGGTAGCTCCCTCAAAACCTAAAACAATTTGACCAATAGATTACAGACTTGCCGGTCGCTCAGGTAATCGTAGAAAATTTACCAAACCCATCAATCGCCACTCATACTTGTTGGATTTCCGTTTTTTTGGCTCCCAACAAGTACTTGCATAGTACTCATCGAGAGACGTGTACACAACCTAGGCGCGTCTAGAGCGCATATAGAATGCGTCCAAGGTCTCCAAATGCGAATTATAGATTATTAGTCTCCCTTAGTTTTCCAGAGAGCAGGGAAGAGAAAATTATAGATTATTGTACTTTGTACTTGTAGATTCTTGTAATTTGTACTTATGGATTCTTGTAATTTGTACTCATAGATTATCAATTTGTTGTTGACAACTTGTCAGTGTCACAGTTGTATTCACATGATTATGCAATTTTGTACTTTATTTGTATTCAATTCTAATAGAAAACACTTTCCCAATGTTTTATAGACTCATTTGTTGCAACTATAATTTCTATTAAATTTATGTTTTTTTTAATAAATTTAATTTTTTTTATTTAATTTGTCAATTATTCCCAGTTAATCGACAAACCTTGTCGATTAATCACTGGTTAAAAAAATTTCCTCCTTGGTGAGTACTCTCTGGTTGCGGTTATATAAACTATGATCCGACCCATATGCAACCCTTGAAAATCCACGACAACCACCAATTTTCTTTGAAAAAAACTACTTACGAAAGCATTAGAAAATATTTCAGATGTACAATGAGCTATAAGTTTATAATGACCATAGTTACCAAATCCGGTCGGATATAGACAAAATCCAGCCGAATCCAAATTTTTTGGCCGGCTTGGATAAGTTTGTCTAGGTCAGCCTTGTTTTATTTCAATTTTTTATTTTTCTAGATTTTCTGTGCAAAAAAAAGAGTCCCAAAACCATAAATATGATATAATATTAACATTTTATATTATTTTATTAATGTTTTTCATTGTATTTGTCAGTTTTGCATATTTATAAAATGATGTTCACACACACACACACACATATATATATATGTATGTATATATTTTGGATTGGTTTTTTCCAAACTTTTTCAAGAATTTCGGATTTCAATTTTTTTTGCCCTCCCAAATGGATCCAGATTATTGAACTTGGTAACTATGATAACAACTTATAGAGAGGTGATTTGTTTGATAGATCGAACACATTTGGCAGCTGTGGTAATCGATTTGCTCAACACACGTTTTGCATGGCGAAATCTTTCTTTGCCTTGTATCAAGTCGTTCTTATTTTCATCGATGTGAATAGCATCGGATGGTGCTTCCAACATGCCTTACAACTGTTTCCTTGGGCGTTCGGAATAGGGGTAGACGTTTAGGTGGGGGTGAACATTCAGTCGAAAGGGGAGATTCACATGAGGAGTGTATGGTGTTAGTGTGAACAGGGCAGTGTAAGGATAGATCCTTCTTGGGCAACATACTCAAGAGGACATACAAAAGGGCGCTGTATAGTAGTGGGATGTTCAACAGTAGGGGTATGGAGGTTCAAATAGTCTGGTTGTAGAGATAGGGGTGTCTGACATGCACAACATAGTGTATGAATGTTTTTGGAGGTCGTACGGGTAGGACGTTCAGGGTATGGAGTGCAACAGGACCGTTCAGGGCTAACGTTCAAGGTGCGATGTATGAAACCATTCATCACATTTACTTATAAAGGGGGCATTCAGGGTTATTATTTAGTTAGGGACATTCAATATGTGTGGGGCCTAAGTTGATTGGGTTTGCTATACGAATTAACGAGATATTTATAATTATATTATTATTATTTCCATCAGTGTCATTGTTTTTATGAACATCGCTTGTGCCTTTATTTGTTCCTTGTTTGACTTTTTTGCTGCCCATACATAGGGGTTCAATGTCCATGATGTTGATGCCCGTTGTTTTGAATCGATACACATTTAACTATGAATCGTTCAACATATGCTTTATCGCAATCCAATATAAGTTTTCCATATTGTCTGCCTCATTCTGAAAAATTACAAAAAACTTAAATGGTCCCAACCATAATACTTTGTACTTGGCTTAATTTCATGCATCCCTTCACACTTCATAACCTGAGCTCCGGCCTTGAAGTTAATCCATCAGAGATGTTTATCGGGCCAATAATTCCGTGTCTTTTGTGTGACTTTTGTTGCCTCTTGTGCCCTCACCCATTCGAACACATCCACCATGTCCCTCTGTGCTTCAAAAATAGATTGTAGTCTAGGCGGTTGTACCTCTTCGTATATTAATTTTTTTCTTTTGGACCATTCATACATGAACATTGAATTCAATTCTTTAGAATGCATGTCAGCTAGCCATTCCAATAGGCATGCCAAATTTCCATCGAATGCTGCACCCTTGACGTTGTAATCATTGAAATCCAGTGGGTAAGGCAATTGTGACGGTTCATAAGGACTTAGCATTACTGACATGTGCTTCTGGTCATCTTGTTGCAAGTTTGGGTCTTCATCAATCTCCATAATCTCCACATTATTACAATAAGGGTGGAAAGCTTTGTAGTCTTCCACTGCCAATGGAACAAACCATTGAAGGAGTTTGCCTTTTCTTAGGAGCATGATTGCAACTCCAAGACCCCTTCATCTTTCGGCTCCATTGTACCTTGGTTCTTGTCAATTGAGCATTCTTTTTTAGAATCTGAATTTGATGAGGCTGCTTCCTCATTAAGTCCCTGATTCTTCAAGTCTATGACATACTTTTGTCTGTTGTTTTCAATGGAAATAAAATTCTTTCTGTAGTTATGATGGGCGTTGGATGCTATCACCCAACCCTGACCCAAGAGTGCATTACAAGCCTTTTTTTTGAATGAGATGACCACAAAATTCAGCAAAAAGAGCTGAGTTCCAATTTTGACACATCAGTACGCCCAATACCTTAGTGCCTTGTTGATCTACTCCTACCAATTGGAATGTCAGGTTCGACATTGTTGGCTCCTCTAAATTCTTCCAAGGCTCCTCTGGAAGAACATTCACACTAGAACCATTGTCGACGATAG
The DNA here is from genome assembly GCA_037957365.1 of Torreya grandis. Taxonomy (NCBI): domain Eukaryota; kingdom Viridiplantae; phylum Streptophyta; class Pinopsida; order Cupressales; family Taxaceae; genus Torreya; species Torreya grandis. The sequence continues at coordinate 2,197,183 of JARHVA010001447.1, read as the reverse complement.
TGTTTCTTAAATTCGTGCCCAAAACTTTCATATGCACAATTGCCAGTTATAGGGTAGGTTCACCGTGAAGAGCTTAGGATCAATCACTTGGTCACCAAACAAGGGGTGCTCGACTATGAGCTCATTCTTCCACCTTTTGCTTTCCCCATCACCTAACATTAGGTGTGCCATTGTATGCTCCATGTTCGGTTTAATGTCTTGTATGGTAGCACTAAGACCATTCTTGAGTTTTGGTATGATTTGCAATAAGTCACATATAATCGTAGGTATAGTGCCTGCAAGCCTTGTCGAACAATAGCTTTGTCGGACTATAGTTTGGTCATTGTTGTGCATGTACGTTCATTTGACTGACATCGTTCTTGGACCCTGGGCCTTTCAACTTCCACCCTTGCTTTAGCTAGCCATTTCTTCTCTGTATGTGGGTCAAGGTAATTGGATTTTTCATTTGTGCTCTAGTAATTGCCATGACTTCTTTGCCTTTGACTATGTCAATCATATTGACATTGGCTTTGCTTTGGACAATCTCCATCATTATGGTTTTGAGGCCCATACAATCTGCAAAGAAGTCTAGTATCATTTTTTTAGGGCAATCTCTTGACAAATGCCCTGATAGGAACCCCCTTACACAAATTATATTAGTAACATAAATATAACAAAATGTATTGAACTGAAAGAAGATAGCAATATTTTATTGAAATAACAAAAACACACTACGAAGTATTGCGGGCCTTCTTGAGGGGGTAACCTCCTTACCTCCTTTGAACACAACACAACACAAAATATTTAATTGATGATCCTTTCTCTTACACAAGCTCTTTATTTAAACTAATCTACCCAAGACAACCACTACTTCCCATACATGTGGGATAATTAGAGATAGCAAATGGGGTGACTTGCAAAGCATCTGTGTCCTAACTTTTATTAATAACAATACAAACTAAAAGAGCTAGGATGAATGGGTCTTAACATGCCCTCCCCCTAAAAAGAACTTTGACCTCAAAGCTTGAGATGAGGAAATTGTTGTTGTATTTGGAGTATGTTTTCTCGTATTGTATCTTTTGGTTGCATGCCACGCCATTGTACTAGAATCTCTGTGATAACACGGTTTTAGAGTTGATGGGAACACGTGTCTATGATAGACTCCGGGTCTTGGAGGATAGAGCCTTGAGTGTCGAGCTAGGGGAGTGTAGTTTGGGCTTGAACATGCTGACCAATGACCTTCAAACATGAGACATGGAAAATAGGATGGATGTTAGATGAAGAGGAAACTCCAACTTGTATGCTGCGGGACCAATCTTATGGAGCACTTTATATGAACCATAAAACTTGCATGCTAGTTTCTTATGACCCTTTAACTTCAAGGGGGATTGTTTATAAGGATGTAATTGAAGAAAAACATGTCACCAACATTGAGAGCCCTTTTTGAGGTGTTGATTGGCTTGTTACTTTATGCGGTTTTGTGCTAGATGAAGGTTATTCTTGAGAGTTTGAAGGATATTTGCATGCATGTTGAGTGTGGCATCGATTGCTTGTACCTTGGAACTTCTTGGAAGGTGTGTTCGAAGAGATGGCAATCATTGACCATAGATGGCTTCAAAAGGTGTCATCTTGGTGACAGTGTGGTATGTGGATTTGTGCTAATATTCAACGAGTGGTAACCATTTCACCTAGTGAGTTTGTTGGTTGAAGGCAAAGCAACACATATAGGCTTCCAAGCATTTGTTGACAATTTTCGTTTGACCATTTGTTTGCAGATGGTGGATGAAAATCTTTTTAAGTTTGGTGCCATTGCAGTTGAAAAGTTCCTTCTATAAATGACTCGTAAAAGGGGAATTACAGTCGCAAATGGTTGAAGTAGGTATCCTATGGAGGCGGAAGATCTGATCGAGAAATATTTAGTCAATGGTGGAGGTAGTAAAAGGATGGGCGATGGCGCATAAATGACCATACTAGGAGAGGCAATCCACCACCACCATAATCATTGATTTCCCTCTTGATTTTGGTAGTCTTTCAACAAAGTCCATGGAAATATCAGACCATACCCAAATGGGAATAGGCAAGGATTGGAGCATGGTTGGGTTGAGCTTGGTTTCCCTTTGTTGTGCTGACAAGTCTCACATTTTGTCACAAACTGTGGGATGTCATGTTTAATGCTCTCTGAAAAAAGTTTCGGTGGACTCTTTCATTTGTTTTTAAAAAAATCGAGTGGCCAGCCGATGAATAGGCTAGTAGTTCTAGCAAAATTGTCTCTCATAATTTTGATTTGGGAACCAGTACTAGACGATCTCTAAGCTGCAAATAGTGACCATCTCAAAAGCAATTTGGCTTAGATGAAGGATTAGTGGCCACGTGCTAAATGAGCCATTGAATTTGAGTGTCTTGGGACCATTCTTGTTGTACCTTATGCACCCACTACGAAATGGTGAAGGACAGTGTGCACAAAGTTGTACGTTCTTTATACTTGCGACATAATAAATTTGCAACAATATTGTCCTTACGTTTCTTGTAGGTAATGTTATAGTTGTAGGCATAGCCCACGAGTTTGGTTACTCACTTATGTTGCTTGGATGAAAATACTTTTTTCTCCAAGAAGTATTTGAGACTATGGTGATTGGTTTTGATACAAGAGTGTCTCCCAACTAGATATGGGTGGCACTTGTTGATTGCATGAAGTATGGCTAGCATTTCCTTCTCATATGTGGAGCTGTTGAAGTTTTTCTTGTAAGTGCGTTGTTGCTAAATGCGAGGGGTCAACCTTCTTGCGTTAGGACAGCTCCGATGCCATTCCCTGAAGCATGACTTTCGATGACAAAGGGTTTGGAGGAGTTGGGCGTAACTTGAACTGGTGTAATACCCATTCCTTGCTTGAGAAGTTCGAAGGCCTTTTTTGTTATCTTTGACCATTGAAATGCATTATTTGTCAACATGGCTGTCAATGGAGTTGCAATATTCCCATAGTCTTGGACGAACTTCATATAATATCTAGTGAGGCCCAAAAGTCTGCAAAAAATCTTGAGTGTTTTGGGTTTAGGCCAATTTTTCATAGCCTCAATTTTTTCAGGATCCACTTTTATGCCTTTCTCAGAGATGATGTGTCCTAGATAGTCAATTTCCTTGTGGCCAAAAGCATACTTCAACAGTTTGGCACATAACTGGGTATTAGAAAGGAGTTGGAAGGTTTTTTCCAGATGCATCAGATGCTTCTCCTAGGTATGGCTATAAACAAGGATGTCATCAAAGAATACCAAGATGAATATGCACAAAATTGGATGGAAGATCTTGTTCATTAGGACTTGAAATGTGGAAGGAGCATTGGTAAAGCTGAAGGGCATGACGAGACACTCATAATGACCATTATGAGTTTGGAAGGTTGTTATAGGAATATCGTCTTCCTTGATATGGATTTGATGGAAGCCTAACCTCAAGTCGAGTTTTGAAAAGAAGCAGGGTCTATGCATTCGTCCAATAGCTCATTAATTTTTGAAATGGGAAACTTGGCTTTGATTGTGAGTTAATTCAGTGTTCAAAAGTCAATACATATGTGCCAAGACCCTTTTTTTTGTACTAGTAAGATGAAGGAAGAGTAAGGACTGATGCTGTGTCTATTGACTCTCGCTTTCAAAAGTTCTTGTACCATTTTTTTGATTTCATTCTTCTATAGAAATAGGTACCAATAAAAACGATTGTTTGGAAGTACACTGTTTGGAACAAGCTGAATGGCATGATCTTCTAGCCATTGTGGAGGTAACCCTTTAGGTTCCTCAATGACAACTATATACTTAGACAATAGCTTTTGTAAGTTTGGCGGGTGGTTGGGATTAGATAATTCATTGAATTGGATGGTGCAAAGCTGGACAACAATTCCATGAGATCTTTTTTTCAGCAACTTCTCCATCCAATAAGAGGTAATGAGACTTGTTGAGTCCAGAATGAGTCCTTTTAAGGTTTGTTGTTGACCCCTATTTGCGAATTGCATCCATAGTTCATAACAATCCCATAGGATAGGACCTAATGTTAGAAGCCACCATGCTGCCAAAATTACATCACAACTTCCTAGAGATAAAACAAACATGTGTGATTTCAATTTATAATCTCCCATTGAAATTCATACATTGTGTCACTTTTGCCTTACTAGGTAAGGTTCCGCCATTGGCTTATCATGACTTCAAAACTTGAACAAGGATACACATAACAATCGACTTGTTTGGCTAGTCGAGGGTCAATGAAGTTATTTGTGCTGCGAGATTCAGTGAGGATTGTGAGGGGATGTTTTTTAAAGTATCCCTTGATCTTCATTGTTTGAAGAGTGGTGATGCCAGCGAATGCGTGCACCAAATTTTTTTGGCATGGAGTTCTCCCTGTTATCATGTTCTTCCTTTTCTTTCTCTATGGTTTCGGGTGCATCTTCTCATTCATTTAACTCTATAGGTGACTCTACATCAAGTGCATATATTTCTTTCTCCGCACATTCATGGCCCAATGTGAATATATCAACGTAGTTGTAACATAATCATTTTTCCTGTTGGGTCCACATCTCAACCTTTGTTAGACATTTGATGGGTGTAGTTCTCGGGTTTGGAAATGTTGCCAGTCGTGGTGGCATGGAATTATTGAATGGGTGGGATTTGGAAGATTTGTGCTGAATTGTGAATTTTTCCTTGACCAACTTAGCCAACCCAATGGCTACCATAACTTGAGCTTTGAACATTTTCACCTTGGCCCGAATATCCTCTTTATTTCGTGAATTTTTTCTCGACCAACTTAGGCAACCCAATGGCTATCATAACTTGAGGTTTGAACATTTTCACCTCGGCTCGAATATTTTAGGTAACTGATGAAACAGTTTTTTAAGAAGTAATATGTCAACCCTTCTATTCTGTTGGCAAGTTTTTCAAATTCCATTTGATATTTCAAAACATAACAAATCTATTGCAATTTAGTTAGGGTGCTCATGAAATCCTCGTGTTCTTGGGCCAAAACAAACCAATAAGACCTCACAAAATTTTGACCATGGCGGAATACCATTAGCTTTTTTGTACCAATGAAGCCATTGGACAAGTTATTTCTCCAAGTTGAAATATGCTATAGGTACCTGCCCGAAATGGGGTGTCGTGCAAATGGAAATACTGCTCTGCTTGTAGATCCAACCGGTGGGATCTTTACCATCAAATGTAGGAAAATCTAATGTTGGATTGGATGCCATTCTTTCAGAATTGGTGTTGTGTTAAGAGTTGTTGCTCGGACAAGTTCGTGAATTGCGGTCACTTAATTCACGGGGTGCGTCCATTTTTAATGTTGGGCATTGATGTTGGAGAGTTGAGATTGGAGGTCATCTCATATGGCATTTATTTTTCCTAGAAGGTTCGCAAGTTTTGTCTCTATGTCCCTTGATTGGGTTAGTATCACCATATGGGGGGTGGATGGTGGAGGTCTTGCTTTAGAGTTTTCTAATAAATGTTACTAGATAAGCTCTATGAGATAATTGTAGGCACCCAAAATTCAATTTTTTCCCCAGATGTTTTTCTGTTTGTTTTTGGTAATGATTGACAGGGCTATTGCATTGTGTCTAGATAACTATTTAGGAATATTCTGACCCTTTCGACTTATGTAGTTTCTGCAAGTTGTCGAAATAGTCTAAATCATTTTGATTGTTGTGGTTATTGTATTTCCAACAAAAATCTGTTACATATCTGTGACCCTAAGAGTACTAGGGTTATGATAGGGAAGGTTACTATAAGATGTGTTTGATTTGTGAGCTCTCAAATATATTTATCCCATTCGTAAACGGTGTTGGTCCAATATTTTAGAGCTTTGACTTGGAGAATTGAACCTATCTTGTCTTTGAGGTACGACATGGGTAACTTCCTGGGGATAACCGCTTTACAGATAAATGTGCATGAATATTTCCATGAGTCTAGGGATTGAATTGCTAGTAGAGGTGTCAATATAGATATTACTATACTAAGTCATGTTTTTACAGATTACATAAACCAAGAAATTACATCTAAATGCCTTATTATATCTGTCAAAGGCCGACTCATGGGTTCAATCTCAAAATTGAACCCTTTTCTAGTGTTTGGCACCAAGTAAATAGCATATAGATTGCAAGGCTCTTTTTTGTAAAAAGAAACGATGGTTGAAAATTCATCTCCAAGGAGTTTGATCTTAATGAGGTGTTTGTTGGGTTCCGCATGATGTTAGCCTGCTGCAACTTGTGACATTGTCTTGGTGTGAGCTATGATCCATGACATTGTTTTGTTTTGTGCATGCATTTTTGCCATGTGCAAGTTGTGTTGTAAATGTATGTCAGCATTATCTTTTAGTATTGGAAGTAAATATTGATGATTTGCCAATTGGAGTTCTATCCCAGATCAGTTTGTACTACTCAGCTACCTGTTGTTCACTGATAGGTAATCCCTCCCTGCTTTTGAAGCAATTATCTCAGAATGGACTAAGGTCAGATTAGGAAATTGATGTTGTGCCTTCGCCATGGATTACCATTTGCTTGTTCAAAGAAGTTTTCCTTGCATTTCTGGTCTTAAAACAATTTTTTGAAAACTTGGGAAGTTTGGTGAACTTTAATTCTAGGTATCATTTTTCTGGATTAATGGGATGCAATATTTAATACTCAATTCATTATTTCAACAACCCAATTCTGATGAGTGGTTATTCCCCCTTCGATCAATCTCTCATGAAATTGAATCAATTCATTACCTGTTTGAATTTGCAATACTGTGCTTTTCATATTTACCACTTCCAAAATTGGATTCAATTCATTCCCATATGATGTTTGTTTTTTCCTGTTTTCACAAGAATGCGGCAATGTATTTGGTTCTAATGGTAATGACTATAACAAGCAGTCTAATTATGATGGTAAAAATAGATAATGTCCTTCCTTGATAATCTATATTGAATGTGGATTTCAAAATTCTCTCAGTTGCATCAGAGTTATTTATCATAATTTAGATATTAATGTCCATGTAATGTCCAACAAAATTGGGGTTTTTCAACAAACCCTTACATGAATCTGAAAACAATCTAAAATCTGCCCTAAAATCCAGCAAACCCTAGTAGAAATAGGTGACCAATCTTCAAGCGACAACACTCCGATAAAACCCCAAAATAGCTAAATATGAAAGCTGAAACAAATACCTCTTTTTGGGAAGGTAGAAAATGGAAATGAGGCTGAATATTACCCTTGCAACAATTCTGATTTTCTGCTAAAAGTACAGTTGCGTTTCTCTCTTCAAATCTGCCTTCTAACCCTTGCATGCACTCATAAATAATTATGCAAAATGATATAAACTATTAGGACTTCAAATGACTTCAAGTAGGGCACCAAAGTGACCAATTAGTCCTCCAATAAAGTCGCCACACTTAAGAAAATTCGCAAAAACAAATCATAATATCAAACTCTCAAATTAGCCACTCAAAAGGCCTCCTACTTCCTCAAAGCAGATCGCCCAAGCTGGAAAAATATTAGAATAATTTCTTAAATGTATTAGGGCGTTGTGGCCCTTAAAGCCTTGCAAAACCGCTCAAACACAAATCGTCTCAGTTGACATAAATTAAATAAAATACTACCAAACCCTAAAAGAGGGTTTCTCTTGCACACAACCCTTAAAGAGGGGTCTTCAAGCTCCCCAAACAATTTGCCTCACTTGAAAAAATTTATGAATTAATTATTTTATTTTCAGCCCTCAATAATTTATTATTTGTCTTAATTAGCTGAAATTTGAAAAATTCATATCTTTTGGAATATTTGAAATTTTAGTGTAAATGTTAGCTGATCACAAAAATAATAATTATCAAACAAAATTAGAATCAGAATTTTTCATCCATGGGAAGTCCCCAAAAAGTTGTCCTGAAGTTCCAAAAACCCTAGTTACAGTCATAGGTTCCTTCAAACCTGAAAATAGAGCTCAATTGCGCAACCAAATAATGAGAAATCAATGCAAATAGCTCTCCAAGGGATTTACTTTGCCTTTGAACAAGATGGTGTTATAAAACACTTTTGTAGGTTCAATTGCATGCAACTATGCAAATTTGAAGTACAATTACAACCCTTGAATAGCTCTGTTGTGAATGTAGAAATGGAGGTTTTTGTTCCCAAACCCTTGCCACACTTGAAGGTTTTTGTATTCAAGTTGCGGTGAACAAGCTTGACATACTTGATCAATAATTTCAATATCCAAAATGCATAACCCTTCTAAATGAGCCTCTCCTTACCTTTTATATCCCTCCTCCAAATGTAGCGCCCAAAATAAGGAGGGAGAGTTTGCTCTTTAAAAAAAAAAGATAATATATAAAGCTTCCTTATAAAATTTACCTTTAAGTCTTAAGTGCCCATGACCCTCAAAAGGTCTCAACTTAAGTGAAAAACAAATTAGACTATTATTACTTTCTTTTAAGTATTTAGAAATACTTTTTATTTTAGTAATAAAATTATATTAATTTCAAAATGGGGACATTACAGCGTAATAATGGCCAAAGTGATTGCAATAAGTGTAATTTAAAAAAAAATTATATCCCTGTAGTGTCTAGTATACCTAATAAAAATATAAGGAATATTATGATGGTAAAAGTAGACAATATCCGCTCATGATAATCTATATTAAGTGTGGGTTTCAAAATTCTCTTAGTTGCATCATTTTAATTTAACATAATGTAGATACTACTGGCCAACAGTGGGTAAAAGGCCAAAGAGATTGCAATAAGTGTAATACAGTGTCTGGTATACATGAAAGGACTGACAAAAGTAAAATACAGGGAATATTATGATGGTAAAAGTAGACAATGTCTTCCCTTGATAATCTATATTAAACGTGGGTCTCAAAGTTCGCTTGCATCAATTTAATTTATCATAATTTAGATAGTTCTGCGCAATAGTGGCCAAATGGCCAAAGGGACTGCAATAAGTGTGATATTAAAAAAAGTAAATAGACAGCAGTACTGTGGAGTGCATCCCTAAAAGGACTGACAAAAGAAAATATGAGGAATATCTAATTTACACAATGAATTGAATAAAACCCACAAATGATGTAAGACCAAAAGTGGCATTAGGAAATACGCTCAAGGATAATGGCATCCGTGTTATATTAATGATGTGCTATCCAATACCACTCTTAACATTTCAGGGCAGGAAAAAGGTGGCAATGAGATTGGTGCAGGTGTCTGGCTAAAATATTTGTACCATGACTGGTCTTCTGATTTTGTTGTTGTAGTCTGGGTGCAAGGTTTCTTGTGGTCTGCAGTTGTACCATGTATAATAGAGAAGTAAGAGGTTATTAGCCTGGAACTCTCAATTTGGGAGAACTTTGTGCTGAGGTTTTTCCAACTTTTATGTCTAAACTGGAAAATCTACCATGTAAATAGGTCCATCTTTGGCTTTCATTGTAAAATAAGGCATTCAAAGAACCACGTGAATGTTTCAATAGGCAATGCAATTATTTATGGATCTCATAATAGATAGCCTATAGGACACATTTTCCATGTTTGAGAGACAAAATCTGCAGATACACTCTCGACGTGGCAGATGGTGGTCTGCCTCTATGCAAAGCGGATGCTTTAGCTGTGTTGGAGGAACTTTCAGGCAACATGGTAACATTTGCTTGGTATACTATGGGATACACTGTAGGACATGGCATGAGGATTCAGCGATCATGAAAGTGAAGGGAGTGTTGATGGTATTGCAGGTGCTTTGGTGTTGAACGTTCTTTCAGCTCAGGTTATATCACACCCAGATATGGCCTATAGACTTCCTTGTAATTGTGTCCTTAATTTATCACTTGGTGAGATCAGGAGGATTGTTTGGCTGCATGCTCTTAGCCCTGGTCATCTCTTGAGGACATCATCAGACTTTGTATGAGATCATTTTGTGACGATCAACAATGTTCGTCCCTCTTCTACCCTTGAAATTGATGAAGGCTAGTCTTATTCTCCATTGGCACTCTTCTCTTGGTTCTATCACCGGTTCTCTTTATTAAGCATGGGACCTACCTTCCACAGGATTGTTTTATATCTCGACTTTATATATGCTGATTTGCTTAGGGTTTACTTTTTATATCTATTCTCTTGGTTCTATCATCTGTTCTCTTTTTTAGCATGGGACCTACCTTCCACAGGATTGTTTTATATCTCTTGGCTTTATATATGCTGATTTGTTTAGGGTTTACTTTTGGAAATGTGTTGTTGACTTTTCATGATTAACACTAAACACGATTTACTGTCATCTAGAATGTACGGTTTTAGCCCATGTTTTATATGGCCCATAGGTTTGGTACCCATTGTATTGTAATCCCAGTTGGATGGTTTCCTATTGATGTGCCTACAAATACTTGCACATGCATTAGGGTAAACTAGAACTTGGAAGTATGCTTTTGTATTGTAAATGGTTGAGTTAATGCAATAAGAAAGAAGTTGCCATGCTGGGTTCTTTTCCTGAAAGGGTTTTCCTAGGTGAAAATCTTGTGTGTTTTTTTTGTGTGCGCGCGCCCTTTATCTTTCTGTTATAGCTTTGATTCTGTTAGCATTACTTCTCGTGTTAGTTTATCGGTTCATTTCTCTTCATTTACCCCTTTTCTATTAGGTTATTTTGCTTCCTTGATCTAGATCTAGAGTTAGTTTTAATTCTATTATGTTTGGTTGTAAGATTCCTTTAGCACTCATGATTTACTGTTGTAACATGTTCTTGAGTCCCTCTTACAAAATTTGACCATTCACTGACAATAATATAATTTTGTTATTTCAAAGGGAGGCAGATTCTTATATCAATATCAATGTTTTTTTGATAGAACTAATGGTAATAATATATTCAATTTGATGTAAAGGTGGTGTGCTCGTTTTGGCATAGATTTGATAAAAGTTTAATTGCATTACATAAAAAAGTAAAATACATTTCATTCAGATTCAGGGTATATAATACTGGATCTGTTTAAAGTTTTAGACATTGCTGAAAAATCTATGGTGTAAATGGTGGTTTGTAAATTTATAAGGAGGGCTTAGTTGCAAAATTATTTTCACTTATTGACTGCTCACGTGATACTAATGGAACTAAAATTGTTTTTGCCTTTTATATTTCAAGCAAACTCCCAAAATGGGGGATTTTATTTTCAAGATAAGTTCACAAGATTGGATTGCACGAGTAAGTTGCAAAATTTCCATTTCCATTCCATGTGGTTCATGAAACATTCAAAATGCTCGTGTTTCTCATTCTATTACATTTTTCCCTATTTGTTATAACCGCTCGTGTTTTTAGTTGCTCTTTTCCCACATATTCATATATGTCAGTTTGCATTTTGCATTGGAAGAGGCATAATTGTGAAACATGGTTCATGGAATTTGCAATATTTGTGTGACAGTTGCCTTCATTGTGGCATTGGCGAGAGATCCACTCCAATGATGCGTCGTGGCCCAGCTGGACCAAGGACTCTTTGCAATGCCTGTGGGCTGGTGTGGGCCAACAAGGTTAGACCATTGACTGCTAAGGCTGTTGTGTTTGATTAGGACTACAAAAGATGTATTATTCCCCTTGACTTGCGTGTGACAGATACATAGTGTTTCATATAGATTGTGTGATTGATATCTATTTAGTATTTTCCCATTTCACTAATATGTTTTATGTTCCTCATAAAAGTGTGATATTATTTTCCCATCATGGTGTAGTGTTGATTATAGTCTTGGCGAGCATCAGTTATCTGTGCTTCAGTTGGTCTGTTGATTTTCTCTCTACGGGGTTGTAACCGATGTCTTCTCTTGCACTCAAAGCAAACGATGATATTTTATTACACTTTAACCATTTGATATTTAATGTCATTTCATTCTCAATTAGAAGTTGTCTAATTTATTTCAAAGATAATTGGCAAGTGCTACCTCCAACCACTTAGTCTTTTATGAGCCCCCCTTATTTGTGTTTTTTTCTCTGCATATAGGGGGAGATTTCTTTCTGGAAGCAACCTGAATGTTTTTGTAGTTGCATTGCCAATTTGGATCCGTTCATGTATAGGCAGCTTGATCATGCCTGCTTTAGTTTTTTTTTGGATTATAATAGCCTGGTGAATTTCTACGTGCATGAGTCATGCCTAGATTGTAGATGTTAGGCCAAATATTATCCTGTCAAAGGAAATTTGAATTTGTGTAAAATGCCTTGAGATTCGTAGATTGTAATTCACTTAGTTTATTTCTGTCCATGCTAGAACAAATCAATCAGAAGATGGAAAAAATAATTGTCCAAGTATTCCTCCCCATTACCTGTCTACAATTCTTATGTCTGGATCTAGAACAACATTGAGGTTGGAGCACAAAAAATATATGAGATGCAAATTGACAAAAAGGTAGTATTTGAAACAGTAGACATGGTCTGGGAACCAGTGCTGATCGCTGATACATTGTGGACTTAAGTGGTGGAGAGACACTTGTTAAATTTATTGCTAGTAACCGTGATCATCTAATGCATCGGTTTAATATATAAATAAGCTAGGTGGGTGATAGTCGTTATGGATGACTACTTGCAGTTACTGAGCATTATGTATTTAGAAGCTAAATTGAAGCACAACGCATAACAACAATACATATTTTAAGTCATGTTTAATTAACACCCAATAGTATCAAGCTTAGCTGAAGATGAAATTGTCTAGGAATTTGTTTGTGCTGATCAAGAGAAGTTAAAGATTATCATGAAAGGATTAAAAACATGGAAATAAAGACTGATAACTGAAACTTTTCCTGGATGCAGAAGTATCTTTTTTAGTTGACGATTTGTTTAAAGCAATCATTTATGAAGGGAGGAGGAAAAGAATGAAATTGTGTGCTGATAGGATGCTGTGATAAGGTTGGGAAGCAATAATATTTATAAAATTCAAGCTAATAGAGCCCTTGTTACCCTGCCTTTAGGTCTTGTTCATGAATTATAATACTGGAATTTTGTCTGTTCTGTAATAGAATTTTATATTTTATGACATAAAGAAAGTAATTACCCTGCATATGATTGTCCAATGTGACAAGCACATTAGAAATATGATTCATAATTAGTTTGGCTATGCTAGTGACCTACTCGTTAACATGGATTATACTTAGTCTGTGACTGATCTCATGTAGTCATGTGCAGATTAATGTTTTGCCTTTGCAAAAACATTCATAGATTTGTTCTTACTGCATTTTTTAATGTGGAAATGAAGAATTCAACATAAAGTGTTGAAAGAAGATCATAACAGCAGACAAACAATTCAACACAAGAATATAACTGGAGAAATCCAATGCGGGTAAAAACTCCAACAAGTGGGTTTGTGCTTCCTTCCACTGTCACCAAAGATGCAAGCTTACAAACTCAAAAGGCCATTGGCTCTTACAACCTCCTATCTTTGCTGCAAGTTATAAATCAATTCCAGATGGTGTTTCAACTTCCTCTGTTAGTGAAGACACTGAAGTCTCTAACAGTGAAACATGTTGAAAGACAAAACACCAAACAATTCAACTTCTATCTAGGTAGGTGTGCATGTCTTTCTATCTTATACCAGACGGGTTAAGGTGTGTTCACACCCATTCATAATGACTAAGTGATGGGTTCGAACGACCCCGAATCCGTCTATCTGTTGCTATCACAGAAATGGGTTTGGTCATTATTGAATCTGTTATGTATGCATGGGTGATGGGTTCACGCTAACTTAAATCTAGCACCATGTCTTTTTAAAGAAAAGAATATAGAAAACGTCCTTGGGGGTCCTAAATTCCCTCCAAGCCTTCTTCAACGTTTTTCCACTTGTTACAGTCACCTGTTCATTCTGTTTGAGTTATTTTCATCTTGGATTGAGTGCATACATGTAATTTTAGGTGTATTAAGCGTCATACAAACTTGTTAAGGATATTGCGTGAACATGGGTACACAAATGGTGATGCATTCCATATTATAAATCGATTTTTTTTGGATCACACTTCCCCAATTGGGAGGCTTTTCGTCCCCATAACTTTAGTTTATCAAGACATGAGGGAACGGCTCCCCCACTTTCTCTTTGGAGTACCACTTTTACTTTCTTGGAAGCTGACCTTTCCAGCTAACCTGCCAAGGCTCTTGCCCTCATCCTTTGGGTGCCCTCACCTTGCACTGCAACACCGATTCCTTCAATTTTTCTTGTGCACAAGAGTAACAAATCTTGAAGGGAAGGCAACATTGGAACTGTATCTTCTTCATATAGCATGGAAGGCTCATGAGACAGAAATTCTCCACATTAACTATAGAATACATTCTCATGTAAGGAGGCATATCTAATCTGAATGCATTACCACTTGATCAACATCTCAATAGGCTCATAACTTAAGGGCTTAAGCTTCCTTCCTTGCCCTTGGAGGCTATCTTTGCTTGAGTACAACCATACTTTGTCCCCAACTTAAAGCTTATGCTCAATTTGTTGTTGATCATGACACACCTTGTATCTTGCTTGAGGATTCTTGAGTTTTTCTTGCACTTGCAAGTGGATTTGATTTATTTTGGAAATGGACCTTTGGGCTCTTTGAATTTCTGAATATGTCCCTTATGTTTCCTTCTTGGCTGCCCCATCACTACATCAAAGGGATTAGGTGGATCGGAGCATGTTTCAAAAAGATACTTGCAGATGTGTACACAACCCTGTTATAGGAATGCTGAATATATGACAAGTTCTCATTCCATTTCTTAGGATGTTTTTTATCGTACCTTCTTAAGAGCTGCACAAATGTTCTACACACTACTATCAATTTTTAGATGAAATGTTGTGGATCTCTTCAATTTGGTGTTCATAATTTCCCATGAACTAGTCCCAAACCTAACCAAAAACTTTGCATCTCTATCAAAAACAATGGAATTAGGCAAGCCAAAGAGAATTGAAACATTAGTGAAAATAGTTGAGTTGCTTCATGCACCTTGATGGTCATTTTGCATGGAATAAGAATGCACATCTAGCTAAACCAATCAACTATAACAAAAAATTTGTCATGCCCTTTTTTTGACATAGGCAACCCTTATACAAAATCAATAGAGATGCTCTCCAATGGCTTTGAGGGAACTAGTAATGGCATATACCACCCCTACTATCTATTATTTGCTTTCGTAGTGTTGCACAACTATTTTATCAAATTTGGCAAATAAGTGAATTAATCACCTAAATGAGATAAATTTTTGCGTAAAATGAGTGCTACAAATATGCAATAAATGACACAAACTGATTTGGAACTTGCTAAATTTGGAAATATGCTAAAAGAGGAAGGTACCAAAGAAGTACAACTTAATTGGAAAATCGGAATGCAAGATTGTGTTTGAGACTAGAAAAAACGTTGTGTGACTATGTTAATTGATTGTGGATTCAAAACAAGGTTTTGCTAGATCTTCAGACAACTGCGCTAGATCTGGATAGGGGCACGATGCATTGGTGTCCTTAGGGAGCGACGATGCTGTGTAGATGATAGCTTTCTAAAATTGTTGTGATAGGTTCACCTTCATCTATATGATATGTTTACTTGTGTGGGAGCCTTTGATCTGTCGGAAAAACCACTGTGTATCTTCTCCTTCACTTGTAACCGTAGCTCAATTGATCAATAGGGCCAATGCAATCACATAATAAAAAGGGATTAGTGGTTGAAGTTGTGCTTGACCTCAACACTTTTTATATTGAGCATTGCCTACATACCAATACTCTAAAGAGGTATCAAACTCCATGTAGTTCTCTTATGCTACGATGGTGTGTGTGAAAGACTAGTGCAAAAATGCTAAATGCTAGTGCAATCCTACGGTGATTAAGTGCTTCAACTGTGACTTGTTGTTGTGGAAGTGTGTTCAGATTTTAGTTCAGGGCTACTAGGGCTGTATGTATTCAAAATTTAGAGAAATAAGGAATTTGATCTCAATGTGCAATAAGAATTCTGATGCTTTTCAATAAGGAAGCCTCTTATGTGCAAATAGTTGGAAATGTGGCTTTATAGTGATATTTTAGGAATTCCTTCGGATGGTGCTCACTAAAATTGTGATATGACCTGTTACACGAATTCAAATTTGTGCAACTAGTCGTTATTTGATGGGAGGACACTATTGGTGGAATTGGATAATAGCAGGGAACAACATTGTCCAAATAGGGCAGCCTTGTCCAGAGGGCAAAAACAACTAAACTAAAAGTTGGGATCAGTCACAAAGTGAGTTTAGATTGCTTAGAATGTTGGATAGGGCTATTTTGGGATCATTGGTTGCTTGTGGGAATGGATCATCTGCATTAGGAGTGAAGGAAATATGGTCAAGGACCATGGAATGAGGCACGAGCTAAGTGTGAAAAATGAGTGGTCACAAGTACATTGTTTTAACAATAAATGCTAATTTATGTGTCTACAACAACACATAACTCGTTATGATCTTAGAAATAACTTCTTGCATTTTAGGCCAACCAAGACATACTTTTGCAGATTTGCCAATGTCTTTGCCACTCCAAAGTCTCCAGCTACTTTGGAGGTGGGAGCTTCTGTCATAAGCAACACCGTTTCTTCCTTTGACAAATTTTTTTTCTAGCTTGTAGAGGCATCCTCCATTTAGGTGGTAGTCTTCCTTGGCTTCAAAATTTGCCATTCTTGTATCTTGCAATTGCTGAAATGCTTATGCAATATTTGCATCTTTAGCATATTGCTACCTATATGCCTTGTGTGAATGGCTCCAACTAAGATTTTGTGCACAAAGCTTCATCACCAGTGTCCTAGACAACATGTCAGCGAACTTGTAACACCTTTTTTAGACTTTATGACCAAATGAAATTGTTGAATGAAACACATCCATTTGTAATGTCTTGTTTGTTGTAATTTGATTTTTGCTTGTAAATATTGGAGAGGTTGATGGGCGATAGATGACTATTAATTTGACTGCTTGAAAAAGTGCATAAAACTTTGTGCCATATGTATGATAATTCAGAATTGCCCCACGAGAAAAAGTTCTGAATGATAATATATTGCTCCCACAACATATTTACTTGTGTCTATCTACACCTTAAAGGGTTGCTACAAATTAGCTGAGTCCGACATGGGTGTGATTATGATGTTATTGTTCAGCTCATCAAATACATTTTGTTGATTCTTACCCCATTCTAATGACTTACCCCTTGCAGCAATGGCATGCAATGGAGCTGAAGTTGAGAAGAATGATGTTATGAACTTCCTCAAATAGTGAACACCACCTACAAAGCTCCTTGTTTCAGTCACATTGAAAGGTTTTTACCGAGGGTGGCCTCAATTTTTGCTAGATCAATCCTCAACTCTCCTCTAACGACATGTCTTAAGTACACTAGGGACTCTTTTGCAATCTTTTTTTTTAATCAACAAATAGCGTTTTCTCTATGTTGTAGGGTAACGTCATAGTAATAGTTCCAAATCTCGATTGTTTTCCTATGTTTCTTGCGATATGTCTGTTACACGAGAAAAAGTTGCATTTATCACGAGATGAGATACTGCAATTTCTCGACAATTTTTGCCGAGTAATTACTCAGCCAAAATTGTCAAGAAATCACCCTCATCGGCAATAAAAAAAGATTTTCGATGCATTAAAATATGCGGATTTCTCATGGTTCTGCATTTTTTGAGTTAATACGAGGTTTTCTGAGTTTGTAACACATGGAAACAAAAGTAAAACCGCTTTAAGCCTTTAACACTGTGAAAAAGTGGTTTTAAAAACTTGTTCATTGCTTAGTGACCAGCTTGAGAATCGAGACTCTTGAAATATGACCGAGATTTGGAAGTTTGGCTCCAAACTATCAAAACCTACTTGTGATTATTAAGTTCCATTTATTTATGGCATGTTGTGAGTGTGAATGTCATTTTGCTTAGTGCCTTAGCATCATTTGAGGCAAGCCCCAAAATTGACAAGTTAAATAGTGAATCAGTGATACTGTGCGAGTCTGTTGTATATAGAAAATCCAAAACGCTAGAAAGTCCGTGGTTTTATAAAATACTCATTGACTGCTTTGCAGCGACTAAATAGTAAAAACACAAATTGCAATTTTATAGTATTTGCATTGCAATTTTGCCATTTGCCATTAATACTACTTGATAGTTGAGACTAAGAATAGTCAATGACTCCATTGGGAGCCTACATGCCCAGAAGAACATTTGCCATTAATACTTTGTAGTTTGTAACTTTGTAGTAGTGTACTCTTTTTTGGTCTCACATTGATAGAAAATATATTTATGGGCCTATGGCATTCTCTACATTCATTTCTCATGTCATTTAACAATGTTTTATATTTAATTTAAGTCTATTTTATGAATTTATATGTTTTTTAAAGTAGTGATAAAGTCGCTGAGAAATTTCTGAGATCTAAGATCTGGTTCAAATTTTGCCCTCTTGAAAAATCGCCGAAAATGAGATTTTGAACTATGGTCCCAGCCCCCTACACACCCCCACCCTCCATTCTTGCTTAGAAATGTTAATAGAAAGGAAATGCTCCAAAAATGACTAGGAAATGCCCGGGCATGTGTTGGAAACATTCGGAATTTTTTTGGACATTTACGTCAAGTTTAGGGGTGTTCCAATGAAAAGTGATTGAATAGGTGAAAAAACAGCGAAAACATTAAAAAAACCCTAATCTTCTGGAATATATTATGTTGAACCTATATAAACACACAAAATGCAATTGTAAAACACACTCTTCATTGTTGTTTTTTACAAGAGCAAGGAAGAATTTAGGAGGCAACCATTGCAACAAGGAGGAGTTTGGAGGCAACGATTGCAACAAGGAGTTTGGAGGCGACTATTGCAACAAGGAGGATTTTGGAGGCAGCCATTGTTGTTTTCAAAAGAGTAAGGAGGAATCTAGTAGCAAGTTGAAGTGGAATTTAGAAGCAAGGAATTTATAATCATTTGAATGTACATTTTGTCTTTGAAGTTTGAACCAAGGCTACAACACATGATATGACATGATTCATGAACATGTGCAATTTTAAGCGTGTTGAATGTTTTGAACTGTCATGAATACTATATTTTTTTAGTGTTTTATCTTTTATGGATTAAAAATGAGTATTATGCATTGTTTTTATGTATGTTTATATATTTTTTATAGTATATTGTATGGACGTTTCCTTGATGTTTTCAAACCAATGGTTTTTGAAAATCCGTGTTTCGGACCCATTGCGATTTCTTGATAATGTAGTTTTTTCTCCTTCAACTTTTGCACCAATTGAGTCAATTGTGTTAGGTGTTCATATGTTTGGCTGAAAACTAATGTCATCCAAGTGCACATTAATACAAGCATTCATGAATATCCTTAGCATGTCATTCATAAATATCATGAATGCTGCAGGTGCATTACATAACCTAAAAGGAAGTATTTACCATTCATACGGACCTTGCCTTGTCTCGAATGCAGTTTTTCATATATCCTTTTTCACGCGAATTTGATGGTAGCCTAACTTCAAATCCAACTTGGTGAAGTACCTTGCATGTTGTAGCTAATTCAGCAAGTCTTCTGTCCTTGGAAGAGGCTACAATTTTTTATGGTGATCTTGTTAAAGGCCCAATAATCAATACACTTTCTCCATGCCCCATCCTGCTTTGGTACAATGATGATGGGAGACTTGCTTGGAGATGAACTAGGTGTGATAACTTCTTGGTCCAACAAGCTTTGGAGTTGATTCTTCACAAACCAATGTTTGGAAGCATGGCATCTTGTAATAAGTGAATCTCATCTATCTCTTAGGTGGTATGTGTTTGGCTCATCAAATACCCCCTTAAAGAAATGCAACAACTCATGCTCTTTGTTAGTTCAGATTCTTTGTGGTTTCAATCTGAATTTCATCATCATGTTTATCTCCTAACATAAACAATGCAAATATGCTACTAGCATTGATGATATTTTCTTTGGTTGGTTGTAAGTAAAAAGAGTTTGACTTTACCTTGGTAGGCTTTGATGATATAGCTTTCCCATCCTTTGATATGTAGGTATTTGTTTGCTCTTTGTTTTACACTATTTTTGATAAAACAATAAAATTTATGTTTTAATAGGTGTAAAGCTAAAATTTATTAGAATGATAAAAACATATAGTCATCCACAATTTTGAGTTTGACAATTATAAATATGAAAAATTGTTATTTTTGGAAAACACTAGGAAGAAAACAACTTAGCTTAAACTAAGATTTCTATTGATTGTTTCAGATGTCTGACAGTGAAAATCAGTAAAACATGTAATTGTGTATGCTCAGGGTCTGAAATGATTTTTGGACAGAACCACTATAAGTGGACAGGAGTGCAAGCCGTTTGTGTCCATTGACCACAAACTTGTCCCAATTGATTGTGCCTAGACTAATAGAAAAAGACAAAAATAAGCAAAACCTTGATGGTGACACATCAAAAGCATGATCAAAAATTGCTTCTGGACAGGATTGCTACACAAGGAAAGGAGCGCGTGCCGCTCGAGTCCGTTGATCATGGATTTACCTGGTTGATTGTGAGGAAAAACTGATAGTTGCACCTTCTATGTCTGCTGAGTGAATTGAGATATTGTGATTTGGATTATGACGTGCAAAATTCGTTGTTTCTCCTTTTGTCTTTGAAACCCTAAGGGCACTTTGAGAGCTTGAAAACCTACAAAAACAAGGGGAATGTAATGTGTTGAGCTGACTTTAAGGGTGATGATTGACCGTTGCTTACGTATCCAAAACTCTAAGGAGGGAAATCAAGCCCACGTAGTTCTTCCATCTAGAGTGATTGTGCAATTGTGTTCTTTGACTATATGTATGCAATTAGAAAATGATTTTGATACTTGACAATAATAGCTCTTGATGTGTTTTAAAATACTCATGACTTGGATTATGACTGTTCCTTATGAGTGATCTTGACTTTGGAAAGAATAGGGCAGGTTTGCTCAATGTGCAATAGTGTGTAAGCTTAAAACAAGTGAATACCCAGTGGAGCTATTAAATGACCTTTGATGTGTAATTATTAGTGAGCCTTTTGATAATTTCCTTTAGCTAATCTTATGAAATGTGCGGGAAGACCCAAAAAAATGAATTGAATTTCATAAATTAATCATTTGGCGTGGGACATGGCCAACAACACTCTTGTTCGCTTAGGGTGGAATTGCCCCGAAAGATTAGGGACACTTGGCCCAAGTTGGAGATAGTTTGAGGGCGATTTTAAACATTTTGAACATTTGACATTGGAAGTTCTGTGTAATAGTGATGGCAAACAAAAGGTAGAACTTGCATATTGATAAAATGCTTAGAGGAATGATGAATAAGTGTCATGTATTTGGGTGCAAGGCATGTGGTTTAAGATGTGTCAAGGATAAACATTGTTAAGTATATGTGATCAGATTTAGGTGTCTACATTTTCCTCTCTTTATTTTAATAATAAAAGTGTTAGAGTAAAGAAAAAAATTGAACCTGAGTGTGTACAATACATTTTTTTGAGAGGATACGTCAATTGTGCAGGGCACTCAAATTTAACAAACCTGTAACAACACATGAAGTAGTTATTTGTTCATTTTGAAATTTGAAAAATTGAACTTTGAAAATTGCAAAATTGCAAAAAGAGCAAGGAAGGAGCACACTTGTATGAAGATGTAACCAAATTACCCTGTAACATGTAACTGATGAAGGAGAACTGTGCCTCTTTAAGCACTTGGAAAATTTTGAACCAATGACGAATTGAGAGTGATCAAGTCCCAATTTTGAATAATATATCAAGCCCTTGAGTTGGAAAGTTTCAATTCTCATGAGGGAGTAGTACCCAATGTATTGATCCAAAAAGGTGGAACAATGTTGGGTTCACTAGAAGTGATGCCGAGGTCGTTGAGTCACTAGACTCGAATATACATCCCCTGTAACAAAAGATAGGATGACACAATGAGTTTGTTAGAAGTAATGCCATAATTGTTGAGTGGCGTTGAACCCCAACATATATTACTCATAACAAATTGAATCACACCATTGCAGATAGATCTAGATTCTATTTTTACATGATTGAAAGAGAATGAAGAATATTCATGCCTCCATCATGATCACATTACTCTTAGATTTGAATTGAAATGAATATTTTGCCTTCGAAATTGCAACTTTGAACTTTGAAACTTGTGCATGAACAAGTATCATGTCTTTTTGAATTTTGAAATGGTAACTTCAAAATTTGAAATTATGAGCATGAATAAGTATCATGTCTTTTTGAAGTTTGAGATAGTAACTTTGAACTTTAAAAGCATGAGCATGCAATTGTAACTTTGAAATTTGAAATTATGAGCATGAATAAGTATTATGCTTTTTGAAGTTTGAAATAGTAACTTTGAACTTTAAAAGTGAGCATGAATAAAAATTGTGCCCCCTGAATCTTGTGCTAAGTGATATATAATGTCATTCACCTATATGCTCAATTGTAAATATATTTGTAACTTGTAACTTTGATTTTGTAGTTGTTTTGCATATGCTCATGTCTATGCATTTAAGTGTGTATAATTTTGTACTTGAGTTTTTAAGGAGTGCATGTACATGTTATATGCCCTCATAATCTATATCAATGTGCCAATATTTGTCACATGTTTGATTTCTAAACTACTTTGAATCTTTGAAAACTTGTACTCAGTTATAAAGTCTGATTTTGCAGTACTTTGAATCTTTGAAATCCTGTACTCAGTTATAGTCTGATTTTGTAGTACTTTGAATCTTTGAAACCCTGTAATCTATTATAAAATTTGATTTTGCATTATTTTGAATCTTTGAAAACTTTTATTTAATATCTTTGAACTCTGTACTCTATCCAAAACCTAATTTTTATCTATTCATGGAGGCTTGGATCTTTAAGATAAGCCCTTTGTGATACCCCTCTTTTGAGATTATGGATGTAGCTTACAAATCACTTATTTTAAAAAAAGAGTTAACTGTATCATGTGATAAAGATGCAATTGTGTAATTATGTCATCATGTGGAGAGTATGTCATCATAGTAATGTAATTGTCATTGAAGTATGCATGAAATATATTGAATGTGAGGCATTCAAGTGTCACGTCTAGATAAATATCTCAATGAAACATGCAGAAAAGTAACCATTTTTGAAGTAGACTACGCAAAAAGTGTATGTATATGTCACAACAAACAAGTTTAACAAACACAACACACAATGCCACACAATAAGACCAAGTGCCACATACAATGGACATGAATATGTCACAACAAACAAGGCCAATGGCCACACGCAAGTGACTTTAAGAATGTTGCAAACAATGGACATGTTTAAATGTCGCACAAAACAAGTAGGGCTAGGGGCCACAAACAATTGACATATTTAAATGTCACATATACCAAAAAAAAAATATCAGAGTTGTTCAAACAATTTGCACACAAGAGCCAAGGGCCACACACAATAAACAAGCAATTTCTAGCCTATTATGCAAGAAAGTAAACAACATCGAATGAGCATAGAATAAGTGAAAACTGGGTTATTCCATCTATATGTATTAATGTCATATCATAGCAAAGTAATGTATCCATGTAGTACAATGTAAAATATGAGTACTTAGCAAGACACTTGTACGGTATGTAGCTTGACATGGTGTAGAGGTCATAGAAAGACATAACTTGTTATAATGTAACTTGCAGAATTTGATGTCCCTAGCATAGGCATGGCCACTGGATGAGACATTTAATATTCCATGTATAGTATATCTTGCATCATATTCATATACTTTGTGAAATGCATGTGTGTTTGAAAATGAATATGCTATCTACCAAAAATGTGATAAGAATCATATGTAAAGAAGTGGTATCTCATGTCAAGGTCTAGTCTCGAGTTTTTATTTTTTGAGAATATTTTGAATGTTTTGTTTTTTTTGAAATATATATATATATATACCCACACACACATATACATATACATATACATATACATATATTTTGTATTTTTTGAAAGGAACTAGCGTATGATCCCATCAATAGGAGGACCACAGTGCATACTTGGATCATAGATGTTGAAGATGATTTTTCATGGGCGAAGAGTTCTACATGTAGATAAATTTGAATCTGAAAAGGCATTAGGTGCCGTAATGTAATTATCGTGATCATTGCTCATAGAATCTTTTTTAGGATATGTAACTTAAGAAGGTGTAGGACTTGATAAAGTTTGTTATATAGTAAGAGAAGATTTCACTGCATGTGTTCGTTGTGGAATATGCTAAATTGTCCGAGGTGTTGCCTTAAGATGCATTGTTGAAGATTTATATTTCTTTGAACCTTGGGTAACTCTTTGAGATGAAGTTTGCTACTTACAAAGGTGTACCACTTTCCTTTGAACTGACTGTATAAAAATATTTTGTATAGGTTCAAGACTTGATTTTGCACTATGCTCTTAAATGAATGTATTGATTATCTTTGTGTTGTGCTCTTGAATAGGTCCCATCACCAATTGTGATGTTGGTGGGGGATGTGAAGAGTTACCACTGATTGTAGAGGTACTCATATTGGATGCTTTGAACTTTGACCACTTGAGTACAATGTATGTAATTGAGGCATATATGTACTGTAAATGGTACAACGCAGAGTTTCTATATTTAAGGGCATATTAATAACATATTAAAGATCCTTGTGCTTGATAAGACTGGAAATTGAGTTGCCATTGTTGTTGAACTAAATTTTAGAGGTAGCACTTTATGCTCGAGAGTGTTCAGTGTATGACCATCGAATGCTTTGACTATTCTTGATGTAGCTTGTAAATCTTGTTCTGTGTATCCAAGGCTGTGAATGAGTGTCATTATACATGCATTTTCACTTGACTCATTGTCAATCATGACACTATGTATCAGTTGCTTGTTGATGTTTGGATAAAAGGGGCATGTCTATCTAAATCATTATCATCAATTTCACTGTCATTGAATGTGATCACTAGATGTGATGATGTGTTTGTAAATGCACGAATAATTCCATGTATTGTGGATGCCCATATGTCTTAAGAGGAGGATGCACATTGTACGCATGATGTATTTTTGAATTGTTTGTATTTTCTATTGTCCCATGTTTTGGGAATGGATTGCCAAAGATTTTCAGCTTTACATTATCATTTTGATGTGTCTAACTTCCTCTGTAGGTGTGTTTAGTTCAATAGAATTATCATCAATAAGATCTTGTATTTTATGCCTTAACTTGAAACACTTGTTTGTTGAATGTCCAATACACCTGTGGTAGTCACAATATGTGTTATTGTCGAAACCCTTAGGTTGAGGCTTGGTTATATCAAGCTTGAATGGTGGAGGTAGAGATATGAGATTGCACTCAAGTAGTTTTTGTAACAAAACATGAGGAGGTTGTGGTAACCTTGTAAATTGCCTCCTTGGTGGTGCTGTCAATTGAAGCTTATTTGTTGGTTGTAATATTGCATTGACTGTTACTTTTGCTTTGTTCTTGAATTCGTTAAATTTAACCTTGTAGTTTGGCTTGCTTGGAAACTTGATATTTGAAGTAGATGGAGCACTTGATGCATGGTTTGACTTGTTCAATGCTATGAGCTTAATTTCTCTTTCTTTCACTGTATGGAATAGCTCATCAAAAGCTTAATTTATCAAACATGATTGATTCGTGAAGTGGTGCTAACAAATTTTGTGTGAAGATACTCTTTAATTTATTGTCTGCCTTATAATTTGTCATTTTGGCTAGCATAGTTTTGTACTATAGAACATATTCACTAATTGACTCGTTTGATCATTACTTGAGTTTAACACTTTGTGCATAAGATAATTGTTCACCAATGTTGATAGAGAAGTGTGCTAGGAATTGATCTAACAAGGGGTTGAATGCTCTAACTAATTGAAGTGGAAGATCGTAGAACCATCGTAGGGCATAGTCTTTGAGACTTCTTGGAAAGAACTTGGTTAGTAATTTGTCATTGTAAGTATGGTCCATGCTACAAAACCTACATAAAGTTGTAGCTTAGGAGAATCACCTTTACCTTCATAGAGTGTAGCTTAGGAGTTGCGAAACCTGTTGGTAATGGTAAGAAGCTATCTCAGGGGCCAAAGGATTATGAAATGGAGTATGAGAATCCATTGAGTGACTTGCTCTAGAGACACCTTACTCTAATTGCAATATTTTAGCATGCAAGGCTATAACAGTTTGTTGAAGAGAGTATACATTAAGCGAAGTTGGTGGACCTTGCGTAGTAATCAAGGGAGGTGTGTATGATGCCCTTGTAGAATTAGGCATCTATGTTGCAATCCTTGTGATGCCCCTATACTTAGAGATGTTGGCACATATGTAAATACATGTGTTGATATAGGAATAGAAGCAATAATAGTAACTGGAACATTTGAAGTAGAAGTGGGAGCTTGAGTTGATTTATTTTGTTCATCTCTTGCAATGTGTAGGAATGCATCAATCTTATGAGGGTTGGCATTAAAGTGTTCAGTGAATTCGTTATCATTAACTTCATCCACTTGCTTTGTATTAGCATTATTAGTTTCATGATGAACCCATCAATAGGGTATGTAGTATGTCTTTTAACATTCTAAATGTATAACTGTTCTTGCGCCCAAGTCATGCTAGACTTTACAAAGATTTGTCGTAATGGTACTTGTATTCTAGGAACATTATTGCAACATTGTGAGTTGAGCAAGGCTCGAGTTTGCACATTATTTATTTGAGCCCTTTTATGACATTTGGATTTGATCAAGACACAACAATAATGAATCAAATAACAACTTGGAAAGTAACAAGATGTAATAGTGAACCTCAATAGATGTAAGCAAAATTCAGTCATTGTTGCTTTAGTTTGAATTTGAGACTTCGAAATGTGCAACAAGGATTAAGGGTGTAATTAGTCAAGATGTATTTGCTTTGTAGGCTCTGATATATACTGATACCAGTCGTAAATAGTGAACATGGCCCAAAGGGCACTAATTATAGAGGTTTTCACGTCTTGTAGCCACACTATCCCATCTCTAGGGTAGGTTGAGAATAACTTCTTAGGGCTAATTGCTTACTGGTACACTACACGAACAAATGGTTGAAAGCTTCCTATGATTGAAACAAAACCCTAGGTATTTTTGATATATTGTGATATACATGAAACTCAAATCCATATATAGTGTTGTCTAATAGCTTGAGTATTGGGGTAGTACTCACACCACAACTTAGGAAAAACTGAATACCACTTTGTTCAAAATGATAGCTCTTATGAGTTTTAAAATTGCCAAAACACAGTTTCTAAGAAAACAAGATAAAAAGAAAAAAAATGAAAACTGAAGTTGAAATTTGAAAACTAAATAAAAAATCAATATTTTGTGTATAGAAATAAAAAATTAATTTGAAACCCTTGGACAAAAATTAGAAAAAAGAATGTTAAAAAATGTACGTGTTCATCAATATGTTTTACCTTATGATAAAACAATAAAATGTTGTGCTATTATAGGTGTAAACTTAGAATATATCAGGATGCTAAAGATGTACAATAATCCACATTTTTAATTTCGACAATTGATAAATATGGGAAATTGCTATTTTTGGAAAACATTAGGAAAAAAACAACTTAGCTCAAATTGAGATTTCTGTATACTATTTCAAATGTCTTACAATGAGAATTAGTAAAAGATGTGACTATGCATGCTTAGGATCACGACCAATGATAAAACAATAAAATGTTGTGCTATAATAAGTGTAAACTTAGAATATATCAGGATGCTAAAGATGTACAATAATCCACATTTCTAATTTTGACAATTGATAAATATGGGAAATTGCTATTTTTGGAAAACATTAGGAAAAAACAACTTAGCTCAAACTGAGATTTCTATATACTATTTCAAATGTCTTACAATGAGAATTAGTAAAAGATGTGACTATGCATGCTCAGGATCACGACCAACTTGAAATGGCTTCTAGACAGGTCCGCTGTAAGTGGATAGTAGTGTAGACTGCTCGCGTCTGTTGATTGTAGATGTGTCCTAGTTGACTATGATTACTAATTGATAGAAAAAGATAGAAGCAGAACCTTGATGGTGATAGATCAAAAGTAGGATCACAAAGTGCTTCTAGACATGAATGCTGCAAAAGGAGAAGAGCGTAGGCTATTTGAGTCCTTTGATTGTAGACTTGTCCTAGTTAATTGTGACAAAAATTGATTGCTACGCTTCTTGTGCCTTTGTTTATTGAGTGGACTAAGATATTGTGATTTGAATTATGCTGCGCAAAATTCGTTGTTTCCCTTCTTCTGTCTTTGAAACCCTAAATGCATTTTGAGAGCTTTGGAAACTTGCAAAAAACATGGGAGTGTAATGTGTTGAGCTGACCTCAATCACTCCCTTGATGATTGATCGCTACTTACATATCCAATACAAGGAGGGAAATCAAGCTCACATAGTTATCTCACCTAGAGTGATTGTGTAATTGTGCTCTTTGACAATATGTATGTAGTTAGAAACTGGCTTTGATACTTGACAAGGATAGCTCTTGGCTTGCTTTGGAATGCGCTTGACTTGGCTTATGGTTTCTCCTTGTGAGTGATCTTGAATTTTGAAGGAATAGGGCAAATTTGCTCAATGTGCAATAGTGTGTAAGTTTGAAACAAGTGAATACTAATTGGAGATAATGAATGACCTTTGATGTGTAATTATAGGTGAGCCTTTCGATAATTTCCTTTAGCCAACCTTATGAAATGTGTGAAGACTCAAAAGAATGATTTGAATTTTGAAAACTAGTCATTATATGATGCGGGATGCAATTGGTCTAGGTGGACTTGTCTCGAAAGATCAGGGACATTTGTCCTTAGCTAGAGATAGTCTGAGGGTTATTTTAAGGAGTTTGAGAATTTGAAATTTAAAATTCTTTGTAGTAGTGATAACATGAAAAGGTCAAGCCCACATATTGATAAAAGGCTTAGAGGAATGGTGAATAAGAATCATGTATTTGGGCGCAAGTCATGTGGTTTAGGATGTGTCAAGGACTCAACATTGTCAAGTACCTATGATCAGATTTATGTGTCTAACACTCTCCTCATGAAGATAACATCCCTTTCATGGATATGGGCTGCCAAAAACCGCACAACACGTGTCAAGAGAAACAATGTCTACTATAACCTCATCAATGAATTGTTCATTAATATTGAATTTAAGTCTACATTGTTTGGTGACATGAATCTCTACTCCTAACTTCACCCATATCAATGTGCATGGACAAGGGTGATTAGATACCTTTAATCCAATCTGGGCTACCAACTTTTGGGATGCCAAATTTGCTTGAGAACATGAATAAAAATGTGTACCTACTGTTTTCCTATTAATCTAGAGTTTGATATGAAAGGACTTAGTCAATTCATTCTCAACTTGATTAGCCCTACTCAAATATACCTCGTGCTTTATTGAAGTGCAAGCGATCATATTGCCCACATCAGAATTGCTCCCATTTTTTCTGCCTTCTACCATGACTACCATGGTATTCTTTGATTAACCCTTTTCCAGTGCTTTTATGGCAGTTGCTTCGTCATAACAAGCATGATAAGATAAAGTCTTCATTAGTTTCATAAATTCCTCAAACTTAACTAAAGGTGGGTTCTCTTCAAAGCCAAAAAATGTGCATACATTCCTCTCAAGTGCATGACTAGAAAGTGTAATACATGAAATAGAAATTTGCTGCTTCTAATACACATGATTCATGATTAGCCTAATTATACCATCGACAAACTCATGAACATGCATTCCACTTAGTCTATGACTGATTTCAATTAGTCATGTACAAATTTAAGTACTTTGCCTTTGCACGGATGTTCATAGAGTTGCTCTTACTACAGAGTTCAATGTGGCAATAAAGAATTGAACATGAAACATGGAAAGAAGATCACAACAACAAACATACAATTCAACACAAAAATTGAATCTAAGAAACTTAGTGTGGGTAAAAACTACATCAAGTGTGGGGTTGTGCCTCCTTGCTATCAAAAAAATGCAAGGTTACAAGCTCACAAGGATATTGACACTTACAACCACATATTACAGACTCGTTGGTTACTCATCTATCGCTCGGGTAATTGCAAAAAATCTACCAAACCCATTAATTGCCACTCATACTCATTGGATTTCGATTTTTTGGCTCTCGACGAGTAATCATGAGTACCTGACGAGTACTAGAGGCTTGTACAAAGCCTAGATGTGACTGGATGTGTCAAGAACGTGTTCAAAATGCGTCCAAGGCATTTAAATGCTGTCCAAATGGTGGAACATGTAATGGCCCACTTCATTTAAATTCTCGTTTGCGAAGAATGTTTCTAATCTTTTCATTCCCGAGATTAGAAATAAATCTATACAAGGGAATAAAATGAAATAATTAAATAAGGATTAAAAAGCAAAAGACTATCAAATTTATTTAATTATTCTTTTGATTATTGGTGGGGCCACTTGGAGTTTTTAATTGGAAATTAATAATTCTAAGATTTGCTTAAATTAGAAACAAGAAGCAAAACGTGGGGAGATAAAGATGTGGGACTTTCAAATTAGAAACATCCTAACTCCAATGGATCGATTGCTTTATGAAGACAAGTTTTGGCAACTTCTTTATTTTAAAAAGGGATCGATCTGGAGAAGGGAGGCATTCAGAAATTAATTTTGGTTTTTATTTTCTTATCAAACTGTGGAGAAAACTTTCACCAGGACGAAACCCCTGAGATGAATGGGATGAAAACCCCATTGAATGATATACTTTGGAACGACTGAGAGTTATGTGCAAGTTCATTGTGTAGAGTTTGATGAAGGTGTTTGGGACGAATGGAAGCAATCTGAATTGATTCTGGGAAGACGTGTGACCATTGAGGCTGAATCGCTGCTTGTAGTGGATGAGATGTGCCCTGTTTATCAAGGCACTGTTACTTGTTGAGTTTCACGTGGAGCTTCGACGCTGTTTTATGTGTGTACAGATGTTGGAGGGCTATCAAAATCAAGTCGTGGCTCCTAAAGGAAATTTTGGGCGCACTACCAAATATTCTATATCTCATACCAACGTATTCTCCAGGTTCACTGTTTGCTTATGCTCTATTGTTCATTTCTGCAATACTGTATATAAGGAGTTCCATTAGGTGTTTATTAGGCGTCTATGATAGTCTTGTCATTCTGGGTTAATTTCTATGCATGTTCTTGGGTTGCACTATAAACCTGGGCAATTCTCAAGTCAAATAAATTGTAATGAAAACTCAGGGAAAGTCATTGTTTACATGCTTTTCATTTTATGAAGTTGTTCATCATTCACACAAAATTTTGAATGCATTAGTAAAGCATAACCTCTATTAAACCGTAAATTTCACAAACTTCTACATACAACTGGGAAAGCATATTTCAGAGAAACACGGTTTTTTGTCTTATAAATTCAAATACGCCCCTTCATTGGAGTCACAACGTTTGGAGCATTCAAACCGAATTGGAAGGAGAAAAATTCAGCAAACACATTTTCAAGTTGGTAAATTGAAAAAATAAAATAAAATTCCGAGCATGTAAATTAATTGTAATTTAATTATTAACATGTTTTATAAATATTCTTGCTTCACGTGCAATTCATTAATTGTTATGTACAATTTATGCATAGTTTTTTATGATTTTAAAATAAAAATATTGTTTGCTTACTATTATGATTTCTGTTTATCATTATAATTTGTTTATTGTAGAGATCGTTCTAAATGTTTTCAATATTTTGTCTGTGTTGTACAATCACAATGTACCAATTGCATAAGCTCTAGGGTTGCATCAAGATGTTTAAATTTACAAGTTTATGTTGCAAGATTATTTTTTAAAATGTTGTATTTTAATGTGTTAAACGTTTATTTTTTTATTTTTTTAAATGTTGTTTTGAAAATGTTTGTAGGTTTACCATTAGCAAACAATGGCATCCCGCAATGCATTAGAGTTAGATTTAGTTATTGGTAGGCAATAGACTCTCTTTAATGCTTGCAATATTGCTTGGAAGTATACCGTGCGGGTTGGATCATCCCTGTCGATTATCTTTTGCTTGTTTTGCTCAAAGAAGATTTCAGGAGGCATCAATCGCTTCAAGTACTACATTTTATGCATTCTTTGCCATGATGTCATGTCTTGTCTTAGTGTAATGGAAGAGGCAAAATGAGAGATTATTACAGATCTTGTATTATTGAACGAAAAGAAATTAGAGAGGACAAGGATGCAAGTATCCATAACCACGACCATTGCTTCGACATCAACAAAAGAAGAGACAATGATGACAAAAATTGTGGGCTCTACTCATGGTCCACTCAACCACCTAGGCATATCAATTTCATTGAGTTCGAGCAACATACACAATTTTTGTGTCTAGAGGCACAACTTTCGTTGCAAGATTCATGATGGAACAAAGAGGTGCATGCGGAAGTAAATAAAGCATGTACAAATTTTTGGTACTTTAACAACTTTCCTTTCAACGTGGCGAGAAGCTTGTATCAAGAATATTTGGTGATAGCATTGACAGTTGCAGAGAAAAGGTACAAGGCACCCTCTTCAAGAGACTTAAGTAGGAGGTTGTTATAGAATGCACTTGAGAATGCAAAGGTAA
This sequence comes from Torreya grandis, assembly GCA_037957365.1. Lineage (NCBI taxonomy): Eukaryota > Viridiplantae > Streptophyta > Pinopsida > Cupressales > Taxaceae > Torreya > Torreya grandis. Next base: position 2,164,677 of record JARHVA010001447.1, on the reverse strand, counting down.
TTGTGGAAGATCAAAAGAGATTGTGGCGAAAATTTGGATGCACTATTCTTTTCGACGAATGCGCTGATAGAAAGAACCACATTTTCATCAAATTTTTGACAGCTTCAAATGGCGAGCTGGTTTTTTTTAAGTCTATTGATGCATCTAACAAGATAAAAAATATATAAACTTTGAGCTTGATGCTCGAGCAAGGTGTTTTAGAGCTGGGCATCGAGAATGTTGTCGAAGTTGTCACAGACAATGCAACAACAATGTGGTGGTTGGGAGTCTTCTCAAGAACAAACATCCATCATTCTTTTAGACCCCTTGCGTGGCCCATTGCCTTGACCCACAGTTGCAAAGAGACGCGTCCCCCGACACTTGGGATGCATCTTGGGTTCGGGCACACATCTCTCGTATGGGAGACAGACACCAAGACGTCTCCCATGTAAGGAGACATCTATTTACTTGTGCCCGCATCTCCAACATGTTTGTAGTAAAAAAACACGTGAGAAAAACCGTAAACGAGTAAAACAAACCCTAAACACGTCATAAATAACCCTAAACGCATAAAAAAAGAGGAAAAAATGTGAAATCATGCTTATAAAAAATTCAAATGCCTCCTTGTTTAGCAGTCTTTATTGCTTGATTTGACAGTCACAAATGCCAATCATCGTTGCAGTTGCACGACATATCACAGTCGCTCGCAGGGATAGGTAAGGTCGTGAAGGTTTTTGTCTTCATTAAATATTATTTGGGTGTTGTCTTTTTAGTTAAAAACATTCAAACCCTAAACTGTTCGTTCAACACCCCAAAAAAGTAGAAAATGCATCGACTTCAAAATCGCAGGTCGTAGACTTTAGTATACATTTTAATCGTAGGCAAACTGTAAGGCATTAGCTATTGTAATCAGAGTATGTTAATTTTACTTTCTGTTTTTAAATTTTAACTCATAAGTTTTCATTATTTTAATTGAGTGTAAGGGGCCAAATTTAACACTATAACCATTTATTTAATTAGTCTAAGTTAGTATAATATTTGTATTTAAGGGGCTAAGTTTAATCATATAACCATGCATTTTAAAATTAGTGTTAGTTTAATCATATAACATGGTTATATGATATTAATTTAAAATTAATGTTAGTTTATTTTATTATCATATAACCATCTTAATATAATTATTAATATAAATTTTTTCTTATTTTTTCATTTTAATTTTTTTAGCTTTTTATTTATTTAATATAATTTTTATTTAAATTTTTTAATATATATTCGTTATTTATTTACTTAATTTTTTAATTTTAATTTTAATAATTTCTTTAATTTTAATTTAGAGTTGCTAATTTTATTTTTATAATTTATGTTTTGTGCATAATGTTAGGGGGAGGGAAAGATGCTTTGTATCCATTGAAGAAGTTTTGCGATCGTGTTCGCGAAGGCAATGGAGGGACATCAACGATTACATGCAAGCTTTGTGGGAAGGCCTTCCATGACACTTACACAAGAGTGAGGGCTCATTTTTTCTGAACAGGGAAAGGGATTCACGCTTGTACAAATGAGCAAGGATGGTTGGAAGCGATGAGAGAACAAAAAAGTGTTGAAGGCAAACTGACTTCTTTAAGCTCACACGTTTCAACCATTGATCGAGCTCAGAGTCACCATGTCATACCAACTGCTAGAAAATAATCAGAGATAGATGTGTCTTATGGGTATGCGACAAAAGATATGGGGTTTTCTTGCAAGAGATCACACATTGGCACTTCGAATCCCATAGGAAGCATGTTCAATGTGCATGGTCGAGATGCAGTGGATACAAGGATTGCACATTTCTTCTATGCAAATAGCATTTCATTCAATATTACTCGATCACCTTATTATGAGGAGATGGTTCGTGCTATCAACAATGGGCCAACGAGGTATAAACCCCCTGAGTATGAGAAGCTTCGAACGTTTCTTATTGACAAAGAGAAAACAAGGATAGAACAACGAACTGCCACTATAAAAAAGGTGTGGTCTACAGAGGGATGCAAGATTGTGATGGATGGTTAGACAAATACAAGCAACAAGCCTCGTCTAAACATTATGGTAACTTGCTCCAAAGGCCCTTATTTTTTGAAGGCTATCGACTTATGGACAAGAGAAAAATGTAGATTTTCTTTAGAAGCAATTATGTAATGCAATTGATGAGGTGGGGGCATCGCATGTTGTCCAAGTTATTACAGACGCTATCTCAGTTTGTAAAGCAGCTGGCTTATTGGTGCAAACAAAATACAAACATATATTTTGGACACCATGTTGTGTGCACGCATTGAATAATGCACTCAAAGATATTGGCAGGTTTTAGTGGGTTTTAGAGCTTATTAAGAAAGACAGAAGAATACAAATCTTCATATGTAATCATCACCACATACAAGGCATTTATAGAAGATTTGCCAATGTGGAACTTCTCAAACCTGCAAATACACGGTTTGCTTCATTCTTCATTCTTCATATTACTTGAGCGTCATTATGTTGTCAAAAGGGCCTTGTGTTCCACTGTGGTTAATGATGCATGGGCAAGTTGGAAACAATCTATTTCAGAGATTGCAGTCGAGGTGAGGAAAATGGTCCTTGATGACTAATTTTGGATGGATGTGAAATTTGTTGTTGACTTCGTTCAACCAATGTGAGGTCATTAGTTTTGTTGATTCAGACAAGCCATGTTTGGGGGAGGTTTATGAAGAAATTGATTCTATGTGTGAAATAATAAAAAATATCACATACTTAAATGATCCTTTATATCCTTTGATTGAGAAATAAATACACGGAAAATAGAACAAGCTTAACACACCTTTACATTGTGTTGCGTATGCTTTGAATCCAAAGTGGTATGATACGGAAGTCACCAAAAAGAGGGCTCCATATGAAGATAGAGAAGTAATGAAAGAATTTTGGGTTGTAATAAAAATGGTTTATGGTCGAGGAGAGGAGGCTTCTTGTATTAGGACTCAGTGGAACATGTTTTCACATGGTTGTAGACAGTTTTCAACAGTGGAGACTATGATATGTGAGTGAAAGAGGGCTCAATAGAGTGGTGGTGGAAGCATGGTAGTGAAACCCCCAAAATGCAATCATTTGCAATATGGTTACTCTCACAAGTAGCTAGTTCGTCATCTTGTGAGAGGAATTGGAGTATTTATGGTTTTATTCAATCATTCAAGAAGAACCGACTAGGGTCAAAGAAGGCAAAGAACTTGGTGTACATTCATAACACACTTTGTTTTCTTTCTCGTGTAGGCGCAGGGTACAAGGAAGGTGCTTCAGCAAAATGGGACCACATTCCACCTAATGGAACAACAAAAATATCCTTGGAGGGTGATGTGATTGAGGCAGATGGCCTCAATGATTTGCCCTCTGTTATATTGCATGAAGATGAGCTAGAGCTTGAGAGTGATGCCTATCTAGACATCTTGGCATAGGACCTAGAGGATATAATTGATGTGACAGTTCATCCTATTGTATCGGATTAGATATGATCCAAATTCATGTGTTTTTTGATTTTTTGCATGCCTATTGTTGGCATTTCATTGTATATGATGACACTTAAGCTTAATAGTTAAAACTTAATATGATGATCATGGGATATTCCTTCACTTATTGTTAGCATTGGCATTGCACCAATATAAATTTATTTAAACTTTTCATAATAGATATTCTATATCTAATTTATAAATAATAAAGATATGTTGCCATCTCCCTGTACCCCCGTCTACTATTTTTAAAAAACAGCATATCCGTACCCATACCAGTGTCCCCATACCCGTACCCGTCTCCTGGAAACTATTCCTTGACTTTATTTTGGAGGACATAGACAAACTTGATTGGGTTCAACCGGTTGTAAAAGATGCTAAAGAGTACAAAATATATATACAATCACTCTTGGGTTCTCAACTTGATGCAAGAGCACATCAAGGGGAAAGAGTTGTTCGAGCAGGTGTCACTAAGATTGCATTGAACTTTTTTACGTTGCAAAGTATTTGTAGTTTGTTGACTCCTTTGAAGTAGATGTTTGTGAGTCAAGCATGGATGGGTTCATCATGTTCAAAAGAAACTGATGGAGTTAAGGTTGGAAAGACAATTTTCAGTGAGGCCTTTGAAAAGAGAGCTATAGAGATCGTCAAGGTAGTTTGAAATTTCAATTTAAATTTCAAGTTGATTTCCTTATTTTCAAAATTTTAAACTTAAAAGTATTTATTTTATTTATAAGTTTGTAACTTCAATCTATTTGTAACTCTATAAGTGTCGGAGCTTTTGTTGAGGTTTTTGCGCTTGGTGGATGGGGAACAAAACCCAATGGGTTACATGTATGAGGCCATGCACTGGGCCAAAGAGGTCATCCAAAACTATTATAAGGGAGATTGTACTAGATTTGATCTCATTTGGGAGTTGATTGATCAGAGGTGGAACAATTAACTCAACTAACCCATCCATGCAACAGGGTACTACCTTAACCCCAATTTTTTTATTTAGATGGCTTCACAGATGCTAATGGGAAGGTTATGAAGGGGTTCTCAACCTGCATTGAGAGTATGACATCTGACATTCAAGTGAAGGACCTCATTATTTTAGAGTTGCAGGACTACAATTGAGGGGGAGACTCTCTTCTTCACCACTAGCTATCCAAGAGAGAGGTGTGCAGTCAACAAGTAATAGAAAATGAAGTCTTTACTTGTTCCTTATCAATTACAAATTTACAATTATTGATTACTTACAAACTGTTGATTATCTTGTTTCAGGGTTGTGGGAAATTGGGGTGGGAATACCTCAAATCTTCAAAGGCTAGCTCTCTGCATTTTATCTCAACCTTGTAGCGTTTCTGGATGTGAGTGCAATCGGAGTTTGTTTGATGCCATTCACATGAAGAAGCGTAACAAGTTGAGTCAACACCTCAACAACTTTCGGCTTCGCACAAAAAAGTTGGAGAACACATCACAAGAACCTATTGATTTAAATGAGATCGATCCCTATGGTGATTGGATTGCACAGGGAGAGGCCCCCATGTTCATAGAGAACGAGATTGTTGATTTTGAGAGGTAAGCTATGGAGGGCGCAACTGCAACAGATGGAGAGATTGGATTGTAAGACATTCTTGAAGATGAGGTAGAGATAGAGGTAGAGGTGGAGCGATTGGTGGAGACGCAACGTTCTAGGTAGAGCGAGGTGGGGTAGTCGAGTGGGAGAACTAGACTTTCTCAGTGTCCCTTAGTTTCCATAGAGTAGGGAAGAGAAAATTATAGATTCCTGTAATTTGGACTTGTAGATTCTTGTATAAGTATCACTGTATCAGTTTGTTATTGACAACTTGACAGTGTCAGTTGTATTCACATGATTATGTGACTTTGTATGTTATTTGTATTCAAATCTAATAGAAAACACTTTTCCAATGTTTTAAAAACTCATTTGATACATTTTGCAATTGTAATTTCTATAAAATTTATGTTTTTTGATAAATTTAAGCATTTTTTTAATGTCGGTTATTCTCGGTTACTCAACAACCCTTGTCAATTAATCACCAATTAAAAAAATTCCTCGTTGAGCACTGTCGGTTATGGTTATGTAAGCTATGCTTACAACAATCCATCTTGTTTGTCCTACATCCAATTCTCTGGGCTTTCTCTGCAAATTCACTTCCCACCTTTCTTGCAACTAAGAATTCAACTCCAGATGATATTTCAACTTCCTCTAAGATTCTATCTTAACGAATCCATCTTTGCAAATGGATGCAAAAGCCTCCAACAACCAACTTATTGAAGACAAAATACCAAATGCTTTGGTAGGTGTGCAAGTCTTTCTATCTAATTGAAGACGAGTTTGGATTGCTCACATCTTTTCATGACCACCCTGAATCCTTTTTTTGTTGATGCCACAAGGATGGATTCAATCATTACCAAAACTCCATCAATGGTGACGTGTTCTTGCCACAAAAAATCCATCAATGTGTGTTTGATAGAAAAGGTTCTAGGGAGTCCAAACTTCCCTCCAAGTCGGCTTCATCATTCTCCCACTTACTCCATTCCCCTGTACATTTGGTTTTGGTCATTTTCTTGGCTTGGAGTGAGTGCCAAGTAGTTTTAAGGTGTCTTAAGGGTCATAGAAACCCCCTGTTATGGATGTTTCATGAACATGGATACTATTACAGCTTGATTAATTTTGGATCAAAAGTTAGTGTCTATTCATGTGTATTTGTGTTAGTGATTTGTAATTGATCAGAGTTATGCCTAATAAAATGACAATGAAATGGACATGAAATCATCATATAAAGTCATATTGGCTTAAAAATTGATAGGGATATCCTAAACTAGTTCTTAAAATGCTCACCAAGTTTCATGTCAAAATACTATTGTTTGACCCCCCAAACATGGGGAAACCACTGATACTTGAAGACTATTGGCTTGACCCGTACAACAACAATAACCAAAAAACAATAGTTTGATGTATCAACAAACTATTTACAACAATAAGCATAGTTATTCTAATACCCTGCCTTAATGATTGAACAGGAAACAACTCCAAGCTTATCACGGAATTTTACAAATTTGTCTTTACACAAAAGTTTAGTCATTATATCAGTTGGTTGTTCAGAGGTAGGACAATAATAAAGACATTGTCTTCATTATTAACCCACTGTTAGATGTAGTGGCGATGAACCTCAATGTGCTTTGTCCTGGGATGAAAAATTGTATTCTTCACCAACTTTAGTACACTTTGGTTGTTGCAGGAGATAGGTGTGGGTGTTGATGAATCAAGATGATCTTTCAATATTGATTGAATCCACATCAATTCTCAATCTGCACTAGTAATTGCTTTGTATTCAACTTCAGTAGAAGACAATGCAAATGTACTCTGAAGCTTACTTTGCCATGAAAATGTTTTTGAACCAAGAGTGAAAACATAATCTGTTGTAGATTTTCTAGAATCAATTGATCCTGCCCAATCTGAATTAGTATATTTTGTTAGCTCAAAATCAACAAATTGTTTATATAAAATGCCAAAGTCAAGAGTGCCTTCGACATATTTAAGAACTCGTTTTGTAGCTTGCCAATGTTCTTCACATGGTCTGGCCATGAAGTGAGAAAGATAACTCATTGCAAAACACAAACATGATCCATTAGTAGTAAGATAAATCAAACTACCTACTAATTGCCGATACACTTTTTCATTCACCAATGATGAATCAATTTTAGTTGAGAGTCTTGTCCCAACTTCCATAGGTGTGGTTGTTGGATTACAATCATACATTTTGAATTTGTCTAACAGGGATTTGACATATTTTGTTTGGGAGTCAAAAATTGTATAATCAAAATTGTAACACTACCAAAATTCTACATCTAGTTAACATTGAAGCAAGCCTAGATTAGTCATTTCAAACAAAAAACAAATATCAACTTTCACTTGTTTAATCAAATCGGTGCTACTTCTAGCGATGGCAAGATCAACATATACAACTATAATTACCATGTCATCACCAACCAATTTAACATATAGAGTAGATTCTGTGTCACATCTTTTAAAATCAGACTCTAAGATATTTATCAATTTTGAAATATCAGGTTTGAGGAGCTTGTTTATGTTACAAGGACTTCACTAACCAGCAAACCAGATGCTCTTTTCTAGGAATCTTAAATCCTTGTGGTTTAACCATTTACACCTCTTCCTCTTAAGTCTCCGTTCAAGAAAACACTCTTTACATCCATCTATATACTTGCCAACCAAATTGAGTAGCAATAGAAATAACGATTCTAAATGTTATCATTTTTCTGTAGGAGCAAATGTTTCTTCATAATCTACTCCTCGTGCATATCGTGTAGCAACAAGACAAACTTTATACTTATCTAAAGAACTATCTAACTTACATTTTACATTATAAATCCATTTGCAACCAATGGATTTCTTACCTTGGGGTAGATTAGACAACCCAAGTACCATTTTTTATTAATGCATCATACTCTACCTTCATGGTAGATTCCCATTCTGGTTTTCGTTTAGTATCTGCATAAGTATTTGGTTCAAAAATTTGTAAAACAGTTGAATTGAGAGCAAAATTTTTCTGTTCAAGATTTTGGATTGCTTGTTTCCTACTGTTGATTTTGAAAGCTCATCTTGCCGAACATCTCGCAGTGTGCTATAAAACCACTTTGGCCTTTTATACTGACTAGTTGAATCATTATATGTTTCACTAGATCCTTCCATGGAGCTAGACTTCTCTGGGGTTTGCCTTTTTAAGTTATGTCCCACTTTAGTACTGGAACTTGATTCACATTCATCATTTGGAATCCAAAGATTACTAGTATCAATAGGTTTACCAACATTTGAGAAATATGGATTTTTCTCATCTTTTTTTCTCTATTTACAGTTACTTTATTTGTAGAGATATTTAGTAACCTATATGCTTTGGAAACTTCATTTTAGCCAACAAACATGCACTTCTTACTCTTTGCATCTAAACCACTCCTCTTAAGAATCAATGCAAAAGCAATACAATAAAAAATACGGAAATCAATTACATCAGGGTGTTTTCCTAACCATGTTTTTTCTTGAATAATATTTTGCACAAATTTACATGGACTTCTATTTAAGATGAACACTATAGTGATGCAAGTAGACCTCTTCTAGGTCTACCCAACTAGGTCTTTTTAAGGTTATATAGCCTCCTTGTACTAGTAACCTTCTTTGTTTGTACCTTCTCTGAAGAGTCTTATGGCTCCACCATGACTCTTATTGCTTCACAAGGTTCTTGATTGACACCCTTCATCATCATACTAATATTAACCTCTCCTTTAGTCTAGATAGGACTTTATCCACAAAACAATCTTGTTAGATCATTGCAACTAGACCTATGGCTTAACTTTCTCAAGCTCCTAGCTGTTTATGGATCTTGACCTCTAGACTTGTACTCGTAAGCATTGATAGGTTTATCTCTCACTGATGTCTTCTATTTCATATCACAACTTCCATACACCCTGCTCTATCAATATTTCATCAAGAAACAAAATTCTATCCTATACACTATCCTTTAGTCCTTGTTCTAGGCCTGATAACTGACTCACTGAAGTTTTGTTCATGAAACTTGAGTACTCACCTACCAAAGGTTTCCTTATATGCATTAGATATTACTTAAGCTATCACATAGCCTTACTTTCATGAGTTTGCTTGATTCTTGTTCTTTTTTGTAGAAAATAAGGTTTTTAGTCTTATGATAGGTCTGTAGAATTAATAAATGACTATATCTTTCTGTACAGTACTATCCTAACCCTTAAATCACTTGGATCCCCTCAAAACACTTGTTACAACCATCTTATGAAGTTACAGAACATTTGAAAAGTTAAATCTCTTTTTAGAGGGATTTTAGTGTCTTAAACCTTAGATTGGGGTTACAGTCCTGTCTTTGGCCGAGAGCAAACAGAAAGGCACAATTCAACTATTGATGGTTGGTTTTGACTCTTTTCACTTGGAACAAGGTCTGACTGGCTTTCTCCTATTCTCTCAATCATTTACTAAGCTAGAACAATCTTTGAATGATCACCATAAACAATTTTTTCTCTGACTTTGACACTCAAATAGGGTTTATAGACAGTGACAGACCCGGGAGCACAAATTTGATAAAATCTCAAGCTATAATGATCTTCAAAGGTTCTTTTGGGACTGCTTAAGACCTACACAAGTTGCTATTACTCTGGAAAATGCCCTTCAAACTCAACAATTCAAAAATGTGGAAATGTTCTTCTTGACAATTCTTCCACAAGTCGGATTGTCTTTTTGCCATTTAGAAAGTTCACATCTCTAGCCAAGGGAAGAAGGATATATTTTTTTGGTAAGGGCCTTTGCTACAAAAAGGATGAATTCCTTCGGACTTTTTGTCCGGAGGAATGGTTCATGAAATAAAAGGGAAGCCTATAAGCAAAAGGAAGTAATTCATTCGGACTTTTGTCCGAAGGAATACTTCGGAGAAACCAAAAGTTCATTCAAACAAGCAAAGCCAAGGAAGTACCCTTCAGAAGGATCGTTTTCAATATTCTCGAAGGGTACCTACCCTTTGGGAAGGCACCGGACCAAATTCAAAACCTTAGCAAAAACCCTGGGTGCCCTACAATTTTTTCGAAAGGCACAGAGGGAGAGCTAAATGCCCTTGCGGAGGGCACTTGGTCGGCGGAAGGGACCATGGCAAATTTCCCGAAGGGCACTTTTCAAAGGCCGAAGGACACATTTGGAGGGAAAGGTAAGGGAAGATATCCTTCGGACAAAAAAGTCCGAAGGAATTCGGAAGACACAAGGAGGGACCAAAAGAAGAGAAAGAACAAAGAAAATGAATTCTTTCGGACTTTTGCCCGAAGGAATTCCTTCGGACAAAAACTCCAAAGAAATTCGGACAAAGGCCCGTAGAAAAGCCGATGGAAGAAATCCCAAAGAAATTCGGAAAAGTTGCAAAGCAAAGGCAAAGACAGGAAAAAGAGACCTTCGGACTTTTGTCCGAAGGAATTCTTTCGGACAAATAGTCCGAAGAAATTCGGAAAATAAACCCTACGATAAAACCCGAAGTAGGAATTCTGAAGGCCAGAGACCGAGATAATTCTTGCGGACATCTTGTCTGTGGGAAAGAGGTGAGACAGAAGTCCGAAGATAAATAGAGAAGAGGTTCTGAAGGAAATAAGAAAACTTCCGGTGACGTCCCGCAAGCCGTCAAATTTTGACTGCAGGAAGTAACCGTTGGAACAGAGGTAATCCCAGAATTCTGAAAGAAAAGGCCAAACAGGTAAAAATATAGACAAATACATCCGAATATAGAATCCCGCCAGAAATAGACACGAACAAGCAGACCAGAATAGGACAGAATACATGCAAGCAGGAGCTATCTTCGAACGCCGTCCAAAGCTTCAGTTGACTGGTTATTAAAGTCCCACTCATCCCCAGATCATCTCATGCATTTGAGGGTCCAACTCAGCGGCAATTGAAGTTCCAAATTCAAATGTCAAGTTGACTGTTCCAGATTTAGAGTTGATTAATTGTTAAACGCCGCATTCACTAGGAGCTTTCCATGCCACTGAGCGTGATCTTTTCATTTAACTCAGCTTTCAAGAGCTCCTCATGAGTTCATATCTGATTTTAATGTCAGATTCCAAAAGACATGGCACAGGATACCGGTTCTAATTAGGCCATCACCTGAATATGCATTTTTATATTTTTTTGAAAACTCTCAATTCTGATATTAGTGTGATGATACAGTCAATGGGCGGCACTACTTTCCCTGATGCATATGAAGTTGCAATAAGGGCAGAAAATAGTCTGATTCAAGCAGGGAAGCTTGCTCCAAGACCTCCAATGCCTATTTTTCCGGAGATAAGTTTAACACTAGCACTTCAAGTTCCTCAAGTTCCATCCTGGGCTCCAATTCCGGCACCTCAATGTCCTATTGCAGCCTCTACTAGTCAATCTAGTGAGATAGGAGAGCTGAAAAGGCTGTTACAATCTTTTGGAAATGAAATAGTACAGCTTAAAAGGCAACAATTTCAATCAAATAGGCCTTATCAACAGCAAAATCAGAACAACTATCAGCGCTTCAAAGATCAAAGATCTCTTTATCAGGGTTTCAGAGAAAATAGACCACCCTATCAAGCACAAGGGGCCATAACTCCAGCTAAGCCATATGCTGCTCTTGATCCAAATGCTCCTTCCACTTCAAAAGCCATTGTTCCAACTCCACCTCAGAACAATTTAGTGCAGGAATCTCAATTTAGGCAGCGTTCGAATCTCAATGATTTCCAAAACTAGGATTCAATATCATCAAACAACACCATGCCACATATGACACAAGAGTTCTCTTTTTAGGAGAGTCAATATCAAGATACAGGATTGGCACCACAAGGAGCGACCCAAGCGCAACCTGATGCTATTAATCTAAATTGGCAGGGAGATGATCATATTGCTTTTACTCAAGATGTTAAAACTAACGCTTCAAATGATCAAGTTGCAGCTCTAACCTATTAGAGAAATAAAAGAAGAGATGTTGGAGAAGCTCAAGCAGTGGCAAATACGTTAAATACTCCTAGTACTATTGCTCAAAGTACGAAAGAACAACTTGCTGCCCCCACAGTCACAAAAAATCAGAATGTAGAGGTTGGCAAAGTGCAGCAAATACCTCTAATTCGTGAGCAGCAAGTAACACAAAAGGTGCAATCAAAGGTTAGTCCATCCTAGTTCAATATTGTAGATCAGATGAAAAAGTCTAACATCAATATATTAGCATGTGGGATACTCTTTCAATTTCAGGCCAGAAGGACAAACTCATTCAAGAACTATCAGCGCTTGAATTGTCCCCAAAATTAGTAGACAAAGAAGGCGCTGTCTTGACAAATTTAGATCCGCCAACTAAGCAGCAGGTACAGCAAGGAAATAAGATATCAAAGGTGGACAAAACTGAGATAAAAGCAAAGAAAACTCTCCCTTTTTATCTTTCTTTGATAGTGGGAGATACCTTAGTTTATAATTGTATGGTGGATAGTGGAGCCAACAGTACAGTCATGCCTAAACATATATAGCAGACTAGCTCGGCCTTGTTTATGAGCCACATACTAAAGGTGTACTACAGTTGGATGGTTCACTCGCAAAGACGGTAGGGATTATCAAAGATTTGAAATTAACATTACATGCTTGTCCTAACGTAACTATTCAACAGGACGTTGTAGTAGTGGATCTACCTCCTTATTTTACCATGTGCCTTTCAAGAGATTTCACCTCAAAGATTGGGGGATATCTATTAGCTGATTGGACTTACTCGCTGTTCAGAACCAGATATGGCACAAATGTAACAATTCATTCAGAACCTATTGCACGTTTTCACATGGAACCTTATATGCCAAGTGTGGTCAATACAAATTGTATTATTTCAGATGAAGTAGTGCAAACTAGTGATGTAGAAAAAGACTCACCTTTGGATGGAGTTCCAGATTTATTTCTTGATGAGTGGGCTTCCACCTTGCATGAGCATGATCCCTACAAGCTGATTGAAGGTCTTGGTGTGTATTGTCTTCATGAGAACGATGCACCAATCCTAGCTATGGTCAAAGAGGGCGAATCTAATGAAGGCTTGTGGCAATTATACTTCGATGGATCAAGAAATAAGCATGGAACAAGAGCTGGGATGATGTTAATTTCTCCTACAAAACAAAGTTATTTCTCCTCCATTAAATTTCAGTTTGGCTGTTCAAATAACGTTGCTGAATACGAAGCACTAGTCCATGGTTTGCAATGGGCTAGGAAAATGAAAGCAAGTTGTCTACAAGTGTTTGGAGATAGTGAACTTGTAGTTCACCAAGTAAGAGGCTTAAATGTATGCAAGAATATGTTGCTTAAATCTTATAGACATAGGGTATGGGATTTACTTGAAGATTTTTAGGGTTTTAATATTCAAGGAATACCAAGAGATAGAAATAAACATGTTGATAGGTTGGCTGTTGTTGGGGCACAATTTGATATCCCAACTGACGTTAAAAGTGACATTCCTCAGTCACATATAAATATAGTCGTAAGGCCTTTTGTCCCAGATAACCAAAAAAATTGGCAGGTATTTGAAAGTGACAATCAAATTGTGAGATTTTTACAGGTAGACGCTGAGTTTTCTCCAAAAAATCAGGCAAAACGCTTATAGCAGTATGGTGACCAGAGTGTGCAGCTGAAAACCAATAAACTACCCAAAAGATTGGTTACCTTTGAAAATATTTTCAGTGAAGACGATGAACTTAGGAAAGAGAAACCAGCCTTGTCAACAAAGGAAGAGCACTACGCCAATGTAGAGATTGCAGCTGCTAAGATTTTGAAATTGGGCAAGGTATGCACTCCACTACAAAAGAAAGCTTTCGTTGAATTATGCCAAAATTTTGCTGATAAATTCGCATGGCAGTATAGTGATCTCAAAGGGTTTGATCCAAGTTTGGCTCAACACATTATTGAGCAAGAGGACGAAACTAAACCAGTACGACAAAGACAAAGGTCAATCAATCCAAAGCTTGAGCCTTTAATGAAAACTGAGCTTTACAAGCTTATAGAATCGGCTATTATATTTCCAATCAAGCACTCAACTTGGGTGGCGAACCTCGTTCCAGTACGAAAAAAGAACGGTGAGATTCATTTATGTGTTGATTTCCGTGACTTAAACATGGCCTCGCTTAAAGACCACTATCCATTGCCATCAATGGAACAAATTTTACAGCTTGTTTCAGGTTCAGAGAGGTTTTCTTTGTTGGATGGGTACAGTGGCTACAATCATATTTTGGTCAAAGAAGAGGACCAATTCAAGACAACTTTCACAACCAAGTGGGAAACATTCGCATACAAAAAGATGCCTTTCGGGTTGTCCAATGCTGGAGCAACCTTTCAGAGAGCCATGGATATGGCTTTCCAAGGCCTTCTTAACAAATTTGTGCTTGTCTATTTAGATGATATAACAATATTCTCAAAGGATGCAGAAGATCACATGGTACACCTCCAGCATGTTTTTGAAATGTGTAGGCAATTTGGGATATCCCTAAATCCCAAAAAGTGTATTTTCAGTGCATGAAGGTAAGCTTTTTGGACATGTCATTTCAAAGCACGGTTTAAACATAGATTCTGAAAGGATTCAATCCATTCTTGCACTCTCCTTGCCTAAGAGCAAAAAGGCTTTGCAAAGTTTCTTTGGAAAGATCAATTTTATAAGGAGATACATTTTAGATTTTGCTACTGTAGCTAAATCACTTACATCAATATTAAAGAAAAATCAGAACTTCAGCTGGTCCAAGGAGGGAATAACAGGGTTTGAAGATGTTAAGAAAGCCATATCAAGTGCCCCTACGCTCTTGAATCCAGATTTCAAGAAACATTTCATTCTGTATACATATGCTAATGTGGACACCATTTCAGGCATTCTTATGCAGCAGAACCATGAGGACTTGGAACAACCAATAGCCTTCTGCAGCGAAGGCTTGTAGGAGTATGAGACAAAGTACTCTTTTGTTGAAAAACACGTCTTTTCAGTTATAAGATCTCTGAAGAAATTTAGGCACTTGTTGTCTAATAATAAAATACGCCTAATGGTTGCTCATCCAGCATCAAAAAATTTCTTTTGAACAAAGACATAAATGAGAAAATCGCTGGTTGGATAACCAAAGTGATGGAATATGACATAGAAATTAAGATCACGACGCTGGTTAGAGGCAAAGGACTTTGTGAGCATCTAGCTCAGGACTTACAAGAAACCAACGAAGCTGTTCTAGTGTCAAATGATGTAGAAATTGCTGCTATACAGACCTCACCTTCCAGCTGGTTTCATGATTTGGTAGGCCATTTTCAGGAAGGTTGTTACCCTTCCCACCTAAGTGCTTCAAAAAGAAGGTATTTCAGACTGCAATCAATTCCATTTTTGCTCATTGACGGTGTCTTGTTCAAAAAGGATAACAATGGAATGTTACTAAGGTGTGTGGAGCCAAGCCATACTCAAAGATTACTTGAAGAATTCCATGATGGACTTGGTGGAGGACACTTTTTTGCCTGGACTACAGCACTCAAAATCATGAGAGGTGGGTACTATTGGCCTACTATATTTGGTGACTGCTATACATGGGTTAGGAAGTGCAAACAATGCGCTATGTTTGTAGGAAAAGTTAAACTAGCAGCCCTGCCCCTACAACGAATTACAGTGGATCAGCCATTTGTCCAGTGGAGATTAGACTTTATTGGTCTCATTAACCCTCCTTCCAGTTCAGGGCATAAGTGGATTCTAACAGCTACAGACTACTTCACAGGTTGGATAGAAGCAGTTGCATTAAAGGAAGCAAACGAAACTAGCGTCCTTGATTTCTATGAAGGTTTGGTCACTAGGTTTGGAGTCCCTTCAACCATTATTTTTGACAATGCAATGGCTTTTGTGGGATTTAGGATCAGCCAATGGGCCGTCCAACATGGAATCTATCTCAGCACTTCATTAAATTATTATCCACAAGGAAATGGCCTTGCTGAGTCTACAAACAAGAACCTCTTGAGGTTCATACGAAGGACTATTGAAGACAATCAGAGATCATGGTATCTCAAGTTGAAGTCAGCACTATGGGCTGATAGGATCACCTACAAAAGGTCAATAGCCAACTCTCCCTACAAGCTGGTCTATGGTAGGGAAACAAGGTTACCCATCTCTCTCTCGAGTTTCTAGCTTTAAAATAAATGCATCAACTTGAACTGTTAGAAAACGAGCCTATGGAGATCAGGTATGCAGAACTTATGGAGCTGGAAGAGACAAACAATCAAGCCATGCTAGCCATGGAAAGTCATTAGGCACAGGTGAAAAGGACATTTGACAAAGGAGCTTCCTCACGAAGCTTCAATGAAGGAGATTTGGTCCTCAAGTGGGATGAGGATCGGGCCAAACCAAGAAGGCACACAAAGTTTGATTCACTTTGGAGTGGCCCATATATGATCTCCAGCTGCAAATCCCACAACGCCTTCCAACTTGCTAAGATGGACGGCCAAGAGCTTCCAATCCCAGTCAATGGAATACCTCTGAAACATTGCTATTAAAGAGCAAAATTCTATGTACATATTTAGTTATTTTTTGCTTTCCTCCAAGTGTTGTTCAAGCACAGTAGTTTACTTCAGTTTTGTTCAATTGCTATGGCAATGATCAGAGTAGATTTTCAATCAGAAATTAGGTTCACCATTTGGGAAGTCATTCAAGCATCTATACATGGTCTGAGTTCTCAAGCATAGCAGGGATGCTGAGCCAGCTGAGTTGCCAGAAATGTTGACAATTCTTCCACAAGTTGGATTGTCTTTTTGCCATTTAGAAAGTTCACGTCTCTAGCCAAGGGAAGAAGGATACATTTTTTTGGTAAAGGCCTTTGCTACAAAAAGGATGAATTCCTTCGGACTTTTTGTTCGAAGGAATGGTTCATGAAATAAAAGGGAAGCCTATAAGCAAAATGAAGTAATTCATTTGGACTTTTGTCCGAAGGAATACTTCGGAGAAACCAAAAGACCGTTCAAACAAGCAAAGCCAAGGAAGTACCCTTCGGAAGGATCGTTTTCAATATTCCCGAAGGGCACCTACCCTTCGGGAAGGCACAGGACCAAATTCAGAACCTTAGCAAAAACCCTGGGTGCCCTACAATTTTTTCGAAAGGCACAGAGGGAGAGCTAAATGCCCTTGCGGAGGGCACTTGGTTGGCGAAAGGGACCATGGCAAATTTCTCGAAGGGCACTTTTCAAAGGCCGAAGGGCACATTTGGAGGGAAAGATAAGGGAAGATATTCTTCAGACTTTTTGTCCGAAGGAATTCCTTCGGACAAAAAAGTCTGAAGGAATTCGGAAGACACGAGGGGCCAAAAGAAGAGAAAGAACAAAGAAAATGAATTCTTTCGGACTTTTGTCCGAAGGAATTCCTTTGGACAAAAAGTCCGAAGAAATTCGGACAATGGCCCGTAGAAAAGCCGACAGAAGAAATCTCGAAGAAATTTGGAAAAGTTGCAAAGCAAAGGCAAAGACAGGAAAAAGAGACCTTCGGACAAATAGTCCGAAAAAATTCGGAAAATAAACCCTACGATAAAACATGAAGTAGGAATTCCAAAGGACAGAGATCGAGATAATTCTTGCGGACATCTTGTCTGCGGGAAAGAGGCGAGACAGAAGTCCGAAGATAAACAGAGAAGAGGTTCTGAAGGAAATAAGAAAACTTTTGGTGACGTCCCGCAAGTCGTCAAATTTTGACCGCGGGAAGTAACCGTTAGAACAGAGGTAATGCCAGAATTCCAAAAGAAAAGGCCAAACGGGTAAAAATATAGACAAATACATCCGAATATAGAATCCCGCTAGAAATAGACACGAACAGGCAGACTAAAATAGGACAGAATACATGCAAGCAAGAGCTATCTTCAAATGCTGTCCAAAGCTTCAGTTGACTGGTTATTAAAGTCTCGCTCATCGCCAGATCATCTCACGCATCTAAGGGTCCAACTCAGCTGCAATTGAAGTTCCAAATTCAAATGTCAAGTTGATTGTTCCAGATTTAGAGTTGATTAATTGTTAAACGCCACATTCACTAGGAGCTTTCCATGTGACTCAGCATGCTCTTTTTGTTTAACTCAGCTTTTAAATGCTACAACCCGGCATCAAACAGCTCACGAAGAAGTTCTAAAATTGACATTTGCGTGGATTTCCATGCAAAGAGAGGCGGGCGGTTCATAACAAAGATAAGTTCACTTCATCAAATGAAGAAGCTTCATGCAAGGACAAAAAGGAAAATATATTTTATTGAAAGGCCAAGTAAAGCCTGGAGTTAACCAAAGTGAATCCTTCTCTTCAAATTTTCAGCTCCAATCTTTGGCCTTTTGTAATTTTTTATATAATGGCTTTCAGCCTTGATTAAAAGGCATCCAATCTCTGATGGTTAAACCAAACTCTGCGATTGGTGAGTTGTGTAACCTCTTCAATCAATAGGACTGTACTTTCAGATTTCAAGCATTGGCATAGTGTATATTTCATTAAGCAATTTGCATAAGTGGTAGATTTCTCTCCCTTCCCAAATTCTCGTTCATACCTAGTTGCTAGATTATCCTTGTGCAGGTCATGTTAAAGTGTTCTTTATGTCTTTTGCTGAAGCTGTAAGTGGATGTTAGGTGGCTGCAAAGTGTCTTTTATCAGACCTCTCTCCATTGTTTTCCCTCATATTTTGGTCATTAGATGGAACCTCTCCATGAAATATTTATGCATAAGTGATTGATTGAAATCATAGGTCTTCCTTTTCCCTTGTTCGTTCAGTGTTCAAGGTTCCAAGTTGAGTGGATCAAAATTTTGGTGTATCACCCCCCTTTAGGAAGGATTTCCCCTTTAAGTTTTCCTTCTCCCTTTTCCACGGTAGTCCGCAGCATAGAGGAGAGATCCTAATTGATACATCATTCAGGAACCAGCCTTCTCTAGAGGTTCTTCTCACCGTTGAGGCACCCACCCTCATGTGAAGATCCCATTGTTTCAGCGGAATTGAAGAAGATTGGCCATTTTGTGCACGTCTTCGATTCAGGGCGTAGCTCCAGGTTGACAATAGTTCCTCTTTCTCAGACCGTCACAGTCTAGGTTGTCTGCAGACCCAAGAGATAAAACTACAAGAGAAGTTTCAACTTCTAACAATTTTCACTGATTACTTTTATCTTGATTGAGACCTTTATGCCTTCCTTAGAATCTTTCAGGTGTCCTTAAGACTTGAACCATCATAAATCATATAGAAAACACTATTTTCAAAACATTGTGATACCAAATACTCTATTTGGAGTCTTACGGCTTAGAATTCATCACATAGTATAAAGTAAGTTCAAGAATTATCAACACATACACTTACACATTCAAAAATGTCTGCGAAGCATCAAGATCATCACAAAGTTCTTCTCTTATTTATATATTTTCAATTGATATACAAGAATTCCTGCAAACTATTACAGACCTTATACTTCACCTAGAGACCACCTTTCACTTCTTTCTAACTTGCTTCTATGTACTCCTCTTTTTCTTTATATTCTCTTTCCTTGATGTCTTCGAGCTTATCATCTTGTTTCTAGATGGATAGTTTAAGCTCCTTTTGGTTTAATACACAAGATTCTCTCCACAAACTTAGGAAAACATGCTTGTTTTAACCTTCTCCTATATTAGATATGCTTCTAGATTGATTTAAGGATAGATTACATTAGATAGAGGATAAAAAGACACTTACTGCCTATGACTAGACCCTAGAGACTTCTAACCATAGGATCCAGCCCTTGAAAAAATGCTAAAACATTCAAAACCTTTGCAATAGAATTCAAATATTCTAATCTCATTTTGATGGAAAACTTAAAACTTGAATAAAAGACCCAAATTTTGAATTCCTTTTGACAAACACACCTTTACATAAGAAAATAAAACTCCTTACACTTACCTAAAACCTTATCATACCAGACATTGACTCATCAAACCAAAATGTACATAGCATTGATGATGCTCTTGCTTAATATAGTATTAACAGTTTCTGCCCAGTGCTGAAAAGGTATATTCCTGCTTTGCACCTTACAACGTGTCATCTCCATGATAGTCTTGTTTCTCCTTTCCACTACTCTCTTTTGTTGTGGAGTGTAAGGAGTTGTATACTGCTTGTGTATACCTTCTTGTGTGCAGTATGTATTGAACTATTTGGAGACACCATTATCGAATCTAAAGGCTTTGACCTTTTTACCTATTTGATTCTCAATTAGTGCTTTCCATGCAACAAAGTTAAAAAAACATTCTGATTTTTTCTTTATAAAATACACCCACATTTTTTTAGAACAATCATCTACTATCAACAAGAAATAAAGAACTTCAGATACAGTGTTAGTTTTCACAAGGCCTTGAAGATCAACTTGTACCAATTCTAACACATTCTCTGCTCTCCATGCTTTACTAGTAGGAAAATGTTGCCTTATGTGTTTACCTAATTGACATTCTGTACAAAAATCTTATTTTTATTGAATGGGTGGAAGTCCATTCACCATTTAGTTCTTATTTTAGATATTCAAATACTAGTAACTAAGATGACCATATCTTTCATGCCAAAGAGTACTAAACTACTCTGCTGTTCCTAAAACATATTGCTCTATTGTTTTACGATCTACAAGTTTGTACAAACCCCTTTCCCTTATACCAATGGCAACTATTTCATCATTTAGTGTTTAATTTACATTTTTTCCTTCAAACTTTACTACTAGTTTGTTTTTGGTGATTTCATTGATGGATAAAAGATTGTTGTTCATATCAAGTACATATCTAATATTAGAAAATGTGTATTTGTATTCATTATTCAATATTATTTGCACATCCTCACATCCCTTAATATCATGTGTCCATCCATCACTTAAGGAAATAGTTTCATTATTGCTAGTATCTTCAATAAAATTTACATACCGATCTTGATGACAGGGATAGTGGTGTGATGCTTTTGAGTTGAAATACCAAGTGTGAGACTTACAAGATTGGTCATGTGATGCTGCAAAGCAAATTAAACAGATGGTTCCCCTGCAACTTCTTCTGCAACATTAACATGTCTACACTTTTTGTTTGCATTAGCCATATCTTCTTTTAACTTTTGACAATCTTTCTTAAAATATTTATGTTGCTTACAATAAAAACACTCTTTTGTTTTTTTTGATGCACTTACATTGGTTTTTGAAGTCATTGTTTGCAGAGCATTGTTTTCCTTGGTTTTTTATCATGCTAGGAATGCACTTTTTGTAGATGTTGATGTTGAATCAATTTAATGTTCTTATTGTTTTTCCCTATGAATGAGAAGTGTTGACAACTGTTCAAAATCTAGTGTTTGTGTCCCTGTGAGCATATGCATTGACTTCACAACGAAATTATATGACGATGACAAATTCTGCATGACAAGAACAATTAAGTCTTGTTCATCCACATGGTTTTTCACTGCTTTTAACTAGTCTCATATGTCTTTTAACTGCAATAAAAACTCAGAAATAGACCCATCTTCTTGCATCTTAGTGGAAAAGAGTAAATTATTTAAATATAACACTCTTGCCGGTTTCAAAACTCTGATATTTTATTTTAATATGTTTTCATAAATCTGATATAATGGTCGTATTTCTAACTTCTGGGATCAAATTATCAGCGACTTAAAGTTCTAATATCAAGGCTTCTTGATGATGTTTATCATAGTCATCAAGTTGAATATCTGGGCTAGTCTATTTAGTAAGTACAATGTGATTAGGATTCTGATACTTATAGATTGTAAATATCTTAAAACTCCATAAAATAAAGTTTTTCCGTCAGTTTTTGTAATAGGGATTATAAACTAGTCATTTTGATCTAGTTTTTCGCTAAAACAATTAGGAAAAAATTTAATAGATCTTGTTCTTTTTGCACACGGATTTTATCATAAATCTGGACAATACTGTCAGTTTTCAGTAAAAAAATCCTTATAATTTATGAGAAATTAAACAGCAAAACTGTCTAAAAATAACGGAAAAATTTAAATTGAGTTTTACCCACGCTTTTTCAAAAATTCTTTTTGCATGTAGACAAGGACATCAAAACGAATGTGGCAAAATTTCAGGTGTTTTGGACTAACAGTTTTCCGGAAACGAAATTAGAAACGGAATTAACCGTGGCTTTTCAGGGAAATACAAGGTGACTTAAAAAAATTTAATTTTAATGAACTTTTTAAAAACATTTATCTTTGCTTTAAATGTTTATAAAACTAAAAACTTAGCTTTAATTTTACAAGCTAAAATTGACCAATTATATGAAACTTGTGTGCAACAACAAAGTATGGTGCACTTCTACATACGGCTTCTTCAACGCAATGACGTCCTCCTCCTTTGCCTGGCGCCTTGTTCTTTGGAGAATAACAACAGATAGATGAATAAACAACAGCCAAATGATGAGTGAGTGAAGGCAGCAAAATCATTTAGAATGCCTCATTTTTGTAACCAGAATGTTCTGTGGTTTACCAAAGCACCTTGTTTCCTGTTGGAATGACACTTATTAACAGCAGATTTTGAACAGCAATAGATCAGATCAGAAGTTTTCTAGATCAGATATTAACTACCACACTTCTCCTTACATTCCTCCTTTGGTCTGTGTCATTCTCCTTTGGTCAATGCATCAATACACCAATTAGAACAGTAAACCAACACTGCCACTCTTACCAAATCATTTTAACAAGTCCGCAACATGCTTTCTTTTTCACTGCCATGCCTCTCTTCAAGCAGAGGATTTGTAGGCAGCACACACTTCTGCAGGTAAAAGCTCTATAATATTTCATGAAAAAAAAAATGTGATTCTCCTCAGGGGCGTTGTTTCTTCACATGCTTCCTCCTTGTCTGACACAATCACCTCAAACAATTTATCCTGCCTCTCAGAATTACCTCCAGGTTCTACAGACCACGGGCTTTGATTACCATAAAATATTTCACGTAAAATGGAGAATCAGTAATCTGCATTATGCATTATTGGAGAGGCTGCTATATAAATCCTATTACAACTCCTAGAAACAAGGAAGGTAGGCATAACAACTATTAAACGAGAAGCTACAAATAGGCTTGACCGGTACAACAACAATGACCAAAGAACAATAGTTTGTTTGATGTATCAACAAACAATTTACAACAATATGGTGGTATAGGGGAAAATGCTTGGTTGGCCTAACTTTCAAGGAGGCTCCAGTATATGCAAACGGTGGCCTAGTTCTGCATTCTCCACCAACCTATGCTCCTGAATTTCCCCCATTGCATGCTAAGGGTGTTGTGTATTGGAATGCTCCATTGAGTTGTGTTCTTGTAGCTCCGCAAATGTAGGTAAATGGTGATATGCCAAGTTGTTTTAAAGGCTAACACTGCTACGGGAGGGACACATCAGATTGGATTCAAGACCATTGCTAGAGAGGAAGGTGCACATCAATTGTGCTTTAAGGCTTGAGGTGTGTGATTAAGCACATAAGAGAATGTCTGCAAGATTAGTCATGTGGGCAGAGGTGACTTCCTTCACTTGCATTCCTATCTCAGCAGCCTTCAGTGGCCTCACTATCATCCTTGGGCGGCTCCCAAAAGTCAAACAAAGGCTGTTTTGTCTTTTCTGAGGAAGGCGAGCGGTCTCTTGTAATTGATCGTTTCATATTCCCTTGATGGGAAAGCATTGAAGCTCTTTTGAGCTATAAAAGAACTTGTAACTATGTATTGGAAGGATTAGGATTATTATCATTAGACAAACACTTGTAACGAGAGGCAAAAGGCAATATGGATTTTAATACAAGGATTTTTTCTCTACGATGGTTATATTCGTATGTGGTGTAGTATTAATTTGAGTTTTCACTATATTAATGCTGTGCTATATCTTTCATTTTGTTGCCCTCCCAAAGATGCTTATTGTACTTGAACTAACATTTGCATGAATGGTTTCAAAACTTCATTTGTTTGTTTGGCAATAAATTTTGTTTGAATGTTTGTTACTCAGAAAATATAGTCTAATGAATCATTTTAACCTATGTTACCGGTTCATGGGTTTTTGCTTGCGTATGAGGCTTTGGTTTGCACCGGGTTATGGTGCGGCTTCAAAACGCTCTCCCCTAATGCCTAGTGTTTACCTGGTGTACTTGGATTTGCTTGGGTTCTTCTGGAAGAAGAACCCAAGCGAACCTGGGTGCCCAGGATGAATCCTGGGCATTGGGTAACAAAACTTGTAGGCTTAAATAGTACAAAATGGTCAATGACAAGAATTTTTTATCATTTTTTCACAAAAATCAATGACTTAAAATAATAAAAAACACAATTCTAAACCCTAACGTCAAGTGAAAGACAAAAGAAAAAACTAAAAGAACACATGATAAAAACAAAACACAAAAGCAAAACTATTTGCCTCTCATTTTTCTCACTGCATACTTGCCTTCCATTGTTAGTGTAGAGTTGAAACTTATCAAGCATCATTCTAATCATTTTCCTACGCTGATTGAGGAGCCCATTTGCTCCTAGGGTAAGATTTTAAACTTCTAAGTTTTAGCTTGTATAGTTTTATCTTTTTGTCATTTTTTTATAAGTTGCTGTCTTAGGGTTTGTTTTTAATTTTTTTTGGGTAATTTTATATTTGTTTTTAAACTTGTGGTTATATGCAATGTCTCGTAGTTCTTCCATTGGCGAAAACCAACACAAAATGAATGTACATTCACCACTTTCGAAATATGTAACACTTGTAGAACAAGTTTCAGGTGGTGGGGCCTATATTTGGAAATACAATACTTGTGATTGTCAATTTTCAAGCTCATACAGTTGGGTGAAAGCCCGCTTATGTCAAATCATTGGGGTCGGAATCAAAGGTTGCACGAGGGAGGATAATTGTCCAGTGCCAAAATAAAAAATCCTTGAATACATCAAGGAGCAAGAAGACGTAGATGTTGTCTATGCCATGAGATTAGGTCATCCTCTAGCATAGAAATGCAAAGGATCAAGGAAGCCACCAGTTTCTTCAATTCTTCTTGGCGGTTCTCCAATTGTGCCCATTGGAAGACATCCATTTTTGACAACACCCTCCATGCATGAAGAGGTTTCTCCTCTTTCAAAACAAAAGAACAAAAGGACTATTGGAAAGACCTTTTCAAAATGATAGGAGGGATATTGCGGATCAACATATCGCACAATATGTGTATGCAAATGGATTGTCTTTCAATGTGGTTTGATCATCATATTGGCAAGAAATGGTAAGAGTGATTTATGAGGTCCCAAAAGATTACAAAGGTCCAGGGTTTGAAAAACTCTGCACCACCTTATTGACAAAAGAGAGAAATCATGTTGAAGATTCTTGAAGCCAATTAGAAATTTGTGCGCTGAAATGGGGGTCTCCATTTTTTATAAATAAAAAGATGTAAAAAACAGGTCTCCGATCAATGTGGTTGTAGTGTGCCCTAAAGGGACAATGTTTTTGAAGGCCGTTGATTGTGAGGGGTGTGTGAAGGATGCCAAATTCATTGCCAACATTCTCATCGAATCCATTAAGGTGGCAGGACCTCAAAATGTTATCCAAGTTGTAACATATAACGCTAAAAATTGCAAGGTCGTGGGGATGTTGGTGGAGGCGAGGTATGGACACATTTTTTGGACACCTTGTGTTGTCCACTCACTCAACCTCATGCCTCAAAAAATGGAGAGGCAAATTGAGTGGATCAAGCAAGTGTATGCCAAAGCTGAGGAGATTCAAATGTTTGTCACCAACCATCACCTTTCTCAAGGCATTTTCAGATCCTTCTCAACGTTAGAGCTGTTGAAGGTATTCTTATTTTAGTAAATTTAAATTTAATTTTTGTTATTAAATTTCAACTTTTTAAATCTAGTATTTTGTATATTTAAATATCTTCATAAGTTTTTTTTTTGTAATAGGTTGTGGAGACTAGATTCGCCTCTCACACAATTTGGAGACTTGTGAAGGTGTGACAGGCAGTTAGTAGCATGGTCATCAATGACTTGTGGAGTGTATGGAGGAGTCAAGCAAAGAGTGGGCCCAAAGAGTGAAAATTTTGATTGTAGCAAAGAGTGGGCCGAAATAGTGAAAATTTTGGGTCCGTGTAGATTATTTATTGAGTTTCATTGAGTCTATTGTGAGTATGATTTGTTTCGTTGACATGGACCAACCATGTTTGGGAGAAATATATGATGGTATCGTCTCAATGATTGAGAAAATGAAGGCCATCATTAATGCAAAAGAGCAAGATCTTGAGGAGGCATTTTTCAAATAAGTGCATTCAATCCTTGTTGAATGGTGGAACAAAATGACCCCCTTGCTACATCTCCTTTGCCTTTGCATTGACTCCTCGGTTCTATAGCAAGGAGTTCCTTTCTTTGTTGAGGAGGGTGCCACCATATAGGGATGTTGAAGTGGTTGAAGGGTATAAATTGACATTCTCTAGGATATTCCTTGATCCCGAGATAGAAGACATAGTTATGAACGAGTTTGGGGGTTTCATTACCTCCCAAGCTCAGTCTTGGTGCTCTTTAGGGTAAATACAAGAAGGATGGTCGTATGTGGTGGTACCTTATGGCCAAGGATCACCAAACCTACAACCTCTTGCAATCAAGATCTTGTCACAGGAAAGATTTTTATTTTTTAAGTTTTTCTTTTTGTTTTAAACATTTTAAATTTATGTTTTAAGACTTGAGTTTTTAACTTTTTATTTTTATAAATTTGAATATAGGTTGCAAGTTCATCTTCTTGTGAGTGGAATTGGAGCACATACAACTTCATCCATTCACAAAAGTGCAACAAGCTTGGAGCTAAAAAAGCCGAGGAGTTAGTCTACATACATTTCAATTTGCTTTTTCTATCGCACAAGAACCTAGAGTACAAGGAGGTGACATCAAAGCATTGAGATATAGATTTGGAGGTCGTTGTCTTGGATGCTTCCATTTCCCGCTTCTCATTAGATGACATTGACACTCCTTTGATGACACACAACTCAGCTGGTGGGAGTGGTGGCGGTGCTAGTCCATGTGGTTCTAATGAACCACAACACGATGTTGATGTTGATGCTCTCAATGAAGAGCAAGATGACTATGAAAAATAACTTTTAAGTTTGATGTAATTAAATACGAGATTATTATTGATATTTATGTTTAATGATTATCATGACATTTGGTATTTTGTTAGTATTTTGTGATTATTTTCATATTTTGTTTTTAATATCAATATGCATACAATGTGGTTAATGACAATGTCATTAATTTCCTATTTATTAGGCTAGAATTTCTAGAATTTATCATTTTTTATATATTTTTTGTACGGATGAACCCAAGACGAACCCAAGGGAAAAAAAATGGCTGTACTGGCGAACTCGGTTCTTCGAACACGAACCCAAACCCAAAATGAACTCGTAACTTAGATTTTAACCCCCACACTGTTTATTGTAAACTTGGATTGCAGTAGATTTTGTTGTAAGCAGTTTATTCATGCAGAGAAGTTTATGCTCCTTCGAGTTAGAGAATCCATCATTAATAATTGTGTCTTCACATAAGACTTAGAAAAGAATAAAAATCATTCATTCTTTCTCTTTCACTTCCAATTTCTACAATTTAGATTAGGTTTATTTTATGCTTGATACAGGTATACGTAACCTGTGCCATATTTACATTCTGTGATTTAGATTAGAACAGGTGGGTTCTTTAACCCTGTCCATGATTTATGCCAAAACACTGGACAACAAGCTTGCTGAGGACATTTGGGTACTGTGGGTTGAGGTAGATTGGAAAGTTTGAGTTTACTACTGTGTTTGGTCATCAGGTCAAAACTCCAAGGGTACAAAATTTGAACAATATCCAAGGTCAAAGGAAATTAAATCTCCTTTTAGGCTTCCACAAGGGGGGTTTCATATGCTGAATCGGTGTCTCACTTTGTGGTGACCTTAAAAACTACCTCTACCTTTAACTTTATTATTTCCCACCTGTAATAATAATGATTGGCACATTACAAATTAGTTTGGTTTCTCTGACTTCCATATCTTAAATGTGTTGAATATCATATACAGTTTTTGAGCTCCCAAGAGCCCAAGTGCTAGCCAAAGAAGAATGATTTTTTGATGTATATAGAATCACCTTTGTTATTGAAATTTCTATAGAATCACCTTTGTTATTATAATTTCCATCGAATTTATATATTATATTCTTTAGTATTTTGTTATATGTCCATCTCAAAGTGTATTGTACATATTTACTTATACTTTTGCACTTCATGCAGGGAGTGCTGAGGGATCTTTCAAAAAATCCTACCATCATGGGAAGCCAGGATCAATCTCAAAGCTCACATGAGCAGGTTTTAGTTCACTATTTTACTTCAGAAACAATTTATTGAAATTGTTTAATTTAAAACATTTGTTTAAACATATGAAAGTCGTCCGTTTTTTTTTTGGTAGCTATTGGCTGGATTATTAAGAGATTTTCTTGGTTGTGAATGTACCTATGTAGCAGAATAATCAGATAACAGAAAGCCAGGAGGCTGAGTTGGGGGAATGACCTAAGTTTGTTTGATGCATCCAATGTTCACTATTCATCTCAACAAGCATTGCGACGGGAACGCAACTCTAGAGGTTCTGGTGACTAACTGAAAATTAGGAGCGACCCTTTTTTAAGATCTCCCTGTTCATTTCGAAAGATTTCTGAATGGGCCTGGGAAATTATCTACCAGAATCTGTTTAATAGGAGCATAATCATTTTAGCATATTGTAGAAGATTATTTACGGTTAAAAAAAAAAATGTGATTAGCATATACGAAGAGACAATTATTTCACTCAGGAGACCAAGCCTGGACTGTGTGAAATAAATTGAGATGTTATAAGGAAAAACACCTGGATTTTATATTGTATAAGCCTGTAGATCAATTCGGCAAATAGAATTAGCAGCAAAATGGAGCCATATTAAAAAAAGAAAATGTGACACTGATATCTCATGTAGATAATTCTGGTACAGAATACACACAATCTCTAAAACTACAATAGATTCATATTCCAGATTGACAGACAGGCCAAAGATCCTGAACCATTTTCACTATAGTAGTTGCAGGAAAGCAGGAAATCATAAGGAGAAAGTCTTGAAAATTGGGAACAAATAATTGCCACAGATTGTATTGAGGTACACGAAAATTTTGCCTGAGAAGATTAAAGAGAGGTGGAATGAACCTTTTTTGTGCTGCATTACCATAAAACAACTTTTGTCCATTGAATTATTATAAAATTGAGGTTTTTTGAGGGTTTTCCTGCTGTCTACCCTAACTAATCTTTTCATTGAGTTTCTGGCTTTGGCACAAGGTCTTACTCGGGGAAAATTGAATGGCCTATTTTTATCTTGTGTGCTACAATTTTGTTCGAGATTAGATTTGTTTATTGGTAAAAATTTCCAAAAACATAGCAAATTTTAAGATAAATAGGGTGGGGAGGTGGAGTCCTCCACTACAAGGCATTTTGAAAATCAACACGGATGGGTCTTCTCAGGGAAACCCTGGCCCTGCTGGACTTGGTAGAGATAGCTTGGGGACTGTTCAATTTATTTTTTTCTGTTTATAAAGGTCATCATACTATTTATTTGATGGAGGCTCTTGCTATTTTATATGCTGTGGAGCGTGCTTGTGCTTTTAGATGGAGCAGGGGCATTTGTGAATCTGATTCGCAGGGGGTGGTGCATTTGTTGCCCGACAACATTTTGAGGCGATAAGTTCGCAGTTAGTTTTGGTTGTTAACCAGATTCTTAGTTTGTGTGCTTTTTTGGATTCTGTTACTTTCACTCATATCCCTAGGGAGTGGAATGGCGTTGCAGATCGTTTGGCCAAATGGGCTTTTGATCAAATGCAAAACTGGAATATTGTGGATAAGGTTCAATGACCTTTGGGTTTGTCTCAACAGTTAGATCACTTAGTAGAACTTGATAGGGCTGTTTGATGCCTTTGCTTTGTATTTCTTCTTGTTTGAATAAATTTTAACCCCTCTTTTATTAAAATTAAACAAATAAAAATAAATACACCAAAATTCATGTGTGCCAATTTTTACAAGGGGTTAGCTTTTAACCACACTTATTTTTGCCAACCATCCAACTATTTATTTACAAAACTATCTATTCCTTCAAGTTTATCCATGCATAGAGTGATAGAAGGAAATCTTGTAAACCTTATTTTATTTTGGTTGGAGTGCTGCTCAGTGTGAACCTAAGACTTATTTACACCGAGCTTCTGTTTGATTTTAAGTTGAGATTTTTTGTGCGTACTTGCTTTCCTTTCAGCGAATTTGGATTTTGTTTTTGAGATAAATATTGAGCGTAATTTCAGTCACAACATTTTCTTCTTGTGAAGATTTTGATAGTAAAGATATTTTAACACGGAGTTTCCCAGAGTGTAAGCAGATTTTAATAGCTATGTTATATAATAAAAGTGGCGAAAATTATTGGAATATGTTGCACGATGAGACGAGAACCAGGTATTAGTAACAAGTATCCAAATGCATATTTCTTGAGCAACAGGGCTTGTTTTGGTTTGAAAGGTCACTTTTTATTTCCTTCTATGGTAGTGGAGTCTACTTTTTCACCATATAAAGCTTGAAAAGAAAATGGCAAGGCCAAAGCAAATGCTATTATTTATATCATATATACATATACTAGCAATTGTAAACTCATGAGTGTTGACTCTGTCTCACCTTTTGTGCGCAAAGCATTAAGTGAAAATAATATGAGATTTTTGGTGGAGGCAGCAATGGAAAATGAGGTGTGTTCCTCCATACAATGTAGAAATGACCCCTGTAGGGAGGAGACATTATGTTCTGCGGTGAGTTTGAGTAGTGGCGAATTGGTTTGGTAGGGCAAAGCCATACAAAACATGAAACCATTGAATGATTTCAAGGTGTGCTGCATAGTGATAATGATGGGCAATGATGAGTTTTTTTTTTAAATTATTTTTATTGCAAAATGCATTTATATTAATAAAAAATGATATGGTACAACGCTAGTCATACAAAAAATGGGTGGAAAGAGTCACCCCACAAGCAAAATCACATCAAGCTAAATGACAAAGTATTTCGGGGGATGGATTTAAATAATCTTAGAGAGATACACGAGCAAAATTTTGTAATGTCACATCTATCAATGCAATCTGTAACTTCTACTGAATTGTTTCAGTGGCCCAATACATGATTGATACAAGTGTTATCTCAATGAAAACATGTGTAAGATATTCAACAAATCCTCTTAAAATGTAGAGAATGCATCATGTGTCAATTTAGACAAATTCTTGGTGTAATTGACCAAAACCAACTTAAAAAACTATCCGATACATATGCACACAATGCCCAATTCAATACCCCTTTCAAACCATATGACTTTGTTTCTTAGGGAAGCATTTGAACATCACCTTCCAAATTCCTTTATTGCATAAACACCTTTCCCTCCAATGGCATTACACCCCTTTCCACATGCACCCTAGAACCCTCAAAGGATTTCCCAATAAGTTATGAGAGAGAACAATAATCCAAGATCCTAATCAAACAACGAAGCAAGGAGTGCATACACAACCAAGAAACACAGAGCCTTGACCTAAAAAATGACACAAGGTAGGGGAGTTCATCAATCTCCAAAGGCAAAGAAAACAATTTACGTTAAAACAAATCAAAGAAATAGTATTCCTAGACTCGCATCCAAAGGCTATGAAAAGATATCATTGCTTTAAAATATTTTATATTTGAAGGAAAGAAAACATTTCCATACGTATCTGATGAAGTTTTTAGAAATCACTATCAGAGGTGGAACAAACACACAAAATAATGGTATGATAGATTATAATATTATTATAACATATTATATACGATAATAATATATATAATATTGTATTATATTATATATTTTGATATTATTATCGTATAACATATTATTATAATCTATCATACCATTATTATAATATATTATATTTTATATATATTCTGTATCATGAAATGTAAAATATTGCCTACAATAGTGGTTGATTACTTTATTGTCATAACCAATTGTAAAACTAATCCAGTCATATCAAGAACTAGGAAGGTCATGGGTTTTCCTTTCATGGGTTTTGACAGTATTACCCTCTCGCAGTCTTTTCATAAAGTTCACGACCAAGGAAATTTTATTAAAGTATACTACGAGGACTTTGTCGACCATTCTCTTCATCATGGTCGACAAACTTTTGTACAAAGATTCCCATTACTCTCAATGGGCTCACTTTTCGCCCACTTATATCACTTCTTTGTAGTGTGGCCCAACACTGACCTACAAAAGGACATTCCACCACAATTCTTGTGACCCCTGAGTTTACTTTTGGTAGTTTTTTGTTAGTTCGGGTTTGGATTATGCATTTGGAATCTGTCTTGGTTATAAATAAGCAATGAGACCTCATTTGTTCCTCACCTCTGGCAACACCCTATCATTCAACGAGGATGCTCCTCGGCTATTTCATAGGCAATGGTTGAATTAGAAAGTCAAAAACCTTTGACATTATGAATGTAATAGGTCATGTGTTGCTCACCCATGCTTATAATATGATATATGCAGTGTGAGTGTTTCTATCTTTGCATGTATATGATTTGCACTTGCAATCTTTTGTGTTATTTTGCGATGTGATCTTGATTACAATGAGAAAGTGTGGTATCAAAGCCTCAGAGGTCTTGTGGATCACAGAGACAATCAAGTTCAACATTAAAGCAATTTCTCAATAGTGTAAGACATTTTTTTAATACAGTTGGCGCATTATGTTCTATTATATCAAGTTCTAAAGTATAGATTTAACAACTTGTTACGATTAAGCAACCAACTAGGACAACATCCTTGAAAGTTAGGTGCCTAACCCGACAACATTTGTTGAAGGCGTGTATTTTGTTTGTTGTGTAAGTGGAGAAAATGTAGGCAATAGTAACTAGTAAAATGCTCACTGTAATGTCCAATAGGCTCACTACTGCAATTGTTTGGCTCACTGTTAGACCTCATACTTGTCCTTGATAAAACACCATGTGTTCCCATTGTTTATCATACAATGGTTGCTCATATCCTTCAATCCAAAAGCATGAACATTTCTAATGATGCATAAGCTTTTGAACAACCAATCCCTTTTAAGCCATTGCCAAAGCTCAGATCATTGGATATTTACCCTAATCTATACCATGGCAATTTAGCTCCTTTGAGCCAATGGGTTTTTAAATAAAAAACTATAGCCCAGAAGACTGAACTATGCATTCAAGCATCTCGCAGAGTTATACAATCTTGCACACTACTTATTTTTGATAAAGCCACCTTAAAAGAGTTAGACCCAGATCGGATTTTATTTCGTACATTTCTCTTGTTTTTGTATGTCTTATGCCTATGCACAAAGGCATTTTGGCTATTGCTTTGGTTATGTTTTTAGATACTAGACATGAGAGCCTTGAAGACATGCTTATCCATTCTTTTACTTGTGCTCTTGCTGAATAACAAAAGGTCTCCTTCTGTTTTCCGCAATACCTAGTACCCATCTGACTCCAGACTAAATAGTTGTTTTGGTATTGCTATCCTTGTCGATGGTGTTAGATTGAAACCTGACAACATTTACTGTGCCCCAACATAACATCGTGTATAGATTTGAAAGCACCCAACATCTGACACATACAAAAATACCTAATTTTATGCTTATGAAGATCTTGTTCTCATGTCCATTCTTGATAAAACCAACCAAATACAACAGAGTGGAATCTTGACCTAGAAACATTAATAAACACCTAGAAGCTTTTCACTCCACGTTGTTTTTCTTCATATCCTATTGGTCAAGCCACTAGAACTTATGCCTTGACGTTCAAACAACTATTCAACAAAAGCATGGTGAAATTTCTAGTCATATAAGTTAAAATCTCCAAAACTCTTCTGATGTTGTCAGACATTGGTTAAGGTCCAATTCTTTGGGTCATGGATCCTTTAGTGTAAATAATGCCCTCCAATAAGAAAGGCATAATAGATTGTATTTTTGAGAAGATACCCAATTTGTATTTATTCCCTAACAATTGTATAAATAATTTGTTGAAGACCAACAATGTGGTAGTCTAGTCCAAGGGATTTTAGATCCACAAGAGCCTCTGACCTCACAATGTAAAGAAACTAATCTTCACCAAGATGAAGATGGAGAGTCCTCTTCTCAATATAATAGCCATATACCCATGCAATACTTAGGGTATTTAATCATAGAATATGAACGCCCAAAAGTCAGGGCCTTAAAAGAATCCTCCTCTTTTTAGTTACGAAGAGAAAAATCCTTGAAAGAAATCAATATAGGTAATTCTAGAATTCTTATAGAAAAAGGTAGGTGGCCACCCACAATTGAATATGTAGAAGAAGTTGAAACTGAAAATAAAATATGAAGATCATAATTTAACCCTATCCTATGGCAAGAATTCATAAATAGGGCCAAGTCTTAAGACGTTGCCACAAAGCAAAGAAATTGAATTATTTCCTTTCTACAAAGCTTGTCAATCAACATGGATGACATCCATAAGAAAATTTTGATAGATACCCAAAATGTCCATACCATATTTGCCAAGGTCAGTCTATGCTCATGGGTCTCTAGATATTAACAAATAAAGACTTATAATCCATTGACCAACTTGTGTCTAACCAAGCTCTCCATGAAGAAACCCTAAAGCAACTGGAATCCATAATTATATCCCAGTACACTCATCTGGCCTACAAGTTAGACATCATACTTATAAAAAAGATTATGAGGCAACTACTAATCTCTTTCGAATACCAAAACCATACAAGAGGTGATCTGCATGAGAAAACTGATAAGATTATCTCTGAGTTGGATATGTTAGAGTCCATAATCTCCTCTCAAGCCTAAGACCTATATGATCTCATAAATAGAGTTGCTATTATCAATACCTCTATGAGGATAGGACACACAAAAGCTGCAACCCTATAACAACAACTCAAAGAACGTTCACTTCATAAGGGAAGACAACCCGATTCAAATGAGTTTGGCTTTGCCAAGCTAGAACACAAGGTTATTGAAAGAAGGCCTAAGTTTTGTAAGCAACAAGAGAAAGTCCAGAGTCTAGAAAGCCCTGTTAAATAAAGACTCCAAGAACCAACATCCTCCAAAGTTGGAGAAGACAAGCCAAATATCTTCGTGATAAAAAATGCTCTCCCAGTAAAATTTAAAACTTGGGGAGAATGGAGAAAAGCACAAAAGACGTAGGAGTCCAATTTAGTGATTGTGAGAAGCAAGAAAGGGATGCTTCAACCCTTTCACGATCCTTAGAAGATATTCTAAATTTTGATTTCCTATTCTCATAACCAAAACCAACACCTACCAAAGCTCAAGTTGTCTATACATTCCCTCATGGTGGAATAAGTTAATATGACATGTGTTCAACAATTTGAAGAAGAAGAAGAATATGATGAGGCAAAAGATTCTACAAGGAGGATGCCCTGAGACTTGCTAGGAAGGCCAAACTTATCAATGGTCTATGGTATAAATATTGATTGCAATGACAATCATGTAGAAGCCATCGCTCAATGGGCAAACAAGATTAGAAATGCCCAACTCTTCAATTCCACTTGGGATGATGCTACTATCGTTCTATATTCTACTATAGATATTTCCAAGGTGATCTTAGGTTTTGGTGGGAGCAATTACTAGAAACAATTGATCCAACTCCCTTGGATACAAATGATCCTCCTCATATAGTCACAAGGACTTGGATAGGAGTAGATGGTCTTGTTAGACATTTGAAAATGATTATCCAGAAGTTTGTCCCCAATTCTATAGACTTTAATAAGCAAAGATTGTTCACTCTAGAGTCTATGGAATTTTGTGATTTAAAACACTTAAATATTTTAAAAAATGATTACAAGACCCTAACATCCCAGACTAATCAACAAGACAAAGTAGAGTGCAAGTTTGCTTTTATCTCTAAACTTCCTTGTAATCTAGGACATGCTGTCTTCGATGAGTTGATAAGTCACACCCTCCACTATAACAAACAAGATATGTAGAAATTATTGATTTAATAGATTGTACCATTGAAAAAATATGTTTAGAAAAGATCCACAAATCTCTGAAGAAAGATAAGAATTGCCATTCTTGTCTCTCCGTCAAACACAAACCTAGTTTTACTTTGTATGGTTTCTCAAACAATAAGTCTAATTGTTCCTGCAAAATCAATAATAAGTGGAAGTCTTATAAAACACAAGGTCCTTCATCATCTAGAGACTGGAAGCATAAGAAATATAAATTCAAAAAGACAAACTTCCAACTAGGATCCAAGACTCCCTATTTGAAGAAAATATCTTGGCCATGTTCTGAAAAGGCCCAGAATAAAGTTCAATGTTACATTTGCAGCAATCCTAATCATTATGCTCATAAGAGGATATCTACGATGAAGAAAGCAAGTCATGCATGATATGCCAAAAGAAGAGGCAATCTTATATGCATCACAACCTTACGAGACTCGCATAGACAATTGAAGATAGAAAAGGTAAGTTTATTGTTTCATTCAGTCTTCCTCTTCTTCCTCCTACAGAATTCATATTCTTAGAAGAAGAATATATTCCTAAGCATGTTCCCATTCAAAGGCTCATTAGATCTAAGTAAACCACTTATATAGAAGTCTCTATTTCCCTTGAAAATTACGACCATGTGATTATTGATGCATTCCTAGATTGTGGAAGCTTCGTATCCCTTTACAGAAAATAAATGCTTCCCACAAAATGTTTGAAAGAAGACCGTAATTCTTTTTCCACCCATTTCTGCTAATGGTGGAACCCTATTATGTTCTGAATATGCCCTTGCTATCCCATTATTAATAAATGAAGATATGTGTTTCTGCACCTTCCATCAATGTGAAGAGTTAAATGTTAATATCTTGCTAGGACAAGATTTTCTTGAAAACCATGGTCCTTACATAATTGACAAACAATATGTAGCCCTTAGAAACAATGGGTAGAATGTGGTTCTGAAATAGGAAAAACTTTGTCAAAATCCATGGGAAGAATGTTGTCATCCCATGGGAAATAAAAGCAAAAGTCCTCATACTCCAAGCTATCAAAGGAGAATTTAGACTTGAGCTTGAAACCATTAAGGGTATTGTTGAAATGGAAGAGTCTACAGTATCCCAGTCGCAGGCACCAAGCTAAAATATTACTCATGCTTCTTGGATCAAATAAGTAGAGGAATTTTACAAAATTAAGAATAAAATTGCTAGAATTCTTAATATTCCCCACAAACTGCAATTGATTCGACAAACAATTCAGTGTAAGGTCTTCTCAAGCTTTGATTGTAAATCTAGGTTTCATGAGACAAAAATGAAAGATGTTATCTAGAAAACTATTTTTTCGGATAGATAAGGAAAATATGAATGACTTATCATGCCATTCAAATTGAAAAATGTACTAGAATTTACCAGAGAAGAATGGATCCTATATTCAAAGACCAAAAGAATATAGGTGTATACATAGATGATATGCTGATTAGAAGTGAAAATGAAGAACTACACCTTTCTAGGGATCTTTCGATATTCATATATAAGGTCAAGGAACATGGTAGTGTACTTTCTCAACCTAAGATCAAGCTTTGACAAATAAATATCCTAGTACATATCATTAATGGAAAGATTCAGCTACAAGAACATATTTTGAAATTCATTTCCTAGTTTCCTAACCAAATGGATATAAAGCACTCCAATGTTTTCTTGGATGTCTTAACTATGTTGGAAACTTCTACGAAGCTCTTGCAAAAGACCATAACCTACTTCAAAAACAACTTCGAGGCAAGAATGAAAGGGTCTGGACAAAAGTAGTCATATAAAGTCAAGCAAATAAAGGAAAAAATGCAAATAGCTCCCTGCACTCTAGTTCCTCATTGAAGTTAAACCCTTGTTTTTAAATACTGATGCCTCTACCCAGTTTTGGGTGTTTGTCTCATACAAGGTGTTTTATAAAAACAAGAATCCCTCTGTGGATATGCTAATGGTGAACTCAAATATGCCATCTTGAATTATTCTACATTTGAAAAAGAATCCCTCGCTATGCATAAAGACATCCACTCATTTAAATTATTTCTCACAGGAGTCAAATTTGTTGTAGGCACTGATAATGAGGGATCAACTAGTTTTATGAAAAGTATTATACCTAAGAAATTTTCTCGAGAAGATTGTTAAGATGGCAAGTGGAACCTAATGAGTACAATTTTGATGGGATACATGTCCCTGGTAAAAGAAATTGTTTGGTTGGGTCCATGCCTAGAGAACTTGCTCCAAACGTTGGAGACTGAGAATGTGTGCCTATTTGACTAAAAGAGGGGAACAAAGATTATTGATTTTTCCCAAAATTAGTGATCCATGTGAACATCAGTCACCGTAGTTTGTTTGTTTCTCCACCTACACAGAGCGTCCAAAGGAACGACAATCCTCTATTGCTTTGGTAGTGTTAAGCCAAAACTACATGACCGTGTGATCGTCATTCACTTACAAGTTTATGTGATTTGTAAAAGATTGCAACGCCTTATGAAGTGAAATAGGTATCTTACCACGGATTTTTGTACACATGTTTTATTCTAGCCATCCATTGTTTATTGTGATGGTCCAATTCTAAGAATTGTGTAACCTTTCAGTTATGATTAGCATCACAGTCCTTTAAACAACCATAATGGAAGCTTTGGACGGAAGCGAAGTGGGATTAACAAATCTAAAAGAAAAATAAAAAAAACCCAGAGCACTAAGTGGGTTCTTGCTGGACATTCTTTCTCATCATTTTTACCGAACACGTTGATGTACTAAGACTCCCACTATATCTCAATGGGCTCGCTATTCCCCCACTTTTTATCACTTATTGTAATGTGCCTTGATACTGTCCTCCATAAAGGACATTCTGCCACATGTATCATGATACATGTCTTTACTATTGTTAGTGATTGGTTAGTTTGGTTTTGGATTCTAATTTGGAATTTGTCTTGGCTATATATAAACAATGAGATCTCATTTGTTCCTCACCTTTGGCAACACCCTAGCATTCAACTTGTATCCTCTTTAGCCATCTCATAGGCACTGGTTGAATACAAAAGCTGAAGACTTCTGGAATTGTGAATATAATAGCTCATGTCTTGAGCACCCATGTCAATGATATAATATATGTAGTGTGTTTGTTTATATCTTTGCATGTTTATAATTTGCACTTGCAATCTTTTGTGTTATTATGCTGTGTGTTTCCAGTTGTAGTGACAAAGTGTGTGGTATCCATGGCCAACAGAATAATGCAAAAGATGGCAAGTGCAAATCATAAAGACACATTGATAAAAAGAAACAAACTGCATATATTATATTATAAACATGGGTGCTCAACACATGATAGATTACATTCACAAAGATTGATCTTAGGTTGAAAAGTACAATACCATGTTCCTTGACCTTATAGATCAATGCTGGAAGATCCTTGGAAATGTGTAGTTCAATTTCAGTTTTGATCAGCTTATCATTTAGGTATACACCTACATTTTCTGGTTTCTAAAATTTTGATCCATTTTTCTCTAGAAGAGTTATGGTGCATTTTTCACTCTGAATGGTATTCCAAGCCATTCATATTTTTATTGTTTGGCTAAAAAGGCAATTGTACAGATATTTTTTATTGTTTGGCTAAAAAGGCAATTTTACAGATATTTTCTTCTTTCATTTTTATTTGGTGAAATCCAAATTTACAATCAGAGCTTCAGAAGACCTTATATTGAGTTGGTTGTTGAATCAATTGTAGTTTGTGGGGAACTAAGTAGTGGAATAGTTGAGTATTTTTATTTAACTTGTTATAATCAATAACCTTTCTTTTCTTTCCACATTTTCTTTTGAATTTTTCAACCACAAACGCTGGATTATTATATATGTCATGACTGATATTTTTGCTTGGTGTCTGCAATTGGAATATTGCAAACTCTTCTTTTTAAACAATGTCTTTAATGGCTTTAGGGGCAAGTCTAAAT
Organism: Torreya grandis; assembly: GCA_037957365.1. Classification (NCBI taxonomy): domain Eukaryota; kingdom Viridiplantae; phylum Streptophyta; class Pinopsida; order Cupressales; family Taxaceae; genus Torreya; species Torreya grandis. The sequence goes on along the minus strand of JARHVA010001447.1, from coordinate 2,124,657 downwards.
TCTCCTTTGATAGCTTGGGGTATGAGGACTTTGCTTTTATTTCCCAAGGGATGACAATATTCTACTCATGGATTATGTAATGTTTTTCCTATTGGAGACCACTGTCTGCCTATTGTTTCTAAGGGTTACATATTATTTGTCAATGGTGTAAGGACCATAGTTTTCAATAAAATATTTTCATAGCAAGCAATTATCATATGATTCTTCACATTAATAAAAGATATTGAAAAACATATGTTCATTTATTAATAATGGGATAACAAGAGCATATTGAGAACATAGTAGGGTTTCAACATTGGCAGTAATTGCTGAAATAGGATTATAGTTTCCAAAAATCTATGGGAAACATTTCTTTTCTGCAGAGGGATACAAAGCTTCCACAATCTAAGAATGCATAAATATTCCTAGGATAATAATTCTCGAGGGAAATAGAAACTTCTATAGAAATAGTTTGCTTAGATCTAATGAGCCTTTGAATGGGAACATGCTTAGGAATATCTTCCTCTTCTTCTACGAATATGAATTATGTGAACAAGGAATTTGTAGAGGGGAGATTAGATTGTGTTAGACAAGAAATAAAACTCAAAACAACACACTAAATCCTAACACCTCTAGCCTAGACATTAGGGAGAGCTTAATAACAAACAAACACATGAAAAACACACAAAAACATAAAAGAAACACTCTTTTACCTTCTTTGGAGCTTCCAAATGGCTTGTTGAATGGCTTGCTTGGCTTGTGATCTAGAAATCTTTGTTAATGAAGCTCTATTTCTCCACTTTTCCTTGTCACCTTGGGCTTGGCTTGATTTGGCTTGGCATGTTGGCATGGTAACACTACAATGAAGCTCGTTGGAGGTATTTTGCCATAATAATATTGCACTACTGAAGCTTGGTTTAGAGGTGTCCTGACACTTGTATTTATAGGTCTTAGAGTTAACTCTAACCTCAGGGAGATTAGGTTTAGAACTAACCTTGGTTGAGTTAGTCTAACCCTGAGTTGAGTTAGACTAACTCTGGGTTGGGTTAAAGGTAATCATGAGGGCTATGTGAGACGTCATGGGTCAAGAATAATTATGTCTCCCAACCAATTCTTGATATTTTACAAGTGGATTGACAACTCATAGAAGCTATTTTTGGTTGAATTAATGAATTTTTAAAAGTAGAAATTCATTAATTCTACCTGATTCACTTGGCCACTTGTCATGAGAGTTAAGGAATAAGTTTAATTAGTGAATTTAGAAAATAGGAAATTCCAAAATCTATGGATTTTAGATATTTGTTCAATGCCATGGTGATGCCATCAAATCCAGATTTATGAATTTCTAAAAATAGAAATTCACTAATTAGCCATGGAATTTTCAACTATGCATTTAATTGGATTTAATCAATTAAGTAATTTTGATCAGGGTAATTGCATTTTCTAAATTTATGCAAGGTTATCCCTTACCCTTGGTCGAAAACATCAATTTGTTACGTCGCAATTTGACTGGAGATGAATTTGTTAGAGGTTATTGTTGCATACGCGCTAGTATCCCAAATAGGGATGCCTCAATATGATTTTGAGCATTGATGAATGATGCACGGCCAAAATTGGAATGTTTAGTGATTCGTAGTCTTAATTTGCAATGTTTTATAGGAATCAGTTTAAAGTCTGGTCGGAGGTTAGTTGTGGCTAGAATTGGGTGTCTATCGTTTGTCTTTGTTGGAGAAGGCATTGCAAGCTATAGGAATAGTAACGTCTTCTCAAAAAATGAAAAAGTCTATTAAGAAGGAAATAAAATAATGATTGAAGAAAAAACTCCAAACAATATTTGGGAAGACTATAATGATGCCCCCTCGAGGGAGTCGTCGACACATACGATTGATAGACTATCCCTCGAAAATAAGGAAGAAAAATAATGAAACAAACCCATTGGTGAGATTAAACTAACTGAGATAATGCTTGCATGTATTGAATTAAAAAGTATTGATTTGCCCAAAGACGGTTATAATGAGTAACAAAGGTTGAGACATTGATTTGCCTAAAGGTGGTTATAATCAACGGCATAGGCACATGACCCAGTAGGGCAAATGAGTTGAAATAATGATTTTTGCATAGATGGTTATAACCATTAAGATGTCCTGAATTGAATAATGATTTTTGGGTTGTGCCCCAGTTGTGTAGATTGACAAGCATAACTCAAGGATGTAACTTGTCATACAGATTAAAGATGAGTGGGCACAAACATAGATACGATGGTCTAATAATTGAAGAAGCCACAAACCAGACACATGAGGATGTGCGAAGTGATGGAAGAGATGATTGGAAGAATAATGGTGGTTGAGCTGCCCTGAGATACATCATGTATCTAAGCACTGCCTACATAGTCTAAATAGACTTCAAGCAAATGTCGTTCACCCAAACACGGGAGAAAATGAAATGAAGAAGAGAATAGGAGAATAAGAATTGATCAATGTCAATAATTCAGTTGTACTTGCTAATGCAGAGATGCTCATCTTTATTAGCATTAATACAACCATAGTGGTCAATGGGTTGATTTGATCAAGGAGGGTGGGAGGATTTGTCAAAGTGAACCAAGAGAAGTTTCTTCGACACCATTCCTTGTAAGATTTCTTGAGTTAATTTTTTCTTTAGCACGTGATAGTATGCATCATGATATAAAACATCATTGTGAATGAGTTGTAATGTGCAAAAGGACTGACTCTCGATCCAATAAACAATTGAAAACAATTCACCAATGATAAAAACCATGCTGACAATGTTGACGTATGAATATGGATGGATTCAAGAATAATGCATAAGGAGTCACCCAATGAACACACATAGACTAAAGTAAAGCACAACAAAAAAATAAACAAATATGTAAACAAACAAACAAACAACTAAGCAAACAAACACACAAAACTGGTAAGCAAAAGCAATAAAAAACATCCTATCTATAACTAAGTCAATATCAATGCGTGAAGGTTCAATGGAATGATAAACAGGTGGTGCCCCCGAGCAAGGATACATACAATGGGAAGGTCACACTCCAAACGGTAGTGGAATGGATTGGAACTAATAATGGATTTACCCCTATAGGGCGGATCGAGGATGATTAACTAGGTTTAAACATGACAAATGTTTTTGGATTTTTGAGGCTTTATATTGCTCTAGAAGATTGTAAGGTAATTTGATAATTTTTAGGATTTTGAAATGTTTTTGGAATTTTGAGGCTATATATCTCTCTAGGAGATGGTAAGATGATTTTCCAATTTTTAGGATTTTGAATTTTTTTTCGAATGTTTTTGGAAGTTTCTAAGTATCTCAACTCGATTGAGAATTACGAGACACAAAACGGTCCAACTTGCAAAATGACAAGAGCGTGGCTTAGGTTACTCACAAAACATAAGAAGCGTTGGAAATGGGGTGATAGGTTTGAGCTCAATGTGAATCGAGTGCTGACTACATAGTCCTAGACGAGCTTGAAGTCACAATAGTTTTGCCAACACAAAAGGCAGTGAGGTCTGACCAGGGCACAATAAGCTTGTGAATTTAGTCAAATGGCAAGGCAAATGATAATAGTAAGGGTGAGGTGATGAAACAATGCATGGTAAATGTGTTGTTCCTAATTTGCCCATAAGCGTTTGTAATTAGTAATACAAGGTGAAATACTGATTTGTCTAAAGGTGGTTATAATCAACAACACAAAGTGAAATACTGATTTGTCTAAAAACGGTTATAATCAGTAACATCAATCAAGCGTAAATAAAAGATATAATTATCATACTCCTTTTATATACTGCATTGGACCACGTAATTCTAAAACTGTTGAAACTGGATCGGAATCCCCTCGCGGAATGTGTTCAAAGAACCAATAAAACTAAGCTCAAAAGGACTAGGTAAGGTTAGATGGCATACAATACAACACGATGAAGATGATAGGATGACAATTGGCTACAATGGCAATAGGGTTGCCCCCAAGTGACAAGGTAAGGTAAATGGCAGGGTATGAAACAACGACAAGAGGAATGGCAAATGATAAATGCAAAGTAAATGGAAAATAGAAATGGAAAGGTAATTGGGAAATGAAAACAAGGTAAATGGCAAATCAAAATGGCTAGGCAAATGCATGGCATATGATTTTGTTGTTCTTGGTAATGTTGAGATGCACGTCCCGATCAACAAATGATACAAATAGAATAATCAATCATGTGAATTGCTACCCCACACCCCTTCTGAATCGCTGCTCTGTCAAGAATCTACTATAGATTTGGACTCCAATAATGTTGTAATATTCGTTGGTCGTTGATTCTGTTTCCTTTAAACGTTGAGGCAAGATGTCTTCATAGCTTCTACAAAGGAAAGTGTGGCCAAGGATCGTAAATATGGATAAATATTGGATGATAGATCTGTTTTGGCAATGTAAAGGTGGATGATAATGGCATGTATAATGGTTGGAAAACAAATGAAGATCAAGATTTTCAGGAACAATTTTTTTTAATTATTGGTAAATGGTTTTGAAAGGGACCATACCCAATACAAAATAAGGCTCAAAATACAGATAAAACAATGAAACCCATAATCAAAAAATGCTCAAAAGCTAGATAATACATAAGTACAATAGTGGTTTTTTGATGAGTGGGGTCCACCCGCAGCTACAAAAAAAGTCTAAAACCAAAATAAACAAGAGATGGAAACAACAGGGAGTATCTTGCCGGATAACAACACCAAACATCATATCTACAACAACTTCATAGCATCAAAACAACACCAAAGCAACAATAATTTAGCAAAACATAGAACTAGAAAGTAAGAAAATGAAGCTTTACTTGATAAGCTATTTTTTAGTCCCTCCAATGCATTAAACAGATTGAGAGTAGTAGTTTGAGATGGGTTTGTCATGCTAGTGGTGGTTAGAGCATAAGTCTTCTCAGTGCCACCCTTCCACAATCTCGGATGCAAGTTGCTAAGGGTGCAAATTTGCCTAACTGGAAACTCAAGGAACTCCATAATGGCCCGATGTATGGCCATATGATCAATCTGCCTACTAATATGATCCACAATGCCTTCCAAAGATTTCATTCTTTTGAAAATATATTCCATCTTAGTCTCATAATGGGAGGAGTTATCCACCTTGCCCTTATCAATAATCTTGTTGAGCTGTGTGACCTTCCTGAGCTCACTGATCTTTTTATCAAGTTGCATAACTTGAGCTTTGAGCCCAGGGTCCTTGAGAATGGGTTGGGAGGGATCAGAATCCACAATAGCCTATCCCATGTCAAGGAGACTCTCTGCAATGGAAATTTCCTTACCCATGTGAAAGCTAGGAGCTGGACCCTTGCCTTTATCACTACTTCTAAGCACCCTCTTGGGAGGAGGTGAGGAATGAAATATGGGATTCTTAGTTCTAATCCTTCTGTGAGCAGGAGGTTCAAACAGGGGAGGAGGAATATTGTGAACTAGAATGTTAATAGAGATTAATTTGCAGTGCTAATGCAAAATAAAAATAAACCCTTCATGAAGAGGCAAGGAACGTTTGTGTGTCTGAAATTCTTGAATAAAAGCTTCTATGGATTTCAAAATATAGTATGGGAGACTAACCCTGGGGCCCTTATGGAAATGGTTCAGAAGGACGAGATGATGAAGCGACATAGTGTTATACCTACCCTCCAAAGTCACATACCTAACCAACATACAAGCCACCTCATCAATAGGACCAAGGAGAGAGGAACACACAATACCAACTTTGATAAATTTCAAGGTATTAACCGAGGAACCCTCCAAAAAACTTTTCTCCTCCACAGTCTTGTCAATTTTGTTTATGAAAAACTTCAAACCATCCTTGCTGAGATCAGTGACAGAGGCAATGAGTTCTTCAGTGATAGAGAAATTCTTACCGCTATAGATGACAACCTTGTTCTTCCAATTGTTGGTAAAAGGGACATAAATGTGGTTGTCATGTCCCTTAATCTTCTGCATGAAACTAATGAAGCCTCCCACATTTAAAGTCGTCCATAGTTCTCCATTTGCCTTCTAATTCAGGTCACACATTGGCTCAACATGGCATGGAGAGTCACCCATGGTGTTAACAGTAGGTTCTCGATGCAAGGTTACACAAATACAACTAATAGACCGCTCCCACACCTCTTTTACATAACCTGATACCTAAGAAAATGACAAGGCAAAGAAGACCAATGCAAGATACCAATGGAATAATCCAGAAGAAGGCATTTGAAATCCAAATAGTGATTATCCTTCACATGAGCGATCAAATCACCCGTACCACAACTAAGCATACCCAGTTTCTCCTTCATTAATAATGATATCTTTAGTATTTTGTGGGATTTGGTCATGAGCAAACCAAAATTAAAGTTGAGCAAAAGAGTCCGCCACATGGTTACCTTCTCTATAGGTGTGACATATCTTGTAATTTGAAAAGGCCCCGCATATGCTAAGAGCCTCTAGATGAAGTCTCTAATAGTGCAACTAGTTGGATGAATACCATTGAGGTGATTAATGATATTCAAAGAATCACCTTCAATGATAATATTTTTGATATGGCATTCTCTTGCTAACTTGATCCCCCATAGAACAACAAGTGCCTCAGCATAATGGTTGGATTGTATGCCCATAGGTCCAGCATAGGCAACAATAAGATTGCCTAAGTGATCCCTGATGATCCCACCTCCTCTTGCAGCTCCTGGATTACCTTTAGAGGTGCCATCAAAGTTTAGCTTGTACCAGTTTGTTGGAGGAGGGATCTATCGTATAATAGATCTGTCAATAGTAGGAGTTCTGATTTGAAAGTCACCAATATTGATTTTCCAATTAGAAAGTAATTTCTCCTCATCTTTAGGGAAAATTTGATTTTTGGGAGGCTTGAACTTAAACACATTTTCTTTTGCATCAATAGAGATGTATTTGATTAAATTTTTGTAGGAATTCTTACAATCTCTGAAAATGACTGCATTCCTAACCTTCCAAATCCTCTAGAGCGTGTGTGGGAAGATAAGTTTTCAAAATCCTCTGAGCATGTTGTGTCTGAATGGAGTCTACCATTGCTCCTAGGGCTACAAAATATCTTCTGGAAAGGTCCAGGAAATCTCAAATATAGAAAATATAAGACCCCACAACTTGTTAGCATAAGAACAATGTAAGAAAATGTGGTGAATGTCTTCAGCTTCTTCCCTGCATAAGCAACACATGCTAGGCATAATAAAACCTCTTTTGATAAGGTTATCATTGGTGAGAATCCTTTTATTAAGCACCATCCATAAAAAGTGATTAATCTTGGGAGTGAGCTCCTTGAAACATATCATGCTCCAGTCAAAATTAGTGGGTGTCTCTTCAGAAAGCAACTGATAACGAACCTTAACAATAAAAGAACCATCAAAAGAGTTGATCCAAATAAAATCATCCCTAGGACTCAATTGGCTGATCTGAATGTTATTAAGAATCTCTTGGAGTGAGGCCACCATATCTTTCAAATCAAGGATGTTATAGGAGATAATATGAGTGAGGTCCTTCCATTGAAACCTACCATTGTTGTAGTAAATTGTTGCTGATTTCAGATTCAACATAATTTTGGTTGTGGTAGGGTTGAAAACTTTTGAATATGTTCTCGATAGGACCACCAATTTTTTTTGTTGTTTGGCCCAGAGAGTAGTTGCTATCTGATTATGCTATAGATTGGAAGTTGTATTGATGTTATCTCTAATAATGTCTTCATCAAGCAGTGAAGAACTATTGTGCTCAGCTATTGGTGCCCCAATGAGGTTTTCACCAATAAATTTATCTTGATTGTCCCATAGTGCCTTTGATAAGGTTTCACTAAAGAATGCTGACTTTTGACTTTAATTGTCTTCTAGCATCTCAAACAAGGTTTCACTAGAGGATACCAAGTTTGGACCTTGATTTTCCCCTAGCATCTCCAAAAAAGTTTCATTAGGAGATTTTTCTTCTACATGAATGCGGTCTTAGTACCACTGCTATTCTTCAACTAATATATCACCATGGATGTAGTTCAACAAAGTGTGATTATGTCGGTCCCGATCGACACTTATGGGAGGTGAAATGTCAATATAATGGCTACATTGGGTGGTGTTAATGGCATATGGAACGGTAATGGAATGGGAAGAGGCAACACAATTCTCGTAGAAGATACTAGGAGAACTTGTGTCGATGTTGAAGTAATCATCCTCAAAAATCATAAAAAGATCACAAATGTATTTAAATTTATCTGCAAGGCATGCGTAACCAATATTGTAACAACAATGAACGTATTTTGATTCTGAAGCTTAGTCTGATTCAAAGGACTCTGAATCTAATGTTGAGACTAACATTGATTCTGCTTTTGATGCTAAATCTGATGTCAGTTGAATAATAAAACCTAATTTTAATGTTGATTATTCATCTGGTGTTGCTATTTTAATGATGTCCTGTTGAATGTTTGGTATTGGACAAGTAACGCCTTGTGATTGCATAATGGGCTCTTCGAAAATAGATTCATCTAAGAAGGGTTCAACATGGACTAGCTCATCTTGGTGAAGCCCCTTAAAGAGAGGGAATGGATCAAGGGGTGACTCCACATAAATTGGCTTGTCAAAGAGAGACTCCACAATGAGGGGAAAAATGTTAAGAGACAACTCCACAGAGACTGGCTTGTCAAAGGGAGGCTCTTTAAAAATAAGACAATGGTCGAAATAATGATTTTCTCAAAGGTAGTTATAATCATTAACAAGTGACTCAACAAAGACTTAATTATCAGAGTGAGACTCCTCGACAATGGGTAAAAGATCAAAAAGTGATTCATCACAGGTTGACTTGTCACAAATAGGTGTTTCAACAAAAACATTGTGGATCGGTTGGTTCTCTTGGCCTTAGTTTACAAGTAGTTGTAAAATACCAGTTTTGAACATATCTTGGTCTTCGAATGATTGGCTCTGTTGGAGAGGTACTGATTGGCTTTGTTATGGCTCGATGATCGACATGGATTTTCAAAAGTGGGGGAAGGTTGGCAAAGGATTGACTGGTTGATGGTCTAAGTAATGGTGATCCATCTCGTCGTTATTGCACAAGCTTGTTGGGATAATGAGCTACCATACTTGGAAGGGCTTGGAATGGTAATGATAGGGCGTTGTGAACCTTGTTTGCTTGCACAAGCCAAAGTATGAGGTCGTGGAATGGTGATGGTAGGGCATTGCGAAGCTTGGTTGCTTACACGAGCCAAAGAGTGAGGCCCTGAAATGGTAATGGCAGGGCATTGCGAAGCTTGGTTACTATCACGAGAGCCAAAGGACGAGGTCCTAGAATGGTAATGGTAGGGTGTTGCAAATCTTGGTTGCTATCACGAGCCAAAAGATGAGGTCCCAGAATGGTAATCCTTGGATGTCATGGAGCTTGGTTACTCACACATTCCGAAGGAGGGTTAATGGTATAGGTGGGGATCAGGTACCGTTAGCCTTGAAAGGGCGAATTTAGTACGTCAATCAGCCCAAACAAGGTGTCACCGTATACTGCGCTTGAATATCTTGGCTTTGTTCTCTAGATTGAGTATTGTAAAGAGGATAGTGATTGTCTCACAAACTACATCGTCATTATAGGGGTCTTGAACAAAGTCATCTTATGCGACCATGTTATCATATCCTGGATTGAACATGTCTCCACTACAAGTGTAACAAGACATATCCAAATCAATGATGAACATGTCACAAAAATACTTAGAGTTATCCAAACTCTGAAAAATGAGATCCAAAGGACAAATGGTCCAAATATAGTCTAACTTGGTCTAAGGAATGGCGCTGTATCTCCAAAAAGGTCTGTGCTAAAACTTGGTATAAAATAGTCTAACGTCAAATGTCATAAACAAGAGGGTCAAGTGGATGAAATAAAACCGAAATGCCAAACTCTAGGTACAAAGTGTTTCAAACAAGTCTAATATAAAGAAAACAAAATTTGCTAGGTCTTTCGGAAAAAAACACAAAAACGAGGCTCAAAACATGCATTGCTAGGTCTTTTGGAAAAGGCACAAAAGCTAGACTTTAAACAAAACAATGCAAGATATTTGATCTAACAAATTTGAAACACTTTGGCATAAATTAGGCATTCAGATCTAAACATGAACTTGGTCAATTGGCAAAAGACATGAAACAATAGGCAAATGGAAGGTAGACTACTTCTTTAAACTTAGGCACAAAACTAGTTTTCAATTTGAATAAGAAATTAGGCCAAGTTACATAACCCAAAAGAGAAAGATCGATGTCTAGGCCAAAATTACACAAGGCATAGGCAAAAATCAATCAATGTTTGGATTTGAACTTGTCAAGACTAATTTCAAACTCAACTTGGAAGACTAGGCTTCTTTAAAACAAACAAGAAGCTAGACAAGATTGAACAACATGAGAGTACTAGGCATAGATCCAAAAAGGTACACTTGGTTTTGTTTTTGAAATCAGAACTTGGACATAAGGTAACAAGTCTTTGAAATGATTTGAGCAACGTAACGACATTATCGTGCTCTAAAGATATAATCAATGGTCTTGTTTCATAACTCAAAGGCAAAAATGTTTGAAATGAATTGTAGTGTAATGACACCCTTTTCAATCAAATGACAAACACACACACAAAGGCTGATAAAAAGACTAAGGCACATGTATGATTTCAAATGGCCGACGTAACGCGGCCTCAAATAAAGGAGTGATGTATAAATAAAAATCATTTTCGATGCGTTAAGATAGACAAAATAGATAGTTTGACTCAAAACCATGTAATAAAGGATAAATGACACAAGTGTAACGTCTTAAATCCTAAAACTGACAAGGTTGCATAATACTGCCGAATTTCATCAATATACTCACTCTTGAAAAGATTTTAATTGTTAATTCAAAAAGTAAAAGCACATGAAAAATAGGGTTTTTTAGGTCCCCTTCTTCTCTCAAGAGTTTGTACTAATATATTGAGAGGCTTTCCTAAAGAAAAGTCAGGGTGGAAAAGTTTGAATATAACTGATCTTCTCATTGGGCCCTTCACTGTGAAAGTAGTTGGCTCTCCTATATTTGCTTCCACTTGGTCTGCTTTGGATGTTGTTAAGCCTTTTATCATTGCTAAACATGTATTCAATTGATTTGGGACAACTTGCCAAGGGTATTGATCTTTACGGTGGAATTTGTCTGTCAACAGGGAGCCGTTTGCCCTCATAAGGTATTGCTCTGCCTTTGATTGGTAACTAAAGGTTGAGAGATTTTAAGGATCTCTATTCACATGCAGGATGGGCTTCTTGGTTAGAGCTTAAACCCAGATTTCAGATTCCTGACTGTCAGCATAAAACATTCATTTTGCTCCAAAAGGCACTGAAGGGAAAGAATAATGTGGTTTTCATGGAAGAAGAGGGTGAGTTTTGAGACAACGTGAAGTGGAAGAAAGATCCCCTTTGTTTTTGTTTACCACTAAAATTCTATACAAAAAGCTCTCCTTGTCTAAGGTCCCCTACCTCACCCTCAATTGAATCTGCTTTGTTTATGATTCTTTGACTGCCTGGTCTTTTAGCTTTGATGTGATTTGGGCCTCTTGTTTTGAACCTAAGAAAACCTGCTTTCACTCAATGTGTAAGACGCTGGTTGTTGGTTCTGTCTTGAGTAATTGTGGACTTGCTAAGTCTTTCTATTCTTTTTGCAGTGAAACTAAAATGGTTGAGCATGTTTTTTTTCTCCTACCCATATGCGGCTAATATGTTAAATTGTTGTCTTAAATGTTAGAATGTGGTTTTTTATTGTAAAATCGGTTGGCTTAACATTGTGTTTGGTTATGCATGTCTTAAAATTAAAGTACACATTTTATTTTATAAATTTTGGCTTATGTTTTCTACTAAAATTTTATGGTTTTTATGGAAGTCAAAGAACCTTGAGGTTTTCTAACAGAAGGCTAGGTTGCTTATTGACTTCTTAGTAGAAGTCATCTTCTGTATTGTGTCTGTACAGATTTTCCTACAGCTAAAAGTACCTCAGGACCAAATGGAGCAATATCTCAAGTCAGGACTCCTCAAAGTCACTTTTGAGTTTCTGTTAGATTATAGGGGATACACCAAACTGAGCCCCCATCCAGATTGGGTAGTGAGTCACCGGACGGTAACTAAAGTAAAAATTTTAGAATATGAGTGAAACTACATAAAAGATGCATACTTTGACCAAGCTGACCACCTGATACAAGAATGGATAAATCCGTTTGAGTTTGATTATAATGGCATCGATTGTTGGTTGGCTACAAATGAAAATATGCTAAGAGATGAGTGCAACGATGACCTGGAAAGTTGCATAATCAAAAAAGTCAAGGATACATTTGCACCATTCGATTTAAACTTGTTCCTTGAATTGGTTGATGAGAATTCGGAGACAATGCCTTCTCCTTAGGGATTGGCTCCAACGACGTAGAATCAGGGTACTTAGGAGGAAGTTTGAAAGAAGATAGACTATTATCTGGCAAGTTGGAAAAACTTATTGAATGAGGTGGCTCAGCAGATGCTGATGACGTCTTAGAGTATGTTAAAAAGAGCAATATGAAAGGCTTGTTGTAAAAAGTTGATCACTATTCATATCAGAGGGTTGTTGGGTAGATGTGGTTGGGACTTGATCAAGGTAAAATTTCTTCTGAGGGACCAGATTATGTGGAGTCTAAGGATGGCTGCGAAGTGGAAGGCACTGCTAGTAGTAGGGCATATAAATCGTTTGCTTGATTCTACCACTTTTGGGGTGGTAACACTTTGATATAATCTTTTTTAGTTGATATTGCTGTTGCTTTTTGTTAAACTACTGCTACTTATTGTTCCCAAAATTTGTTACTCATTTTTTGGGACTACATATGAACTATTTTGGTCTCGTGCCACTGTAGTAGTCACATCACTGTAGCAGCCACATCACTGTAGCATTTCATAACAACCACCATCTGCAGTAAGAGTCGAGAGAAACAACCATGCAGAGTCCGTAGAAGCATGCATGCAGAGTCCGTAGAAACAAGCCTGCGGAGTCTGTAGAAGCATGCCTATAGAGTCTGTAGAACAACACTGCAGAGTCCGTAGAAATCAGCATGCAGAGTCCGTAGTTTTGTTGGATGGAGAAAAAAATGATCGCACCTTCAGTATTTGCTAGGGATATTCACTTGAAACAATGTTCATTTCATTGCTAGAGTATTTACTTTTTCAGCTAAGGGACTCGCAGGTTCAACAGGTTCAATGAATTCAACAGGCGAGCTTTCACAAAGGAACAAGTTCCCAACACTTAGGCAATTTCAAGGTTGGTTCAACGCCGATGTTCAACCAAAAGGTCCATCGGCAAGCTTCAAACAAAGGATTGAACCATTGAACCATTGAACCTCGCTTCCAAAGGTTCAAAGGTTCAACAGGTTCAACGACGTTGGCAGACTTAAAGAGTTAAGCGCTTCGGCAAGTTCAAAGTTCAACCGCTTTGGCAAGTTCAATGGCTTCGAAAGACTTAGAAGAAAAGAAGGCTTCGAAGAGTAAAGAATGAACCGTTGAACCTTGAACCAAAATGGTTCAACGAGTTCAAAGGTTCAACGAGTTCAATAAGATCAGAAGACTTCAAAGAAGAAAGATTGAACTGTTGAACCTTGAACCAAAATGGTTCAAAGGTTCAAGGTTCAACGAGTTCAATAAAGTTTGAGAGACTTAAAAGAACAAAGGATTTGAAGAACAAAGAATGAACCATTGAACCATTGAACCTTGAACCAAAAGAGTTCAAAGGTTCAACGAGTTCAACAGAAAAGAAAACAATCAAGAAAATTTGAAGGAACAAAAGACTCTGAGAAAGAAAATGAACCGTTGAACCTTGAACCAAAATGGTTCAAAGTTCAAAGGTTCAATGAAGCTTCAAGCGAGGGAAGGAAGCGGAAGATTCGAGAGACAAGTTCGAAGAGATGGTTCAACCGAAGAGGAAAGAAAGCGATTGAACCAAGGGATCGCTCGAACCGTTGAACCATTGAACCAATGAACTTTCAAAGTTCAAAGGTTCAAGGTTCAACGTGATACAAGTGATCAAGCAACCAATGAAGTCCCTGCGGACGTCAAATTTAAGGTAATAACATGTCTGTTTATTTTCAAATATGGTGCGGAACCTGAAGACAAAACTCAACGATTAGCTGAAGGAAGAGCCGAAAGAGCTTGTTGAAGGTAAGAAGATAGCCCGAGAGCTCAAAAAGCTACATGGGATACTGAAATATCGATAAGGGAGTTATTCCAGTAGGTGAAACAGTCCACCAAGTAGCATCTAAGCGCACAAGCACTCAGGGATGCGGCTTAATTTTCTCTATAGAGTAAAGACAAAGTAGACAGCTGCGCCAATATCAGGAAGAAGACTAGGTAGCCTATACTTTGGAGGAGACATTTGAGATGAATTGACACGCCACAATTAAGGTAGACACCCTGTTCCAGCATGGCTTCTTTTGACAAAAATTGGAAATGCATTCAAGGCATTGAATGCATCATGGGCCTTTCCATGAAACAAAGTGCCAAGTCTTTCTTGGCTGCTATATATTGTAATCTCTTATTTTATGCAAGGGAGATCTCTCTGTTATCAGAAAGGAAACTCTGCCCAAATTGAAAGATATTTACTGAGACTTTGAGCTCAGATTGTTAATCATATTTTGTTATATGAATGAGAAAGCAGGGTACTTTTAGACTTTGTGCTGTAATAACTTGTGTTATTTAGGGGATTGTTCTTATTCTGTTTCCTAGATGCAGTGTTGTTCATTTAATTAAATAAGCAAAACTAGTGGAAGTAATCAGGAAGGTGTCCTGAAGCCGACTGTGGAGAGACTTTATGCTACCACAATTGTCTTTAGTGTGTTTGTTTTTCTGTTTCTGTGTAAAGGATCTTGGGACGACTTTGTGTCCCCATTATCTTTCGTATTTCACTCTTTGGCAGTTGAGGGGGAGACTTTGTGCTACACCTCATTTTGCTGGTTACTGTGCCCTTGTTACATTTACTTATCAGTTACTATTACTTTCTAGGAAGTCTTCCTCTAGTTTTCTGAACATCATTTCTGAAAGAAGAGAAATGCCTTCAACAATTACCAATGATTTCTTCTTTGATCTATGAACATCATCTCTGAAAAAAAAAGATGGATGGTGTTGTCCTACCCCTGAGTGTTATTTTTTGCTATAATATATATATATATATATATATATATATATCTAGCCCCTCATATTTTATAGGGAACCTCCCCTTGATGAGAGGAGAGATTTGTCCCCTTCTGATGTGGTAAACCTGTACATTTGACTGACCAATCTCCCTATGTTGTGGTTGAAATCACCTATTTTGCTCATCAGTTAGCTGGTGACAAAATATTCACCCAACAAGACTGCATCTAGGAAACAAGACTCCACTAGTTCTGTTTATTTAATTAAATGATCAAGACTACATCTTGGAAACAAACATAAGAACAATCCCCTAAATAACATAAGTTATTACAGCACAAAGTCTTAAAGTAACCTGCTTTCTCATTCATATAACAAAATATGATTAACAATCTGAGCTCAAAGTCTCAGTGAATGCCTTTCAATTTGGACATAGATGATGTTCACAAATCAAAGGAGAAACCTTGGGTAATTGCTGAAGGCATTTCTCTTCTTTCAGAAATGATGTTCAGAAAATCAGAGGAAGACTTCCTAGAAAGTAACAGTAATTGATAAGTAAATGTAACAAGGGCGCAGTAACCAAGAGAACGAGGTGTAGCACAAAGTCTCCCCCTCAACTGCCAAAGAGTGAAATACGAAGGATAATGGGGGCACAAAGTCGTTCCAAGATCCTTTAAACAAAAATAGAAAAACAAACACACTAAAGACAATTGTGGCAGCATAAAGTCTCTCCACAGTCAGCTTCGTGACACCTTCCTGATCACTTCCACTAGTTTTGCTTATTTAATTAAATGAACAAGACTGCATCTAGGAAACAAACATAAGAACAATCTCCTAAATAACACAAGTTATTACAGCACAAAGTCTTAAAATAACCTGCTTTCTCATTCATATAACAAAATATAATTAACAATTTGAGCTCAAAGTCTCAGTAAACGGCTTTCAATGAAGGTAAAATTTCTTCTGAGGGACCTGATTATGTGGACTCTAAGGATCGCTGCAAAGTGGAAGGCACTGCTAGTAGTAGGGCATATAAATCGTGTGCTTGATTCTGCCACCTTTGGGGTGGTAACACTTTGATATAATCTTTTTTAGTTGATACTGCTGTTGCTTTTTGTTAAACTACTGCTACTTTTATTTTTTGTTGGGTTTCCTGTACGGAGTTGTTTTTATATTGTATAATCGGTTATTATGCTTACTGATGGGGGATGCCCCATGGTATGCTACTTATTTTCTGCGAACTCTATAAATGTTTTTGGCATCTTTGATGTTTATATTAGTAATCGATTATACAATATAAAAAAAGAGTTTGTACTGTGACATGGAACTTTGGGCTACTTGTCCTGCATCAACAATATGTCTGCAACAAGTGAGATTTTTCTAAACGATCAATTTTCCCTCATTTCTAGATGGTCTCAAGTGTGGCTAACACAATAGATGCTCACGTAAATTGGATCGACGTCAATTGACTTGTGGAAAGGTCTTGCCATTTTCACAACCACTACATCCATCGCTTACTCAGTGTAGTGCGATGTCTGAGTTGATCATACGTTCTGAGGCCAACAGTTACTAACGGAGGTAGTTTAATCGCTCAAACTACCATCCCAGTGATTCACCAACTCAATTTATATACTCCATCATGGAATGGGGTTGAAACGACGCTGGAAAATGAATTCTTGGGTCAACACTTCTCTAGAGAACCTATGAGAATATGATGAACTCCTGCTCACAAGTCAAAATGCATGAAAAATAAAGACAATTAAAAAGACTTTAGGATCATTTTAGGATCACCCAAACCAAATGGATTTGGGGAGGGCCTTAATGACTTTATTTTCACGCTTTTAGATTAAAGCGATAAATGCAAAGAATGAGCAATTTTGGTCACCCGAATGCTCGAAAGGGGATGGGGGAGAGCATACATGCATCACTCGTTTTGCTCAAAACAAACAACTTTCAATAAATAAGCATAAAACAAACAACTCTTAGGAGTATGTAACTAAATGTGAAAGTTCATTTTATTGCACCAAAATGAGATGTTGTGAAATTTTAGCTCCTTTGCGTTATTTGTAAACTTAAAAAAAAAGAAATAAAACAAGTAAATGATTTTTAAACACTAAAAGTCAATGTGATTTGATCTTTGTGAAGTGTTAAAAATGTCTCTCCTTGGCCTTTGGGTCCTGCAAAAGATGTTAGTAGTTTTTTTTTGGCCTTTGTGTGCCATTATGTGAACAAGAAATTTGTAGAGGGGATATTAGTATTGTGTTAGTCCAAGCAATAAAAGTCAAAACAACACACTAAATCGTAACACCGCTAGCCTATACATTAGAAAGAGCTTAGTAACAAAAAAACACATGAAAAATAGAACAAAAACATAAAAGAAACACTCTTTTATTTCCTTGGAGTTTCCAAATGGCTTGTTGAATGGCTTGCTCGGCTTGTGCTCAAGAAATCTTTGTCAATGAAGCTCAATTTCTCCACTTCTCCTTGTCACCTTGTCTTGGCTTGATTTGGTTTGGCATGGTAACATTACAATGAAGCTCTTTGGAGGTATTTTGGGATAATAATATTGCACTATTGAAGCTTGGTTTAGAGGTGTCTTAGCACTTGTATTTATAAGTCTTAGAACTAATTTTAATTGAGGAGGTTAGGTTTAGAACTAACTTTGGTTGAGTCAGTCTAACCCTGACTTGCATTAGGCTAACTTTGGGTTGGGTTAAAGATAATCATGAGGGTCATGTGAGAGACATGGGTCAAGAATGATTATGTCTCCCAACCAATTTATGATATTTTACAAGTGGATTGGTAACTCATAGATGATATTTTTGGTTGAATTTATGCATTTCCAAAAATAAAAATTCATTAATTCTCCACAATCCACTTGACCATTTGTCATGATAGTTCAAGAATAAATTTAATTAGTGAATTTAGAAAATAGGAAATTCCAAAATCTATAGATTTTAGATATTTGTTTGATGTCCTAGTGATGTCATCAAATCTAGATTTATGAATTTCTAAATATAGAAATTCACTAATTAGCCATGGAATTTTCAACTATGAATTTAATTTGGTTTAATCAATTAAGTAATTTTGATCAGGGTAATTGCATTTTCTAAATTTATGCAAGGTTATCCCTTACCCTTGGTCGAAACGTCAATTTGCTAAGTCACAATTTGATTGGGGATGAATCCTTTAGAAGTTATTGTTGCATACGGGCTAGTATCCCAAATAGAGATGCCTGAACAAGATTTTGAGCATTGATGAATGATGCACGACCAAAATTAGGACATTTAGTGATTTCTATGTAAAATATGCAATGTTTGGTAGGAATCAGTCTGAAGTCTAGTCGGAGGCCAGTTGTGACTAGAATTGGGTGTCTACAAATTCTATAGGAGGAAGGGTATGACTTAATTAAACAATAGCCTTATCTTTTTTATCTTAAACTGTTTGTGTGATTCTGGTAAGGTTGGGATGCATATAAGACTATTGTTTCTTTTGGTGTATCTTGTATTACTTGATTTCTTCATAATCGATATCCTGTTCAGAGCATATACAACCTTTGTAGGTCTGGATGATCAGGATGATACCTATATAATTGTAATAGTACTGATTATGGTGGCATGCCCCACAATGATTCTACTTTAGGATTAGCAAAGAACCGTTGTATTATTTTTGGTGCCTTGGGGCATTTATTAGCATAATGATTAGGATTGCCAAAAATATAGCACCGAACTTTATTTTGAGCCTTTTTTAGATTGTCGTTAGATATTTTCTTGAAGTATGGAGTCTTGGATCATAATTGGAAGCTTTTATTTTCATATTTATATTTCTTATACTTCCAATCTCTAGATGATGAAGGATCGTGTTTTATGAGACTTCCACTTTTTTCTTCGTTTGGTTGGAACAATCATAATTATTTTTGGAGCAACCATACTAAAACTGGGTTTGTGCTTGACGGGAAGATACGAATGAAAATTCTTATCTTTCATCAAAGCTTGGTGGATATTATTTTATAAGCACATATTTTAAAGGTTAAGATTTAATGGAGTAATAATTTCAACACATTTTGTTTGCTCTAGTGGAGGGTTTGATTTATTAAAATTATATCAAACAACCTTTCCTAGATTACATGGAAGTTTAGAGATAAAATCAAGTTTGTGCTCTACTTTGTCTTGTTGATTAGTTTGGAATGTTAGGGTCTTTATCATATCCCATCTGGACAAACAATTATTTGTGTTCAATACTAATGTTTTGGTTACTTTCTATTAACAATATTTCAATTTTAGAATTTTTATTTATTTATATTCTTTTGAGTCGGTATTGTTGATGTTATTTTATGATTGCAGGTGAAATCTAGGTGATTGGTCTAGGTTTGGACCTGGAACACTTCATCAAACAAATGATTCAAATCATACATGGAAATGAATATTGAGGTAAAATCATGAGATCCATTCAATCCACCCTCTGTTTGTTTTCCCCATCTTGTGTTATAAAATCCCAGTATTGTGCATGTTGTTTTAGTTTGTTGTTTGGAAGTCGTCATTGGCATTTATCCATTTGTGCCTCATGGTCTTTGTTGTTTTCCCGTCTATAGATTCAATCATTGTTTACTAAATCTTACTAGCGTAATCAATTTATGTTGGTATTGTAATATGGAGCAATGTTTTTAGTTGTTTTATTTAATATAGAACCTTGGAAAGTCTTGGGACACAGTCCATAGTTGTGGAAATCATTTTATAATGGTTTGAACCTTGGTATAGTAAAAAAATACATTTAATAATGAAAAAAGGTCATGTTGAAGACCTCAGGAACATGACGGTTATATGTTTTTGACATTCGACATAATCGAATCACCTAATCATTCAATTAAGGTTTGCATGAATACTTGGAGGAAGTTTGCAATGGGTCATATTTTTGGGTGGTAGTTGATTGCAGAGAGAATTAGGTGAAGGCATGGAGTTGTTATGGTCCCTGAGGTAAACATGTAGTTCTCTACTCTTTCACTTGAGTTGCTTGGAGAAAAGTGACAACAAGGGATGGAGAAATGGCATGGGGTATGTAGAAGGAAGCAAGGGAATGATGAAGAAAAAAAATGGTATAAAGTTTCTGCATCCAAACAAGTAAGATTGTTATTTTATTTTCATCCAATATTATGGCTTTCTTTTTTCTTTGTCGAAACCCTGATAAGGTGTATAGGTTGCAGGAAAGGCTTCTCCCCCTTCCTAGAAATCCTTCACTATTCCTTGTGAGTTCACACTTACAACCAAGATATCTTACATGATATAATATTTGAATGGGGAATAATGTCGCTGCCAAGGAAACCCTTCATGGGTGATGCCATTTAGAACTATCTCGCCCATTAAATGGTGTAAAGATGAATTTTCTGTGAAAATATAGTTGGATAATTGCCATCTCTGCTTAAAATTATTGGGGTGATTTATGTATTGGTGTGTTCTTGTGTTGTGTTTTTATTGTTTATTGTTGATGTGTAAAACCCTTGACCATTAGGTTGGGTATCATTTCTTAAACCCTTTTGTTCATTTATTGTTATGAATTTGGAGCCCGTGTACAGTGACCTATTCCAACCTCGAACTGATGGTTTGGATGGGCTTAGTGTGTATCTTTCTTGGTTTTCATAAATGGTTTTATGAACAAATCCAGTTGAATATGACACTTGAGGTGTATTTGGAGCTATGACAATGATATTGAGGCATAAGTCAATGGCTAGTCTTGTTTTGTTGTAGTATGCTTTGGAGGAAGTTTCATTGTGCTTTGTAAAGAATGTTTAGTAAGATTTGTTTCATTTAAATGGAAAATCTTATGCTAGATAATTGTATATGCTGTAAACCCTCTTGACTTAGTATCTTGTTGTACCTTTGATATTGGTTTAATTCAGCACTAACAAAGTTTGGATATAACAATTCCCTGGTTGACTATTGGACAAAGTTTGCCTTATCTTTATCTAGATCCTCTTATGGTATAAATTATTGAATAGAAGTAATGCACATATTTAAAACCATGTACCACATGGGAAAAAGTTATTATATATTGGTATGTTGCTAAACAATATGTTGTTGGTTTATGTGATTTGGGATCTTGGCTTAGATATTAATGTTGAGGTTACATTTGTGTGTTGATGTTTAATTTGGTATGATAGATCTTAACAAATTAAAGATAGGAAAGAGTATAATTTGTTGTCATTAAGAATTACACACACACACAAAAAAAAAAAACAGAGTATGAAGATCAAGGTTTAACAAAATTAATATCGATTTTGTGGACTACTGGGTATAGATAACTATGTATGTTCTTATTGGTAGTTATTTGATCTTGTAGATTCATTTGGAAACATGCAAATTTATACAGTATGTATACAATGGTTATTGAAATAAGAAATGTTTCATTTGATTATTATTATTATTATTATTATTATTATGGTAACCGGTGGTATTGAGTTATTTTCCAAGGCTTAGAAGTGCCCGAAGACCTAGTGAACACTAAGATGTATAGATTAGGGTGACCAACCCACCAATCCCTCAGACGATACACCGACGCCCCAACTTGTGCACCGTACATTAATCAGGGTTGAACTTGTGACCTAATGGTCATCGATGCAACAACATATTGTTGAGGCCAACCCTGGGGCCTTAGTTTTCATTTCATTATTATAAGTGTATGGAACATATAAAAACTCTGCTAACAACTAGACCCAAATTAACATAGTGTATGCTTTATTGCAAAGAGAGGGAATAAGGAATTATAATACTCAGATCTCTCTCTCTCTCTCTCACACACACACAAACACACACACACACACACACACACACACACACACACACACACGTGTGTGTGTGTGTGATTTGAGTATTATAATTCCTTTTTCCCTCTCTTTGTAATAAAACATACATTATGTTAATTTGGGTCTAGTTATTTGAATAATTTTCCTTGAATGGTATGAACGATGGTTATTATAAATTTAAAAAAGGCTAACTGACAGTGGAGAGGAGTGTGACTTATTGTCCATAATCATTCTTTAGTATAAGAGAATGGTTGAGAAATAATACAGTTTTTTGGTCATTTCTTATTGTTATATGTTTCATTTCCAGAATATTATGATGGATACAAACTATTGAGGTATGTTGCAATCTTTAGAAAAGAGATGCACGATTATTTAATAGTACATTATGTTAAAGAGATAGTAATGTGATTTTCTTCATGTCATGTAAGGCCGTGACTTATTCCACAATAGACAATTTATTGTTGGCATAGAGATAACTAGTAAAGTAGTTATGTGCTTAATAAATGTGTAGATAAGTTTGAAGTTGTAACTCACTTTAATGCAATCAAGCTCATGTCTTTCTGTGTTTACCATATATATCTGAACACAATAAATTATAATGGTTTTGTAGTTGATGCATAACTGTGTGGTGAAGGTCTTCTGTGATATAAAGACTGAAGTTTGCTTTGTCATGGTATCTTTTATAGTGGATTGTGGAAGGCAAAAACATTGATTGATGTATTAATGTCTTTTCATGTTGAAAATAGGGTAACCATATACAACAAACCTAAAACAATCTATACTTTCTTAGTGTCATAGTTGAAAAGGTCTTGTAAAGACAAATTTTTTTACTCCTTGAGTCTATTATTGGAATTAGCATAAGACACTAAACCCATTGGCTAGTAAAACTACCCACAACTATCATAGGTGGATAAAAACAATCTCGTACTCAACTTTGTTTAAATTTATTGAAATCAATTATGTAAGTATGTGAATTGATATTGGAAGTAGTGTATCACGACCTTAAGAAGTCAAAAAAATTATGGGTTGTCTTTTGAGGGTTTATGATAGTGGTATCAGGGCTTGGTTCTACTCTAGGAAACTTTGGGTTGATCTTGTTTTGGTCTCTTATTTTTTTTTAGGATTCGAGCCAGTTGACATGATATAAATGTTGCTAGTGACCTTGTTGACAACTGTGATCATAATAAGAATGTTGGAAATAATGTTGATGATGATCATGTTATCAACAATGTTGATGGTAACAACAATTCTAGTGGTAACGCCAACAATGAATATGTTGGACATAATTTTGTTTTAGATGACATTTTTGGTGTGTTTCATAACATTCAAGTTGAAATTGAAGCATATGGTCAAATGTTGACTAATATGGAAAATATACAAGGTGAGCATGAAGAAGTATGAATGGATGAACTAGAAGATGAAAATCCAAGACAACAATATGTTGTGGATCCCATCATCAAGGAGTTTAAGAAACTTCCACCTCCAATTTTTTTTGGCAGAGAATCTAGAGATGTCGTTGAAGCATGGTTAGTTAACCTACATAAATACTTTACTCTGCATAATATGAGCTCAAATGTCAAAGCTTGTATAGGAGTCTACCAGTTGCTATATGAGTTGCCTTGTGGTGGAACCATTTGTGCGCTCTTAAGGGTTACGACCTAATGACTCTTTCATGGGAAACCTTTGAGAGGAAGTTATGAAAAATGTACCTAAATAGTACCTTCAAGGAACAAATAAATACCGAATTCTAGCTGTTGAAACAGGGGACTATGACTGTTTTGGAGTATGAGAATAAGTTTCACATCCTCCCATGTTATATGAATTACATGCATGACGAATGAACCAAAGTTATTAAGTTCAAGTTAGGCTTGCAGGAATTGTTGTTGCATGATGTGAACATGACAAATCCAAGCACCCTAGCTGCTGTCATAAAATCTGTACATCTTATAGAAGAAAAAATAAAGTCTCGACAAAAGGAAAACCAAGAATATTGGAACAATAGGCTATAGAGTAAGCCAAAATCAACAATTCCTTATATGAGTAAATATATCAAGATAATTAATTGGAAAAGGGGATTTGTGAAAAAAAAAACAATTATGATTTTTTTTAGAATTTAAATATAAGTTCCAAACCTTAGAATTTTATAAAAAAGAATAATGGAAATCACAATTAACAACAATGCAACTTCTATGGCACATTGACGAGCTAATACCGTGCCTTTGCCTCCCATGAACCATTTTAGTATGTTTGGAGTGTGGTGATAACAATGAACATAAGTATTTTCCTTAGTTGCAAGGCAATCAACCAACTAATTAGAGGGTGCATGTTGCTTTAAATAATATAAATGCAGATATGCAGTCTATCCAATTAAGACTAGAGGTATAATTTATAGTTTTTCCTTGACTATTTTAATACATTCTAGTGCAACGGATAGTTTCATTTCTATTGCAATCATTTTCAAGTAAAAAATTAAACCCTCTAGGATAAGAGAAGTATGGGAGGTAAAGTTTGGGATAGAGAAAAGAGTAGTTGTTTCATAATGTTCAGAACAAACTAAGCTTGATTTGAGGGTCTTAAAGACTCGAGTAAACCTGTCTTTTGCACCTTTGGGGTCTTATGATTTGATTATAAGTATGGATTGACTACAACATCATCAAATGCAAAATGATTATTTTAGAAAAAGAATACAATGCAAAATTTATTTTATTCGATTAAAATATTCTTTCAATCTTGTAGCTGAAAAGAGTAGTAAGAAAGGGGTGCAAAATTTATTTTGTTTGATTAAATGAACTTCTAAAAATAAAAAAACTTAATCTGTAAGACTACCCTATCTTGAGAGAATTCAAGAATGTGCTTCCTAAAGAACTACCTAGTTGGCCTCATAAGAGAGTTTAAATTTTACATTGACATTATACTTGGATCTGCACTTGCATCTAAAGCCCCACACATGATGAATGTGGAATATGTTAGAGAACCTGAAAGTTCAATTGCAAGAGTTAATGAAAAAATGGTTGATTAGGATAAATGTATCTCCTTGAGAAGCTCCAGTTTTCTTCATCAAGAATGATGATATATTGAGACTTTGTATTGACTACCACATATTGAATAAATTCATTGTTAAAAACAAATACTCCATTCCTAAAATTAATGACCTCTTTGATCAAATGAAGGAAACAACTGTATTTTTAAAGATAGATCTTAGATCGAGGTATCATCAACTCCATATCAAAGATGAAGATTTACATAAAACTACCTTTAGAGCAAAGTATGAACATTATGAGTTCATTGTTATGCCTTTTGGTCTAACAAATGTACATGTTGCTTTGTTGAATATTACAACTAGTGTATTTTAGGATTTCTTAGATCATTTTTTGTGATTTTTGTTGATGATATTCTAATATATTATAAGAATGGGTATGAACATTAACAACACCTACTTATGGTATTATAAATATTCAGGCAACACAAGTTGTATGGTAAGTTTTCAAAATGGTCTTTTTATGAAAGTAAAATTCATTATCTAAAACATGCCATTTTTAAATAAGGTTTTGCAATGGATCCTACAAATATTTTAGCTATTAATGAGTGGTGAACTTGTAAAAAAGTACATGAAATGTGTAGCTTCATGGGGCTAGATGGTTACTATCAGAGGTTTGTAGAAGACTTCTCAAGGGTTGCTAGCCATATTACTTATTTATAAAAGAAGAGAGAAATTTAAATGGACTCCATGATGTGAAACAACCTTCCAAAATCTGAAAGAATTATTAACTTCAATACCTATCCTAGTCATTTCACATCCAAATGAAAACTTTAAAATTTGAGTTGATCATTTTAAAGTAGGCATTGGGTTTGCATTGACTCAAGATGGCAAATTCATTGCCTATGAGTCTCAGAATCTCAAATCACATGAACAAAATTATCCAACCCATGATCTTGAACTAGAAGTTGTGGTTCATGCACTCAAGTAATGAAAACATTTTTGCTTGGGAAACACTTTAAAATAAAGTATAATCATTACAATTTAGTACACTTATTCACTTAAGATGAATTGAATGCAAGACAAAGAAGATGGTTAGAATTTATCAACAATTTTGATACTAATATTGATTATATAAAATGCAAAGAACATATAGTGGCTGGTGCTCTTAGTATAAATTTAGTACACTTTTGATACTAATTTTGAGATCAAATTTTAGAAATTTTGTTTTAAATCAACCACTGATTAACCCTGAATACAAAAAAAATTGTACTAATTTGTCAAATGTAATAGCAAAAAAAATTGTTGTTAATTCTTATTTGGAATCAAATGGTCTTTTGAGGCACCAAGATAATATATATATTCATAGTTTTAGAAATATGAAGAACTAAGTGCTAAAAGAAGTGCATAACACCCTTCATTCGCTCATCTGAGTGATAAAAAAATAACACATGAAGTGAAAACATTTTATTAAAGGCTTGATTTGAAAAGGGATGTAGCTACTTTCAAAGCAAAATGTTGGGAATGTTATTATAGAAAGAAAATGGGCAATAATTTTAATAAATTTCATATTAGGGTTGTTTAAGTCTCAAGGTAGGCATTATACAATTCTAGTTATAATTTATAATATGACCAAGGTTGTTCGTTTTATTTTAGGCAATGTAACTAAAGATATGCCTCCACTCTTGCTATAAAGTTTGTGAAGGAAATTATCAGAGAATTCGCCAATGTCTGAATAACGAGGATGCACGAGTTGTGGTTGCACGGGACGAAGCAAGTGAATACCACAAAATGCTAAAATAAATAAAATCAAACAAGAGACAATTGCATAGACAATTTGGAGAAAAGCCAATATTCCATTAACATGAGATGGCCATAATGAAGAATACATATAGGAGAGCTAGCAAGTAACTCCTTCACAAATGGTGGTCAAAGCTCCCTAAGAATAGACTGTAACTACTCCACAAAAGGTGGTCAAAGCACCCTAAGAATAGACTGTAACTCCTCCATGAAAGGTGGTGACAAGGTGATAAGAATAGAGAAGTAACTCCCATACTTAGAATAGCCAGTCAAAGGAGTTACTTATGACACCTATAGCACATCTATGACACACATCTCCACATAATCTAGCCTATCCCACGAATGTAAGAAAACTCCATGTATGCACAACTATATTATATTCCCTAATTAAATAATAGGAAAAAATAAAAACCTACACTAACACCCCCCATAAGCGTAGCTTAGGTGGGTAGTGTGGAAATATAAAATGGGTCCCGACAACTAGGCTTGATGAGGTACCCATGTACAAATGCAATCTCTCATAAGATAGAGAAAAGGAGAAAATCCGTAAGAAAAAACTCCCCCCCAAAAGAGAGAAATAAAAGAAAGGAAGAGGCTAGTGGGTCCCCCCCCGAAGATGATGCTGTAGATGTGGACTGTACTCCAAGAAGAGCTCGTAGATGAATGAACTTTCTCTCGGTGAAAGGTTTGGTGAAGATGTCTACAACCTGCTTCAAAGATTGGCAAAATATCAAGTCAATGACCTGACTATGAATAAGCTCTCAAATGAAATGCATGTGAATCTCTATATGCTTGGTCCACTAGTGCTAAACCGGATTCTTGCAAATCTGAATGGTACTCTAGTTGCCACAATAAATGATGGTGGGCTGCCTGATAGGAATGCCAAACTCAGAAAGTATCTCTTGAAGCCAAATAGCCTCAGTAGCTGCATTAATAGCTCCCATGTACTCTGCCTTTATGGATGATATAGCAATAGCATTCTGCTTCTTGCTAGACCAACTGATAGGACCAAAACCTAAAGAGAAACTATAATCAGAAGTGGACTTGCGAGTCTGTGAATCGCCAGCCCAGTCTGAATCTGTATATCCAACCAAGTCAACTTCTATGCCAAATCTGTAATGAATCCCGTATCTATGTGAACCCTGTATGTAATGCAAGATCCTCTTAGCTGCTTTACAATGCAACGCATGAGGTTCCTGCATAAATCTGGAGACAAGTCCCACTGCATATGATATGTCAGGCCTGGTGTGAGTCAAGTAGATGAGACTGCCAACAAGTTGTTGATACCGAGTGGCATCAACTAATGGTGAATAATAGTCAGCCTCAAGCTTGACTCCTGATAGAAAGGGAGTCAGAGATGGCTTGTAATCAACGATGTGAAATCGAGACAATAAATCAAGAGCATACTTAGGTTGTGTAAGAGAAATCCTTGAATCTGACTGTGAGATCTCGATGTCAAGGAAGTAGTGCAACAAACCAAAGTCTGTCATGTCAAATCTATCTTGGAGAGATGCCTTCACTGCTGCCATAGCCGATGAAGAACTCCTGGTGATCAAAAGGTCATCAACATATAGAACCAAAATCAGGAGCGAATCATCCTGCCGTAAGAAGTAGACATTGGGGTCAGAATGGCACCTAGTGAAACCCGCTATGAGAAGGAAGGAATCCATCTTGGCATACCAAGCCTAAGGGGCCTGTTTGAGGACATAAATAGATTTTCTAAGTCTGCATACTAAGGAGGAATCATGAACAAATCCTAGCAGTTGCTCCATGTAGATCTCCTCCTCTAGGTCTCCGTGAAGAAAAGCACTCTTCACATCGATCTGGTGCACATCGCAACCATGTGCTGCGATAATAGCTAAGGTGAGTCAAATAGAAGTCATCTTTGCAACGGGTGCAAAGGTCTCTGAGTAGTCAATCCCTGCCACCTGTGAGAAACCCTTGGCAACCAATCACGCCTTGTACTTATCAACTGACCCATCTGCTGCAAACTTGGTTCCGATATATCTATCTACATCGAACCATCTTCCTTCCCTTAGGAAGTGAAGTCAAATCCCAAGTATGATTTTTGATTAAGGAAGAATATTCTTCCTCCATAGCACTATCCCACTCAGGTACCCCCAATGCCTCTCAAAAACTCTGTGGATCCGAAACTGAAGCAAAGAAGGCATGTGGATCTCTCTGAAAATCCCCCTAGTTCGTCTGTCATCTGCAGGATCTCTTGCCTAAGTGCCAGCACTCTCAAGTGTCTGTCTGGCCCAAAGTGGCCCGAAAGTGGGCGAGTCAGGGGCTAACTCCTCATCCTCTGACTGACTAGAGGTATATGACTCTGCATCACTATCCTCACTATCTAAACTCGAAGAAGAGAATGTCTCTGGCTCAAGAACCTATTGTGGCTGATCTGAATTTGATGAGGAATCATCATGAAGAAGTAGATCCGATGAGGGAGAAGAAGTGCCAAGTTTTGAGTCTCTAGGACTCTCCTGAAAATAGACACTTCTCTCGATGAACCACTCATGAGTGACTGGATCTAGAAGGCAATACCCCTTAACACCATCTGGATATCCTACAAAGATGCAAGGCTTGGACTAACGTTCCATACCTTTGCGTTTCTTTTTCGGTATGTAGGCCATGGCTGGGGATCCAAAAATCCTAAGGTGCTCAACATCAGGTTTCTTTTTATGCAAAGCTTCAAAGGGTGTTATCCCTTTCAAAGCTTTGTGAGGAACCTTATTTTGAATGTAGCAAGCACAATTGATGGCTTCGGCCTAGTACTGTGGTGCTAAGGATTTGGAGTGAATTATACAGCTACCCATCTCTTTCAAGAACTTATTTCTGCGTTCTGCAACCCCATTCTGTGTAGGACTATAAGTCACTGTGCTCTGCAAATCAATCCCCTCTGTGGTGCAAAACTGCTCAAACCTATTGTTGACATACTCCCCTCCATTATTAGTTCGAAGAACCTTGATGGATTTCTCACTATGTTTCTCAACAAGAGCCTTGAAGTCTAGAAAATTTTTAAACATTTCAGACTTTTGTTTGAGAAAATATATCCAAGTGTACCTAGAGAAATCATCAATGAAAGTAAGGATGTACTTGGCCCTTGTGAAAGATGGTTTGGGAAAGGGTCCCGATACATCACTGTGGACTAACTCCAAAGGTTGTGAAGCCCTCCAAGCTTTGCCTTTGTCAAATCGGGATGCTTCCCAAGGGAGCACCCCTTGCAAAGTCCTTTTGAGAATTGGACACAAGGCAAGCCAATGACCATGTCATATTTGCAAAGTTGCTCAAGGTAGTGGTAGTTAAGGTGGCCAAACCGCTCATGCCATAATTTGCTAACTTCATCTGAATGAGTCAACAATGCTATTGGAGAAGAATCAGGTGAAAAATGTGAGAACGTGTATAACCTTGCTTGGTGATTTACTCTACCCACTGCCATTGTAATGTCACTATGCAATTCTCTGATAGCCACTGAATCTGGTGAAAACTCAACTCTCATGCCCCGAGCAATGTGAGTGATTTGGTACACTGATAGGAGATTGGTTGAAAGAGAAGGAACACTTAGAACATTATTGAATGTACCTCCTTCCATTTCAACTGACCCTATCCCTGCAATGAAAACTGATGTGTCATCACCCAAACTAATTGAAGTCATGCTACAAGGCTCTAAAGATGAAAACTCAACTAGTGAAGAGTCCGTGTGGTGAGAAGCACCCGAATCAATGACCTATGATGTTGTAGATGCTGTAGTTGCTACAAGGGCCTTGCCCTTTTCTTTCTCCTTACCCTTGCCTTTTGCCTTGGTAGAATTTTGGGTAGATGAATTCTGCTTGATGGACTCAGGAACACCTATGTTGTGCTTCTCTAGAAGATGAGTTAGGTGATCTATTTGTTTCTTCATGCATTTGTGTTCATCATGCCCTATATTCTTATAACAGGCACACTTAACCTTCTCTTTCTTAGGTTTAGCATTGGAGGAGGAAGACTCAGTGTTGTTTTTGGCAGGATTGTTGTTTTCTTTCTTCTTCCCCTGGTCCTTGTTCTTTTTTTTTTCTCCTTTGTTGAAGTCTTATCCTTACCATTTTCAGCTATCAAAGCTTGGAGTTGAGTAGACTTCATTGTGTCCATTTAGATTAGTTTATCTTGCTCTCTAGTCAAGTCAGCAATAAATGAATCCAAAGAAGACATTTTTCATGTAGCGCCAAGGGCACTTTTTGTGGCATGGAAAGTGGAGACAAAGACTGAATAGCTTGGACCTAACTTTGCGAGAATAGAAAGGATGAGTTGGTCATCTTTTTTCTCTATCCCGCATTCTTTCAGTTGCAATCTAAGGGCCTTAAACTTAGTGAAGAAGCCCTGTATGGTGTCAAAGTTGCTAGGACTTAGACTTATGAGTTCGTTTTCGAGCTCATGACCTCTCATCTCATCAAGCTTCTCAAATAAGGTTTCTAGGGTGTCCCATATGTCTTTGAGAGTCTTGGAGGTTTCTAAATGGAAGAGAAGTTCTGGAGACATGGACAAGCTTAGTAATCCATAGGTTTAATCACTACGGTTGTACCACTTGACATTTTCAGCATCAGTGTTGGGTTCTACTTCAGTACCCATGGTGATCCTGTACAACCCTTTACTTCTAAGAATGATTGACATTTTAACCTTTCATTCATGATATTTGAAGGATGTTAGGAGTTTAAGTTGAAATGAATCCATTTTAAGCTGAATTTAGGTGAAGTTGTGTTAATTGCAAGTTATGAAATTATGCAGAAAGGAGAATGAAAACAAATATTGCAAGTGCTAAAAAACAATCACACCCCCTCGAAATGTTGAGCCCCCCCCAAATATGCAAGTGCACGCTCAAAAGACGTTGGGCTCAGCCGAGAATGCGTCTTAGAGCAATCAGTGCAAGGCTTTAAGCAAACAGGACGTCAGACTTAGCCGAAAATGCGTCTTGGCAGACTCAAATTTTAGGCACTTTATAAACTAGTGCATTTTTAACAAATAAAAAGCCTACACTATGGAGAATTGAAATACAAATACTTTTGCAAAAAATGGGACTCGAATCTGAGCTACCATTTGCAAGATATTAAAGATTCAATTTCCCGTAAACTAGTGTTTTTGAAAAAAACAGCACTAAAACATTAAAAAAATCACTGTTTTGAGAGAGAAAGTGGCCTTCCAACCACTCATTGGACTCGGCACGGAGCGAGGAATCCAAAGGAGGTCTTTGTGAGGGGAAAATTGGCCTCTTGCCAACCCGGGTCTCACCCTTCGTCTTCAACAGACAAAAATACAAGTTTAAATTAAAACCCCCAAATTACCAAAACTTAAAAATTGTCTAAAATACTCAATACTCAGTCAAATTGACAATTTTTTTTTTGACAAGTCAATTTTAACTGAAAAATTAAAGTAAAAGACAGAATTTAATGGATTGCCAAGTATTTAAGGACCCACATGGGATGCCAAACAAGGAGGGGGGGCGCCAAAGTTTGAGGAAAGAGCAAATTTAACACTTCCAATGCACAGCGGCAAGTTTCAACACAGCAGAGAAAAATCAAATGCAGTGATAGGTGGATGCCAAGTGTAGGAAAAGAATGCCAAGCTTCTCAAATGAGCAGATCCAACACCAAGTGCAACTGACAGATCTTAGTTTTCTCAGAATCCAATGCCCAACAGTTCCAATTGGAGAAAATATGCAGCAAATATGAGTCTGCCTTTTTATTCCAACACATTAATCCAACGCTCCTTTATATTCTGCAGATCAAAAATAAAAAAGAGCAGCAAAACTCAACGCATTATGTCAGAATGTGACACTAAGCATTGACTCTTCCACAAATTGTCTTGCTGGAGTTCACAACTTCTACACTCGGGTCTGAGACAAACTCTTATGCAGATCTTGAACACCGTGAAACTTTCAACACTGTGCTGAGAGGATCATGATCACAGCCCTGCATGTATATGGAGAGACTAAACAAGCCATGAAAAGAACAATAGCACAGAGAACTAGCAATATCTCTCGAATTTTTTTAAATTTCACAAAAAAATGCCTTAACAAAGCTCTAGATTTCAATGAAAGCAATAGCAAAATAGACAACCAGTTACCGGGGTGGCTCTGATACCATATCAGAGGATTCGCCAAGGTCCGAATAACGAGGATGCACGAGTTGTGGTTGCACGGGACGAAGCAAGTGAATACCACAAAATGCTAAAGTAAATGAAATCAAACAAGAGACAATTGCATAGACAATTTGAAAAAAAGCCAATATTCCATTAACATGAGATGGCCATAATAAAGAATACATATAGGAGAGCTAGCAAGTAACTCCTCCACAAATGGTGGTCAAAGCACCCCAATAATAGACTGTAACTCCTCCACAAAAGGTAGTCAAAGCACCCCAAAAACAGACTGTAACTCCTCCATGAAAGGTGGTGACAAGGTGCTAAGAATAGAGAAGTAACTCCCATATCCGGAATAGCCGGTCAAAGGAGTTACTTATGACATTCTTATGACACCTATGACACACATCTCCACATAAGCTAGCCTATCCCATGAATGTAGAAAAAGTCCATGTATGCACAAATATATAATATTCTCTAATTAAATAATAGGAAAAAATAAAAACCTACACTAACAGAAAATGTGAGTCTTCATAGTGTCCTAGAAGTGATTATCTTTGATAGAGATAAATTATTCACTACTAGATTTTGATAGACCTTAATGGCTGTGTTTGAGACAAAATTAAATTTTGGTTCAACTTATCATTCAAAAACAAATGGCTAAACTGAACTGTACCATATAGTCGAAGATATGTTAAGAATGTATGTAATAGATCAACAGTCTAAATGAGAGGACTAACTCCACTTGGTTGAATTTGATTACAAAATTACTTATCATTCTGTTATAAATATGGGCGCCTTTCGAAGCCTTATATGGGTGAAAGTGCAAAACTCCACTTGACTGAAATAATTTAGAAAATTAAATGTTTACATGTCCAGATACTTTTCAGTAATATGAAGAACAAATGGTTGTGGTTCATCAAAGGATAAAAGATGCCTCTGATAGGACGAAAAAATGTGTTCATCTAAAAATATTATCAAGAGAATTTGAAGTCTCAGAAAAAGTTTTCTTAAGAGTAACAACATAAAAGCTATATTAAGTTTGGTAAGGTATTTTAAATGCTCCACACTTTGTCAGTCCATTTGACATTGTGAAAAAGATCATCCCTATTACTTATCGTCTAGCTCTTCCTCTTTTTTTGTCTAGAATTTATGATGTTTTTCATGTGACACCATTGAGAAATTATATTTTTGATCCTTCTCACAATTTGGACTAGAATAATCTGCAGGGGGCAAACCAGGGGATGATTTAGTTGAACCCCATCAAGATCTTGGCCCATCGCAACATTTGCATGTGAAACACAGATATACAAGTGTTTTTCCAATGAGATCAACTTAATGAGAAAAATGCCACATGGGAAGATGAAAGTATTTTCTGACAATATTAACCTCATTTAATTAGGCTCTGGGATAGTTCCTCCTTTTAGGGGATTGGATGTCATATCCTATCCAAACATGTAGTTATTTATGTGTTAAGTTATGACATTACATTTGGACTAATGAGACATTGGTATTATATTATATTACTTTATGAGAATTTATTATGATGTTTTGGTTATTGTTCTATTAACATTATTTTAGTTTTAATATTTGTTTTGGTTTATATTATTGTTGACAATTTTGATTTCACTAGTCAAATTGTCACCCCTACAACTTGAAACTTTACTTGTCATTTTATTTGCCTTGTTGGTTGTTATGTTGTTCTTGTAATATTTTTTAATTAGTCATCCAAACCTTTATTAGCAAAGTTTAAGGTCAATTTGATGAATTTAAGGTTTTGATTATCATGGCCATGTGTTTGTCTACCACCTCTTGACCTGTTTCAGTATGTTTCAAGTGATAAAAAAGCATCCATAGGATCTTAATAGTCCTCATGGCTTGTGTCAAGGTCATGTTATTCTTTACGATTGATCAAATTGGTTAGTGATATGATTGGCTTTTGAAGCAAGTTTTGGATGATAATAGCAGTATAATATCATTAAAAAATCATGATGTACTTGTTCAGGCATAAAAAAGGTTCAATAAATACTATTTATAGTAGTTTCATCAGATTTATCAAGTGGTTATTATAGTTTTAATGCCAAAAAGGTCTATTTTAAGGCTATCTGTATAGTTTTTCTAAGTATAATTGACCTTAAAGAAACTTAAAGATATTATTTGTTCATTTCAAGGTCAAATCAATGGTTTGGAAGGAGTTTCAAGTGTCAAAATGCAAAAAACTAGTTTATCTCTCTTATCGACTTCCTTGGTAACTTTAGGAAAGCCATCATTTTCTGCTCATTACGATCAGTGAGAGAGATTCAAGTCCAAATATATTGGGAAATGACAGGGACCTTAATAAACTTCAATTTAGTGGCATTGGTTGTCATATTCATCCCCCCCCCCCATATTTATGAACAATCACTTAGAGTGTAAGGGGGTCACTATGTCCTAGTCATTCAAACGGGGTCTAGGTTTGTCTCTATTTATTCACCTCAAATATCGATGGAGAAAAATATTTATAATGGGATGATTTTAGGGTCAAATAGGACCTTTTTAATGATGGAATAATTAGATACTTTATCTTGATAAGTAGTCTTTTGATATGAAACTAGTTGTTTGTCTTGATTGTTAAGGTTGGTAGTTTTCAAGCATGTTTGATATATAAGTTGAGTGCATTATCTTTAGGAGTTCTTAAGTTCATGTTTTATTTATTATGAACCTCTTTCATGCAAATTAAAGGTTCAGGTACCTTCATCTTGAAGAGGGTCTTTCTTGAGGTAGCTTGAGTAAGATAGGGCGTTTCACAAGGTATGGTTGCAATTCTAATAGGATTCTAAATGTATGATAGTATTTTAGTGAGATCAACATGATATTGAAGGATTCAAAAAAGGTGAGAAAGTATGGATTTATCTTGGGGAGACAATCTATATGACATTCTAAGGCTATGCTCCCTTAAAACTTAAAGGAACACTTGTAGGCCTAATGAGCAAGTTAGAAGAACTGTCGTGGAAAATATCAATGATCAATGGGTAAAAAAGCAATGGAAGGTTTGTAGAAAAACATGAAGTAACTTCACATCACTCTTTAAGTTTATTTTAGATGACTAATGACACTATGAGAGCAAGAGATCCATTTCCAGACCTACTTATGCCTGAATTACACAGTTAGGACTGTGTAGTAGTGTATTACCAACTTGAGATACCTCTAGAAGATTGTATGCTCTAAACAATGTGTTATGATGGTGTCAAGATGAATATTTAGTGTGAACTAAGTCCCTTAAATGGGTGAGAATGATCTAAATGTCACCAAAGTACATCAAAATCATTAAAAAAGAGTCTCTAAACCGTATTTAGCAGAGATTAAGGTAATTTATCGGGTTTAAAGGTAAGATCATATGTTGGTTTCCTTGTTAATCAAGCCTTTTGGATGATTCTCCAAGTTGATGCAAGGTAAGTTGGACTCATTCAATGTTCTTGGAATCATGTTTATCATACTACCAACCATGCCATATGTCTTTCCTCAGTCCGTATAATGAGTAAATACACACCTACAACAGTCATAGTTTAAGGCTATTTCAAGAATGACATGAATATAAGGACATTAAGGTAATGGTTTCCATTAATAATTTCTAAATGAGATCAATGTTTAGCATTTGATATCCTCATATCATAAGATAAGTACTTGACTTTTGCAATCTAAAGTTCGTATAAACACCAAATGTGCACCTACAACCATGTTTTATCAAAGTCAATTAGGATGGCTTAGATGTTATCACATGAAGACATGTGTGTGAGATAAAGAAGTCAAATGGTCACACTTTAATAAGGTGTTAAGAGGTGAAATATTTCTTTGCAGACCTATTCAAGACCATAATATTTTTCACCTTCTAGATCTTCAGTCTATGAACTCCAAAATCACCACATA
The DNA here is from genome assembly GCA_037957365.1 of Torreya grandis. Taxonomy (NCBI): domain Eukaryota; kingdom Viridiplantae; phylum Streptophyta; class Pinopsida; order Cupressales; family Taxaceae; genus Torreya; species Torreya grandis. Next base: position 2,087,940 of record JARHVA010001447.1, on the reverse strand, counting down.
TAGCCAACTTAACTAGGCCTAACTAAGCTCTAAGGGCAACAAGATGAAAGAGTGCAATGACGAGTTGGAATTTTGGATGAACAACCATTTATTGAAGCTTGAAGAAATGGACATAAGATCAAAGAGTCTTTCAAACCAAGATATCTCTCATGAAGTTATTCACAGGCATTAAGGAGATATAGTCAAGCAAATGAACCTATAGGTCAGCTTATGTACTAAGTGCATACAAACCTTTTGAGAGAGGATATTTGAGGGGTTTAGATACCTTTAGAAGGTACTAAGGACTATTATACAATGTTACAAACCTATTCGAAGTCTTATTGCATCTATTTCTCCAGATAATCCAAGAAAATAGTGAATGTGCACCTACAACCAATGCACACCTACAAGCAATCTTTGCGAAGAGTGAGAATGTTGATAGAGGTTATAGTCACACTTGTGATGATTAGATAGTGTTGGATACATGAATTTTAATGAGCTCTGAGAGTAAGGAATGGAATCCATTTCCATTAGAAGTGTCCAAGAAGGTTAAGCTCAGCGGGACAATGCTCAACCAAACTAACATAGCCTTTTAGAGACCTACAGGCCCACCCACAAGCATAGTAAATAGAGTGTCTTCACTAGAGTTGAATGTCTAATAGTTTAAAAGAGTGTAGATGACATTAATGAGGATCTCCATCAAGATTGGATTCAGTGAGTGAGGATAAAAACTAGAGGAATAGACCTCTAGGGTCAACAAGTCTAATTTGCATAAAAACCCTCAATGGTGAGAATTCAATATTTTAGACCTAGTTGGAAGGTCAATGTTTATGGACTATCAAGATGAATCCTTTCATGAATCATAGAAAACATGTTTATAGTTTTTTAAATATAAAAATGAGTTTTGAGGTCTTAAGACCCAAAATGGTCTTTTTTGACCTTTTCATACACAGTAAGCAACCCAAAAGGCAAGTTTGCAGAGGTTATAAATCCACCAAGGAGTTGCATGGTAGATAGAGGTTTATTGAGGTGTTGGAGGGGGTTCCATAATTCAAACTTCTAGATTTGGTTCAATCTTTGGGTCACAACTTTATGAATAATCAACTAGAAGACAAAGATCCCTATTTTGCTTGATAAGGAGCTCGAAGAGGTCATATTTTTTATCAGATTTTGCATGAGGTTTTGCATGAGAACTTAAGCCCATAAGGGATGTTAGATTGGCCCCCCTAATAAAAATTAGTATCATTGGTTTTTGGAATGGACCCCTATCCTTTATGAACCATTATTAAGAACGTAAACCCCTCTAAACCCTTATAAAACCCTACAACTGACCCGATGGAGGAGATATGAATATTAATTACCTCAAATGCCATGATTTAATCTCCAAATGATCCCAATGATATTCAAAACTCTCCTGAGCTCCACTTTAAGGTATTTGTTCACATGTGCAGGTATAATATGATACGATACATGGCGAAATATCAGTTTAAGGCTTGTTTGTAAGGGTATAAGCTATGGAGAGATCTAAAACCCATTTGAAAAAACTTATGGGGACTTGACATAGGTTAAAAAATCATTCAAACTCTTATAAAGGTACCTCAATTTGTTACACCATCCTTGCAATTTGGCCACTAGGTCAAAAGGTGAGAAAAACTCAGTTTTGCAAGCCAAGATCAATGGTGAGGGCCTATGAGTGCAATAAAAGATTTGAATATCAAGGATTGAGTTATGTAAAGGTTATAAGGGTCTCAAAAGGTCATGTTCAATCATCAAAACCTGCAAGTTTCTTAAAAAACAACTTAAACAATACCTCAAACATACACAATCATCTACTCTTGCTAATGGCCATTTCATGGTTTGCCCATCCACACAAGGTTCCAAAATTTGAAATTTGACATGGAGGATGGTCTTAGGCTAGGTAAAGTGAATCAAATACTTTTGGAAGGTTTCACATGTGTGGGTGGCCATTTAGGCCAAATCTCTCTTTCTAAGCTTAGGAGGCCTAATTAGGTCTAATTAGAGAGAGAAATGATAATAAAAGATACTTCCACTTGAATTTGGATCCTAAAGTTTGGTATGAAGTTTTAAGGGTAAAGAGGGTCCTAAAAAATGTGCTCAAGTCTCCAGTATAGTTTGTACACTCTTATACACAATGAGCTTTACCAGTTTTTAGGGCTACAAGAAATGGGTGGAAAGCAAGCAAATAGAACAAAATTATATCTTTTGGAGGGTTTGATGGCTCCAAGTGCCTTGTTTCAGGTCTAAATTTATGTTGAGAAGCCATCTATGGAGGAAATTTATCTGATCCAAAATAAAACCCAAATTTCTCTCTCCTACGCCTCTTTACTTAAGGAGTCAAGTGATCAAATCACCAAATTGATGCATAAAATATCTTCAGAAGGCTTTATTGATGTTCCTCTTTCCCTCATACGCCTACTCAAGTATGAAAAAATCATAGATTTTATTGCAAGAATAATTCAAAGGTTAAAAAGGTCTCAAATACTCATAACAAGACCTTCCTTTTTTTCTATGCCTAGCAAAGAGATAAAATCAAATAAGCATCAATGAACTTTCTAACAACCCAAATAAGGTGGAAATACCTCATAAATGGCTTAGAAGAATATTTCAATGGAGCATAAATGAAGACTTAAATACCTATTTTTAAGAAGGAAGTCTCATTCATAAAAAAAGACAGATGAGCTAGTATATAGGGTGTGCATGCAAGGATTTAGGCACCTTCAAAATCGTCAAGCTTGACCAATCAATGCTGAAGATATTTTCAAGTTTTCCTAACAAATTTTAATGTACCTCTACACAACTCTGAGGATATAAGTGAGAACATATATTTTAGGAAATACTACATAGCACTTGAAGGGTTTGAAGACCAAGCTAGGCATCTCTATTTTTAGGCTACTTTGTCTCCCCATCCTATGATTTTTTATTTGTAGTCTCTTTTCCAGAATTGTATTATCACTCTTTCGATTTGGATATGTTGAAATGCTGCCAATTTTTTTTACTCACCTCTTGAAGAAATAAGAAGCTCTTTTCCTCCATTTTTAGGTTTTGTGTGGAGTGTATGGTGATTGCCATTAATATAGCATTGTGAATCATTAGTTTTCCTATGTTATTGTCTGGTTTTTATACCTTCATATAGTATATTTGAGTTTATATAGGTCATACTAAATTTCAAAGTCAATCTTAGTCTAAGTTTGGATGTGAATTCAATCCCTTTTCATTTCTTCCATGCAAAGAGTGATTTTTTCAAGTCCTTTGTGTGAAACATTGTTGTAGAGGTCATATACCTAAAGTGAAAGAATGTGTACAATATTATTTCCTTCCTAAGAGTGTCAATTGCAAGAAAAAGTGGTCATATACATTGGTGCATCACCTTTAGTTCAAGTTTTCATTTCAATTCTAGTGCAAGCAGTAGTCCTTTCACTCTTTTCATAGTAAAAAATTAGTAGTTATAATAATAAGATCAGGGTTCGTGAGTGCATCAAGGGAATCAATTCTGTATTTGAAGATTCTCTCCCTTCTAAAGTCACCCACACTTATGAGAGATTCTATTGTTTCAGTAAGAGTGGGAAATAACACACATTTTGACAACGATAACACTCCTGATTGACAATAATTTTGGGCATGTTCGATGGGACACATACTCTTTGGCATAACTGAAGTTTGGAGATAGAGAAAAGCATTTGTAATCGCTGAGGACAATCATCATCATTTGAACCAGAGGATTCCTTGAAGTTGCAGTATTCTTAGTTGTAGGCTAGCACAATTTTCATGCCAAAGGTTACCACGAGATCATCAAGTAAATGTATTCCTTTTGAATTCTATGAGTTGCCTTCTCATTCATATTAAATTAAAATATTTATTAAGATAAACCTCTATCATAAAAAAATGTTTCAATCTCTTCAACAAACCATTATACTAGATAGTGCAATTCTCAATATCCAAATGGTTGTACCTAGGAACTAGGTGTTTGTCTCATTCAACATAGGAAGTCCACTGAATCTTGCTCAATATGATGATATATCAGCTTCATCTCTTAAAAGCATTCCTTTTTTTCAAGGGAAGACCAAACTATGTCTACTAAGCCCATAAAAGATGTAGCCATCCTTTGCTCTATCCATAATGTTGTTCAGCAGAATGTAGTTATTAGACTGCTTGTTGCATCCTTCAAAGAAAAAGCACTACAATGGTATAGAAACCTTCCTCTGAATTCTATTGATTCCTAGGATAACTTAGGTGCAATTTTTTGTAGGCAATTTGAAGACAAATTTGACCACATATCCCTAGTTGAACAACTCACCACCATAAAGAGGTCTCCTCATGAGTTCATGACATATTTTAACCTCATATTACAAAAGACATGGACTAGGATATCTCTAATGATCATGAAATTTCTAGAGTATGTATTTTTATATTGTTTAAGAACTCTTAATTCAGATATTAGTGTCATGATTCAATTAATGGGTGGCAGTACTTTGCCAGATGCTTATGAAGTGGCAATTAGAGCAGAGAATAGTTTTATTCAGGTAAGAAAATTGGCACCTAGACTTCCTATATCTTTTTTCTCAAAAACACAACCTATACTAGCTCCTCTTATGGCTCACATTCCATCCCCCTAGGCACAAGTTTCAACCCTTTTTAGTTAATCAACTGAGATTGAAAAACTCTAGGGAATGTTGTAATCATTTGGGAATAAAATTATCCAATTGAAAACATAGTAGTACCAAGATAATAGGCCTTACCAAGCACCTAATCAACCTACCTATTAGTCTTTCAGAGACAATAGACCCCCCTATTAAGGCTTCATAGAACAAAGACCTTATCAAGCTCAAGGAGCTATCACAGGCTAAGCCTTATGCAGTAGTTTATCCTAATGTTCCTTCTTCATCTAAATCTATTGTTCCTATGCCAAATCAAAACAATATGATTCCAGATTTAGGTTGTAAGCCATCTAATATGAATGATTTACAAAATCAAGCCTTGGTCAATTAATGTATGGTGATGCCTCAAATGACTCAAGAAGAGGTTTCTATTCAAGAAGATCAAAATAATGAGGGTATGGCACAACAAGATAAGGTGCATCATGGACAAGGGTAGCTGGATTCAACCTTTATGACTTGGCAACTTGATGACCATGTAGCCTTGAATCAAGTTGGTGATTCCAGTACTTTAAACAATGTGGTAGCATCTATAATTAGAGCAAATAAAAGAGAAATTGAAGAGACTAAGGAGGTGGGTCATGTTCCAAACATACCTCCTATTATTTTTAAAGGTGTCAATAATCATTTTTTTATCCCAACATCATAAAAAAATTAGAACATAGAGGTTGGAAAATCTCATCAATGATTTACAAAATCAAGCCTTGGTCAATCAATGTATGATGATGCCTCAAATGACTCAAGAAGAGGTTTCTATTCAAGAAGGTCAAAATAATGAGGGTATGGCACAACAAGATAAAGTGCATCATGGACAAGGGTAGCTAGATTCAACCTTTGTGAATTGGCAACTTGATGAACATGTAGCCTTGAATCAAGTTGGTGATTCCAGTACTTCAAACAATGTGGCAACATCTATAATTAGAGCAAATAAAAGCGAAATTGAAGAGACTAAGGAGGTGGGTCATGTTCCAAACATACCTCATATTATTTTTAAAGGTGTCAATAATCATTTTTCTATCCCAACATCATAAAAAAATTAGAACATAGAGGTTGACAAATCTCATCAAGTACCATAAGTACAAGATCAACTAGTTGTGCAAAGAGGGCAGCCAAAGAAGAATACAAATCTATTCATTATTATTTATCAAATGAATAGGTCCAATATTATCACGAGCATGTGGTATTCGTTATAAATACCAAGACAAAAGGACATGCTAATTCAGAAGCTTTCAACCCTTAAGTTGTCACCAAACCAAGTTGAAAAAGAGAGCATAGTTTTGACAAATTCAAATCAGCGAATGAGACAAGTGCAACAAGTACATAAGGAGTTAAAATTGGATAAATATGAGGTGAAACAAAATAAAACACCTCCCTTTTATCTCTTTTTGATTGTTGGCAATTTCATAATTGTATGGTAGACAGTGGAGCTAGTAATACTGTCATGCCTAAGCAGATTACAGACAAGGTTGGTTTGGTGTATGAAACGAACACCAAATGGGTATTTCATCTAGATGGATCACCATAAAAGACTATTATCATGATCAAGTATATGAAATTAACATTCCATGCTTGCCTAAATGTAACTATTCAATAGGATGTGGTGGTGGACTTGACTCCCTATTTTGCCATTTGCTTGTCTAGAGATTTCACCTCAAAGATTGGCAGTTCCTTATCAGCTGATTAGACTTATTTGATGTTTAGAACAAGTTATGGGACTAAGTTAAATATTCATTATGATTCTATTGCACGCTTTCACTTGGAGCCTTACATGCCAAGTGTTGTAAACACAAACTGTGTCATTTCAAATAAGGTGGAATAAACTAGTGAAGTAGAAGCCAACTCACCTCTTAAAGGTGTTCCTGATTTTTTTATTGATGAATGGGATTCAAAATTGCATGTACATGATCCATATAAAATGATTGAATGGGAGGGACTTTGTGTCTATTTCTTTCATGAAAATGATGTACAAATTCTAGCTATAGTGAAAGAAGATAAGTCAAAAGATGGTCTTTAGTAGCTCTACTTTGATGGGTCAAGAAACAAGCATGGTACTGGGGCTGGAATGATGCTTATATCACCTACCAAGCAAATTTATTTTTATGATATTAAATTTTAGTTTGATTGTTTAAATAATGTAGTAGAATTTGAGGCTCTAGTCCAAGGTTTGTAGTGGGCTAGGAAGATGGGAGTCAATGTTTTAAAGGCTTTTGGTGATAGTGAACTTATGGTTCACCAAGTGAGATGGCTGAATGTATTCAATAATGCCTTGTTAAGATCTTACAAGCATATATTTTGGAACCTCCTTCAATATTTTAATACTTTTGATATTCAAGCAGTGCCAAGAGAAATCAATAAACATGCAGATAGATTGGTTGTCATAGGCGTTCAATTCAGTATTCTAGCTAATGTGAGGAGTGAGAAAAATCAGTCACATATCAAAATTGTGGTGAGACCTTTTATTCCTGACAATCATGAGAACTGGCAAGTTTTTGAAGATGACAACAAGATTGTTCACTTCTTGCAAGAGGATGCTGAATTTCTTACAAAAATTAGTCAAAGCTTTTACAACACTATGGGGATCAGATTGTTCAACTTAAGTCTAATACGCTGCCCAAAGGTTTGGTCACTCTTAAAAACATCTTCAGTAGATATGATGAGATGAGGAGAGAGAAGTCTCCATTGTCAACCAAGGAAGAATATTATGTTAATGTTGAGATAGCAGTCAAAAAGAGTCTTAAACTGGCTAAAGTATATACTCCATCTCAAAAAGAATTATTCATTAATTTATGTAGAGAGTTTGTTGATATCTTTGCATGACAGTATAGTGACTTGAAGGGATTTGATCCAAGTTTAGTTCAACACATCATTGAGCCAGAGGATGAAAAAAAATTGGTTAGATAAAGACAAATACCAATCAATCCAAAACTTAAGCCTTTGATGACTGAGCTTCATAAGCTCAATGAATCAGCCATCATTTTCCCAATCAAGAATTCCACTTAGGTGGAAAACCTTGTTCCAATAAGGAAGAAAAATGGTGAAATCAAATATTGTTTAGATTTTCGTGATTTAAACAAGGTTTATCTTAAAGATCATTACCCATTGTCATCCATGGATAAAATATTACAGTTGGTAGCAGGTTCAGAGAGATTCTCATTGTTGGATGGGTATAGTGGCTATAACTAAATTCTTGTTAAGGAGGAAGATCAGTTAAAGATAGCCTTCACTACCAAGTGAAGAACTTTTGACTACAATAAAATGTTGTTTGGTATGTTTAATGCTAGAGTAACATTTTAGAGAGCTATAGATATGGAATTACAAGGTCGGATTAATAGGTTTGTTCTTGTATACTTAGATGACATCACTATATTTTCAAAGAGTATAAGTGAACACATGGTTCATCTCAAGGAAGTGTTTGAGATATGTAGACAATTTGGGGTGAACCCCAAAAAATGTGTCTTCTCAGTACATAAAGGTAATATTATTGGACATGTGGTTTCTAAGTATGGTTTAAGCATTGATCCTATGAGATAGACTCCATACTTTATTTATCTTTACCTAAACATAAGAAGGCATTACAAAGCTTTCTAAGCAATATCAATTTTATAAGGAGATACGTTTCCAATTTTACAACTTTAACAAAGCCACTTATAGTTGTTGGTATAAGTGTTGTCATTGATGTCAAAGGTAATGACAAAGTGGTGATGTCATTGATGATAAGTGAATAAGATTTGTGACTAGTTGATGTCAAGTATGATGTCCTAGTCAAAGGATGATGTTAGCGGTAAATACAAGTCAGTAAGTTGGAGCATTTATTGTAGGTCTTCAAAATTCAACTCTGGTCAAACAAGTACAATGGATGTGATTTTACAAGTGTCATGAAGGAGACCTCAAAGCTTGGTGTCTTGACTAGTTGTCTAGCTCAAGTTATAAGGCTTTTATGCTGGTCTATTAGTTGGTGACGGTCTACAAGATGTCAAGTTTAACATTCAAGAAATAGCCATTGGAATTTGAATAGTGAACGTTGGAATTCAAATTGTATAGTGAGCAACTTACAAAGAAATGGTGGTAGAAGGAGATATAGTGATCCAATGAAGATGAAGTAAAAAGAAAAGTTGTAGTAGACTCCAAGAGGAAGATGATCCAAGTGGTGGTTTGACCCACATGTTCGTACAAGTGCATTTATGGTGAGTCAAAGTCAAAGTGGTAGGTTTGTATTGAGAGATAAGGAGCTATTTTTATTGCAAAGGTTCTTTGAGTGATCTAGACCAAGTGAAAGGATGAGTTATCTATTGGAGGTTGTTCATAGCTCCATGTAGATCATTCCCATTCTTTATAGCTGATTAGATTAGTAATTTGTGTGAGTTGGAGATTGGTATTTTAAGACCAATACCTTTAAAGGCAAAGTATTGTTATTTGAAGACCAAGCAATATGATTATTTGGGAATGTAATGACAAGTTGTATATGACTTGAAGATGATCATCAATGTTCTATAGGTGAGTGTGTTTTTGCAGTATGACATGTTACATGTGAACTTGAATAAATAAGGTTTATATATTGATCTCCATGGTGACATCATGAAGTGTAATGGGTACTTGGTGTCAAAATGACCTCTTAAGGTCTTAAAGGGATTTATTGTCATATTGATATCATCATGAGTGAGTTCATAGTGATCTAAAGTGATAAGTTCTGAGTGTTCATAACAGAGTCTTGACTGAGTATGCAGAGTTGATTCATTGTGTCAAATTGAATAATTTCTTGAAGGTTGCAGGGTTCTATATGCATCAAGATGACCTTAAGGTCATATAGGATTAATAATTTGGTTGTATATATCTTGAATACTTTGTTCATAGATCTGATAATGATAAGAGTTATGTGTTGTTCCTAACAATGTAGTGACTATGAGTTTGTAGAGTTTGAAGTAGAGTGAATACAAAGTTGTTCTTTGTGTTTTGCCATGTAGATGGGTGTTCTATGAGAAGAAAGATGATATAAAAAATTAAATGATTTAGTATACATTATTCTTGTCTCATTATTGATACCATAAAGTTCATATGTCTATCAAAGTAAGAGTTGTATTCCCAGATCAAGATGGTTGTGTGTTTCCATGAAGTATTATGAAGTAGTCTAAACCATGATGGATTTTGAAGCTTGAAGAGTAGATGTTTGGTGTTATAAGAACAATATATGAAGTGGTTTTATGCTTGTTTCAGATGTTCTAGATGGCTCAAGAGATATATGCTGTGAGAGAGAGGACAAATCTTTTTTATTTAGGTCTCCATGGGACCTATTGAGATTGTAAGGGCTAAAAGAGGTGTCAAGAGGTAAGTGAATATGTTATGAGTTATAAAGCTTGTAGAATATTGAAAGGACCTAATGGTTATGTTTCTAAAAGGTTTCTCTCATTAATTGAGGGTTGATGTTGTAAAGACTCTTAATGTAACATGTGATTGAGAAGGGCTAATGCATTAGGCCTAGCCTAAGCCTAGATTGTTGGTTTGTGCCATTTGAAGTATGGATGACCTAGAGAGTGGGTATGTAATGTATGAAATGTGTCCTAGTTGATTTTTTGGTGATGCTCCAAGAATGTGTTAAGTGTTTTGTCTGACAAGGAAAGTGTGTAAACAAGTAACATGTATGAGAGAGGTCTATTTAGGCTTTTTTGGGGTAGAAAGACAATCTGAGAGTGAAGCAAATGGGATAGGAGTTTGCATAGGTGTGAAAGTCCATGAATTCTATCCGAAAATCATGTTGAATATATGGTAAAGGTATAACAGTGTGTTTGTAGGTGGTGAGTTAGTGGAGTGATTGTTTCAAGGCTATCTAGGCCTATTTGTCTAGTTGAGAGATGTTGATGTGAAGCGAAGAAGAAGAGGGTTGTGTGAGATTACATAGTTGGTTTATCACATCATAGTGTTGGTATGAATCATTCATACTCATCTACTGTGTTTCATGAATGCTTTCATGATAACTTCAATCCATAGAAGGACTATTTGAGTAAATAAGAAGATGATTGTTGTATGCCTATGTGAGAGGCATATTTGAGAGTTTTTGAGCTATAGAAGACCATCATCAATTGTGTGAGGGAAACGAAGTAAGGTGGATTTTTATATTGTTGATTGAGTGGGTGCTTGATCAACAAAGGGGGTTGTAGCCTCCTAGTAAGTTGGAGCTTTCTAAATCCAAGTGGGTGCTTGGTGAATTCTAGGGGTTGGTGCTTCTTGTTGGGTTGGTGCTCAAGTAAAGCTTGATTCATGGTTATAGAACAAGTAGTCCAAGATGTGTATCCCCCATGAGGGTTTCTCACATAGATCTTTGTTATGATGTGTTCTATTATTTATACTTTCTATGTATGCTCTCATTGTAATGTTGATTGAATGGTTGATGTTCATATGATTGTGATGGATAACTTATTCACCCGCACCCCCACTTCCTTCCCCCCTGCCCCCGCCCCTCAATGGTTGTGCTTACAACAACAACCATGCTTAAGAAGAATCAAAGTTTTAGTTGGACTAAGAAGGGTATGAGGAGTTTTGAAGAGATAAAACAAACAATAGTTAGTACTCCTACCCTTATTAATCTTGTTTTTTTTAACGACTTCATCTTGTATACATATGCTAATATGGACACAATTTTAGATATACTCATGCAACAAAATCAAGAAGCTTTGGAATAGCCAATAACTTTCTTCAGTCAAGGCTTGGAGGAATATGAGACAAGGTATACCTATGTAGAGAAGCGTGTTATTTCAATAATCAGATCTCTTAAGAAGTTTAGACATTTGTTATCTAAAAACATGATATATCTAATGGTTTTCTCATCCAAGAATCAAGGAGTTCTTGTTGAACAAGGACATAAATGAGAAGAGGGCAGGTTGGATAACAAGAGTGATGGAGTATGATGTTGAAATAAAGGTCACAAAACTAATTATAGGCAAAGGACTATGTGAACACCTAGCCCAAGACTTAAAAGAAACTAAGGAGGCAGTTTTAGTGCTCAATGATGAATAAGTTGAAGTTGATTGTACATCATCTTCAAGTTGGTTTTAGGACTTAGTAAGGTATCTCCAAGATGGTTTCTATCCTCCTAAATTAAGTGCATCAAGGAGAATATATTTCATATTGTAGTCCATTCTTTTTCTCGCTGATGGCATGATTTTCAAGAAAAACATCAATGGTATGTTGTTAAGGTGCATAAAGCCAAGTCAAATAAAAAGCTCACTTTAAGAGTTACATGATGGACATAGTGGAGGCCATTTCTCAGCAAGAACTACAACCCTTAATATCATGAGAGGTGGGTACTATTGGTCAAGTGTATTCAAATATTGTCATGCTTGGGTGAGGTAATGCAAACCATGTGCCATGTTTATAGGAAAAGAAAGACTTGTAGTATTACCTCTCCAACCAATTTTATTGGATCAACCTTTTGTCCAATGGGTTTTGGACTTAATTCACCTCATTAATCCACCTTCAATCTCAAGTCATAAGTGGAACCTTACTGCCACAAATTATTTCACCAAATGGACAGAGGTAGTAGCTTTGAAGGAAGTAAACGAATCCAATGTATTAGATTTTTATGAAGGTTTAATTACAATATTTGGTGTTCCCTACACCATAACTTTAGACAATGCCATAGATTTTGTAGGAGCTAGTATCAGTCAATGCATTTTCAACATGGTATATACCTCAACACTTCATCAAACTACCACCCACAAGGCAATGGCCTTGCTGAGTCCACCAACAAGAACCTACTGAAGATCATAAGGACTATTGAAAATAATCAAATATTATGACATTTAAATCTGAAGTCATCTCTATGGGCTAATAAGATCACCTACAAGCGGTCCATAGCCAATTCACCATACAATCTAGTTTATGGAAAGGAATCAGGGTTACCCATCTCACTTGAGTTTTTTGTATTTAGAACTAATGCATCAACTGGAGTTGTTGGAGAATGGAACAATGGAGGTAAGGTATGCTAAACTTATGGATCTAGAAGAAGTTAAAAATCAGTCTATGTTAGCCATGGAAATTCATCAAGCACAAGTGAAAAGAAACTTTGATAAAGGAGCTTCTTCAAACAATTTTAAAGAAGAAGATTTGGTTCTCAATTGGGATGAGGATAGAGATAAACTAGGAAGACACACCAAGTTTGACTCCCTTTGGAGTGCCCCCTACACAATCTCCAACTACAAATCCCACAATACTTTTCAACTCGCTAAGATTGATGGTGAGAAACTTCCAATCTGAGTCAATGGGATGCATCTGAAGTATTACTATTGAGAGATAAGTTCCTTTGTATATAGATAGTTTTTTTGTTTTCTTGCAAGTTCTATCCTAGCACATTAGTTTGCTTATGTTTCATTTCAAATAAGTGTTTAGCTTGTACATGTGTCTTGTTAGTTGGTTTGCCTTGTGTGTGTCTTTTTTTCTTGTTTTGGAGGAGAAACAATTGTCTTGTTTCAAGTCAAGAGTCTTATAGTCATTGATCAGAATTATTAGTGTTCGTTTCAAAATGTAAAAGAGTTTTCATGAGTTTAAGAGAGATGTGAATGGTTTAGTTCATAAGCATAGCAGACATGCTTTCTAGCTGAGTCACTAAAATGTTGACAATTTTGACATTACAGGTCAAATTGTCACCCCTATAACTTTAAACTCTACTTGTCATGTTATTTTCCCTATTGGTTGCTATGTTCTTATAATGTATTTTAAGTGGTCATTCAAAACTTTGATTAGCAGAGTTTAAAGTTAATTTGATGAATTTAAGGTTTTGATCATCATGGTCATGTGCTTGTCTAGCCACCTCTTGACTTATTTGAGGTTGTTTCAAGTGATGAAAAGAGTCTAGAGCATATTAATAGGCCTTATGTCTTGTGGCAATGCCATATCATGCTTTACAATTGAGCAAATTGGTTGGTGAATGCTTGACTAACTTCATAACCCAATTTATTATATTTTGGATCACTTTGTGGCTTTTGGATTAGGTTTTGCATGATAATGGTAGTCTAATATTAGAAGAATGTCATGATGTACCTTTTCAGGCATGAAAAGTTCTAATAAATATTTTTTTCAGTAGTTTCATCAGGTTTCTCAAGTGGTTATGGTAGGTTTAGTGCCAACAAGGCCTATTTTGAGGTTGTTTGTATAGTTTTTCAAGTACAATTGGCCTTCAAGCATCCTCAGAACTTTGTTTCATGTTAAGGTCAAATCCATGTTTTGGAAGGTGTTTCAAGCGTACAAATGCAAAAATTGATTTATCTCTCTTATCAATTTCCTTGGCAGCTTTAGGAAGGCCATTGGTTTTTGATCAGTATGGTCAAGAGAGAGATAGTCAAGTCGAAAGATCTTGCTAAATGATAGGGACCATGACTTTCAATTTAGTGGCATCTATTATCATATTCATCCCCCCATATTTATGAACAATTGATAAGAGTGTAAGGGGGTCATTGTGTCCTAGTCATCTAGATGATGTCTAATTTGTCTCCATTTCTTCATCTCAAAGCTCAATGGAGAAAAATGGTTATAATGGGATGATTATAGGGTCAAATAGGATCTTTTTAATGGTGGAATCATCAGATACTTTGTCTTCATAAGGAATCTTTTGATAAGAAACTAGTTACCTGTCTTGATTATTAAGGTTGACAGTTTTCAAACATGTTTGATATCTAAGTTGAGTGTATTCATATTTAGGAGTTCTCAAGTTCTTGTTTCAGTTATTATGCACCTCTTTCATGCAAACTAAATGTTTAAGTACCTTCATCTTGAAGAGGGTCTTTTTTTAGGTAGCTTGAGTGAGATAGGACCTTTCACACGGTATGGTTGCAGGTATAATAGGATTCTAAATGTATGAGAGTATTTTAGTGAGGTCAGCATGATATTGAAGGATTTATAAAAGGTGAAAAAGTATGGCTTTACCTTAGGGAGACAATCTATATGACATTTGAAGACTATGCTCCCTTAAATCTCAAAGGAACACTTGTAGGCCTAATGAGTACATAAGAAGAACCATCATGGAAAATATCGATGAACAAGGGGTAAACAAGCAATGAAAGGTTTGTGTAAAATCATGAAGTAACTTCAAATTACTCTTTAAGTATTTTTAAGTAGTAATGACACTATGAGAGTAAGATATCCATTTCCAGACTTACTTATGCCTGAATTACAAAGTTAGAACAATGTATTACTTTATTACCAACTTGAGATACCTCTAAAAGATTGTGTGCCCCAAAAAATGTGTTATGATGCTGTCAAGATGAATATTTAGTGTGAACTAAGTCCCTTCAAGGGGTGAGAATGATCTATAGGTCACCAAGGTACATCAAAATCATAAAATAAAATGTCTCTAAACCTTGTTTAGCAGAGATTAAGGTACTTTATCAAATTTTAAGGTAAGATCATATGTTGATTTCCTTGTTAATCAATCCTTTTGGATGATTATCCAACTTGATGCAAGGTAAGTTAGACTCATTCAGTTTTCTTTGAATCATGTTTGTCATACTATAAACCATGTCATATGTCCCTCTATTCGTACAGTGAGTAAATACACACCTACAATAGTCATAGTTTAAAGCTATTTCAAGAATGACATGAATATAAGATCCATTGAGGTAATGGTTTCCATGAATAAGTTCTAAATGAGATCAATGTTTATAATTTGATATATTGGGAGCATAAGATAAGTACTTGAATTTTACAATTTACAGTTCGTACAAATACTAAATGTGCATCTACTTTGTCACAGTTAGTTAGGATGGATTATATGTTATCACATGAAGACGTGTGTGAGAGAAAGAATATAAATGGTCACACTTTCATAAGGTGTTAAGAGGTGAAATAGGTCTTTTCAAACCTATTCAAAACCATAATATTGTTCACCTTCTACATCTTCAGTCTATGAACTCCAAAATCACTACCTATAGTCAACATAATTGGGTCTAACTGATCTCTAAGGGTAATAAGATGAAAGAGTGCAATGATGAGTTGGAATTTTGAATGAACATTCATTTATTGAAGCTAGTATAATTAGACATAAGATCAAAGAGTTTTTAAAAACAAGAGATCTCTCATAAAGTTACTCATAGGACTTAAGGAGTTACAGTCAAGCAAATGAACTTACAAGTCAGTCTGTGTACTAAGTGAATAAAAATATCTTGAGAGAGGAGATTTGAGGGGTTTAGATAACTTCACAAGGTACTAAGGAATCTTGGACAATGTTACAAAACTATTCAAGGTCTTATTGCATCTATTTCTACAGATAAGCCAAGAAAATACTGAATTTGCACCTATAACCAATGCACACCTACATGCATTCTTTGAAAAGAGTGAGAATATTGATAGAGGTTACAATTAAACTTGTGATTATAGGAGAGTGTTGGAGAGTTGAATTTTAATGAGCTCTGAGAGTAAGGAATGGAATCCATTTCTATTAGAAGTGTCCAATAAGGTCAAGCTCAATGGGAGAATGCTCAGTCTCATTGACACAATCTTTTAAAGACATATAGGCCCATCCATAAGCATAGTGAAAAGAGTGTCATTCTAACCAGATTTGAATGTCTAATAGTTTAAAAGAGTGTATATGACCTTAATGAGTATCTCCATCAATATTGGATTCAGTGAATGAGGATAGAAACTCATGCAATAAACCTTTAGGGTCAACAAGTCCAATTTGCATAAAAACCCTCAATGGTGAGAATTTAATGTTTCAGACCTGTACGGAAGGTCAGTGTTTATGGAGTATTATGATGGATAATTTCATGAATCATAGAAAACATGCTTAGATATTTTTTTTATATAAAAATAAATTTTGAGGTCTTAAGACCCAAAATGGTCTTTCTCAGCATTTTCATACACAGTCACCAACCCGAGAGGCAAGTTTGTAGAGGTTATAACTCCACCAAGGATATGCATGGTAGCTTTAGGTTGCTTGAGGTTTTGGAGGGGGTTCTATACTTCAAACTTCTAGAGTTGATTCAATCTTTGGGTCACACATCTTTATGAACAATCAACTAGAAGACAAAGAACCCTGTTTTGCTTGAGGAGTTTAAACAAGTTGGATTTTTGCTCAGAACTTGCATGAGGTTTTGTATGGGAACTCAAGCCCATAGGGAATTTTATAGGGTTCCCCATTATATAAATTAGTGGCATTGGTAATTAGAATGGACCCCTATCCTTTATGAACCATTGTTAAAAACATAAACCCCTCTAAACCCTTCTTAAACCCTACAACTGTCCTGATGGAGAAGATATTATTCTTAATGACCTCAAATGTTATGATTTGACCTTTGAATGATCCTAATGACATTCTTAAATCTCAAAATCTCCACTTCAAGTTGTTTGTTCACATTTACAAGTATAGTATCATACGGTATAAGGCAAAATATGCAGTTTAAGGCTTGTTTGTGAGGGTATAAGCTATGGAGTGATCTCCAAATAATTTAAAAAGGATTATAGGGACTTGACAGAGGTTTTAAAATCATTCAAACTTTTCTACAAGTCCTTCAAGTTGCTACACCATCCCTACAAGTTGGCCACCAGGTCAAAATGTGAGAAACTCAGTTTTGCAAGCCAAGAATCAATGGTGAGGGCATATGAGTGCAATAAAAGACTTTAATCTTAGGGAATGAGTTTTTTAAAGGTTATACAAGTATGAATAGGTCATGTTCAAGCATTAAAACCTACAAGTTTCATGAAAAACAACTCAAACAACACCTTAAACATACACACGCATCTAGGCTTGCCAATGACCATTTCATGGTTTGCCCATCTACACAAAGCCCCATAACTTGAAATTTGGCAAGGAGGATGGTCTTAGTCCAGGTAAAGTGAATTGCATGATTGGTAGGTTTCACATATGTGGGTGGCTATTTGGGTCAAATCTCTCTTTCTAGGCCTAGGAGGCCTAATTAGGCATAATTGGAGAGAGAAATGGCAGAAAATAGATACTTCCACTTGGAGTTAGATCGTAAATCTTGGCATGGAGTTGTAAGGGGAAAGAAGATCCTAAAAATTGTGCTCAGTTATCTAGTACAATCCATAAACTCTTATACACAAGGAGCTTTACCATTTTTTAGGGATACGAGGAATGGATGGAAAAACAAGTAAATGGAACAAGATTACATCTTTTAGAGGGTTTGATGGCTTCAAGTGCCTTATTTCAGGTCTGAATTGATGCTGAGAATCCATCCATGGAGGAAATTTTCTTGATCCAAAGTAAAACCTAATTTTCTCTCTCCTACGCTTCTTTGCTTAAGGAGTCAAGTGATCAAATCACCAAATTAATGCATAAAGGCTCTTCAAAAGGATTTATTGATGTTCCTCTTTCCCTCCTATGCCTATTAAAGTATGAGAAAGTCATACATTTTATTGGAATAATGATTCAAAGGTTGAAAAGGTCTCAAATACTCCTAATAAAACCTTCCTATGTCTAGCAAAGAGACAATGTCAAACAAGCATCAATGAACCTTATAACAACTTGTTGTCAACAAATTGTGAAACTTTCTCTATGAGACTCCCTCAATTTTATGCAACATTGAAACTTGTGTTCCCTAGCTATTCCAACATCACCAATTGATTAGATTTCCCTTTGGTTCACTATCCAACACTTTTCCCAAATACTGCCATTCTTGTGCATGCAAGGAGTGACTTACCTCTGAGACAAAATAGAGGCATATTTCCCTATTTGGATGATAAAATTGAATATTTTTTGAGCTCCAAAAGGTCCTAATGATCAATTGTACTGAAGGGTTTTGTCCAATTCCATGTTTATGGGGTTTAACCATCCCAATTTCTTCAAAAAAGAGGTAAAAAAACTCTTTGATGCATCTAAGGTGTTCATACATGTTCCTTACTTTCATTACATGCTTGTGGAACCTAGGAATCTACTCAAAACATCTCTCCTTGGTGAAATCCCCAAATTCATCTCTTGGAACAAGGCTTTCCCAACCCTGCCTGTCTAGACTGAGCTTATTTTGCTTATGATAAAAGTGTCTTGGGTGGCTTGAGGATGTTCTACACATATTATTTCCTTCCTTTGATCATGAGGAATCCACCTCAAATTGGTTGAAACTCTCCTTTGCTTGCTAAGGCACCAAACTCTCACAGGTTCCTCCCTTGCTTATGACCTTGTTTGACTATGACAGTGGGCAAGGGATCTCCTTTCTTTGTTGCCTTTCTTTGGAGGTTTTAATGAAAGTGTCAATGAATTTTATAACCTCTTTTGACCCCCCTCATTATGCCAATTTTAAACATTCCAAACCTAACCTTCTTGACCCTTTTAGGCTTTTCAATTTCTCATTGTCCTCTTGGACTAAGACAATCTTAATACCCTGCCTGTAGGTTGCTATAGGATGGGAATGGCATAAGGTTGGTCTTGATGGATGCTTTGGAAACTCCTTTATATCCTCCAAGTTACTAGGTTTGCCTTTGAAACCTCTTTTATCCCTAAAAGTGCCTCAAGACTCCTACAAGGTCCATCATCTCACCTCACTGTTTGCTCAATTATAGGTGGCTACTTGTCATTCATTCTAGGCATGTAGGTATCTCCTAGGGCAAGATGGACTTGATCATGGTGCTTGATGATGATTTAGAGGTAGCTGTTTGTTCACAAACTCTCAATTTTTATCATCTCATACATGATCATGCCTATTTCACAAACCTTAAACTTTTTTGCCTATAGGTGAATATCAAAGTCCTCTGTACAGACATAGCAGTGTGCATTAGGGTTTCGGACATTGGATATACCTTTTCTCATGCTCTCTTACCATGCAAGTATCATTTGAACCACTAGCATCATCTAAACTGATAGCATAGTCCAAGAACACCAAGATGGTATGCAAATTAACATTTTGATCACTGTCCTGTAGACATCACTACCCTATTTTAGTTATTTTCTAGCCATCTTTGAGGGTCTAAATGATCACCTTTCACTATTCATTTCTCCTTCAAACTTTGGGAAGTCTTTATTTGGTCTAGGGACTATACCTCCACCCAATATTAGGATTCAAATCCCTTTTTAGGTGCACTTTGATAAGCTTGCAAAAACCCCTTAGTCTTCTATTTGGTGTTTTTAGGGCAAAAGGGCCTGAGTACAGTCCAAGGTTCCAATTGATGCTTTGACACTTCTCTTAGTTAACTAGCATTGTCAATAGGTCTGTCTAGGCCTTTTTCATGGAAATGAAACTCAAAAGGAATTGATCAACTATTGGAACACCTCTAGAAGACGTGTCTATGGCATCAACTATAGATGGTCATCTCCTCCCATACAAGCAAACTTAGACCACTCTCCAAGTTTGTAAGTTTGTACCACCTACATGCTTTCATCAAAATTTCAATGCTCATTAGTGGTCTCAAGAGGCTAGGAACCGTGTCAAATCTTCAAACTCACACTTGTGATGTTAGCATGTTCATGTAGATGGATTTTTATGACTGAGACATACAAGGAAGCCATGAAATGACAAGAATCATGAAAGGAATGCTCTCAAAAACACCTTAAGAGTGATTTCCAACACATGAATATTCATCATACACCATGATCATTTCCAAAACAATGTCAAAACATGATATCCAATGTGAAGGAAATATTTTCAAAGCAATGAGATGACTGTGAATGCAAATTAGCCATTTTGCAAGCCTAAAAGAGGCTTTCTCACAATATTTTACTTTCCAAAATAATAAGAAACATGGAAACATCTTGAAAATCATGTGGAGACACCTGCAACACCCAAATCCATCAATCCAGAATAATAAATTTTGAGACAAGCTCAAACAATAACCCCCTCATGGTTGAACATGCATAAAAGGCTACTTGGGATCACACTGATGGTTCATAAAAGAGAATGCACCAAATCTTGAATTCTTGTTATAAAAATGAAGTACATTCAGAGTACTATCCACCCCCAGAAGCACTCCTCCCAATTCCACTTGTATGGCCCATACTAAGTGCATGAAGTTGCTCATTTGCTTGCCAAGTGAAAATGGAAGGAAACAAGTTGCAGATAAGAATTTTTGCATTCTTCTTGAAATCCAGGCATTGAAATGGATGATGGGAGGTGAAGAGTTACTATTCGCATGTTTTTGGATGATGATGGACTTGGGAAGTCTGTACAAGTTCTCAAAATATCCTATTTTTTAGGGAAAACTACCATCCACTGAACATAACTGCTTTTTGCCTAGGAAATAACTATTCATAACATGATCCACATTAAAACTCACATGGGTGTCAAGTTTACTTGCATAAAAATCCGTACAAGTCATTAAATAGGCTAAAAAATGGCCAAAAGGCTCCCTTTTCCATATGAGACATAACCTATAGCCAATTTACGACTTGTAAACATATTAAGAAACACCTTAGGATATTTTCAACACATCTTGGCCCTTTGACTACCTTTGATCAAGGTTGACCAACCTTTGACTCGAGTTGACTAACCTAGTGCATAAGAGGTGGACTCAACAAGGACTAGGGAGAGGATGAGTAAGATAATAGACTAACATGACACCCTATAAGGCACATATGAACTTTCTTAAAAGTTAAAAATATTAAGGGTTGACCTAAATTTGACTTGGGGTCAAATTTGGTCAACATTCTTAGAGATTCTTAGGGGTGGCATGCCAGCTGTGTCTAAGACCAGTTGCCTAATCCTTCCATTGGGCATGGAGTCATACATATGAGCACTCAGATTGACATGAGCAGACCTTGGATTGACCACAAGACAATTGACATTACACAAGACACACAAAGAAAGAAGAACACACATGATAAAAGCAAAACACAAGACAAAGACACACTTATGGTTCTAAGCATTTAGGGAACACAACTGAAAACAAACTAGTATGTACCTTCATCTTGATCATACTCCCTTCCTAGATCAAAAGGGGAGTATTTTTAATTTCCCTCATTAGATGAATGAGCATTTCATGTGTGCTTCCTTTTGGGTGTGATACTAGATGACTCGCATTTTCTCTTTATTCCTTGACTTGTCATGTCACTTGATAAAGTCATCTCAAATAGGTCTCCCAAGTAACTGAAGTCATCTTGGTTTTGGAAACATGTCTCACATTGTTTCCCTCTTGTCTCTTCATAGCAAATTTGCATGTCCATATATAGGACATCTTGTTTTAAGTTCATATCTCTTTGATACATCTCATCTTCTTTCTCAATCATCACACCTTCAAACTCTCCAAGAAGTGTTGTATCATGGAAATTTGGAAGTATTTCTTGCTTAAATTCCTCTTTGATGATGGTAGAGGCAGCTTCATGAGTGATTGTAGGATCAATCTTCAAATCACTTTCAAGGGGCCCAAGATGATCATATAATGTTTCATCATGATCCAAACTCTCTTGGTGATAATACTCCTCAACATATAGTTGTTTTCCAACTTCTAGCTTATCATAGCTAGTGGTCAGTTCTATAGGACTTGTAGGCCCTTTTTGATTTTCAAATTCATTTCATATGTCTTCAAATACCTACCATAAGTCATTCTCTTTTGATTGATCTACATCATGGAAAGGAACAATGAGAGAAAACGTATCTTCTTCAAGATTAAATAAAAGTCTTTCTAAGGCATTCTTTTCCACACAATGATCATCACTTTCACAAGGGGTTAGATCTTTCTCATCATTCAGCCAATCTGAAACCTCTATTCCTTAACAATATTCTCCACACAACTTGACTTGTTTCACCATGGTGTCTTCCCTCTTTTGGTTGTTCTCTAGGATAGACTCCCAAGAAGAGATGTTTTGGGTAATGGGCTAAGAGTTTGGGACATCTTGAGATTGCCAAGATGGATTGGTTTCATGGGCTCTCATTTTCTCTTCTAGATTGCAAATTAGGCTACAAATCTCAAGCACATCATAGGTAAAATCTGACCAATTAGCCTCCTCTATAGGTATCCACTCCCTTTTGATTTGTTCCAACCCATTTCCTATGCTCCTAATACAAACACTTGGAATTACTTGATCACCAATGTATCTAGTATCAAGCTCGATCATGTATTCTTGGTAGCCAACAAGAGATTCTTTAAAATTAGCAATGGCATGACTTGGAGGAGAACCAATTGGACTAGGTGGAGAACAAGATAGAGAGGACTAATTATTGGCCACATGGGACTCATTATAAGCTTGGACAAGTACTTGTTCATCTTGAGGAGTAATAGACAAAGTAGGACATACCTCTTCTAATTTATGATCTTCATTTGCGATTAGAGGTATAGGAGCGTCTTCCTCATGTACACAATAAGACCCCAAATCAATTTCTTCCATAGATGCATAAGGATCATGCTCATTTGTTTCAGTACCATATTCATCAAGGAAAAGGTCAGAAATACCTTCACGAGGAGAGGATGTTTCACCTTCTATGACACCTTCTTCACTAATCACACAATTCTGATTTGAACTTAACTCCACATATGGTTCAATATGAAACCTTTCCAAGGGTTGTGTTCTTATGGTCACCTTGGCTCCATACCTTGTTTTGAAAGTTAGAAAAGTCCAATCAATAGAAAGATATCCTCCAATTTTAGCCATGAAGTTCCTTGACAAGCAAATAGACAAGTGAGCTGGGAGGTCTACCACATAATGTCTTGCATAATGGGGAAACTTAGACAATCATCTAGAAAAACTTTCAAATCTCTGACTAGTCCCACTATCTTGGTTGGAGTTCCATCAAGTTGCAACACTCCCTTGTTATGTGTTTCATACTTTACCCCCAACTTATCCACAACTACCTTAGGCTTAACCGTGGTGCTAGCCCCACTATCCACAATACAATTATGAACCAATTTGTCTCCTGAAATGAGTGTGAGGTATAAAGGTGGAGGCTTTTCAGATTTGGTAGAGGGCTCGAAGACATAACTTGGTGTGTTGGCAAGGGCCACACCATGGCACTTTGGAGCTTGAGGGGCTACATTGATGTTAGCAAGTTATTCTTGTAGGACTTCCTTTTGACCAAGCATTTGCAAGACTTCCCAAAGAGATATGCTAGTCTTGGTGTTCTTCAAAGAGTCAATGATGTTTATAGGGAAATTATTTACCTTTTCTTGCACTTTTGAAGGCAAGGAGAATGTTTGTACTTGATGCATTGTAGGCTTGACAACCTTGCTTGCATTCTGACTTTGATGAGGAATGTGACTACTAGGGGGTGCTACATTGGGATTCACACCTTGTGGCCTTGGAAATGCATCATTTGGAGTCACATGTGCTTCGAGAACATCTCCCACCACTCTTTTTTTAGATCTCGTGTTGGTTGCAACTGATGTTCCTTGATTCAACACATAGTCATCTTCTTTTTGAAAGTTCATAAGAATAGTAACTTGGCTGCTACCTTCTCCATGAGTGTCCACTTGCATGAGATGTTCCTCGTCTGATGTAAGGTGAGGCGTATATCCTTCTTGTGCAACCAAAGCGTGACAACCTTCTCTACCATCATACTCGAATTGACCTTGATATTGTCCCCCAATGATCCATATGCTCTTCTCCTTGAACCAAATTAGTATGGACTGGAACAACAGCCCTTGTAGATGGAATAGAATTGGGGTTATAGGCATTGGGCTTCCTATTGAAGGCTTGTTGACTGTGTCCTCTTCATTGGTAGTTGTAATGGGGTGGAGGTCTATAACCTTGTTGGGGATGGTATTGAGGATTGGGTGAAGAACTTGCATGCAATTGGGCTTGTTTGACCTAGGCTTGTAATGTTCTAATTACTTCATCCTTATCAATAATATTATCCACCTTCTTGGGAGTGGTTTTAGGCTTGACATTGGCATTAGGAACTTGTGCTATACTTGGACTTTCAGCTAAACCATGAGACAACAAGGGCATGGAAACTCTAAGGGATAATCTCCCAGCTTGTATCAAACTATTCTCAGCTTCAATGGCTATCTCATATGCCTCAGGTAAAGTAAATCCTCCCATTGATTTTAATAGGACTGCCACATCAGTGCCAATAGCCTTGAGATAAATGGGAAATATAAAGCTTGGAAGAGGCCTCATTATAGGCGGCAACCTATGCCATGTTTTTTGAAATCTCTCATTAAAATCTCCCATGGATTCATTAGGACCTTTCCTTATCACATTCAATTGGTGGATTAATGAAGAGTGAACACTCTTGTTCTCAAACCTACTCACCAATAATTCCCGAAAGTCATCCCAATTAGTGATGCAACCACCTTCCAAAGTTTTATACCAATCAAGTACCTTACCTTTTAAAGACATGACAAACAATCTAATGGCTATGTTGGTTTGAGTAACGTTATGGAAGTTTCAAAAGTTTGAAATGTCCCTAATATGCTCAGATGGGGTAACAGGACCCTCTCCATTGAAGCTAGGAATATTTTTGGTAGCATTAGGAGGAATAGGGTCATATGTAGGAAGGTTGATTGGATTTTGGGTGTTGAAGGATGGGAAATGATGTTGCCTATGTTGGAAATATTGTCATTGATGTCAAAGGTCTAGCATTATTGGTGATAAAGGCCCCATTACATTTAATGTTATTTGTAATAGATTTATCTTGGCTAATGTGAGTTAATATTTATTTAATATTAATGAATACATTTTTGGTTGCATATGAGACAAAAGAAGGGCCCATGGAGAAGTCAAAGAGCCATGGGATAAAGACAAAAGAAGGATGGGACGCATTTTCCCATGAAGAGTCATCTTGGGAAATTTCAAGAGTCACCAAGTGAAGACAAAAGATGAAGGGCACAATTTCTCATGAACAGACACTTTAAGGAATATGAAAAGTCACCAAGATGAGGACAAAAGAGGGAAGGACGTTTTTGATCATGAAAGGTCACCACATGACTTTTCAAAGGCTTGAATATGAAGGGTCATACAAGTTTGGCGCCATTTTCCATGAGGATTGAAGGGTCACAAAGGGGGAAGGCCAAAGGTCATTTAGAAAGCTATAAATAAAGGCTTGAGAAGCCATTTGTATAGATGGGAGATAGAGGTTGATTTGATATTGTATTATCTAGCTTAGAAGAGCAATTGTGAGAGATGAATATGATTTGTATTTGTTATATCTAGCTTAGAAGAGCAAAGGTGAGAGAGGAAAGAGATGTTGTATTGAACTATCATTTGTTGAGATAGCAACATTGAGAGATAGGTGTGTGGTATACACAAAGGGGTTGGTGCTCATGAATTGTTGCTGGGTTGGTGCTCGGCAAAGGGGTTGGTGCTCCTGTGGGTTTGTGCTCACGAATTATTGTTGGATTAGTGCTCGGTAAAGGGGTTGGTGTTCCTGTGGGTTAGTGCTCATGAATAGTAGCTAGGTTGGTGCTCGCCAAAGGGGTGTGGTGCTCCTGTGGGTTGGTGCTCACGAATAGTTGCTGGGTTGGTGCTCAGCAAAGGGGTTGGTGCTCCTGCAAGCTTGGCTTGCAAATATTGTTTGGGTTGGTGCTCATTCATATACTTGAGATTGTTCTCCATGGTTTTTCCCACATTGGATTTCCATGTTATATCCGATGTCTCTCTCTATCTTGTGTGGTGTTTATTGTTTGAGTTTTATTGCATATTTTGAATGTTTGATTAAGTGGAATTTAGTTAAGGAAAAGTTTTATAAGATATATGATATACTGATTCACCCCCCCTCTCAGTATATCCCATGCTTAACAGCCTCGCCATCTCATCTCCTTCCTCTTGATCTGATCTCTTCCACTTCTTCTTCTTCAAAACCTTTTTGTTCAAGATCTCTAAAGGTTAGGAATGGTTCAGGGTGTTGTTCATTAAGAGGAGTTTCGGGTAGAGGGACTTGATTGAAAATCCTACTAGAAGATGATCTAGTGAGGACCATGAAGTATACTATGGAAAAATTGATCTATAACCAAATATTCTCACTTTTTGGAGTCACCAAATGCTAGATTAGAAACACTTCTTCAACTTTAGGCTTGTCAAGACTAGCATTCACCTTGACATGTGAGCAATTAGGACTGGCTATCCCATTGGGTGTGCTAGAACTGTTGTCATCAAATTGTGTACCCTATGACTCTCTATGAGACTCCTTCAATTTGATGCAACATTGAATCATCTCTCAAGTTTTTGGGAACTTGTAAGATAGATGAATCTCTAAAATTGAAAGGGCTAGCTCCCTGAATTCTTCTCTAAGTGCCTATCACCTAATCTAATGCTTATTCATGAAAAGAGTCGAGAGTTTGTATAAAATGGAAACTATATTAGAGAGGTGATCCATCAAGAATATATCCCACAGACTATCATACTTCTACTAAACAATAATGCTTTCCAAGACCCATTCTATGCATTGAAGGATCCTAACATAGTATTTCAAGGTGAAGGTAGCATGATTTGGACAATCAACAAGATACTTGACCTAAGGGGCAGATTACACACCATAGATATAATTGTATACTTGAAATAGAACTTAGTATACTCAACACATTTCAAATGACCTATTAACATTAGAACTCTTGCTTAAAGATAAAGGATAGAGGAAGTAAGGCTGATATTATCACTTAGCTCCACTATACATCACTCACACACTTAGGCAAAATGTTCACAACTCAGAATTGGACTTGTATTCAATATTCAAATTAAAAATGTAATGTCATTCTATCATGGCTTCCCATGCCAAAAAATGTGGTCCCTTACAATAGCAAAAATGGCTCAATTTATAGAACTTTGAGGAAGAGACAAAGAAGAGAAGTTGAAAAGGCACAAGGACATGTGTACCAAACTGAAGATCAATTAAAAATTCATGAGAGAGAGTGATGGGGTGAGCCATATCATGTTAAGAGTTACAAATGTCATTTTCTATCATCCAAGACCTGCAAATAGTCAAGAAACTCTTTTTCTATGCATAAAAAACTATATTCCATGATTAGCCTTACAAAACTATCATAACACTACAATTGATCAAGTTTGATGATGAATATAAGTAGTATAGGTTACTAAGAAGCCCTCACATTCATTGGGGAAGCTCCTGACCCTTCCCATCATTCTGGCCATGCATGATCACACTTGCAGTCTTAAAATGGCCTTTTCCCTTCACCTCTCACACTTGTCACCTTCAAGTTATGAAAACCTGAAATTTGATCCATATAATAAAAGAAATTACATGTGTAAGGAGTGTTCATACCATCATTTACATGAGATTGGTCTTAAAAGGCTCCCAAAATGAAGATCCCTCACTTTCTCTAAGTCTCTCCTAGTTGGCTCACTGGACTGGCTGAATTGAGAGAATTAGTAGGAGCACCTAGGAGCTTAGAAACTTGATCCAATGACCATGAGTACTTATAAAAAGTCCTAAAACTTCATCCAAAAGTTATTTGGCATCTTGAAAGTTCACCATGCCTGCAAAAGACTAAAAATGGTCAAAATAAGCCCTTTTTGCCCCATTCGGTACAGTTTTGTAAAAACCAATCCCATATATTTGATCCTCATGGAGTTGGAAACAACTTATCTTCAACACTCATGGTCTAATTCACCCATATGGATACTCAAATTGTCTCATCTTCCCAATTGGGTCACTATAGAGGCTTTGCAAGGGTTTTGAAGTGGTTTTCATTCTTAGCATTTGTTCATAGCCATGGCATGTTGGAGTTCTAATCAACTATCACTTATGGCTCCTCAAATACCTTCTTCAACTTCCTTTAATGGCTCAAGGTCCCATGCAAATCTTGGTGTAAGTTCTAAGCACTTGAAGATGACATTCGAGCTCATTTTTTGCTTCCTAGTAGGGTCTAAATGTTTTCTAGGCCAAAAATGGCTTCCTGGAGACTTTCTTTTCAATATAAGAGTTAGAACACCTCTATATACACTCTAAAAACCTCCTCCAACCATTATAATGGATTACAAAAATCTTGAAATGGAAAGTGACCCCTGTTTGACTTTAGGCCTAGGCCTTATCAATAGGCCTATTTACACTTTGTGAACCAAAAGACCATAATTCTCACCTTTAATTCATTCCTGCAGCATAAACACCTCATAATTCCCCCTATAATCATCATACAAAACATTAGAGTGCTTGGAGAAAGTCATAACTTGAAGTGACATCTCATTTGGGATTGGGTCGGTATGCCTTCCTATTAGGTCTGTTTGCAGACCTTCTTGTCCAGGCCATATCCTTGGTATTCAAACCTTATAATCTATTTCCTCATGTCTCTCTATGTTCTCCCTATCTATTATAGCCTCACCAATTGATTAGATTTCTCGTCGATTCAATATCCAACACTTTTCCCAAAAAATTCCATTCTTATGCATGCAAGGAGTGACTTACCTCTGAGACAAAATAGAGGCATATTTCCCTATTTGGATGAGCAAAGTGAATATTTTTTGATCTCCAAAAGGTCCTATTGATCAATTTTACTAAAGCATTTTTTCCAATTCCATGTTTAGGGGTTTCAACCATCCCAATTTCTTCAAAAAAGAGGTCAAAAACCTTGTTTTTGCATGCTCTTGTAATCTTCCTCATGAATGTTAGTTTCAAACCTCTTTGATGAATCTAAGGTGTTCATACATGTTCCTTACTTTCATTACATGCTTTTTTAACATAGTAATCCACTCAAAACCTCTCTCCTAGGTGAAATCCCCAAATTCATCTCTTGGAACAAGGCTTTTCCAACCCTGTCTATACGGCCTGAGCCTATTTTGCTAATGATAAAAGTGTTTTGGGTGGCTTGAGGATGTTCTAGACATATTATTTCCTTCATTTGATCATTAGGAATCTACCTCACATTGTTTGAAACTCTCATTTGCTTGCTAAGGCACCAAACTCTCGCAGGTTCCTCCCTTGCTTATGACCCTGTTTGACTATGATAGTGGGCAGGGGATCTCCTTTCTTTGGAGGTTTTAATGAAAGTGTCAATGCATTTTATAACCTCTTTTGACTCCCCTCATTATGTCAATTTTCAACATTCCAAACCTAACCTTCTTGACCCTTTTAGGCTTTTCAATTTCTCATTGTCCTCATGGACTAAGACAATCTTAGTACCTTGCTTGTAGGTTGTTATAGGATGGGAATGGCATAATATTAGTCTTGATGGATGCTTTGGAAACTCCTTTATATCCTCCAAGTTACTAGGTTTGCCTTTGCAACCTCTTTTATCCCTAAAAGTGCCTCAAGACTCCTACAAGGTCCATCATCTCACCTCACTGTTTTCTTAGTTGTAGGTGGCTACTTTTCATTCATGCTAGCCCTGTAGGTATCTCCTAAGGAAAGATGGACTTGATCGTCATGCTTTATCATGATTTGGAGGTAGTTGTTTGTTCACAAACTATCAACTTTTCTCATCTCATCCATGATCATGCTTATTTCACAAACCTTAAACTTTTCTACCTAAAAGTGACTATCACAGTCTTGTGTATGAATAGAGAAGTATGCATTAGGGTTTCAAGACATTGGATATACCTTTTCTCATGCTCTCTTACCTTGCAAGTATCATTTAAACCACTAGCATCATCTAACTTGGTAACATAGTCCAAGAACACCAAGATGGGATGCAAATTAACATTTTGATCACTATCTTGTAGACATCACTACCCTATTTTAGTGATTTTCTAGCCATCTTTGAGGGTCTAAATGATCACCTTCAACTATTCATTTCTCCTTCAAATTTTTGGAAGTATTTTTTTGGTCTAGGGACTATACCTCCACCCAATATTAGGATTCAAATCCCTTTTTAGGTGCACTTTGATAAGCTTAAAAAAAAACCTTAGGCCTCTATTTGGTGTTTTTAGGGCAAAAGGCCTTGAGTACATTCCAAGGTTCCAATTGATGCTTTGACACTTCTCTTAGTCAACTAGCAGTGTCAATAGGTCTATCTAGGCCTTTTTCATGGAAATGAAACTCAAAAAGAACTGATCAACTATTGGAACACCTCCAGAAGACTTGTCTATGGCATCAGTTGTAGATGGTCATCTCCTCCCATACAGGCAGACTTAGACCACTCTCCAAGTTTGTAAGTTTGTAGCACCTACATGTTTTCATCAACTTTTCAATGCTTATTAGTGGTCTCAAGAGGCTAAGAACCATCTCAAATCTTCAAAATCACACTTGTGATGTCAACATGTTCTTGTAGATGGAGTTTTATGACTAAGACATACAAGGAAGCCATGAAATGACAAGAATCATGGAAGGAATTCTCTCAAAAACACCTTAAGAGTGATTTACAACACATGAATGCTTATCATACACTAGAATCATTTCCTAAAACATCAAAAAATTATATCCAACATGAAGGAAACATTTTCAAAGCAATGAGATGACTGTGAATGCACGTTAGCCATTTTACAAGCCTAGAAGAGGCTTTCTCACAAAATTTTACTTTCCAAAACAATAATAAACATGGAAACATCTTGAAAATCATGTGGATACAATTTCAACACCCAAATCCATCAATCCAAAATTAAAAAAATTTGAGACAAGCTCAAATAATGACCCCCTCATGGTTGAACATGCATAAAAGGCTGCTTGGGATCAAACTGATGGTTCATAAAAGATAATGCACCAAATCTCGAGTTCTTATTATGAAAATAAAGTACATTCAGAGTACTATCCACCTCCAAAAGCACTCCTCCCAATTCTACCTTTACGGCCCATGCCAAGTACATGAAGTTGCTCATTCTTTGCTTGGCAAGTGAAAATGGAAGAAAACAAGTTGCAAATGAAAATTTTTGCATTCTTATTGAAAACTAGTCATTGAATGGATGATGGGAGGTGAAGAGTTATTATTCCAATGTTTTTGGCTGATGATGGACTTGGGAAGTCCATACAAGTGGCCAAAAGCTCCTATTTTTGAGGGAAAACTACCATCCACTGAACATAACTACTTCTTGCCTGGAAAATAACTATTCTTGACATGATCCATGTTATAACTCACCTGGGTATCAAATTTGCTTACATAAAAATCTGTACAAGTCATTAAATGGGCTAAAAAATGGCCAAAAGGCCCCCTTTTCCATATGAGACATAACCTATAGCCAATTTATGACTTGTAAATATATTAAAACATATTAAGGACCACCTTAGGATATTTTTAACACATCTTGGCCCTTTGAATACCTTGACCAAGGTTGACCAACCGCGACTCAAGTTGACTAGCCTAGTGCAAAAGGGGTGGACCTCAACAAGGACTAGGGAGAGGATGAGTAAGACAATAGACTAACATGACACTCTATAAGACACATAGGAGCCTTATCAAAAGTTCAAAATAGTAGGGGTTGAACCAAATTTGACTTGGGGTCAAATTTGGTCAACACAACCCAAGTAAGGTGGAGAGACCTCATAAATGGATTAGAATAAGATTTTAATGGAGCATGAATGGAGACTTAAAGACCTATTTTCATGGAGGAAGTAAGATAGTATATAAGGTGTGCAAGCAAGGATTTAGGCACCTTCAAATTGGTCAAGCTTGACTAATGAATGATGATTACATTTTCAAGTTTCCCAAATAAATTATACGCTAACTCTACACCACTCTAAAGAAATAAGTTATAAGAGAGATTGTAACAAATATTATGTAGCACTTGAGGGGATTGAAAACTAATCTACTCATCCCTATTTTGTAGCTTCTTTATCTCCCCATTCTATGATTTTCTATTTGTACTCTCTTTTCCAGATTTGTATTATCACTCTTTTTCTTGGATATGTTGAAAGGCTACCAAATTTTTGTACCCATCTCTTGAATAAATAAGAAGCTCTTTTCCTCCATTTTAAGGTTTTGTGTAAAGTGTATGGTGATTGCCATTGATATATCATTGTGAATCAGAAGTTTTTCAATGTTATTATCTAGTTTTTGTACCTTCATACAATATATTTAAGTTTATACAGGTCATACTAAGTGTCAAGATCAATATTAGTCTAAATTTGGTTGTGAATTCAATCCCTTTTCATTCTTTCCATGAAAAGAGTGAGTTTGTCAAGTCCTTTGTGTGAAACACTATTGTAGAGGTCATATACATGAAGTGAGAGAATGTGTGCAATATTATTTCCTTCCTAAGAGTGTCAATTCCAAGCAAAAGTGGTCATATACATTGGTGCATCACCTTTAGTTCAAGTTTTCTTTTCAATTCTAGTGCAAACAATATCTCTTTCACCCTTTTCATAGTCAGAAATCGGTAGTTATAGGAATAAGATCAAGTCTAATAAGTGCATCAAGGGAACCAACCCTGTATCGGTAGATTCTCTCCCTTCCAAAATCACCCACACTTGGGAGAGATTCCATTGTTTCAATAGAAGTGGGAAGTAGCACACATTCTCACAAGGGTAGCACTCTTGATTGACAACAATTATATCGAGCCAATATTATTGATGCCACTTTTTTATTATTGGTGAAATTTTAGTGACCAAGCTAGGTTCAGGATTTGAACACTTTGTTGAATAGATGTTTCATTTCAAATAGGTAAATGAATGAGATCCAATTAGTCAACCCTCTATTTATTTTTCCCGTCTTATGTGTAAAATCCCAATACTATGTGTGTTGTTTTAGTTTGTTGTTTGGAAGCCGTCAATGACATTTAGCCAATTATGCCTCATGGTCTTTGTTGATTTCCCTATTATGGATGCATTCATTATGGATGCATTCATTTATGCATGCATTCATTGGTATTGTAATGTGGAGCAATGTTTTTAGTTGTTTTATTTAGTAAAGAACTTTGGAAAGTCTTGGGATTTAGTCCATGGTTGTGGAAATCAATTTTTAATGATTTGAACCTTATTTATGATTGTTATAGTCAAAAAGATATTCAATAATATAAAAAGGTCATGTTGAAGACCTTAAGAAATTAATGATTATATGTTTTGACATTCAACTTAATTGAATGAACTAATCATTTTATTAGGGTTTCTATGAAGACTTGGAGGAAGTTTGGATTGGGCCATTTTTTTGGTGGTAGTTGACTATAGAGAGAATGATGAAAAGACAAGGATTTTTTATGGTAGTCGAGGTGAACCTGGAGTTCTCTACTCTTGCAGTCGGGTTGCCTAGATAAAAGTGATAGTAAGGGATTGAAAAAAAGAGGTTTAAGACCATTTAAGATAAATGGCATGGGGGATGTGGAAGGAAATAAGAAGGGAATAATGAAGAGAAGAAAAAAAATGACATAAATGTTTCAAATTCATTTGAATAAGTCTATTATTTTATTTTCATGCAATATATGATTTTTTATTTCTTAATGGAAACCATAGGAAGGTGAAAGAGTTGTAGGAAGGGCTTCCTCCCCTTCTTGGAACCCCTTCATCATTCCTTGTAAGTGAGTT
Organism: Torreya grandis; assembly: GCA_037957365.1. Classification (NCBI taxonomy): domain Eukaryota; kingdom Viridiplantae; phylum Streptophyta; class Pinopsida; order Cupressales; family Taxaceae; genus Torreya; species Torreya grandis. The sequence goes on along the minus strand of JARHVA010001447.1, from coordinate 2,054,087 downwards.
CACACTTACAGTCAGGAAATATTGTATGATATACTGTTTGACTGGGGAATTTTATGAATGCCAATGAAACCATTCATGGGTGAGGCTATTTAGAACCATCTCGCCCACTAGATGGAATAAAGATGAGTTTTATCTGGAAATACAGTTGGATAATTTCTATCTTTGCTTAAAATGTATTTGTGTGATTTCAAAAAGGGTGGGTTCTTGTACGCTTGTGTTTTTGGTGTTTGTTGTTGATGTGTAAAACCCTTTGACCGTTAGATTGGATCTAATTTCTTAATCCCTTTTGTTCATTTATCATTATGAATTTTGACCCCATGTGCGATGCCCTATTCCATCCCCAAACCATGGTTGGGGTGGGTACGGATACCACAAATGGATGGGATCAGGATATACATTTCTTGGTTTTCATGCATGATTTCATGAGCAACTCAGGTTAAGTGTGACACTTAAGGTGTATTCAGAGTTATTCCAATGATATTGAGGCACTAGTTAATGAATAGTCTTATTTTGTTGTAGTATGATTTGGAGGAAGTTTAATTGTGTTTTGTAAAGAATGTTTAGTAAGATTTATTTCATTATGTATAAATGGAAGATCTTATACTAGATAGTTTTATATGTTGTAAACTCTCTTGACAATTATATTGATGTACCTTTGAGCTTAGTTTTATTGAGAATTTGCAAAGTTTGGATATAACAGTGTATGGTTGTAACCTTTTCTTGGTTGATTGTTGGACGTAATTTGCTTTATCTTTATCTAAATCCTCTTATGGTATAAATTATTGAATAAAATTAATGTTCATATTTAAAACCATGTACCACATGGGACAAATTTATTATGCATTGGTATGTTGCTAAACAATATGTTATTGGTTTATGTGATTTGAGGTCTTGGCTTAGATATTAACATTGAGGTTACGTTTATGTGTTGATGTTTAATTTGGTATGATAGATATTAACAACTTAATGAAAGTAAAGAGTATAATTTGTTGTCATTAAGAATGTTGTATATATATACTTATTACATACTAAAATTGGGTATGAAGATCAAGGTTGAAAAAAATTAATATTGAGTTTGTTGACCATTGGGTATAGATAATTGTGTATGTTCTTATTGGCAGTTATTTGATCTTGTAGATTCGTTTGGAAACATGAAAATTTACATAGTTTGTATAGAATGGTTATTGGAGTAACAAGGTTTCATTTCATTATTATAAGTGTAGGAACTTAGAACATATATATTATTTGAGTATTATAATTCGCTTTTTATTTATTTGCATTAAAGCATTATGTTTACTTGGGTCTAATTGTTTGAATAATTTTCATTGAATGGTATGAACGGTGGTTATTATAAATTAAAATAAGTTAAATTTTCAGCTAAGAGTACTGTGACTCATTCTCCAAATCATTCTTTGATATAAGAGAATGGTTGAGAAATAATACAGGTATTTGGTCATTGCTTGTTGTTAAATGTTTCATTTCCTGAGTATTGTGATGGATATAAACTGTTGTGGTATGTTTAAATATTTATAAAATAGAAGAAAAATTATTTAATAATAAATAATACTAAATAGATAGAAATGTGTTTTTCTTCATGTCATGTAAGGTCGTGTCTTATTCCATAATAGACAGTTTATTGTTGGCATAAAGATAACTAGTAAATAGTTATGTGCTTAATAAATGGGTAGATAAGTATGAAGTTTTAATTCAATTTAATGTTATAAAGTTCATGTATTTCCATTTTTACCATACATACCTAAGCACAATAAAGTGTAATTGTTTTGTAGTTGGTGCATAACTATGTGGTGAAGGTAAACTATGGTATAAAGATTAAAGTTGATTTGTCAAGGTATCTTGTATGGTGGATAATGGAAGGTACAAACATTTATGGATGTATTAATGTCTTTTTATGTTGAAAACAAAATGGTAACCCTTTACTACAAACCTAAAATAATCAACTTGCTTAGTGTTTTAGTTGAAACTATATAAGTGGAACTATACTTATAAAACATTGATAATTTGTTTTGTTCATTGCTCTATTTAAGGGAACTTAATAACTTGTCCTAATTTTTGGGAAAGAACCCTACACTGACCTAAAATAGTATAAACAATGGCCTATTAGTTGACATAGCAAACTTGGTTTCAATTTATGTGGTTGATGTGGATTGTAGTATGATAAATAGAATGTATTCTTGATGTTTGCAAGTTTTGATGAATTTGTGTGATTTCAGAAAGGGTGTGTTCTTGTATGTTTGTGTTTTTGGTGTTTGTTGTTTATGTGTAAAACCCTTTGACCGTTAGATTGGATCTAATTTCTTAATCCCTTTTGTTCATTTATCGTTATGAATTTGGACCCCTTGTGCGATGCCCTATTCCATCCCCAAACCATGGTTGGGGTGGGTACGGATACCACAAATGGATGGGATCAGGCTATACATTTCTTGGTTTTCATGCATGATTTCATGAGCAACTCAGGTTAAGTGTGACACTTAAGGTGTATTCAGAGTTATGCCAATGATATTGAGGCACTAGTTAATGAATAGTCTTATTTTGTTGTAGTATGCTTTGGAGGAATTTTAATTGTGTTTTGTAAAGAATGTTTAGTAAGATTTATTTCATTATCTATAAATGGAAGATCTTATACTAGATAGTTTTATATGTTGTAAACTCTCTTGACAATTATATTGATGTACCTTTGAGCTTAGTTTTATTGAGAATTTACAAATTTTGGATATAATAGTGTATGGTTGTAACCTTTTCTTGGTTGATTGTTGGACGTAATTTGCTTTATATTTATCTAGATCCTCTTATGGTATAAATTATTGAATAAAATTAATGTTCATATTTAAAACCCTATACCACATGGGACAAATTTATTATGCATTGGCATGTTGCTAAACAATATGTTATTGGTTTATGTGATTTGAGGTCTTGGCTTAAATATTAACATTGAGGTTACGTTTGTGTGTTGATGTTTAATTTGGTATGATAGATATTAACAACTTAATGAAAGTAAAGAGTATAATTTGTTGTCATTAAGAATGTTGTATATATATACTTATTACATATCAAAATTGGGTATGAAGATCAAGGTTGAAAAAAATTAATATTGAGTTTGTTGACCGTTGAGTATAGATAATTGTGTATGTTCTTATTGGCAGTTATTTGATCTTGTAGATTCGTTTGGAAACATGAAAATTTACATAGTCTGTATAGAATGGTTATTGGAGTAACAAAGGTTTCATTTCATTATTATAAGTGTAGGAACTTAGAACATATATATTATCTGAGTATTATAATTCACTTTTTATTTATTTGCATTAAAGCATAAATTATGTTTACTTGGGTCTAATTGTTTGAATAATTTTCATTGAATGGTATGAACGGTGGTTATCATAAATTAAAATAAATTTAATTTTCAGCGAAGAGGATTGTGACTCATTCTCCAAATCATTCTTTGATATAAGATAATGGTTGAGAAATAATACAGGTCTTTGGTCATTGCTTGTTAAATGTTTCATTTCCTGAGTATTGTGATGGATATAAACTATTGTGGTATGTTTAAATATTTATAAAATAGAAGAAAAATTATTTAATAATACATAATACTAAATAGATAAAAATGTGTTTTTCTTCGTGTCATGTAAGGTCGTGTCTTATTCCATAATAGATAGTTTATTGTTGGCATAAAGATAACTAGTAAATAGTTATGTGCTTAATAAATGGGTAGATAAGTATGAAGTTGTAATTCAGTTTAATGTTATAAAGTTCATGTATTTCCATTTTTACCGTACATACCTAAGCACAATAAAGTGTAATTATTTTGTAGTTGGTGCATAACTATGTGGTGAAGGTAAACTATGGTATAAAGATTAAAGTTGATTTGTCAAGGTATCTTGTATGGTGGATAATGGAAGGTACAAGCATTTATGGATGTATTAGTGTCTTTTTATGTTGAAAAAAAAATGGTAACCCTTTACAACAAACCTAAAATAATCTACTTGCTTAGTGTTTTAGTTTAAACTATATAAGTGGAACTATACTTATGAAACATTGATAATTTGTTTTGTTCATTGCTCTATTTAAGGGAACTTAATAACTTGTCCTAGTTGTTGGGAAAGAACCCTACACTGACCTAAAATAGTATAAACAATGGCCTATTAGTTGACATAGCAAACTTGGTTTCAATTTATGTGGTTGATGTGGATTGTAGTATGATAAATATAATGTATTCTTGATGTTTGCAAGTTTTGATGAATTGGTATAAGAAAAGCAAATATTGGAAATTGATATTTGCGTTGTCTATGCACTATTGAGGTATGTTTTTGGAGGACTTATAATCTATGAAATGGATGCAATCTTGATTAGTTGAAGTTGAAAAAATTTAAGTGATTTACATCATAAAAAATATGTTTGACCAGAAACCCTAATTGCATTATGTAACCTTGTGTGTAAAATGTCAAGTAGGGAAATATTATGAACCTAAATAAACATTAAGCTACATTGATACCTATTATTTTTGGACAAACCTTATGGATTTAATAGATATTATTTGTCTTCACTTGAATTGGAAATTTATAGTCTAAATGATTGTATCCTATTTTTAATTGAGAAATGAACAACCTAAACTTGTGTGACCATGAGGACTACCTTAAATAACTAATAAGTAATATTGAATATGACACACTAACATGGAGTTTAAAATCTATTAAAGGCTATTTTATTAGGAACCTTAACTTCGGTTTGAAATAAGACACTATTCAATCCAAAACTTATCATAAACATTTATGAATTAATCTAATGCGGAGGTCTAGCTAAAAAAAATTTGGAAACAGTAATGTAAATATGTGAATTGATATTGAAATAAGTGCATCATGACTTTAAAAAGTAAAAAAAAATGTGGGTTAACTTTTGGGGGCTTATGAAAGTGGTATCAGACCCAGGTTCTACTTTAGGGAACTTTGGATTGAACTTGTTTTGGTGTCTCTCGGGATGGTGAGAACTAGATTCAACTGACATAATATAAATGATGGTAGTGACCTTGTTGACAACCATGATCTTAATGAGCATGTTGGAAATAATATTGATGAGTATCATGTCGAAAAAAATGCTAATGATGATGATTTCCACTATATTTACCATTTTATTGCATTATTTTAGTTTGTTTTTTTAGATATATATTACCTTATCAATGGCACCCGTAGTTGTATATTGCCTTATGAATGGTGCCAAAAGGCTCGCCTGATCTTTAAAAAAATCTCCTTACAATGTTCGCATGGTTAGTTGATTTGGATTTTTTTTGAGTCTTTATTTGTGAAGGAAAGTGTACACAACTTATTATATATAAATTGTTTGAAAAACTTGTGATTAATACATTTAATGTTGAATTCTATTGAAGGTGTTAACATAAATTTTGTATATTGAGATAGCTAGGGAAATGCCAACCAAATTCAACAAGCTAGTCAGAAGATATTTCAGAGGGTAGTTTTCCTTAGGTAAAGCTTATCATCACATGGTTAAATTGTTTTTTAACTTCTAATATTTCATAGATATGAAATACATATCTCGGTCCTATTTTTTTTAAAAAAATTCAACTAAAAGTCATTGATTTTAGAGTGGTTATAAAAATTTTGATAGCTTTATTATGTTGTGAAAGGGTTGATACGAGTAAGACATTTGATAAAAGGTTCTATTTGTTCTTAAATGTTTGCGAAAATTTATTTTTTATGAGTTGTATAGTTTCCAAGAATTGCATGTGGTGATATAAATTTTCCTCAAATAACTAAAACTCATATTGTTTTCTTTCTTATGATTGAATGGACTTATTAAAAAAAATTATATATGTTTGGTTTTTTTGACTTCAAATTGCACTTTGGCTAATTATTTATTTAAAGTGATAGTTAGTCTCCAATTTTACTTGACTTAAATTGATCAAATCTAAAAGATGCATCGATAGAATGTTACACAAAACTTGAATGTTTATTGAATAGTGTGGATAATGGGTTTTCATTATTTTTGATGGAATTTTTAGAGTTAATATTTGATTAAAAGGATTATGGGTGCATTTATTATTTTATTTTAAGTAATTATAGCTTTGGTCTAGAGTAAGTGGTCCCCCACCTATAAATAAATGTCTTTGGTCTTCATTCCTTTATTTATTTTCCCAAGTCTTGAAAACATTGACTAAATCGCTTGTTTCAAGTCCCTTTAAGTAATTTACTATAATTATTTTGAATTTATGGTCCACTTCTAACCAACATGTAATTGATTGGAAGACTTTTAAAAGACTTAGATGGATTCATTGCAAATGGAGGTCACATGTAGGTACCAAAAGTGATAGATTTTTATTTACATATACTTATTTTATTTTGATAAATATCATCTTTGAAGAAGGGTCATGGTTTGTATTAAGACAAAAGGACACAATATTTGATGGTTGAGTACAATTCCCTTGGCACTCAAATATATCTAGTAATTACTATTATTTTATTTGATTACTTGTAGATGTCTTTGGATTGATCATTGGTGATGTAGGATATCATGTAATAGCATGTTGTTGAAAGAATTGTATCTCTCCATCATATAATGAATAATTTGTGTGTTGGTTTGCATGGAAGTTTCATTACCTTTCTATTGTAATTAGGCCTTCTCATAAATAAATCTAGCTTAGTGCCCATCTTTCAAATTTGTAACTATTAATTATGACTTCAATATTTTAATACAAATCATTTCTAAAAATGTTTATCATATGATTGTGTTCACTTGGGCGCCCATCTGTTGTATTTTATTAATTTAAAGCTAACATATACTTTATTCCATTTTAATACTACTTACATTTTTTCCCATTTAGTTAATGTTTTAGATAAATTTTATTTATTTTCCCCTTTTTGGTTGTCTTCTATGTTTCACAACCTCATTTTTTATTTCTTTTGTAGCTCTTCATTTTTATTCTTATTCTTAGTTTGATCCACTTTAGTGTTTTATCTTTTACTTTAATTTGTTCTTTCTTTTCTTTTAGACCAGATTGTATTTTTTTCCTTCCCTTTTCTTAGATTAGTTTGTTTCCTTTTTATTTAATGTGGCAAGAAAATAAAATGGTAACAAATTTGATAAATATTATGAGATATGTTCACAATTGAGTTTGTTTCAGTTTGAATTTTCAAGAGGTTACCTTTTCAATAGGTTTCACTCTATTATTGAGTCAATAACACTGAATGAATATTTAAAGTGAGATACGAATATAAAAAGTGAATGTTTCAATTTGAGTTTGGATTACAATTTGAATTAAAATATATTGGAAGAGTATTTTCATGAAGAAAAATTATTGATAAAGTTCATTCTTTGATGAGTTGATAACACTTTAGTCGATTGACTTAGTTTCCCATAATCTATTAAGTGTTTTTGATTTTCTAAAATCTTTTGTGTTTATCAATTTAACAACCTTTATTTAACTCAAATTATTTATTTATTTTAGACACTTAATTTTCATCACTTTCATATCTAAAGTAAAATTAGAATGACTTTCTGAAATAATGCACAAATATAGTTAGAAATCATAAATTAAGCCAATTATTTGCATAATTACTGATTTAATTCAATATTATAATGGCACATCTCTCATTATGGAAATGCATATTATTGTAGCATTTAATTTGACATCAACACCCTGAATCAATCGATCCTTTGCAAGTGTTATTACAGGATAATTAAATGATTATTTGATTGGCAAAATAACATTGCAAAAGGCCACTATTCTTATAATTAAGTATTAATTTAACTTAATCAATTTAATCTTATTCTAATGAAAATTTTCATGGATTTTAAATTATTTATTTTTTAAATATAAAAATTAAATTAGTACCTCACCTAAGGTGACATCATGATATCAAGTGTACAAGTAAGAGATCTAACAAGCTCTTACATCCCTCTTACACACTCTTCCTCTTACACGTTTTAATAGGGATCATGATTTGCATCTCTTACATTTCTATGACATACTCCATTATTTTTCTTCTACACTCCATCTTTTTCATTTATGAGAATGGAGGACTAATCCTAGACCCTTGATCTTCATCTCAATATTGACGGTCCACAATTATTTGCCAACTCTATAGCTGAAAAGGCATTCACATTCTATCAACATGACCAACCAATATAGTAAAGCTCTGTCAAATCTTAAGGCTATCACTCAATAATTTTTCACCATTTTCTTGCCAATTCTCATTATAAATCAAGTGAAGACAAGGGGAGATGTTGACCACATGAGGAGTCAACATTGCCAAAGACCTTTAGTTCTACAAATCGAGCACATACCTCTTCAGACCGATAAGAAAAGGAAGTATTCTAAGGAAGGTATAAACATTTATGTTTTGTATTATATTTAATTCATTATTTGTTTATTCTTGCCCAAATCTAGTGGATAGGTTTAGAATGTTATGATATTTTAATTATTTTTATTTGCATTCATGAACAATAATCTAACCTTCTTTGGATTCTTAATCTACATAATAGCATGTCTGATGGGACCCAACACATCACAAGACTCTTCTTAAACCTTTATTATTCTTCCAACTACTTGAATTGACCTAATTACTAAATTAATTTGCCTTATTTTTTGAAAAAATTTGTTAAAAATTATTTCAGGGACAAAAAATGAATTTGTCCTACAAAACATGAATTGATCTTGCACAACAGTAAATTCATCCTTAAAAATAGTGAATCCATTTGTCTTATGTTTAATTGTGTTTTTAAAGGCCATTTAAATCATTGAAATCACACTTAGCAATGAACTCATCTTAAAAAATAATGAATTCATCCTGCACAACATCAAAATTGCACTTCAAAAATAATGAATTTGTCTCTATCTTCTATTTAATTGTGTTTTTGCAAGCTATTGTAATCAACAAAATCACATTTGTCAGTGATTTCATATTGAAAACAATAAATTAATCCTATATAATAATGAATCATACTTCAAAATAGTAAATTCATTATGTTTATTATTTTTTGCAAGCTATCAAAATTGGTGAAATTATCTTACAAAATAGTGAATTCATCCTGCACAATAACAAAATTGCACTTTGAAACATCGAATTTGTTTCTATCTTCTATTTACTATTTTTATAGGCTATCAAAATCAGTGAATTCATCTCGCATAATGATAAAATCACACTCTAATTTGTTGATCAATTTTTTTTACCATTTCACATGCAAATTTAAGACTTTACTTCAAACTATTGATTTTTTAATGGCAGGACCTTGGTCAAAGAAGTGAATTCATAACCCAAAACAAAAATATTTTCTTTAAAAAATATTTCAATTTGGGATTAAAACAAACCAAAAACTTTATTTGGCCTTAAAATGAACATACGTTTTCAATTTGGGTTCTAAAAAACTTGTTTTACTTTCAAGTCACTTGTTTTCTTAAACTTGTCTAATTTTTTTTGTTGCTTATGTTTTATGTGGTTCATTTACATGTGTGTTCTCCCCTTAGTAGGGTGACCTAGAAATATGAAGGTAATTATTTGTCTTTATCTCAAGAGATTCGCCAAAGTATGTGTTCATTTTTCTTTAATGGGATTCTTCCGAATCAGAAATGATGATACCTTCCTATTTTTTTATTAAGCTACATGATTAGGGGGCCATTTCCTTCTCGTGGGTCTTTAGAGTGTGATGACTAGGATTTCATCCCCTATAGTTATTACCAGCATCATACATATGATGAATGATATAACTTTTTGGTAGGTGTCATTAGAGCCTAGAAAAATTCCTCATAAAAAGGGGACAACTGTATATAGTTTTTTGAGAAACCCCTCCCCCTCCTCTCTCTATATATGGGAAGTTTTGTAAAATCAATATGCTAACTCCCAATCCTAAGCCATTAGACATAACCATCAAGGAATCTAGGGCCTCTTCGATAGGGGATGTATCCCCCTAAGAATATCTTGCTACTTGGATCTCTTCTTTTATGGATTATATTCCCTTCAAGAACCATCTATAAAGCCAATGGAAACTTTACATTAAGATCTATTGCCCACAAAACCTTCACTAATGTAGTAGTGCAAAGGTAAAAACCCCATTTATTACCTTGCATGTATGAAATTTGAGAGAGGGTGGATCTTTCACCTACATTTAATAATTTTATTCAAATTTATCTTTAAATTTATCCTCTCAAAGTGAGTATATTGAAGGCTCAGTGATTATGATGCACTCCCAATCTACCAATAAGATGTAATCATGTACATAGATGATTATTTTCTTAGATATTGTGTTAAAACTCCATGTTTGTTTAAAACCAAGTCAAAACTAAACTAAGTCTAAAACACAATCCATGCATGCCTACACAAGAGGCATTACTTTGTCGATATTCTGAGTCAAAAAATTATACCAACACCTTCTAGACATCATGTCAAATTTGTCCAAATATACAACCTTCTTGTTTAAACCATGCCATTATGTTACCCATTTTGAACTAACCCTAATTTTGATAAAATTTGAATTTCAAACCAATTCAAAGCTAAGGTGTAAATTATTGTCTAAACCATTGCTATTATGTCGCCTATTTTATTCCAAACCAAATCCAAATTCTAATTCTAGTTCATATTCCAAAGTCCAAAGTTAAAGGTCAAGTATTATAAGTCAAATAAGGTCAAACCTTTAATTTTTAGAAAGTGAGAACCTAGTTTGGTCAAGGTCAAACATTAGAATTGAACAAATCTCAAATACTTTCAAGATCTAAAAATTGAACACTTACATCATTTGTGATACACAAATGCTTGAAAGCATTTGATATTGGTTATACCAATATTTGTTTACCCTTTTGAAAACAAGTTTGATTCACACACCTTTCCTTTTGGATACGTGCATTGATATACTTTTATTGAATCATTCCACTTTGATATTTGTATTGACATACTCAATTAAACATTCACTATCTAACAGATTCAAATTAAAATTAAAAATCTAAATCAGGTCAACTTTGTACCAAGCCAATCTAAGTGAAATTAGGTTCATCTTACACTACATTCTAAGTTCATTTTGAACCATGTATCAATGCAATCATAGTTAAATTAGGTTCATATTGAATCGCATTCTAATTATTATAAATAAATCACATTCCAATCACATATTGTCTTTCCATTCAATCTCTTGCACTTGTCAATTGGGAATGACGAATTCATGTCATCCATGTATTCATTCATTTGAATCATATCAAGCCATCCCACCCTATTTGGGGTAATTTCAATCTAAGCCAATCCACCCTATTTGGGGCAATTCCAATCTAAGCAAATTTTGCCCTACTTGGGGTAAATTCAATCTAAGCTAATCCACCCTCTTTCGGGCCAATCAAAGCCAAGCCAAGCTAATTAAATTGAACCAAATTAGCCCTCTTTGGGCCCATTCTAATTGAGACCAATCTATCCTCTTAGGGTTCATTCTAAGTAAGACCAAGACCACCCTATTTGGGCCCATTCTAATTAAGACCAAGACCACCCTCTTTAGGCCCATTCTAATTATGTCAATCCACCCTCTTTGGGGCCAATGTATTCCAATCCATTACCCTTGCATGTATCCTTTCTTGGAGGCATTCATCTAAGTTTAATATGAGTCATGATATCTCATGATCCCAAACTTGTTCTATCATGGCCATTCATAAATCAAAATTTGATATATCAACTCACCTAACTTAGCCAATAGCTAGTCCATTTTGCATCTACTCTTGACATTTCATCCATTCTAGGTTTCACTCTTGTTGAGGAGAAGATTGTTCATGTCTACCTCAAACCCAGACCAACATTGGAGTGACCTATAAATTGTGGGATGCCTAATATGTAAGTCAAAACTCTATATTTCATGAGGATAGCTCCCCTAATTTATCAATTCAACTCTTTTTAAGACCTAATCTTATCATAGTGAAAAGGGAAAATATATATAAACTAATGAAAGAATTACTCTAAGTGGTGATGCACCAATTGATTAGAGATCCGCTCTTAATGACATCCTTTGAAATCCACTAATTAACCTGATGGAAACCATGGATGGTTAGAATTTTTGATGGTGTTCTAAGAATGAATGTTTCATATGAAGTTTGATTATTATTCTATAATTTGAAAGACCAAGGCCTAGATCTGCACAAGATACTATTGACCTATGGCATTCCAAGGACCCTCCTACTTGTTAACACTTTATATAACCTGTAATAGATTAAAAACTTGGAGGTAGGTGCATGAAAGGACCTACATATGACAACATGATGCATACATTATACAAATAAAACTTTCATAGAGCACACTATCACTCAACAAGAAATCTACAAGTGTCTTCTATCGATTCAAAAGAGTACAAATAAATTTTGGTAGAGCTTTGATACACCCAGTCGAGGGATGACAAAGCAAGAGCTCAATGCCTATATAAATAGAAAGTTTGAAGGATAAGAGGGAATATTATAGGCATGGGATAGGCCATGAATGATCCCAATGTGGCATATGGTAGTTACAATAGGCCCATTCCTCATCTTTAAGCATTGACAAGCCTTCAATGAGACCACTTTGGCATTTTGGGAAGGTATGGAAGCTGTAAATCCCAAGTTTAACTTTATCTAGGCCTTGAATATGTTTAAAATATCCCAATACTCCCTCCAATGGTAGTTACACAATGAAAATGGAGTGTGGATAGGTCTCCTAAAGGCGTTGGGTAACCTCCCTTCAATGTGCATGCAGAATGGTCCTTGAAATTGCCTCTAACCTATCATAATGGCCTCCATTTTGAGATATGATTGCTTAGATGATAGATACCAATTCTTGAAAATGGTTCATCAATGTTACCATGTCATTCGTTGCTTGTTAGATTATTTTATTTGCAAGATAAGTAGACCTATTTACTTAGCCTTCAACTTTCTTCTCATATTCACTATTTGAATGATCCAACAGTTGAACTAGGATCTCAACTCGATGGAAAAAACTTAGATCATTCTTAGGTTTATCCTTTATGCATTAACATTGAGATCTCTCAAGTGTTCCTTACTTGCAAACACATTAGTCCTGTATGACTAGGCTACTTGAGTTATTTCACAGACTAGTTATATAAGATAATATGGTAGAGCTATGTGTAAGCACTTTCATGCATCGTTTTGACATTATAGGAATATAATTATCTCTAAATTTACCTCTCCCATGATTTGGAACTCCTGGTTAGGGCCTAAAACACATATTATTCCTAAAACCCTACAAAATTACATTTTTAGGAAGTGATTGTATAGTTTCTATACCATCAAGTGTCATGAGCATGAGCCCCTCTGAGCTAGAAACATGATCCAAGTGTTAGATAAGCAAGTCCTTAGCCTTTGAATGCATTTTTCATTAAATCTATCTATTTGGGTCACTATTAGGGTTTAAGGGAAGTTTAGGAGTGTTTGTGAGTCTTAGGTATGGTTCATGGAGATCAAAGTTTGGATCTCTGAACCACTTACACCAAATTCAATTCAATGGACCTCCCCACCTTCTCCAAAATGTTTGACTCCCTATGTAATGGTATACAGGCTATGATGAGCATTTGAAGATTTTCCTTGTGAGGATAACATGCCTTTTGAGTGACTTTTGTGTATCTGTAGGTAGAATGGTCTACTGTAATGGCTTCTCCAAGGGTATAAACTAGATAAAGGGACTCTAAACACTATGATGGCCTTACCCATTTTGATTGGAATCATTCTTACTCCCTAATTATTCTTTGCTTCACCTTTTAATGACATAGTGATTATGGAAGCCATAGATTGATTTTTCTGTAGACCTAAATCATGAATCCTGGTCTAAATCCTAGGGCTACAAGGCACTCTTTCATCATGTATAACTTGAAAATCACCTTATATACCTCATAAAGTAGCATCATTATCTTTATTATATCATTTGCCCTCCTTTAGATGCATATAGACATGCATTCCAATGTTTTTGCCTATATACTTGTTGAACCAGTCATGGAGGTCACTTTAATGACTATTTTAGGACCCTTTTAGATGACATAGGACACATTTTCCCACCTCAAACTCATTGTGCACACAAATACTCCAAATATCCTTGTTTTTTAGCTCAAACTAGCACTTATAGCCCCATTACATATAGTTTGAACCCTGCACATACCCACCACTCAGTCATTGTGGTGCTCAAAGGATCTTATAAGACCTTAAAGGTCATTTCATTGTCAAATTATCTCATTTGGATGGGTTTTGAGGCCAAACTCAACCATTGGGTCACTTTTGGGGTTTGTGCAGGGTTTAAGACATCCACAATCTTAATAATGGTTCATGGAATACAGATGTCCAAATCAAGAAAAAATTCCATGAATGTTTATGGAGCTAACCTTCTCATCTTTGATGAATGGGATAGGTTCCCATGCATAGGGTGCTTAGAGATATGAACATTAAAAAGTGGCATTAAGGTTATTTGCAAGTAGTTTTGAGTGCTTATTTTCTTAAGGTTCATTCATAAAGGTTAGTCCCTAACTACCAACTAATCCTTCATGAATTTTTGGTCCATAGGGAGACTTAAATTTCTATAGTATCTTTAGCCCTGATCATGCATTTGGTAGAGTGGCTGAGCATTAGAAGATGGTCTTCAAATTGCCTATGTGTATATTTCTAGCTCAAGCAAGATTTGAAGACACTTTGATCAACTTCCTCACCTATTGGAACTTGAAACCTTCTTAACAAGTCTAAAACATCCTCATACACCTTACATTATCCATTCAACTTGTTATAATAACCTTAAGGAACCTCAAGATGGGACTAGGGTCTATGAAAAGGCATATATGATTGATTGTGTTATCCTATCTCCAGGGCAATTGGTTATAGATCTGGGTATTAAACCTTTCAAGGAGGTTTAGGAAACCTTAACCATCATCCCTCATTGAAAAAAAACATTTTGTGGGTCCCAAATTTTGGAAGCACAACCACTTTTCCTCAAAGAGCTCTTTTATTTGCTTATATTCTCATCTCCTTAACTAGCCAAAATAGGCCTATTATGCCTTGTATTTATACCAATCACTAGTTATTATCCATATTGGTCAGCCAAGCATCTTTTCATACATGGATTTAATTTGGAATGGGTCATAACACATGTTTTAAAAGTGAAAAAATCATCATATAGGTCAACCAATCTCATTAGGACCAAAACCACCATTAGGCCTAAAGGAGACCTAATGCAATTAGGTATGTCTTTACTACACATTACACTTGGACCATCATGTAAAACCTTTAGCCTCTACCAATTCATTAAAAACTTAAAATACACCTTCAATATACCTCTTTTAATCTCACCTTGGGTCCACACCACGTGTTAGTCCAAATCACTCCTTGAACCATGCCATTAGGCCTTTACACACAAAAAAAGTTTGCCTTGAATATATGAATCATATGATGAAATATTCCACATAATAATTTCATTAAGATACATTTATATAACCTTAATTACCTCATTGTCACCATCATATCTATTTGACATCACCAAATTGACCAAAAGGCCTCAAACAAATAACTTTCATATGCTCACCTAGAACTGTCTAACTGCTCCAAAACATAGTCATAAACAATTGTATATCCATACTTGTCTTGGTACTAAATATGAATCTAAAATAATTTTTATGAAATTTATATAACTATTTAACATCTTCATAAGCAATGTATTCTTCAACTATGTCCAAATCACCTCAAATACACCTATGTAAGATGACTATACAGAACTACCAACAAACTTGTCAACACAATCATAGAGAATGATGTATTTAGTACTTGTAAGATAACTTTAATGAATTATTATTCACATTACTATATCATAAATTATCTTTATGTCAACTTCTAATAGATAATTCAACTTTTCTGTTGCCAACCATTGGTCTTACAAACCAATTTCTTAAGCTTCTCTCTCACTGTTCGAACATAGTCAGACAAGCCATTTTGGATTTCATGTTTCAACTTATTAAATTAAATTTAAACCTTATTCATGAACTTATAAAAATCATTTAGATACCACAAATCAGAGCAAAATGCTCTAATAACACTCTTTCAAGAAGCTCACTCAAATCTGCCAGTCCACTGAAAAACATAGTCAACTTTGACAAACAATAATTTCACTTTTACAAAATTTAATTAATAAATTCCACTTTTATTTTTTTCATTAAGGATTCTAGTTCATATTTTATTTTTATAGCATGCCAAAATTCTCAATATTTTTGTCTCTACATGCATTTATTTTCTCAATTAATTTTTTGATTTTTACCATAGTCAAAACCCTTGACTTTGACCTAAAATAAATGTAATTTTATGGAAATTTAAGACAAAATACCACCTTGAGGTTCTTATTCTCACTTTATATAACAAAATTCCTTTTTACACCATACTAAAATTCTTGATATATTGGCTTCTACAAACACTTCTTTGCTCACTAGTCTCTTATGCATACACACAGTTTGAATTTCAATCCAAACAGCTATATTTTTTAATACCAATGGCTATTTCTTAAAGCTTAAACTCGATGGTCTTTGGCACATCACAATCTACCAGAGGAACTTTGGAGGCTTATATATTGAACTAGGGATCTCTTCAAGACACCCAATTTTTAGGGTACCTTCTTGGCACAATGGACATCTTTATGAAAACCTTTGACCAAAGTTGAATTTTTGAGTACCTATAATAAATTCACAAACTTCTTAGTATATTCATACATGTGTGATGTTCTATGATGGTCTGGTCCTTCTTAGGCTAGAAGATGCATGTTTCTCTCTCCAAATGATCAAATGACACACCGAAACATCTATGGATGCCTCACAACCTCTTCTTTATCCTTACTAACCTAAAAACACTCTTTTCACTACTTCCAAAGCTCATATATAAAAGTTTCATCACAACCATGCTTCATTCATGCTTAAAGACTAGGCCATCAAACAGACCTATTATGCACCATATCACTTTGAGAACTTCAAGACACCTATTTTATCTCATTACTCAAACACTTTATCATGTCAAAGCTCACTCACTTTACCAGGCTTCATTATACATGCCTTCACCAAGAGAAGACTAGGCTTTGTGAATACCTCACTAGACTGTGCTTCTCCATAAGATCACTTCTAAAACATTAATGAAACTCCATTGGCTTACTGAAAGCCACACTAGCAAGCTCAAATATTCAACCACATATCAATGACCACTCTCACCTTGACATCAATGATAGGCTCAAACACATGACATCAATGACAACTTACAACAATCTCTCCCTTGGTCATTGATAACAAACCACATTGATGGCAAACACACTTCAAGCTGACTATCCTTTCAACAATAAAATTCTCCATCAATCTGATCTCTCTCACCCTTTGAAATTAATGACAAAGGTATGTACAACTATCATCTTGCCTTTTCACTCTCAAATGGTCATCCATACATAGTCCACTTGATCCTTAGACCTGACCACTCATAGAACAAGCAAGCTCCCCCTTTGTTCATGCATACTTCTCTTAAAGCTTCTCAAGAGACCTAAGTTATCTCACCATAACTCCATGCTTCACCTAGATCAAGTTACTTGAAACCACAAATAAACTGTTTACAACATATTTCACAAGAATATCATACCTTGAATGCTTCATTAGGCTTCATACCATTACTAGGTCCTATGGAGACCTAATTCAAATATATCCACTCCTTATCACTCATCATTGAATTATTGGTCCAACAAGACCACCTCAAATAGGTATGAAAAACTTCATATACTCCTCATATCATCAAACAACTTCCCTTCAAGCATCACAAGCCATCATGGCTCATACCACTACAATGCACCTTCTTGGTTAACATATAGTCATATTAGGTTTTTGCACACACAAAAAACTACCTTGAACTCCTAAGGCATAAACATAATGAAATAGATTAACTATGATGAACCAAGCACATGTACAGAACCTCCATGACCTAAACAACATCATCATATGTATTAGACATCACAACTCAAGGTATAAGGGCTCAAACTCACTCCTATAGCTTGTTCATTCATATACCAAAACCAAGTCATGAAGACTTGAACTTCTAACACCTATTTTGGAACTCACCATGAATATCAATGCATGAAAATTATCCATATGGATATCTATAGTAACCATAAATTCAACCTTATTATTAAAAACTAAGCAATATTGGTGTTTTTAGACCAATCTCCTGAAGCAACATATAACGGTTAAATATTGTCAAAGCACAGTAAAAAACTTTTGATCATCTCCATGCCTTGAGATCAACCATACATTTCAATAATTATATCTACTAAATAAAATTGTGTACTCAATCCCTCTAACACACATTGAATTCCATAGGTCATGATAGAGTCATTTACTTCATGAAAGCACATGTAGGTTTTGTAGTCACAAAATAACTTGAAACCCTCATACCTCCATTTTTCAAAATTTGAGCTTGATCTTCATATATAAGAAAAATATTATCATATATAATAAATATACAATAGTAACATGACCTTAATAACATTACCAAGCATTTTTAACAACCCTCTTAAGTTACCAAGAACACTACACAACTCACCAAGATACCCCTATATGTAACATCAAATTCTTCAAAAACAAGGGTTTTTCTATAGGTTTTACTCACTATCATGACAATATATTACCACATAAATATGATTAAAATATCTATCTACCACCTTCAATCATCAAACTATCCTTAACAATCCATTTTGGGCCATTTCCAATAATATCTCTCCAATTGGGTCATTAAGAGGGGTTTGAGAGGGTTTTAGACCAGTTTTGGTGTTTAACAATTGTTCATAAAGTACTTTCCTTTAAACCACCTCTTAATGATTTTAAATCATTTCTAGGATAATTTTCCATATTATTCCAAGATATTAGGATACCATGAAAATTTTACACGTGCCAATGACCATCAAAAGTTCCTTCTCAAGACTGCAACTCTTCAATCTGCATACACAAGAGACCTTCAAACTTGTTTTCTTGATTTTTAATTTACCTCATGACCTAAAACTTAATAAAAATGATTTAATAAACATATTACACCTTTTTAAAAACTCACATGAGTTCTAGGCACCTTGAGAACTCAACTTGACACCTTATTAGGCCTCACTAGGTCTCTTTACACACTAGGTCTAAGACTGCCAGTTTATACTTAGACCTTGATAACAAATTAAAACCTATTTTAGTGATCTCAACACCTCATACCTATGTCATCCATCCTCATACCATTATTACATAATATCACAAGCCTCTAAGCCTGATCATAATGCCTCATCATGCTACCTAGGGTCTTAAGACAAGGTTTATGAGAAGACCACTAATGAAGGACTTACCCCTTTAGCTCACTCTGAGAGTCATATGACTAACTCAACATATTTTTACCACTATATATGCATTTTTAAACTCAATCTCAAACCAAGAAACATCTTCCTTCTATATACAATCAAAAAAAATTCATGCTATAAATCAATCCTAGCTTGGAGAAGATAGATTAAACCATACACTTCTGATTGGGGACACATTAGATAATTAGAAAGATGACAAATATGGGGATTCACTAGACCCAATTAGGGGATCTCTTACCATAATAAACTATGTTAAGGAGGTTTTAAAGTCTCCAATCAAACACAATCATGCAATAACCCTAAGGGAGTCTTATGTTTTGATATCTCACAAAACTAATAACAAGTAAATCTAATCTAGTGCTCACCAAAGCTTGTGGCATAATATGAGGGGTTAGTAAATAATAAAAATATTTATATGAGAATTTAAATTAATCTATGTAAAATTAAGACCCTAAAACATGGAATAATAAGAGTAACATTATTCAAAGATAATACTTATGCTACTTCTATCTACTAAAGAGAGTAGCAAAGTTAGAGAATACTTACTTGAATGATGAACCCATAGAGACTCAATCTCTCCCTTGGACAAAGGGGCTTCTCAAGAGGTTGTTGTAGTTTTTAAGGATCAATAAGAAAGGTCAAAGCATCCAAGACTTATCCAAAAGACTAGATTCTCAAAGTAGAAACCCTAAGATAAGACTTTTCAAGTAGAATGGTGGAAGAGCGGATTATAAAGAAGCATAAAAAAATAATATATCTTGATTACATATTAAATAATGACCAAATGATATTGTATATATATATTCATATTTAACCCTAAGCCCTTTTGAAATTTTTATCTAATAGGGTCAACTCTGTCAACCCAGTACAATTAAGGATAAGAATTCACTAGGTCACGGGTTAGGTCAGCCAAGAGTTGACCTAAACCCTAAATGAATTTTACCCAAAATATTATAGGGTTGACCCAATTGACCTAGTATAGTAAATAAAAGCTAAAAACTATATAGGGTCGACCCAATTGACCTAGTATAGCTGACTCTCAAAAGGGACATAAGGTGACAAAAAGAATGATGGAAAGTGGGAGAAGACTGAAAGAGTATGTAAATAAGGAGTAATAGCTTAGTAAAATGGTTTTTAGGAGATGGTTGGATTGGTAATAAGTGTAAATAAGAAGAAAAAATACTATGAATCACCAATGGTCTTCCCACCCATTTTTTTATTCACCCCTTTGGGTGTGCACTCAGAGAGATTGAGTCTTGATATGTTCTTGCAAGATAGAAAGCATCAGTATTTGATAAAACTTGAAAATATTGTGTATACACATTCTACCATGTTAACTAACCATGTAGACTACCTTCAACAAGATCTTTCTTTCAACATGTATTCAAAGTCCTTAGGTTTTATTTTTGGCTTGGCTTCAATATAGTCCTTATTCTTTTTAGTCAATCTTGACGATACCATCATGGAGTCTTAAATCATGACCTTCACTAACTTAGTCAGCTTGTGCTTCTAGGATCACCTTCAAGTTGTCAAGATACCTCCAAAATACTTGATATGATACCAATTATTTAAATCACAACCATTCATAGGTTGGTTTAAATCAATGTTCAATCGTTTCAATCAATTCCTCTTATCATTCATCAAATAATCAAACTACTCTAGAGATATAGCAATGCATAATCAACCATCCATATGAGCATGAGACAAGAGCATAACACATGAACATAATAGCTATGTAAGAAACCCTCATGAGGTATAAAATCCATTGAAACACTACTTGGACTATTATTATAGAAGCAATGAATTAAACATTTAATGAGGCACCAACCCTACAAGGAGCTCTAACCCCTACCTAGTTAAACACCCACTCAACTAGTCTTTAGCAAGATCTAACTTGAAAAGAGGATCTAACCCCCTAAGTGAATTATCACCAACCCATCCACTTCAAGGATAATTTTTCAATTTCTAACCTACAATTTATCTCCAACTCCCTCTTGACTAAGCACCAACCCAGCCAATACAAGCTTGATCACCTGAAGATGCCTTGTTGTTCAATCAATAGATGGTGACCTCTTATTCATCTCTTTATATCTTATCTATCTAGATTACACTCTCTATAATACACATAAAACACACATCTTATGTATATATTATGTTCTCTAAATCAAAAGTCTTCTCATTCATCACTCCTTAGTCTTGTACCTCTCTCAAACAACCTTCTAAGCTCACTCGCTTAATATGCCTTTTACTAGGCTCATTAGATCAACTAACCTTATCATCCACCGGTAAAAAATATGTTAGATATTGATGATTTAACTTATGCTCATTTTTATGGTATATATGACCTACTAGTTCTCCTTAAAGAGCTCTTTTATTTGCTTATATTCTCATCTCCTTAACTAGCCAAAATAGGCCTATTATGCCTTGTATTTATACCAATCACTAGGTCTTACCCATCTTTTTCAAACAAGAATATTTACATAAATGGATTACCCTTGGAATGGGTCATATCACACATTTATAAATTGAAACAATCATCATATAGGTTGGCCAATCTCATTAGGACCAAAACCACCGTTAGGCCTAAAGGAGACCTAATGCAATTAGGTCTATCTTAACTACACATTAACTTGGACCAATTTGGAGCACCTTTAGCCTCCACAAATGCATGAAAAACTTAAAATACACATTCAATATACCTATTTTAGTCTCACCTTTGGCCCACATCACTTTTTATTCCAAATCACTCCTTGAACCATGCCATTAAGCCTACTTGCCATTAGGCCTTTACACACAGAAAAAGTCTACCTTAAATATATGAACCATATGAAAAAATATTATAAAAAAAAATTTCCTTAAAATACATTTATATAAATTTAATTAACTCATGGTCACCACCATGTCCATTATACATCACCAAATATACCAAACAGGCTCAAACAAACGACTTTCATATGCTCACTCAGAACTATTTGACTGCTCCAAAACATAGTCATAAAAAATTATCTCTCCATAATTTTATAGGGACTAAATATGACTCTTAAATAATATTTATGAATATTAGATACCTATTAAACATACTTATAAGTAATTTATTCTTAAAATCTATCCAAATCACCTCAAATACACCTCTACAATATAACTACATAGAACTACCAACAAGCCTGTCAACACAGTCATAAAGAATGATGTCTTTAGTACTTGTAATATGACTTTCATGATTTATTATTCATATGAATATATCCTATGTGATATTTATATCAACCTCAAATATATAATTCAATTATATCCTAGTGTCAAACATTGATCTTACAAACCAATTTCTTAAGATTCTCTTTCACTGTTCAAACACAGTCAAACAAGCCATTTTGGATTTCATGTTTCAACTTATTAAAGTGACTTTACACATTATATAAAGAATTTATAGATGATATAAATCTCAAAAAACAATTTAAATTTCATTGGATCCATTTATTCCTATAAAATAATCTCAAACTCTTCACTCTATCTTACATACCTGGAACAATCAATCTGTCTTAAGAACCAGTCATGGTGAACATGAATTCAAACACTTGTAAAAACAATTCCATGAAATTATAAAATAATTAATAGTAAATACAAGTCCAAAAAAATAACACCATGTGATTTATATCCCATAACTTATATCAAAATGATCTACGACCACTCTCGCATGAAGCCCACTCAAATCTGCCAGTTTACTAAAAAACATAGTCAAATTTGACAAGAAATCAGTTCACTTTTATGAACTTTCATGAAGAAATTCAACTTGGTGGTTGTTCAATAAGGAGTATAATTCATCTATGATTTTTATACCATGCCAAAATTCTCAACATTTTGGTCTTTGCATGCATTTATTTTCTCAATGGTTTTTCTATTTTTTACCAAAGTCAAAACCTTTAACTTTGACCTAATATAAATGCACTTGTACTAATAGTTAAGATGAACTAAAACTAGAGGTTCTTCTTCTCACTTTCTATAAAAAAATTCTTTTTTACACCATACCAAAATTATTGATAGATTGGATTATATAAACACTTATTTGCTCACTGGTCTCTTATGCATACACACAGTCAGTTTGAATTTGAATCCCGACAACTATATTTTTGAATACCAATGGCTATTTCCCAAAGCTTAAACTCAAAAGTCTCTAGCATGTCACAGTCTACTATAGGAACTTTGGAGGCTTATATCTTGAACTAGGGATCTCTTCAAGACACTAAATTTGTAGGGTACCTTCTTGGCACTATGGACAACATCTCCATGAAAACCTTTGACCAAGGTTGAGTTTATGAATACCTATAATAAATGCACACACTTATCATTATATTCATACCTATGTGATGGTCTATGATGGTTTGGTCCTTCTTAGGCTAAAGGATGCATGTTTTTCTCTCCAAATGATTAAATGACAGACCAAAACTTCACCAAGACATATATGGATGCCTCACAACCTCGTCTTTTTCCTCACTGACCTACAAAAAATCTTTGCACTACTTTCAAATATAATATACAAGCATTTCATCACCACCATATCTTAACATGCCTCATTCATGCTTAAGGACTAGACCATCAAATATACCTACTATATACCATATCACTTTCAGAACTTCAAGATACCTACTATAGATCATTACTCAAACACTTTCTCATGCCAAATCTTACTCACTTTACCAGGATTCATTATACATGCCTTCACCAAGATAATACTAGGCTTTATGAATACCTCACTAGACTATGCTTCTCCACAAGATCACTTCTATAAAATCAAGGACACTCCATTAGCTTACTCAAAGCCACACTAGCAATCTCAATAGTCAACCACATATCAATGACCACTCTCACCTTGACATCAATTATAGGATCAAACACATGACATTAATGATAACTTGCAACACCAAACTACCTATAGACCCTTCATAACATGAATGTACCCTTTCAACCCACAGATAATAGTCATAGACAAGGCTTGGTTTGAGACAAAACAATGGATATAACCACTATTTTTCTAGCCCAAGTGAATACATGAGTGCCTTGAATGGGTCATGATGACCATTTGTACTAATTTTGAGGGATTGGTTATGCCTATAAGGGTCTCAAACCACCATTTTGTCTCAAACTAGTAGTTTAGATGCTTGTTGATTGTGTGCTTAATTATGGATATTCTAAGTATGGCCTTCTAATGATTGTTTCTTAAGGTATTTATGACATTATATATGTCTATAATATGATCAAGGTCATTTTCATGATTAGATGATGGTTTGCCAACACTCCTTTCTTTGCATACCTTGCCCTCTTCATGATTAGGGCTCAATTTTGCATATGCCTATGTGGTTCCAAGCCTACTCGGGTGTTACCTTGCCTTCTTATTGGTGATAACCATCAAGTGTTGCTATATTTAATAATATGAACTTGATCGTTCTTGTAGGGACCATGATTTTTATCCTAAGAAATATGAAGACATTAATATAGATTAGTGATGTCATATGTATCCTCTTGTCAGTATGACTATCTACAGGAGCTTGATAACCAAGCTTGTATAAGTATAAGGTGGTATGTATAGTATTTAAAACTCCTATGTGACTAGCTCATATCAACATTCACTTATTTGAGATGCACATTCATTGATACTCATACCAATTCTCATGCCTTGAATATTTTGCATAGAGTCTTTTGGGGACCCTACTACAATAAGCCCAAAAGGGATAGCTATAGGTGCACATTTACATTCTTAGTTCACTATATGACCATATAGGTCCAACACCCTATGGTTTCATTTATTATAATGGTTATAATGGATTATGGGGGGATATTAACATGATATAAGCATGGAAAGAAGGGTGGATATTTGGAGGAGTGTGGCAGTGGATATATATGGAGTGTGGCGCATGAAGACATGAGTAACACAGTGTAAATGGCAGTGACAACATAGTGAAATAACAAGAGTATGAAAAAGACATGAAATGGGGGTTGGGGGGGGGGGGGTGAACCTTTATAATGCCAACCACATGGACCTTGCAAACCTTTATACACATACCTAAGCAAATATGGAATTTTGGAGGCAGATATGCAACATACATAGTCTTAATTTGAAACCTCAAAAATTCAAAAAAACCTTAACTTTTGTAAAAGACCTTATACTTTACTAAAAGGGACTGTGTGGGTTTTCAGACAAGGGAGATGGCTTCTAGGCCTGTAAGGTTACCATGAAGATTCATAAGTTTGTTCTCAATAGCATGAGGATGATCCACCATCAATTTAACTTCTCTTTCCATGTTTTTGAGTTACCTTGGAGCTCTGTAGATGCCATTGGGATACATACAATGTTCTTCATAAATTGGTTCTAAAGTATGCACAACCCCCTTCTCCTTGAGATGTTTTGTGGTGATAAAGGATCATTAAACCTCCAACCTGAGTAATGATTTGAAACACTCTTGCAAACTCTTTAACCTAGCTAAAAACTTTTGATGAGTACATCAAACCTCTACCCATTGCACAAACTTGTCTGCAGATCACACACAAGAGCTAGTCATGAATGTCTACTGGTGATGTGAGCTCACATGTGTGATCCAAGTGCTGAAAATTATATAGAAAGATCTTTCAATACCTAAGGCAACAACATCCATCACTAGTTTAAGCAAATACATAAAAAATCCCTGAAAACCATTGAATCCAATTTGGCCTATGCAGATGAGAATGGCATCAAATTCCTTAACTTCTTGAGGAATGTTCATAAATTTCATGAGACCAATCTCTAGAAAAATGCCCATGGGTGGAATCTACCTGAGTCTAGTTTCTCTTGTTATGAGCTTGGGTCCCCATTCTATCTCCTCTTTACAGTACAAGCATAAAATTGAGGAGCTTGTTGAGTCTGCCAATGGGATTGAGGGAGAGATGAGATGGTTTTAAGCTCATATGGCACTAACAAACATTGCTTTCTTCTTAATTTGACCTTGATAACCTCCCTCTATAAAAACATGACTCCATCTGAGTTTATTCGTATTACTTAAGAAACCTCAGCAACCTACCATTTTCTCTACAATTATTCTTATTTCAGACCTACAACATCATTTTTAGGTGTTGTGGAGGGAAAATAGGAGTCATATGGCACTTTGAAGCTGATGGTATGAATAGAGGGAGCTGAAAAGTCATTATTTGGCATGTGTGGGGCCCATTTGGGAGGAATTAGGTATTGACTATGATGCTAGTAGATTTAGTGAGGTGTGAAATGATCTAGTGGTGGCTTGATGAGGTTTATGAGGTCCATTAGAGGCATGTGAGGTGACTTATTGGTCTATCAAGGCCAATTTGGGTCTCATTATGACTAAAAAATATTGACTTTGCACACATATATGACTTTAAAAGGGTATGTCAATTGAATTATCATGCCAATAAATATAAAATACCTTTATGAATTATGAGAAACCTAAAATGAACCTTAAGACAATTTATATGATGTTCCTTAAAATCTTGAAAATGAACATACCTCATGTTATCAGGTAGAACCAATGTGTTTATGAGTCTCTATCAAATTGCCTCCTTAGTCTACCTTCACCATAGCATATTTTGACTATTGGGACTCCATAAAAGTGATCAAGGACCATCCAAGCATGTTTGAATATCATGACAACACTTGACTCAAGTTGGAAAGAGGTACAAAGACATATAAAGACTAACAAGTCAAAGTTATAGCATGACAAGACCATGGACTATTTGAACAACCCTCACAAACTCATAATATGAATGAAAACCATGGTACCAATGATGAATCAATATTCAATGCATTAGGTTGACCCATTTTATTATTCCAAGACTATAAATTGGTCAACATATATGGTGACTCAATTGGCTTGACTAGCCTACTGGTCAAAGAACTCAAATTTTTGAACTTGCTCTTGATGGCTTTAATATATGGAACATGACTGCACATGGATTCTTGCTAACACCTTGCATACTCTTGAAACAATGAAACACAATAAAGCAACAAATAATAATAATAATAAATATAACACACAATAAATGAATAACAAGACTAAGCAATAAACATAAGACATGTGCAAAAGCACTTGGAGAGAAAAGACAACTCTATCTACTTATGTGCAAGGGGACCATGATGAAGACTAATAGCATAAATTTAAAAACCTCCCATTGACAGGGATGGGGAGTTCCTCACCATTCAATATATAAAGTTGAAAGCCATTACTTTCCTTACAACTGGTGATGACGTAAGATCCACTCTAAAGACTATCAAATTTGGAGTGTTTTCCTAGCTTTGCATGGTCCTCATCCCATTTGAGGACTACATCTCCTTGTTGTAATGTCCTAGATGAAGCCTTTTTCAAATGAATTCTTGACTTGATGCTGATTAGACCACATGATAAGCATGGCACTATCCCTTATCTCCTCTAACTATCTCAACTCATTCATCCTTAGAATACATCATCTTCCAAGAGCTCAAGTTGATAAGCAAGCTCTAAGGTAGGCAATTCAAGGGAAATATGCAATATTGCCTCTCTAACATAGACAAGGAGGAATAGAGAGTGTTTAGTAGACCTATTAGGTGTAACTTTATCTTCCCATAAGGCAGTTATCAACCTTATATGCCACTCTCTTTGGCTATCCTCCATGGTTATTTTGATGATCCTTATCAGATTCTTGTTTGTGGATTCTACTAGTCCATTGCCCTGTGGGTAGTAGTTGGAGGATGCTTTGAGGTAGATACCATGGCTAAGGGACCACTCACATACCTTAATACTGCTAAAGGCCAAGACATTATCAAATATGATTGTTGAATGCATGCCAAAACTAGTTACAATGTTATCATATAACTCTAAGACTAAGTTATCATTGGCCTCCTTAAGTGTAGTTGCCTCCACCCACATTTTGAAGTAGTTAGTGGTTGTTATAACCCACTTATGTCTAGCTCAACTTGGATTTGTTGCAAAGTAATGGAAACTATCTTCTATTTTCTAGTAAACAAGGCACACTTTGAACACTTTCTCACCCAAGTATGTGAATCCTTAAACAATGTAGTCCAAAAGTATCCAGCTCTAATGATTTTAGAGGTTGTGGTCTTAGAAAAAAAATGCACACCAATAGGGCCATCATGAAATTATTCAAGAAACTTGTCAACTTGGCTTGATTCAACACATCTCAAAAGCATGCCTCCTATGTCTTTCCTAAAGAGAACTCTAACTATTAAGACATAGGGTATGGTATGTAATCTAAAGTGCCTCTTTTTGGTCCTATCCAAACCCATAAGACATTGTCCTATTTGAAGTAATTTGACCACATCATTGGTCCAACTGAGGGGAGTCATACTTGTAGCTACCTACTGACTGTCATGGACTGACAACACTTTGTCTTTGTCTTCCTTTACCTCTATTGCAAGATGCTCACAGAGGTCTCTTCCTCTAATTAAATTTATAACTCTCACCTCAATGTCATAATCCATGCATTTTGTTACCCACCCATCTCTCTTCTCATTCAAATCTCTATTAAGTATAAATTATTTGATGCTTCGGTGTATGATGCAGAGCAACTGATGCAGGAGCATCGAATGCTTAGATATGCTAGGAATATTTCTTTAAAAAAAAAAAAACATTTAAATTGTGTACACTTAGGATAGGTCTATTTGAATCCCATTTAGTTATTTTAGACTAAATAGAGGATTGACAACCGTGTAAGGGGAATCAAGCCATAAGTGGCGTAGGTTGAGAAAGCCTATGTTTAAAACATTTGTTGAGTTTTTCTAGGAGTTGGGTGAGTGGTTTTAGGAATAAATCAGGATCATTTCAATATTGCGAGCAGTAGAGTAGGAGGAAGTGAAGGAAAAAGTCTGGAAAAGGACTGCATATGGACAGATTGTAACAGATTTGAGGAGATAAAGATAATTGGTGTGTTTTTATCCTTTCTGGTGCAGCATGTTCTAGATCCATTATGCGTGATTGATTTCTGTTGTATAGAGCTACAATAGTTGGCTATTTTGCTATTTGATATGCAATACTAATGAATGTTTGGTTATGACCAATCGAGTCACTTGTGGAAGATTTTTTTGCTGGGACGCGTGAGTGCTAGGTTGTATTAAATGTTTTGATTTTAATTCTGGCTATCTGTTGTTACTACAATTCTAGCCATTTCAATGTGTTGAATAGTACACTTGCCGAGGCTATAAGGATTATGACCACGCCTATTCATAAGGCATTTAAGCCTGGACAGATTAGTGATGGACTGATAAAGGCCGTTAGGCCATAGCGAATCATGCAAGAATGGATAAAGGCGTGTCTTCTACGTATATGCAAATCTATTTGAGTTGAGCCAAAGCTGAAGCAAGTATAGCGAGGCATCTGTTTGGCGAGCAGAAGTAGGAGTGTGAATGGGAAGGCGGCCAGGATGTTGGCCAAGGTAATTCAATCATCCAAGAGAAGTTGCTGGAAGGTAGAGAAGAGGAGTCACGAAAGCTATTCAGTTTTGGTAAAATGGAAGGAGCTCGCCAATTGGACCGACTTAGAGATAGTTGATGTTTATGCAAGACTGCCTATTTGGACAGAGCCGAGTTAGAAAGGTGAGGGCGTCTTCATCTATGCCTTCAACCATGAAGGATATGTATGGATGACTGTTGTCCTTACATAGTCGAGAGAAAAAGGGTCTTCGCCTATTTAGAAGGCTGTGTAAGCCTAGGCGAGGTGAATGTTATGGCATCGTATCCATGCAAACCCAGATGAGGTGAGGGGAAGAGAGACATGCATTTCATATAACCGTTGGCCATGAAAGAATGCACACAGACTAGGCTCGAGCTAAAGGACAGAGATGCCTATTTGTAAGGCCATTAGGCTTGGGGGAATCATTTTGTAAGGATGTAGACTGAACCAGTATTATTACGTGGTCTTCTATTTTGTATGACTTTAGCCATGCAAGAAATAAATGTGAGTGATGACTATATAATTGCAGTTCGCCATTGCATCACAAGGTGAGAAATATAAGCGTGATTGTATATTTACTTGCAGATAGTCCACGAATGAATAAATATTTTGTTTGGGAGGACCGAGCTGGGCAGTTCCGAGTGGAGAGTGATGAAACCGTTTGAAAGCCAATGGCTAGATTCTATTCATAGCCCTGAATGGGAGATGCAACATTCAATTTGTGAAAGAACACAAGAAATATTGTACAAAGGAAACTTCCATACATTCTGCTAATAACCTGATTAGATCAAAAGCATAGCAATTTGCCATGATAATTCTTGCTTGCAATGGTTCGGGTAAACCCTAGGGTCTGCGCACCATTTTTATGTTTTGTATCAGTCATTTTTATGATAGAGAATTGATGTATGTCAGTCCAAGGCGTTGATATTGATATACAGCGTACCAATTCCTCAAAGGTTTCCAAAAGCTACGGACTCTGCAGAGTTATAAATCTACGGACTCTACAGGCTTAGAAATCTACGGACTCTGCAGGCTTGAAGCTACGGACTGTGTAGGAGAAAAGGAAAATCTACGGACTTTACTGGGATATGTTTTTGATTTTATATCAGTCATTTTGATATATATAAGAAGTTGAATTTCAATTTGAGCAGCCTGCTTCATTAGTCATTTTGATTTGGTATGAAGTGCAATTGCAGTCTAAGGTCAGTCTGAGGAGCCTACACCAATTTGGTTTAAGAGCAGTTTAGGGACTATTTAAGAAGGACACTTTGCGTCATTTGGTATCAGAGCTCAAGGTTTGAGTTCTTGGAGAAGCAGCTACATCAAAGAATTAGGTATGGATGTTTTGTGAAAATATTGTTCTGGAGAAATTGTATGTTGATAAATTGTGTTGGGAAAGTGGTATGCAGCAAAATCCATCCAATTAAAGGTGAATTGAAGCTTGACAGGAAATAAAGGTTCTTGAAGACCTTGAAAGAGAGGATTAGTGACAAGAAGAAGATCCTCCTAGACAAGATGGAGGTATAAACAGCGTTGAAAGGTAGATGGTTTGATTTGTTGTACCTTATTTGCATTTGTAAAGTTAGAAAAGGTAGAGATTTTTGAATTTCAATGAAGAATAGATATAGCAGTAAGGCTTAAAAAGTTTGAAAGAGAAGTGAAAAACCTTGAAGTGGAAAGAAAGGGTGAGTGACAAGAGAGAGTCCAAAAGCCATAGAGGCTTAAAGAACAAAGAAAGAGAGCTAGTAAACTCCTGGAAAAAAAAAGGAAAATGTTATACTCTTCTAATCAATTTTTTGTAGAGATAATGCGTGTTGTGAGGTTTCAGGTTCAAGGCAGTCAAGCCATTGAGGCTTAAGAGGAGAAGAAGCCAAGGGAAGCTTAGTGAAAGAGCTAAGAGAAGCTCTAGAAGAAGAGCAAAGGGAATTGCTCAAGAAGAAGAAGTAGATCCAAGAAGAAGCTTGGATAGTTTGCCAAAAGACTAAGGTGAAACAGACTTAGGTGAGGTAAAGGATGGAGATTGAAGAGTTGAGAAAAGTGATAGAGGGACTGCCTAGAAGAAACATGAATCAGATAAAGAGAGAGAAACAAGAAAGAGAAAAACAAAAGAGACAAAGAGAGGAAGAGTATCAAAGAGAAGTGAATGAGATAAAAGCAAGGATAGCCATGATAAAATGCAAGGTAGAAAATATGGAAAACCCATGGCAAGGATGGGTAATGAAGAAGAAAAGAGTAAGATGGCCAGTTAGATCATTGATGGAGAGAAGAAGAAGAAGAATGCTAAGAGTTGCCTTAAGGAGAGAGATGAAGAAGTATAAAAACAAGGATAAGCTCAAGAATGAAGAGCTTGAAGAGAAGTTTCAGTTTGAAGAGGAAGTTCAGTATTCAAGTGGCCAAATGTTTTTGTATCTGATATTTCATTTGATGTTTTGTTTACAGGAAAGCAAGTTGAGGAGGAAGGAAAAACATATGATCCAATGAAGATGTTCATGGATCAAGGAGGTGAAGCATCTCATGAGGGAGTGCTTAGAAAAGAAGAAGAGCCTTGTTGTAATGCCTCAAGTGATGAAGACATGAAGAAGGATCAGCATAAAGAATTGATTAAGCAGGAAGAAGAAGTCCTTATTCAAGAGGACAAAAGAAATGAAGAGCTGCATGTTGATGAAGAACAAAGGTATAGTGATCAAATCTCAGAATTGGAAAAGATTGAAGATGACAATTTTTAGTTGCATAATGTTGATAGAGTTGATTTTGATTCAAATGTACTAATCACTAAGGAAGAAGATCTGTAATGTGAAGAAATATGGCAGTTTGATCAAGAATTTGCAGGTGAAGGAGAGTTGTTTGATAAGAAATAAGAAGGGGTAGAATAGCTGCAAGAAGAAGATGGAGAGAAGGTTAAGTGTTTAGACTTGAAAATTGAGGAAGATATCCTGAAGGAGATAGAAAAACTTGATGGAGAGTTTCTAGCTGAGGAACCAAAAAGCTTTTTGTGTATCAAAGTAAAGAGCAGTTGTTGGAAGAGTTGGCAGCCTTAGAATATGCCATTAACCATGAAAAGAATACCAAAATTTGTCCTATAATAGTATCTGAGGAGTTAGAACATTGCTGTGAAGAAGAAATGAAGACAAAGGACCAAGAAGTCATATTTGAGCAGCAAGTGTGGGTTCAAAAATTTGGAGAGACCAAAGGGTCTCAAATGTTTGTTTCTAACTTTGCTTTGAATGGTGATTGTACAGGTTTGCTTGATAAGGAGGTGAAGTAATTGGAGAAGAGAGCTCTTCTAAGAGCTCAAAAAGAGAGAATGGAAGTGGATATCCTCATTCAAGAGGATGAATATGTAAAGAAGAAGACTACAAAGAAGATGAAGACGCAGCAAGATGTACTTTGGAAGGAAAAGACAGCAAGCAAAACAAGAAAAAAGTGTGGAAGTCAAGAACATGCACATTTGTATGAAAAATTGAATGAGGAAGACATTTGTTTTGTAAAAGTTTTACTTTTGTAAATGGGCATACAAATGAAACTCATGAGCAGGAGCTCATGAAACTTTTTAAGCCCAGGAATCTAATGCAGGAGCATCGAATGCTTAGATATGCTAGGAATATTTCTTTCTTTTTTTAAAAAAAAAAACTTTTAAATTGTGTACACTTAGGATAGGTCTATTTGAATCCCATTTAGTTATTTTAGACTAAATAGAGGATTGACAACCGTGTAAGGGGAATCAAGCCATAAGTGGCGTAGGTTGAGAAAGTCTATGTTTAAAAAATTTGTTGAGTTTTTCTAGGAGTTGGGTGAGTGGTTTTAGGAATAAATCAGGATCATTTCAATATTGCGAGTAGTAGAGTAGGAGGAAGTGAAGGAAAAAGTCTGAAAAAGAATTGCATATGGACAGATTGTAACAGATTTGAGGAGATAAAGATAATTGGTGTGTTTTTATCCTTTCTGGTGCAGCATGTTCTAGATCCATTATGCGTGATTGATTTTTGTTGTATAGAGCTACAATAGTTGGCTATTTTTTTGTTTGATATGCAATTCTAATGAATGTTTGGTCTATGACCAATCGAGTCACTTGTGGAAGATTTTTCTGCTAGGATGCGTGAGTGCTGGGTTGTATTAAATGTTTTGATTTTAATTTTGGCTGTCTACTGTTAATACAATTCTAGCCATTTCAATGTGTTGAATAGTACACTTACCAAGGCTATAAGGATTTTGACCACACCTATTCGTAAGGCATTTAAGCCTAGATGGATTAGTGATGGACTAATAAAGGTCGTTGGGCCATAGCGAATCATGCAAGAATGGATAAAGGCATGTCTTCTACGTATACACAAATCTATTTGAGTTGAGCCGAAGCTTAAGCAAGTATAGCAAGGCGTCTGTTTGGCGAGCAGAAGCAGGAGTGTGAATGGGAAGGTGGCCAGGATGTTGGCCAAGGTAATTCCATCATCCAAGAGAAGTTGCTGGAAGGTAGAGAAGAGGAGTCATGAGGGCGTCTTCGTCTATGCCTTCGGCCATGAAGGATATGTATGGATGACTGTTGTCCTTACATAGTCGAGAGAAAAAGGGTCTTCACCTATTTGGAAGGCTATGTAAGCCTGGGCGAGGTGAATGTTATGGCATCGTAGCCTTGCAAACCCGGATGAGGTGAGGGGAAGAGAGACATGCATTTCATATAACCGTTGGCCATGAAAGAATGCACACAGACCAGGCTCGAGCTGAAGGACAGAGATGCCTATTTGTAAGGCCATTAGGCTTGGGGGAATCGTTTTGTAAGGATGTAGACCAAACCAGTATTATTATGTAGTCTTCTATTTTGTATGACTTTAGCCATGCAAGAAATAAATGTGAGTGATGACTATATAATTGCAGTTCGCCATTGCATCACAAGGTGAAAAATATAAGCGTGACCATCTATTTACTTGCAGATAGTCCATGAATGAATAAATATTCTGTTTGGGAGGACCGAGCTGGGCAGTTCTGAGTGGAGAGTGATGAAACCGTTTGAAAGCCAATGGCTGGATTCTATTCATAGCCCTGAATGGGAGATGCAACGTTTAATTTGTGAAAGAACACAAGAACGATTGTACAGAGGAAACTTCCATACATTCTGCTAATAACCTGATTGGATCAGAAGCACAGCAATTTGCCATGATAATTCTTGCTTGCAATGGTTCGGGTAAACTCTAGGGTCTGCGCACCATTTTTATGTTTTGTATCAGTCATTTTTATGATAGAGAATCGATGTATGTCAGTCCAAGGCATTGATATTGATATACAGTGCACCAATTCCTCAAAGCTTTCCAAAAGCTATGGACTCTGCAGAGTTAGAAATCTACGGACTCTGCAGGCTTAGAAATCTATGGACTCTACAGGCTTGAAGCTACGGACTGTACAAGAGAAAAGGAAAATCTACGGACTTTACTGGGTTATGTTTTTTATTTTATATCAGTCATTTTGATATATATAAGAAGTTGAATTTCAATTTGAGCAGCCTGCTTCATTAGTCATTTTGATTTGGTATGAAGTGCAATTGCAGTCTAAGGTCAGTCTGAGGAGCCTGCACCAATTTGGTTTAAGAGTAGTTTAGGGACTGTTTAAGAAGGACACTTTGTGTCAGCAACCTTGGGTTAAGTGTCAACTTTGCCTCCTTCACAGGCTTCCCTAGGCCTATAGGCCTTCCTAATAGCCTTTTTCCTAATGTATGGATTATAAGGAAAAATTACAAGGAGTTAAAAGAATATAAAGGTATATTTTGATACCTTTTATTGAGATACACCTGTATGTCAAATTTCAAGATCAAATTCACTCTTTAGACCCACCTTCTCTCACTAAGCCTTCACAATTAGGTCTCCTTCTAAGTTTTGACCACTCAATATTCTAGAATCCATACTTAAAATTTTATAACAACTCTAAAACCATGTTATTAACTTATATCACCTTGTATTTAGTTAGATTACAAAATTTGGGCTTTTTTGGATGGTTAAATCTCCCTATACAAGCAAAACCCTAGTTTAGGGCTTGCATACCCCTATTCAGGCCTGAGACCTCGAATAATTCATTTGAGAACATTTTAAAAACTTTTCATAAATTGTAAAATATATATGACCCATGTTTGGACCCTAGACACACTTTCTAATCATTAACAATCCATTCCCATTCCACTATTCACGTTTTCTAACCAAGTTTTATCTTGATTGTGCAGGTTTTAGCACTCTTCTACAAGGTTGTGTGCAAACGGAGACAAAAACACACCATTCCAAACAAATTAAATGCATAATAAACATTTATAAATATGACTATGACTTACCATAACCTTCAGGCATGTTTGAAATGAATTTCCAATATCATTTATTCATCAAACATGATCACACAGTCTGCAAGCAATACCGATACACAGGAACAGCGGTTTGTATCCACAAATCTTCAAACAGGGGTCCTTTTTATTGATTCATTAAAATTTTCCTTGTTTAAAAACATTCAAAAACCACATCCTCATCATAAATCACACCTTTTTTTATGGCACATAACTTCTGTAACTACCTTGGGTAACCTTACCAACAGTCACAAGATGAGTTTAAAAGCACATAACTTGAACAAAGGTGGATTATGTACATGTGAAGCTCTTAAAACCTTGATATGAATTAAAAGGGTCATCATAAGTGTTTACAACATGTTAATAATATTGGACAAGTCATTCATGTACCCCTGCAACACTAAACATATGCAAATTATTCAAATTTTTGAATATTGTATTTTGGTGAGAAAAAAAGAAATTTGAATTTCAAACTACCTAGATGAAATCGTAAGCTAAAAATTGAAAACTAAGGATTATTGAGGAATTTAAAACATTCCAATACATCACCAAACCAAACTAATGCAAACAAACCAAAATTGATGATAAAACTCATCCTAAGAGTGATGCCCATGTGTCATACTCCCAGGGAAAGAGAAAAGAACTCACGGACTATTGTCCATGAGTGCTTCAAGAGTACTCCCATGATTTTTCATGTTATATTCATTTATTCACATGGAATCTTATACTAGTTTATCCTTTCAATTGACCAGGTACTTGAAGTACTACTTGCTTCTAGTCCTTTTGATCATATGCTTGTCCAATATGCACTCCAACTCTTATATCTTGGCCTTAGGAAACTATGTTTCCCAATATGGGCCTACTATAGGTGTGTCATATACTATGCTTTCTCCTTCTATCCCTTCTTTATAAAGGTACATATCTATAACATTGAAGATTGGTGAGATACCTACCCTACTAGGCAACTCCAATTCATATGCAGTATTTGCAAACTTTCTAAGGATCTTGCAAGGACCAATCTTCTTCATCTTTAGTTTTTCATATTTTCTTCTTAGGTACCTCTCCTTCCTGAGATGAGCCAAAACTAAGTCTCCAATCTGAAAACTAACCTCCTTTCTACTCACATCTGCCTATTTTTTGTATTTTTTAACACTAGAATCTAGGTGTTTTTTTACTTGTTCATGTACCTCCTTCATTGCCATTACAAACTCTTCACCTTCAACACTTCTCTTGTCTATATGATTTATGTTTTTGACCTCAAATACTCCTATAGGATGCATACCATAGATTACTTAGAATGGGCTCATACTAATGCTCCTGTTGATAGAGTCATTATAGGCAAACTCTGATTTGGGCAACATAAGATCCCACTGCTTGGGATGGTCTTTAGATAGGCACCTTAATAAGTTCCCTAAGATTCTATTAATCACCTTATTTTACCCTTCTGTTTGAGGGAGGTAAGCTGAACTGAAACTCAAGTTTATGCCTAGCTTCCTCCACAACATCCTCAAGAAATGACCAAGAAACTTGGTGTCCCTATCATATACAATGTGTATGGGCAGTCCATTAAGCCTCACTACCTCTTTAAAAAACAAATTTGCCACATGTGTGGCATCATTATCAGTTTTACATGGAATTAAGTGTGCCATTTTAGAGAATCTATCAACAATTACATAAATTGATTCAAAACCCCTCTGTGTCCTATGCAATCCCATCACAAAATCCATACTTATGGTTCCCAAGGCCTATTTGGGACTGGTAGGGGTTGATACAAACCTGAATTAGTGATCTTACCTTTTTCCAATTGATAAATATTTCACCTTTCCACATACTTCCTCACTTCTACTTGCATTCTAGGCCAATAGTTAGTGAGCAACTCCAATATCTTGTCAAGCCCAAAATGGCCTGCCATACTTCCACTGTGATTTTCTTGGATCAAATTTCCCCTTGTCAAACTTCTTGGCACACATAATTGTACTCTTTTCAATAATAGTCCATCTTGTAGAACAAAATCCAACCATGGCTCCTTGTTGAGTTTTCTTGGATGCTTGCATGCATGATATGTTTCCTTGAAGTCTTCATAATCCTCATACATGTCTTTGAGTAAATCAATCCCAACACTTCCTAACTAAATCTCATGTACCAATAAGACCCTCCTACTCAACGCATCTGAAACCTTATTTCTTTGCCCTTGTTTATGTTTGATGGTGAAGGTGAAATTTTGCATGTACTCCACCCATTTCATGTGTCTTTGGTTTAGTTTGGGCTGATTAGAGATGAACTAAAGTGCATGATTATCCATGTACACAATAAACTATTTTAGCATGAGATAATTCCTCTATTTTTCAAAGTTTGTACCATTGCATAAAACTCCAAGTCATAGGATGAGTACTTATTCTTGACATCATTCAACTTCTTACTAAAATAGGTTATAAGTTTGCCCTCTTGGCTTAGTACAACCCCTATTTCCACCCCACTTGCATCACATTCTATTTGAAACAACTTATTTAAGTATGGCAATGCTAGTATTGGTTTCTTTATGATTCTTTGCTTCAGGTATTGGAATCTCTTCTCTACTTTCTCATTCCACACAAACTTTTCTTGTCTCCCTTGATGGTATCTATGATAGGAGTACATATGCCACTAAAATTCCTAATGAATTTCTTATAAAAACTTGTAAGGCCATGATTTCCTTCACCTTGTTCTTATCCATCTTCAACATGCCTTGTGATATGACAAAGCCAAGGTAAGGTGGCTCTAACTTAATGAAATCACACTTTTTAAGGTTGATCAACAACCTTTCTTCTTGCAGCCTCCTCATTACTAACTCCAAATGGTGAAGATGTTCCTCATTGCTATGGTTGTAGATTAGTATGTCATCCAAGTACACCATTACAAACTTGCCTATGAAATATTTAAGAACTTCATTCATTAATCTCATAAAAGTACTTGGTGCATTGGTTAAACTAAATGGCATGATCAACCACTTACACAAGCCTTCATTTGTCTTGAAAGTAGTCTTCCACTCATCACCTTGTTTGATTCTAATATAGTAGTAACCACTCTTGATATCAATCCTATAAAAATAGCTTTCTTCACTTAAGTAATCCATCAAATCCTCCATCCTAGGAAGTGTAAATCTATACCTTATGGTGATCTTATTTATAGCCCTAAAATTAGTACACATCCTCCACTCACCTTCCTTCTTTGGCACCAACAATATAGGCACTACATAAGGACTCAATCTTTCTTTGATCATCCCTTTGTCAGGAAACTCTTACACTTGTCATTTGATCTTAGTATTCTCTTGATGGTTCATCTTATATGTTTCCTTGTTAGGTAGACTTGCTCCAAGTACAAAGTCTATATGATGTGGTATGATCTTCATAGGTGGCAGTGTGTTGGGCAGATCATCAACAACTATCTTTGCATATTCCTCCAGCATATTTTGGATCTCTTGGGGAAACTCATTGATATTTATGGTTTTCATAATAGTCTTAGGATTGACTACCAAAGCAAATCCTAACTCTTCTTTATGCAAGGCATTCAAAAATTCCTTACCACTTACCAACATCATGTGGGAGCCAACTTGTTGATCACTCTCCTCATCCTTAATGAGCATCAAGGTATGATTGACTCCATCCTTGATCAAGGTGTACATGTTCCTTCTTCCATCATGAGTGGTTTTCCTATCATATTTCCAAGGCCTTCCAAGAAGCACATGGTAAACATCCATTGGGATGACATCACAAAGCACCTTGTCCTTATACCTTCTAAATTGGAACTATACCCAAATTTGTTCACTCACTAAGACTTATATACCCTTATTCAACCATGAGACCTTGTATGGTGTGGGGTGAGGTATTTTCTTCAATCCAATCTTATTAACCATTTCCATTGAAACTAGATTATATGTGCTTACTGAATCTATGACCATTTTTCAACACTTACCTTGGCATTTGTAATAACTCCTAAAAAGATTCATCCTTTATGGTGGATCCTTCTCCTTGGGTGGCTTGATCAACACCCTCCTCATGAGCAATGATTCTCCAACTTCAAGATCTTCTATGAGTGATGGGGAGCAAACATTCTCTTTCTCAACTCCTTATGCAATCTAGTTTTTCCCTTTGGCTATTGGGATCCCTACTAGCTGGTCCTATGGACACTCCTATAATTTATATCTAGAAAACTTATTACACTTAAAACATATTCCTACAAATATACTTTATCCTCTACCCCTTGATGTGTAACCACCTCTATTGTACGGTATCTGGCCTCTAAAACTACCTCTTAAACTAGAGGGTTACTCTTGTGAATTGTTTGAATCTCCTTGATTGATTCTTTGTGAGTATCCTCTACCCCCTTGCTATCCTTTACTTCTAAAACTTATACCCCTTCCTCTATTCTATTGGTTTTGATTTCTATTTAGTTTGTCTTTAGCCTTTAATGATAACTAGTTGCATTCTTTAAGATTTTTTAAACTGGCTAGACTCAATTCATCCTATAGGTTGTAACTCAAGTCACTGAGATACCTGTTCAGCATGGGATATACTAAGAGGCAAGTGAATTAGTATATCATAAATCTTATAAAATTTCACTAAATAAAATTCCACGTAACCATACATTCAAGAGATGCAATAAAACTGAAATAATAAACACCACACAAGATAGAGAGAGACACCAGATTTAACGTGGAAACCCAATGCGGGAAAAACCATGGACAACAATCTCAAGTATATGAATGAACACCAACTCAAACTAAAAAGTTTTTAAGCACCAACTTGTAGGAGCACCAACCCATAGGAGTACCAACCCCTTACAAAGATTTGTGAGTACCAACCTATAGGAACACCAACCCTTCTTGTGTATAAAACACTGATTATCTCTCAATGTTGCTTTCTCAAAAAATGATAGCACATTACAATATCTCTTTCCATTCTCTCCTTTGCTCTTCTAATCTAGATATAAAAATTACAAATCATACTCTATCTTCCATATTACAAATGGCTTCTCAAGCCTTTATTTATAGATTTCCAAATGACCTTTGGCCTTCACCCTTTGTGACCCTTCAATCTACATGGAAAATGGCACCAAACTTGCATGACCCTTTGTATCCTTGCATTTTAAAATTCATATGGTGACCCTTCATAAGAAAAATCATCCTTTCCTCTAGGTAATCAGATATGTGTCCTTTGATCATGCCTTTATGAAAATATCTGATAATACATATAAATTGTTAACTGTCCTTTAAGCATTTGCAATCAACTCATTTAAATCTTTTCTTATAATATCACAACATTCTACATAAAACTTTAATGTGTATCCCTGATCACATATTTGACTTACACTCAATAGATTATGCTTAAGACCTTTTACATACAATACATTCTTAGTCTTGGTTCTACCATTATCCAAACTCAAAGTACCTTTTCTGGCTATCTTGGTAGTAGTTTTATCTCTGAATTTCACTGTGTCACCATTGATCTTCTTTAGAGTTATGAACTTACTCTTATCCCCTGTCATGTGCCTCAAACATCTGCTATCAACGAACCATGGTTGTTCTTCATTTCTTACATGCAAAGTTGTCTGAACCAACATAGAATCTTTAGGTTGTTTCTTTTGTCATGAACATGTCTGAACCTTCTTCTTGATGAATGAAACCTTAAAACTTTGGTCCTTCTTGATTGACTCAAACATGCTTATATAATACCAGGCTATGTGTCTAAAAATATTTCATTTGTAAAAAATTATGGCCTCTTCATCAAAGCTTGATAGAGGAGCAAAAGAGTTGTAGCTTCTGCTAGATTCTACATGAGTTTCCTTCACCTTGTTTCTAAAATTGTTAGCTCTTTTTTGACATTCTATTTACTTGTGACCATATCCATTACAATAAAAATAATAACTTTGAAAATATTACTTGTTTGTGTATCTTTGTCTTAATTGTATTTTGTAACTTTGTTCCTTCCAACCTTCTTTGTTTGAGATGTCCTATGTATTCTTCACTTCTTCCCTTTTTGTTTCCTCTTTTGTAAGACCTTCAACATAGCTCTTTTTTTTCCAAATATAATACCTATCTTATTTAATATTTTCTTTTGGATTTCTAATATCTTATTCAACATGTTAGTGATATCCTCAAATTTTGAATCACTAACTACTTTATCATTGACTGCTTTCTCAATATCTTCTTTTAAAGAGGAAATTTCAATAACATACCTTTCACATTCTTTTCTTAATTTTTGCAATTGTGATGTTAGATATTTTTTATTCCTTTTAACTTCTTCAAAGTGTTTTTTTAGATCATCAATTATTTCCTTTGACTCCTTTTCATTTTTCTCGATCTGGTGCTTCAATCTTTGATTCTTCTTCTCAACAGCTTCTAACTCTTCTAAGGCACAAATGAGTTCTCCTTCTAGATTCACTTCAGCTTCATCCTATTCTTCTTCTTGATCATCTATACTTTTTATTCTAGAGGCATCTTCATGTATGGCCATGAATATAATCTCTTCTTTTGAATCACTGACTCCACTATCTTCGATTGAGCTAGGATCTTTAGAATACAAACTCTTCTTCTTGAATCCCTTCTTGAATTTACCTTTTAGATTCTTCTTGTATGTATAATTTACTTGTTCATTATCATCATTACCCTTATTTGGTTACTTATCTAAAAAAAATCCAATCTTTTCATAATTAAAATATTTAAAAGGTAATTTTCCTTGATATTTATCTGTGCCCTTTTTCGGCTTGCGAATGAAAAGAGCTCCGTTGTCATCTTCATCATCGTTGTA
This sequence comes from Torreya grandis, assembly GCA_037957365.1. Lineage (NCBI taxonomy): Eukaryota > Viridiplantae > Streptophyta > Pinopsida > Cupressales > Taxaceae > Torreya > Torreya grandis. The sequence continues at coordinate 2,011,192 of JARHVA010001447.1, read as the reverse complement.
ACTATCACTTGATTCTTGAATTTTAGCCTTCTCTTTCTTTGATTTCTTGAAATCCACTTCTCTCTTTGAGGGTTTATCTTGTTTAGTTTGCATCTCATATGCCATGAAAATACCATGAAGTTCATCCATCTTTAGCTTGGCTAAATTCTTCATCGCTTCAATTGCTAAAAATTTTGCATCATATCTCAATAGTAGAGATCTCAAAACCTTTTGAACCACAATCAATTCTTCTAAATTTTCTCCAAGACCTTGAATCTGATTAACTATTTGATCAACCTACAAGAGATAACTTGTTATATTTTCTTCTTCCATCTTCAAACTCTCAAACTATCTTCTGAAAGTCTGAAGCTAGCTTGTTGAACCTTTCCATCACCTTTGTAAATATTCTCAAGTTTTGCCCAAGTTTCATGAGAATATTTACATTGCATAACTTTAATAAATTTATATTCATATAAACCACATAAAATAACATTTAAATATTTAGCATTATTTTCACTTGCTATCTTTTTTGCTAGAGTAATTACAAGTGTTTGTGGCTCTTCATATTCCTCCACCAATGCTTGCCATATGTCAAATCCAAGGACCATCAAATAAGTCTTCATTTTTATGCTCCAAAAAACATAATTCATCCCATCACACAAAAGTGCCCTATTTTTAGAAAATCTTTCATGTGATCCAGCCATCATGTTTTCCCGATCTACCTTCAAGCTGTAAAACTTTTTCAAAAGGAACTTGCTCTGATACCAATTGTTAAGCATGAAATATAACAAGAGGGGGGTGAATCAGTATATCATAAATCTTATAAACTTTCACTAAATCAAATTATACTTAATCATACATTTAAGATATGCAATAAAACTGAAATAATAAACACCACACAAGACAGAAAGAGACACCAAATTTAACATGAAAACCTAATGTGGGAAAACTATGGAGAACAATCTAAAGTATATGAATGAGTACCAACTCAAACTACAAAGTTTTCAAGTACCAACTTACAGAATCACCAACCCCTTTGCCAAGCACCAACACAGTAACTATTTGTGAGCACCAACCCACAAGAGCAACAACCCCTTACAAAGATTCGTGAGCATCAACCCACAAGAGCACCAACCCCTCTCGTGTATAAAACACCGACTATCTCTCAATGTTGCTTTTTCAAAAAATGATAACACATTACAATATCTCTTTCCTTTCTCTCCTTTGCTCTTCTAAGCTATATATAGCAATTAAAAATCATACTCTATCTTCCATATTACAAATGGCTTCTCAATCCTTTATTTATAGCTTTCCAAATGACCTTTGGCCTTCACCCTTTGTGACCCTTCAATCCTCATAGAAAATGGCACCAAACTTGCATGACCCTTCATATCCTTGCATTTGAAAATTCATATGGTGACCCTTCATAAGTAAAAGCATCCTTTCCTCTTTTGTCTTTATCTTGGTAATTTTTTGTATTCCTCAAAGTGTCCCTTCATGAGAAATTATGCCCTTCTTCTTTTGTCTTCACTTGGTGACACTTGGAATTCCTCAAGATGACTCTTTCATGGGAAAATGCATCCCATTCTTCTTTTGTCTTTACCTCATGACTCTTTAACTTCTCCATGGACCCTTATTTTGAATTTATGCAACCAAAAATATATTTGTTAATATTAAATAAATATTAACACACATTAGCCAAGATATGACTATTAAAAACATCATTAAATGCAATGGAGCCTTTATCACCAATAATGCTAGACCTTTGACATCAATGAAAATATTTTCAATAATATCTTGCCACATTTTTATTATCATCATTCATATGACCTGATCTAATGCTCAATTTGTATAACTCTTCAGTATACTCTCTCACCCCCATCTCTTCCTACTTCAATTTATGGAGCCTCATATACAAGTAGTGATGTAGTCACTAGGAAATAATTTAATCTTTAGTTTTTCCACCATCCTATTCCAAGATTTGATCTTGGAATTCCCTTTCTTCCATCTCTCATCTTGGGCATAAACCCACCAAAGGGATGCATGGCCCTTCAAGTTGGTTCAAGCAAACTTCACCTATTACTCTTCTAGAATCTTTTCAAAATCAAAGTATTTATCTAACTCTCCTATCTAGTCAATGATTTATTCCCCATTGATTTTAACTAAATATATTGGAAGATCTAATTTGTGATTATATCCTTTCCCTTTCACCACCTTCATTAGTCTGTCAAACTTTTGCTCCTCGATCTCTCCTTCATCTTCTAATTCTAGTGCCTGGGGTTCCTCTTCCTCTTGGTCACTCAAATCACTTGTGACCACTCCTTTTATTTAGTTAGCCTCTAATGCTATGATCCTAGCATCAAAATTTACCCTTAGGTTCCTCAACTCTCCCATCTATAAGGTTGTTACCCTCTCACCTATTACATTCCTTCTTGGTGGCATCTTGACCCTTTCTTAGGCAATACATCAAATAAGTACCTACTTATCTCTCTTAAAAATAAGCTCCTCTCTCCCTATTGTTTCTAGGTGCCCTTTCTTGGATTTGATACCAAAATTATGCATATCAACCCTGTGTTAAGTGTCAACTCTGCCTCCTTCACACACTTCCATAGGCCTATAGGTCTTCTTAGTAGACTTTTTTCTTAATTTATGGCCTATATAGAAAAATTACTAGGATTTAAGAGAGTATAAAGGTATATTTTGATACCATTTGTTGATATCCACTTGTATGTCAAATTTCAAGATCAAATTCACTCTCTAGACCCACCTTCTCTCAATAGGCCTTCATAATTAGGTCTTCTTCTAGACTTTGACCACTCAGTCTTCTAGAATCCATACCAAAAAGTCTATACCAACTCTAAAACAATGTTATTCACTTATATCATAATTCATTTATTTAGATTAAAAAATTTGGGCTTTTTTTATGGTTAAATCTCCCTATACAAGCAAAACCCTAGTTTAGGGCTTGCATGCCCCTATTCAGGCCCGAGACCTCAAATAATTCATTTGGTGACATTTTATTACATTTTCATGAACTTTAAAAGATGGATAATAATTATTTATACTATAGGCACACTTTCCAATCATTATCAATCCTTTCCCATTCCATTGTTCACATTTTCTAACCAAGTTGTCTCTTGATTGTATAGGTTTTAGCAATCTTCTACAGGTCTGTGTGCAAATGGAGACAACAACACACTATTACAAACAAAGTAAATTCACAATAAACCTTTATAAATATGACTAGGACTCACAACAACTTTTAGGCACATTTTAAATGAATTTTCAATATCATTTATTTATCAAACATGAATCACACAGTTTGCAAGCAACACCAATACACAAAAACAGGGGTCTGTATCCATAAAAATTCAAATAGGGGTTTTTTTTCTTGATTCCTTCAAATTTTAATTATTTAAAAACATGAAAAAATCACATATTCATCAAAAATCACACCTATAACTACCTTGGGTAACCTTACCAATGATCACAAAGTGAGTTTAAAATCACATAACTTGAACCAAAGGTGGATTCCATACATGTGAAGCTATTAGGCCCTTGATATTGATTCAAGGGGTCATCATAAGTTTTTATAACATGTTAATAACATTGGAAAAGTCATTCATGCACCCCTGCAACACTAAACATATGCAAATTATTCAAGTTTTTGACTATTATGTTTTGGCAAGAAAATAAGAAATTTGAATTTCAAACTCCCTAAATGCAATCCTAAAATACCAAATTGAAAAATAAGTATTATTGAGGCAATTAAAATCCTTAAAATACATCACCAAACCAAAAATAATGCAAACAAACCAAAATTGATGACAAAACTCATCCTCAGAGTAATGCCCTTGCATCAATCTACTACCATGACTATGACCTTATTGTTAGACATTATGTGCCTAAACTTCTTCAGTCTTTTCATAATATCAAGAAAATGATTATCCATAAATTTATACCTTTCCTCATATCATTATAGTGATTTAATAAATAAGGCAATTGGTAGTTCTTAGCCTTCATCATTTTGTTGCATAAGCATAACAGAAATTGCATCTGATGTAGAGAATGCATATAATAAAAACTCTTTGTCAAATTCATGATTAAGGAGTGTTTGGGCTTGAGAGATGACCTTTTTTATGACCTAAAATATCATTTTTCCTTCCTTTATCCAAGTTAACTCTTTGTGATTTATGAGCATGTGAGTAAGAGGCTTAACCAACTCTATAAAACCTAGGATAAACCTCCTTATGAAGTTGATTTTCCCTAATAAGCTTTGTAAACCTTTCTTGTGCTTTGGTATGGGTAAGGCCAAGATTGATTCAAACCTCTTATTTTCTATATAAATACCATCCTTTGACACCACATGCCCCAATAATCTACCTTCATGAATAGTAAAGATGTATTTCTTGGGATTTTGAGACACTCCAAACTGCTTGCACCTATCAAATACCAACTATAAATGTGTCATGTGATTTTATGGATCCTTTATGAACATAGCGATGTCATCAAGATAGATGAGCACCATCTCATTGATTAACCCCTCAAAAGCAACATCCATTTCCCTTTGGAAATATGCCCCTACATTTTACAATATGTAGGGCATTTTCATGTATGCATAAGTATCCCACTTTGTAGTGAAGGCAGTCTTATGCCAATCCTCTTCTTTGACTAATATCTGATTGTATCCAAAGTAAAAATCAAGTAAGGAAGAACTTTGAGAGCTTAAAACCTTCTGAAGGATCTGATCCATGGAGGGAAATGGGTAATGGTCCCTCAAAGACACCTTATTAAGGTCTCTAAAGTCAACACATAGGTGCATCTCCCCATTATTCTTCCTCACAGGCACAAGGTTTACTACTCATGAGGAATGTTAATGGAGAATATGATCTTAGATTCAATCAATTTGAACAACTCTCTTCTCATGAGCTCTTCCACCTTAGGGTTGAATTGTCTTTGCTTTTGCCTTATCAATTTTGCATTATTTTCTAATTCCATGGTGTATTGGGCAAGCTTGGGTTCAAATCCTTTAAGGTCATGGTATTCCCATGCAAACACATCAGCATATTCTTGACACAAGGAAATGAAGGCAACTCTTTCTTTTGTTATGTTTACTTTTCCCAACTTAAGTAACTTGTCCTTAAAGATGACTATCTTCTCATAATGCTCTTATTTCGTTGAGATGCTTACCTTATCGCTTCTCATCTAATCATATTCATTGAAGATGATCTATAATGTCACTAACTCCTTGGGAAATTTTTTGGTCCTTAGCTACACTATTTGATCATCAAACTGATGTTACAACCTACCTTGGTTAATATGATAGAATTCTACCTCTTGCATGAGAAATCAAACAATTTGTTCATCACTATCGAAGACCTGCCAACTCACCTCATTATAAGGTATATATAGATTGTATATGACCTTGATTTATGATTGTCCTTGAGTGCCCTTGAATCCATTTAAAATGTCATATTGGACACCAATGACTTTAAGTCTATCTGCATGGTGATTGGACTCTCTTGGTATAAACCAGATATCAAATGTTAAGAAGTCATCTAAGAGGTCCCATACTTGGTTTTTTAAGCCTTCAATAGATGATTCTTGACTTCACTAACACCCCTCACTTGATACACTAGAAGCTCACTATCACCTTTCACTTTTAGAAGTTTGATGCCTTTTCTTTTTTCTTCTTGTAGCCCATGTATAAGGGCTTCATAATCTATTATGTTTGAAGTGAAACTAAATTGGAACCTTACTATTGAGTAGTAATTCTGATTTGAAAGGGAAATAAGAATTACTCCAGCCCTAATTCCATTATTTTACCTTGACCCATCAAATAACAAGGTCCATATGCCATCATGCTCTTGAGTTGGGCTTGTGAGAGTAGGAATAATAACTCCTTCAGGTATGCAGTATACCCCCTAGGCTTACTTCCTCAATGGTATTATAAGGGTCAAATCCATGGTTATCAACTACCCATTCATCAAGGAACATGTTTGAGGTGCTTTCAAGATTATCCTTAGGTTCTTGCTCACTAAAATTCTCATCCTCATCTAGTACATTGTAGTTTACATTAGAGATCCTGGGAATATAGGGTTCTAAGTGGAACCTAGAAATAGGTACGGCCCTAATAGTGACCCTAGTCTCATATCTAATCCTAAAGACCATGTATGTCTAGTCAGATCAAAGGTATCGCCCAATATTTGTAATGAAGTCCCTAGATAGGCATAGGGCAAAGTATGACGGTAGATCAAAAACCATGACATCTTGTGAGATAGTACTATTGGTGTAGGATTCTAACATAATTTTGAAATTCTTTAACATGTTATCTTTATGTAAGATCCATCTAATTGCAAGACTCCTTTCTAATTAGGCCCATACTTGAGTTATATCTTGTTATCTATGGCCTTTGGCATGATTGAGGTTGAGGCACCACTATCTATCATACAATTATGGACAAGACAATGTCCTATTATGATTGAAAATTATAATGGAGGTGGATTAACAACCTTAAGAGCTTGAATTTCACTAGGCTGACTATCATTAACATAAACTACACTCACCTTGTCAATTTGCTTCTTCATGAGAGAGTTCTTGGAGAGCTCTTGTTGGATAATGTATTTCTACCCTGGAATGAGTAGAGAATCCCACATAGGAATGCTAACATTGGATCTCTTCATGTAGTCCACAATGTTGAATGGATAATTTTCACTCTTAGGTTGCAACTTGGAAGTGAAGGCATCAATTGTTACTTGAGTAACTTGTGGAATGAATGGACTCTTCTGATTTTACCCATGTGCTTGAGATGTTTACTAAGTTGAAGAGGTCTTATTGATTGTACTTTGAGTGTCAGGTTGTTGAGTCACTTGAGGGTGTGTTGGAGAAACCTTATACTACCCCAAGTTATCATTAATCATTCTCCTTTTAGCCCTTATGTGGGTTGCCACTGAATCATCTAGCTTTGGTACATTCTACCCCAAGTTTGTTGCCACATGATGAAAGGTGTGATCTCCTTATTATAATTTTACAAAGGTGGTATTGGTAGTTGATTTGATCACATTCCTTTGTTGATTTAGAAATTTTACTAATGTCATGGTAGACATGTCACCATGAGGCATTGAAGGACCTTGTGGTGGAGAAAGCATAGTGTTATGAGCTTAAAATTTAGAAGCATACTATAGACAAGAATTCTAATATGTTTCACCATTTTTAGACATTACCATCTCATGTGATTTCCCACAGATCTAATCCTCTTATGCAATATTATTTTGTGTTGGCACCATGCCCTTGAGCTACTTACAACATTTAGGTTATAGTTGTTGTATTATCTGGCCTATGTGATTTGAAATTGGGCTTGTTAATTTGGTGGATAAGGGGGTATAATATAAGGATAAGGTGGGTATGGATCTTGATAGGGAGATTTATATGGTCTATAAGAAGTATGTTATGGCCTCTCTAAGGCCATCAACTTGTAGTTCTATGATTTTAGCAAACCTTTAATCTTTCTAAGCCTATCTAATTGGTTGCCATCAGATTGGTCTTGATTACTTGGAGTAGGCAATGGAGTAAGGGTAGGGGCAGTGGTTTGGATCTTAGTAAATAGGGTCATGAGGGGTATCAAGCAATTTTCTACCATGATGGATGTTTCATATGCCTCTGGCAATGTGGTCCCACTCATAGACTATATCTTTATAGTAACATCAAAATTTAAGGCCCTTAGGTATTATAAAAAGGCATATTTTTGTGTATTTTTGATGATGATATGGATTCTATCCCAAGTCTTTTGAAATCTATAGTTGAAATCAACCATAAATTCCTAGGGTGCCCTCTTAATTGAGGTGAGTTGCTCAACTAGTGACACATGGTCACTTCTATCTTCAAAGTGTTTATAAAGGTACTCACCATATTCATCCCAAGTGTTTATAGAGGTAGGAGTGAGACCTCTATGCCACTAAATATCATTTCCTCTCAAATAAGTTTATAAGAGTCTCATGGCTACATTTTATTGGGCGATGTTGTGTATTGAACATAAGTTTGCTATATAAGCTATGTGTTCTACAAGCATGGTGGAATTTTCCCCTATGAAATATGGAAAAATATTCAATTCAATAGCTAGTATATCATAACATTTGTTGAGGTTTAAAGGGTTACCACCATTGAAGGGTATAAATACTTGCAATGTAGGCCTTGCCATTAGGATTGGTGGACTTGTAGCAAGTTGTGTATAGAAAGAATTGGTAGAATTAATAGACTTGGGAGAATTGGGGGTGTGGGGTTTGGATTAACTTGAGGGACCATCTTTCTCCTTGTTATGTCCAATGATAATTTAGAAAACTCAATATGCTTACATTTTAAAGCTGACCTAATGAAAACTTGGTGTATGAAACTGCCTTCTAATCGTGTATTGATTATCCTTAGCCTTTCAAATATCTTCCCATGTTTTCAAGTTTTTTAAAGTAGATCTCCAATTCCATTGATATATGGTCCCACTAGGTGTTCCAAAACTATTAGGAATCTAGGTTGCACCCTTGCTGATGAGAAGATTATTCATGTCTACCTCAAACCTAGACCAACATTAGAGTGACCTATAGGTTGTGGGTTGCCTAATATAAAGGTTAAACCTCTATATTTTATTGGGATATCTCCCATAATTTTTCAATTCAACTCTTTCTAAGACCTAATCTTATTACAATGAAAAGGGAAATGAGATAGAAACTAATGAAAGAACCAATTCTAAGTGGCGATGCACCAATTGATTAGAGATCCAATCTTAATGACATCCTTTGAAATCCATTAATGAACATGATGGAAACCATGACTGATTAGAATTCTTGATGGTGTTCTAAGCATGAATGTTTCATATGAAGGTTGAGTAGAATTCTGTAACTTGAAAGGCCAAGGCCTAGATCTACACAAGATAATATTGACCTATGACATTTCAAGGACACTCCTACCTGCTAACACTTCATATAACCTACACTAGACTAACAACCTAGATTTAGGTGCATGAAAGGACCTACAAATGAAAACATAATGCATACATTATACAAATCAAACTTTCATATATCACACTAGCATTCACTAATAAATCTACAAGTGTCTTCTATTGATTTGAAAGAGCATAAGGAAATTTATGGCAGAGCTTTGCTACTCCCAGCTAAGGGATGACAAAGCAAGAGATCAATGCCTACTTAAATATAAATTTTTAAAGAGAAGAGGGAAGATTCTAGGCATGGGAGAGGCCATGAATGAGGCTAATGTGGTGTATGGATGTTACAATAGGCCCATTCCCCATCTTCAAGCATTTGCATGCCTTCAATGAGTCCACTTTAGCATTTTGGGAAGTTATGGAAGTTGTAACTCCCAAGTTTGACTTTATCTAGGCCTTAACTATGCTTAAAATATCCCAACAATCCTTCCAATGGTAGTTACACAATGCAAATGGAGTGTGGATATGTCTCTTAGAGGTATTAGGCAACCTCCCTTTAATGTGTATATAGAATGGTCCTTAAAACTACCTTAACCTATCATAATGGAATCTATTTTGAGATGTGCTTGCTTGGATGATAATTACCAATGCTTTAAAATGGTCCATCAATGCTACCATGTCATTATTTACTTGCTAGATCCTTCTAATTATAAGATAAGTAAACCTATTTTCCTGTCTTTCAATTTTTTACTCATATTCACTATTTGAATGATCTAATAGCTAAACTAGGATCTCAACTCATTATAAAAGACTTAGATCATTCTTACATTTACACTCTATGCATTGACATTGAGATCTCTCAAGTGTTCCTTATTTGTAAACACATTAGTCCTGCATGACTAGGCTATTTGAATTATTGCATAGACTGGTTATATAAGATTATATGGTAGAGCTATGTCTAGACACTTTAATGCATCATTTTGACATTAAAGGAATAAAAAAATCTTTGAATCTACCTCTCCCATAATTTGGAACTCTTGGTTAGGCCCTGCAACCCATATTATGCCTAAAACCCTATAACATGCATGTTCAAGAAGTGATCATATAGTTTCCATACCATCAAGTCTTATGAGGATGAGCCCCTCTGAGCTGGAAACATGATCCAAGTGTTCGATAAGCAATTTATGATACTTTGAATGTACTTTTCATTGAATCTCTCTAGTCATGTCACTATTAGGGTTTAAGGGAGGTTTAAGAGTGTTTAGGGGTCTTAGGTATGGTTTATGGAGATCAAAGCTTGGATATCCAAACCACTTGCTCCAAATTCAATTCAATGGACCTCCCCACCTTCTCTAAAATGTTAGACTCCCTATACAATGGCATATAAGCTATGATGAGCATTTTAAGATGCTCCTTGTGAGGAGAACATGCCTTTTGAGTGACTTATGTGTGTTTGCAGGTAGAATAGTCTATTGTAATGGCTTCTCTAGGGTTCTAAACTAGTTAAACAGAATCTAAATATTGTGATGGCCTTCCCTATTTTGATTAGAAACATTCTTACTCCCCAATTGTTCTCTGCTTCACCTTTTCATGACATAGTGATTGTGGAAGTCATAAATTAGTCTATCTATAGACCTAAATCATGAATTTTGGTCTAAATCCTAGGATTATAAGGTACTCTTACATCATCTATAACTTTAACATCACCTTAGATACCTTAGGAAGTAGCATCATTAGCTTTATTATATCATTTTCCATCCTTTGGAAGTATATAGCCATGCATTCTAATGTCTTTGCCTATATGCTTGTTGAACCAGTCATGGAGGTCACCTTGATGACTATTGGAGGACCTGTTTATATGCTTATGGACTCATTTCTCCTCCTAAAACTCATTTTGTACACAAATACTCCCAATATCCTTGTTTTTGAGCTCAAATTAGCACTTTTAGGCCCATTCTATACAGTTTAACCCCTACATGTGCCAACCAGTGGGTCACTATGATTCTCAAAGGACTTTAGAAGACATTAAAGGTCATTTCATAGTCAAATTATCTCATCTAGATGGTTTTGAGGCTAAACTCCACCATCAAGCCATTTATAGGGTTTCTGCAAGGTTTAAGACATCCACCATATTAATTATGGTTCATGGAGTATGAATGTCTAACATAGGAACAAATGACATGAATGTTTACGGTACTGACCTCATCATCTTCCATTAATGGTATGGGTTCCCATGTAAAGGGTGCTTAGATATATGAGTGTTAGAAAGTGGCATTAGGGTTGTTTGTAAGAAATTTTGAGTGCTTATTTTCTTAATGTTCATTCATAAAGGTTAGCCTTTAACTTTCAGCCAATCCTTCATGAATTTTTGGTCCATATGGAGACTTAAACTTCCCTAGGAGCTTTGGCCATGATCATGCATGTGGTGGAGTGGGTGAGCATTTGAAGATGGTATTCAAATAGCCTATGTGTATGTTAACTGGCTTGAGCAGGGTTTGAAGACACTTTGATCAAATTCCTCACCTCTTGGCACTTGAAACCTTCTTTTCAAGTCTAAAACATCCTCATACACTTTAAATTGGCCATTCAACTTGTTAAAATATCTTTAAGTAACCTCAAGATGGCACTAGGGTCTATGAACAGGCCTATATGTTTGATTGTGTTAGCTTATCTCCAAGGCTATTATCTATAGATATGCATATTAGACATTTGGAATAGGTTTAATAACCCTTAACAATCATCCCTCATTGAAAAAAAACCTTTTGGGGTTCCCAAACTACCTACAGACCCTTCATGGCATGAATGTACCCTTTCAACCCACAAATAATAGTCACAGATGGGGATTGGTCTAAGATAAAATAGTGGCTATACCCAATATTTTTCTAGCCTAATTGAATACATGAGTGCCTTTAATGGGTCATGGTGACCATTTTTACTAATTTTTAGGCCTTGGCCATGCCTATAAGGGCCTCAGATGACCATTTTGGCTCAGACTGGCAATTTAAATGCCTATTGACTGTGTGCTTTAATATGAATATTTTGAGTATGGCCTTCTCATGATTGTTTATTTAGGTATTTTTTACCATGTATATTTATTTCATTTTTTTAGGTTCATTATCATGCTTAGATGATGGTTTTATAACACTCCTTTCTTTGCATACCTTACCCTCCTCATGCTTAGGGCTCAAATCTGCATATGCATGGGTGGTTCTAAGCTTGCTTGGGTGTTACCTTGCCTTCTTAATGGTAATAAACATCAAGTGTTGATCTCTTCAATAGTATTAACTTTATATTTCTTGTATGGACCTTGCCTTTTATCTTAGGCAAGATGATGACACTGATATAGATCAATGATATCACATGTATCCTCTTATCAGTATGACTGTCTATAGGAACTTGATTACCAGGCCTATATAAGGAGAAGGTGGTTTGTATAGTGTTTAAAAATCATGTATCAGTATCTTTATCAACATTCACTTCTTATATATTCACATTCCTTTATACTCATACCAATACTCATGCCTTGAATAGTTTGTAGAGTGTCTCCTAGGGACTCTGCTACAGTAAGCCCAAAAGGGTTGGTTATAGGTGCACATTTGCATTCTCAATTCACTATATGACCATATAGGTCAAACACCCTATGGTTTCATTATTTATAATGTTTATATAGAATTATTAGGGTATATTGACATGATCTAACCATGGAAGGAATGGTAGATGAATGGAAGAGGGTGGTAATGGAGATATATGGAGTGTGGTGCATGAAGACAAGAGTAACACAGTGTAAATGGTAGTGACAACATAGTGAAATAACGAGAGTATGAAAATGATATGAAATGGGAGGTAAAAACCTCTCTAAGACCAGCCACATGGACCTTTTAGACATTTATACACATACCTAAGCAAACATGGAATTTTGGAGGCAGATATGCAGCGTACACAATCTTAATTTGGAACCTTAGAAATTTAGAAAAACCTTAACTTTTACAAAATCCCTTAAACTTTTCTAAAAGGGATTGTGTGGGTTTGTAGACCAAGGAGATGGTTTATAGGCCTGTGATGCACCATGAAGGTTTAAAATTTTATTTTCAATGGCATGAGGATGATCCACCATCAATTTAACTTCTCTTTCCATGTTTTTGAGTTACCTTTGGAGCTCTATAGATGCCATTGGGCTACATAAAGTGGTTCTAAAGTATGCACAAACCCCTTGTCCTTGAGATGTTTTCTATGGTGAAAAATGGTCATTAGACCTCCAACCTGAGCAAGGAGGCATTTAAACTTTGAAACATTTTTGTAAACTCTTAAACCTAGCTAACAACTTCTGATGAATACATCAAACCTCTGCCCATTACACAGACTTGTCTACAGATCAGACATAGGATCTAGTTGTGAAGGTCTACTAAATATGTGAGATCACATGTGTGATTCAAGTGATGAAAATTCTATGGAAGGATCTTTCAATACCCAAGGAAATAACATCCATTATGGGTTTGAGTAGACAGATCAAAAATCCCTAAAAACCGTTCAAACAAACTTGGCCTATGTAGATGAGAAGGGAAACCAAATTCCTTAAATTCTTAAGGAAATTTCATAAAGTTCATGAGACCAATATCTATACAAATTCCCATGGGTGGAATCTACCTGAGTGTAGTTTCTCTAGTTATGAATTTGGGCCCTCATTTTTCTCCTCTGTGTGGTACAAGCATAAACCTAAGGAGCTCCCTGAGTCTACCAATGGGATCGAGGGAGAGATGGGATGGTTTTGAGATCTCATGACACTAACAAACACAATTTTTTTTCCATTTGACCTTGCTAACCTCCCTCTATAAAAACATGACTCCATCTGAGTTGTTTCATACTATACGGATCTATACTACTTAATAAACCTCTGCAACTTGCCATTTTATCTATAATTCTCCTTATTTTAGACCTAAAACATCATGTTTAGGTGTTGTGGAGGTAAAATAGGAGTCATATGGTACTTTGAAGATGATGGTACGAATTGAGCGAGTTGAAAAGTCACCATTTGAAATGTGTGGGGTCCATTTGGGAGGAAAGAGGTGTTGCCTATGTTGTTAGTGGATTCAATGAGGTATGAAATAGTCTAATGGTGGCTTGATGAGGTTTATGAAGTCCATTAGAGGCATGTGAGGTGACTTCATGGTCTATCAAGGCCAAACTGGGTCTTACTATGATGAAAAAAAGTTGACTTTGCACACATATATGACCTTAAAAGGGTATGTCAATTGAATTATCATGCCAATACCTATAAAAAGACATGTATTACTTATGAGAAACCTCAAATTAACCTTAAGACACCTTCCATGATGTTCTTTGAAAGCTTGAAAACAAACATACCTCATGTTATCAGATAGAACCAATATGTTTATAAGTCTTTATCAAATTGCCTCCTTAGTCCACCTTCAACATGGCATCTTTTGACTGTTGAGCCTCCCTCAAAGTGATCAAGGACCATCCAAGCATGTTTGAATATCATGAAAACACTTGACTCAAGCTGGAATGAGGTACAAAGACATATAAATACTGATAAGGAAAAAATTTAGCATGATAGGACCATGAACTATTTAAACAACCCCAAAAAACTCATAATATGAATGACAACCATAGTGTCAGTGATGAATCAGGATTCAAGGCATTATATTGACCCATTTTCTAGGTCTATGACTAGAAAGTGGTCAACAATCAACTCACCCAACTTAGCCAATAGCTAGTCCACTTTGAATCTACTCTTAACATTTCATCCATTAGTCCAAAATCCAATATGGTCTTACAACCACAACAAAACCAACAGTCCAAACATATTATAACATTTCCCCTCTAAGGGAACTTATCTATTAATGACCCAAGTGTGTCCAATTCTAATAACAACTTGATTAGGTTATGCCATGATCCCCTTCCTAAGCACAATCAAATATGTTCACTTTCAAAGCAAGATCACGATAGTCAATTGATTATCAACATTTTTGTTGAATCACCCATATTTGACCAAACCCTAACCATTATTGTTCCACCTTTATTTTATGAATGGACTCTATTTGACATAGGACCCATCTTCAATGAGACCATCTTTGAAAGGCCCATTATTATTGTGTAACAACCCATTATTCATCCATTGCCAAACATTCCCCATTTTATAAAAAAAATTCATCCCAAATCCTTCATTTTCAAGTGAAAGGTAAACAAGGAAATTATGGAAAACTCAATCTAAAAATCCCTATTTTCATCTACATTTACATAAAAAATAGGTTTTATTTTAGAACCAACATTATTTTCAGCATCAAAATTAGAATCAGGGTCCATTATAGAGCTAATATTAGATTCAGTATTAAAATTAGAATCAACATAAGTCTCAACATTGGATTGAAATCCCCTTGAGTTAGAATTAGCTTCAAAATCAAAATATCTTAGTGGTTATTATGACATTGGATATACACTTTTACTAGATCCACTTAAGCCAAAAATCAGTTATAAAATTAGCATACCTTTGTAGATGTTATGACATCAGGGACACACTCCTTGTAAATCCAATTGAAAACATTTATTTTCCTTTCATAATTATTGAAGTTTTTTTTTAAAAAAATCAACACAAGTTATCCTAGTAGACTTTATGATGATTATGTTGCCTTTTACCCTTACATTGACTTTACACATGCCTTTAACATTAACTACCCTAGCCATTATATTTACATTCCACTGCCCAGATTTATCAATTGGGTTTGATAGAATCACACACTATTGAACTTATTCCATGGAAACATATAAGTGGTATAATTTATAGGGATTTAAAACAACATTCATATAGAATAACAAGCTCTTCGTGAAACCTTGTTTGAGGCATTAAGAGACAATCAAAGTCTAAACTCAACATCTTCTAGTGAAACCTTTTTTGAGACATTAGATGATAATTAGAATAAAAATTAGAATCCATTAGTGAAACATTGTTTAATATGCTAAGGTATAATCAAAATTAATTATCAACATCCCTAAGTGAAACCTTATTCAAGGTGTTATTAGACAATCATAATTATAATAATAAAAAAGACTTTGTTAGTGAAAAGCTCTTTGAAGCATTAATAGTTAATCCAATTAGTTCATCATTACTTGATGAATCCATTATATAAGTCAATATCATCATAGGTGATAATCTATAGCATATTCAAATTTTAGCATCTCTTAGGTCTAAAAAGCAAAAAAAAAAATTGGCCTTATTGAGAGAATTTTT
This sequence comes from Torreya grandis, assembly GCA_037957365.1. Taxonomy (NCBI): domain Eukaryota; kingdom Viridiplantae; phylum Streptophyta; class Pinopsida; order Cupressales; family Taxaceae; genus Torreya; species Torreya grandis. The sequence goes on along the minus strand of JARHVA010001447.1, from coordinate 1,995,035 downwards.
AGAGGTCTTTGGCCCAACCAAAACCAAAATTATGTTGAATCCAAAATCAAAAATAATGTGTGTGAATAAAAATACTAATCTTTATTTATTCCCCAACAATTTTACATTTCATTGTGATCTTATTATTCATTTAAATCCTATATTACATTACCAAATCAAATCATTTATCCATTGCCTAGCCTCATTTACCTTTCCTGACATCACTCTTTTTCTGGAGGCTACGAAGACATATTGTATAGAGGTTTGGAGGAAGCAAAATCAACAACCAAAGAAGATCTTGATAGTATATATATAGTTCACATAAATAATATGATTTAGATAGAGATACTATTTCTTTCAGGTATTGGTTAGATAATAAAGAGTCCACATTATGCATCTTGTAATCCTCTAATGAGTTGAGATGCTAAAAAATCAATTAAAACTATTTAAAAAATTAAAAGAGAGATAAAAATTCATCTAATGGTCAAAACTATGATTTTGGTGCCTCAAGTAAGTACCATGATGAAAACCATGTATCTAGCATCATGCATAAATAATTTATTGTTTACAAGTACCTTGACAATTGGAGGCAACCCTACTCACATGGAAAATGATTCCATTCTAGCCATTTTGGTCATTCAATCCTATTCATCCCAGCACATATTATTGTGATTATTAGTATTCCCATCATAATTGTGCTACAAAAGAAGAAGGTATATTAAAACCTATTTGGGAAACATTTTGGCATATTACTTGCACGTCACTTTGACATCTGGATACATTTGGTTCTCATGTGACATGGTCCTTGGAGACTCCTAGTCCTTTCCCTCATTGTCATCCATTATTATCCAACATTATCCATTAATCCTTCATTCCTTATTATCTCCCATTTTGGTTGAACTACAATGGCTTGAGTTCCATTCAAACTATATAAGAAACATTCAGTTTTTGAGGTAATTTCAACCACCCTTATTCCATGATCTTGTCATTTTTAAGCATTTTAAGCCACACTCTCACTCTTTTGCGAGTTATCCATTTGAACCCCTACCCAATGTTACTTTTAAATTTTTTATATGGTTCCATTATCCATTCTTTATATCCCCTTATACATATTATTTGACAAATATCCCTGTAAGTATATTATTCCAAAAACCCAAAAACATTCCAAAACATTCCAAAAAATCTTAAAAATTAAAAAAAGGATTTAAAATCTCCATGAGAGATAAAAAGTCATAAATTCCTAAATTTTTTTAAAAGGCTTAAATTCCTCAATAGAGATATAAAACTACAAAATTCAAAAATAATTGTCTTGTCCTAAATCTAGTCAACAATCCTTAACTCCAATCAAGTCCTAAAACATTATTAGGACATATCCTTCCTAAATCTTCCCTGTTTAGGGAAAATTAGATTAATATAGTCCAAGGTCGTATCTTCCACCCTATTTGTGGTAGGTCAAGATCACAACTTATTTTGATATATCTTATCCCCATTACATTCCTTTACATGTATCCTTGTTTGGGGGAACCATCCAATTATCATTCTCATTGATCCTTCACATGTGGATTTTGACTTGGATAAACAACGAGATGTTTTCTGTTACTTTTATTTTCAAACTTGTGTGTGTGTGTGATTTTTTACTTGTTTTTTTTATTTCATGGTTGTTTATTTGACTTATTACATTGTGCCAATAGGGTCATCATCATGGTGCTTTCTATCACACAATTATACCTGAGTCTATTTATTGACATATATCAACATCATCATCATGGTATTTATCATTGGTGCATTGTTGTCAATTATCTATTGGATCAGGGGTTAGTCTTGTGCACATTATGTCCTGATCATCATTATGTTTTATATCATGGTGCATATCATCATGTGTTACATCAAAAATCAAGTATTGGAGGTCTAACACGTGATGTTACAACAAAATTCTCCTTGCCTACCAATCTAAACATAAACAACTGAACAACATGGTTAATCTATATGCTAATCATGAAACATATACAAATGAGTGTATACAAAAATTCATAATCAATTTACATAAATTTAATCAAATATTATCATCATCATCTATTCCAACATTTTCATTCTTTATCACTTTTCTCCTGCTTTCTAGGAGAATTACATTTGCACGAGGTTCATTTTTGGACTTTGTAGGCAACACTTAGATACATGACATATATAAGGTCAACTCATCCACCATTATTCTCATTTATTTACCTCATTCCATTTTTTTTCTTCTTTAGAGAATTACATTGGCTTGAGGTCCATTTAGACTATGTAGACAATGCTCAATTACATTCAATTTTTGAGGTCAGCTCGGCCACCATTATCTCATTATTTTTCAATCATTATTGTTTTCTTCCAATCATCTCTGTCATCACTTTGTGCATCCTTATGTTCCTATATTTTTTTGGATTCTTCTTCTTTTGAAAATTCATTGTACCATCTACACTTGCATTTTTACCCATTCATCTTTAATTTATCTAATGTGGTACATCTTTGAGCTATGATTTCCAATAAACCAATGATTACTCAATCAATTTGTTAAAATAATGATCTATCATACATGGGAAAACTAATTAGATCTATCAATGATAAAATGCACCGTGTTGGAGAAAATCATTAATCAATCAATCCCCCTTTTTGGAAAAATTCAATTATTCAGTCTTTCTTCTAGTTCTAAGCCTACAAATTTCACCCTTTTTGGGGCAAGTCAAAGTGTGTTTCTTATATTTATATGCATCCTTCCTAATCTCCCCTCTTGGGGTAAATGATTTTTCTACTCTATCATCATTAGATATTTGTGCATATATTAGCTCAAGTGGGTTGATTTTATCCACATGTTAATTTATTCCATTCTTGATTCCTCTTTTTTTCAAGAGCCTATTTGCATCCTTTGTTCCCACATGACCTCTTAAGGGGCATCATGGATCACTAATTATTTTTTCATCTAATTTTTCAACTTATTCTTAATAATGTTTTCATTCTTTGAAAAGACATTACTTCATATGTGTCTCGAAACATTTTTAACAAGAAAAAAATGTAGACATTTCATTTTCATCACATTCATGTCAAAAAAATTATTGGAATGACTTTATATAATAACACACAAATCTATTTGAAAATCATAAATTAAGCCAATTATTTGAAAAAATATTGACTTTATATAAAATTACAACACATCCCTAATTAGGGCAATGCATTCTATCGAAGCATTTAAATTTAACATCAATATCTCGAATCAAATTGATCCTTCGAAAGTGTTATTATAGGATTATTAAATAAATATTTGATTATAAAAATAACATTACAAAAGGCCACTATTCTTCTAATTAAGTCTTAATCCTACTTAATCAGCCTAGTCTTCTTTTAATAAAAAATTTCATGGATTTATAATTATTTATTTTCTAAATGCACAAATTGAATTATTGCCTCACCTAAGGTGATATCATCATACCAAGTGTATAAGTCAGATATTTTACATGCCTCTTACACACTCTTCCTCTTAAACCCCTCTTAAACACTCAAAGAGGGGTCATGTTTTGAATCTCTTACATTTATATGACATATTCCATCCCTTTTCTTCTACATTCCATCTACCTCATTTATGAGAATAGATGACTAATATTAGACCCTTGATCTTCATATCAATATGGACAATCGACAATCATATTCCAACTCTATAAATGAAAGGGTATTCACACTCTTTCAACATGACCAACTAGTGCAGCTAAGCTCTACCAAATTTTAAGTCCATCACTTAACAATTATTCACCATTCTCATGTCAATTCTCAAGCCAACCAAGTGTAGACAAGGGGAGATTTTTCCCACATATGGATTTGACATTGAAAAATACCTCTAGCTCTATACGCTGAGTACATACCTTTTCATATCGACAAACAAAGGAAGTCTTCCCAAAAAGGTATAAAATTTTGTGTTTTGTATTATATTTAATTCATCATTTTCATATTCTTGATCAAACCTATTGGGTATGCTTGGAATGTTATGGTATTTTAATTATTTTAATTTGCATTCACTAATAGTGATATAACCTTATTTTTATCCCTAATATGCACCTACTCTCTAGGCACATCACCATTAAACTGTTTCGATTCTGATTTAAAATCCATGATAAGAGAAATGGTTGATTAGTTGACTACTACAATTTTTAGAATCAATAGTGACCTGGGAGTGCAAAAAATGATCTAAGGTATGGAGAACATTTTTCTAATATTTTTAATCTATTCATATAAAAACCAAGTTGATCTTAAATAGATATTTTTGGTGGATAAATGTGGCTAAGATAGTGCAGGGGTAGACTAATAGAGGGAAAGTGTGCTTAAGAATTAGATATATTTACATTGTCTAAATATGTCAAATTTATGTTTTCAAAGTGTCAAAGAGTAAATTTAAGTGTCTAAAAATTCTATTTTGCTTACCATTATCTTATCTATACACATTACTATTTGTGATATTACTATGTTTGGTGCCTATGTTTCCATGGTCCTTACTATACATATATGAGGGCACACTAGTTATATGTGCTTAATTATTTTATTTATATCCATGAGGGTAACACTTGTTACATTAGGGAATGTAATTTGTCCTTTCCTTTATACATTGGTACATGTTATTTATTCCTTACTCCATTGAGGCATGCTAGTTGTGCCTACCTTGCTTCTTCATTATGGGAATCACATCCTTCCATATCATCTTGAGTTATTATGATGATACATATATTTATATATGAAGCATTAATTAGGGAATATTATTTTCCCCATTATATTTAATCCTTATATGAGGATGCACAATCTCCTATTTTGAGCATTACATGATATTATCACATTAGTTGTCCCTATCTCATATTATAGCTAAAGTACGATATGTCATTTCATTCATCCCCTCTAGTATTTCATCCTCATAGTTGGATGCACACATTTATATTGAGCTTTGAAAGATGATATTTGATGATGGTTGCATTTTATATATATTTATATAATTATATTATATGATGTTTACATGTGATTTGTATGATTTTCATGCACTTTTAATGCTTCAACTATTTACATTTTACAACACATGATACAATTAGATATTTATTCTTAGATGAGTAATTAAAACATAGGTTTTTCAAATACCTTGACTTAAAATAGGGGCATATATCCAAATATTTTATGCATAATTTTAATATTGAGAAAAAGTATTGAGTAAATGAAATTTGAGTGAACTTGAGTGAACTAAGAGTATTAGAAGTAATCCATTTGTCTATTTCTTTATTTAATAAGTGGATTGGGATGTGATAACCCCCAAATAAGTTATAACTATGTCTATGATTTTTTTTAAACAAAATTATTGGAATATAATTTGATTTTACAACAACATGATTAGAATACCACCAGGGGTAATCATTCCTATGTTCACCTTTTAATTTACATTTTTGAAACTTAGTATTTTTTTCACAATGATATGATATTGACTATTTGTTGTGATTGGCTAGTGTTTTTAGGTATGTTTTCCTTTAAAATATACAAAAAATTCATGTGGATAGAAACCATCTCAAGTATCATTTGATTCAGCCATCCTTTCCTAGGTTATTCAAGGTAAGTTTTTCAATTTATCATTATTACACTTTTAATCATAAATAAAATCTATCACATGCAAACATAAAATTAGGAATACTATTTAGACACCCAAATTTGATACAAATCTATTTTTAAATAACATATTTTACCCATTTTACAAACTTGGTCTACTTGTGTATATTGGATATTTTTATTAAACTTCTTACCCCACACTATTCTCTCTTAAGCCTTATGCATTCTATATGTCTTCAAAATTAATCCATTTTATCTTTTAAGTATTATCAAAATATTATATAAGATACTTACAACCATCTTGGATATTCATCCCCTATGTTTTTGTGGGTATTCCTTCCTTGGCCTAATTCCCCATACCTTTGATTTTGAATATCACTATTTTATATAGTTAGCCATTGCATATACCGTGTCCTAAATATATTTATATATTAAAATAATTCATAGTCATTTACCAGTTAGTAATCAAATGAAGGGCCTTCCAAAATTTAGTGACATCAACTGATCCCTATTATTTTCTACAGTTGATAATGAGCCTACACATTGAGCCACTTGGCCATTATTTATTTGAAGTTATTGTGCCATCATACACTTGTACCAAATGAAGGTTTATGTGAATATTCATGTATTTTTATCATCACTTTTACATAAGAGGCGGTTGAAACCCTTACTCAATATTTTATTTACACTACACAATAACTATGTGGGATTTGATTCTACCATACATGAGTAGTGATGCAGAGCCCTTTTTCATACTCTACAATATTCAACCTCTAACACCTATAAAACAAATATTTGCCTTGAATATGTTCAGTCTTTATCCAATGCCAATTTGAAACCTTGGCTTCATGTCATTATCTTCAAGGCCTATTCTTTAGTTTCTTTGATTGCACTTACTCTATCTTTAGAATCCTTTTAAATTCCTCCTATCATTTGTTCATATCATACTATTCACGTTATATCTCCCTTGCAACCTTCTCTTACACTAGTCTATAGTTACTTTGTCTAAATCCCTTGGAATATTGAACCAAACCTTTTGAATTTACTCTTCATCATAGATAGTCCTATTCAATCTTAAAAAATAGTTTCAACCCCATTAACCCTTCTTACAATCTCAAATCTTCACTACACTCCACATACCCACAACCTCACATCACAGCTTGTAGCCTTTTTTGGACTAATCTAATTGGTAAAGTCAAGTAAAACAAGAAATAAAAAAACTAGATGCATATTATACAACCCTTTATCACTTTACACCTATCTATGAAGTTTCAATATTCAACTCCTCTAGATACCATTTCTAACATTGGTATAAACCTAATTAGGTCTCTAGGTTATTTGCTTACACATAGTCTTCAAAAATACATACACAAGGTATCGTACTATGCCAAAACCTTATCAATCACTTTTCCCATGATAATATCTATCAGACTACCAAGTTTGAGCAAATTTCTATGGTTTAAACGTTTTGTATTTCACTTTTTGTATTCTAACCCTAGTTTAAGGTTTCCTGCATTTATACAAGCCCGAGAGGGCTCTAAAGGGATTTTAATGAATATTATGGAGTTTCAAACCATAAAAATACATGGATGAGGTATATTTATCCTAATTAAAACTTTTACATTGCTTAAATGTGCTTGATGACCTTTTAAATGCCTTTTAATCATTGATTCTACTATGCATGATTGACACAGTCTGCCTGTTATAATAGAATATAGGATTTTCAATGCATGATTCCTTAAATATGGTCTTGTAAAGTTACTCCAAGGTTATAATCCTTTATAAATTATTCCAATACCATCCACTTCTCTTGATCAATTTTTATTCACCTTCAAACAACCTTCAGTCCATGATATTCACAGGGTTTTATAACGTAATTGCCTATAACAAAATAACACAGGATTATGAGAGTTTGTTGGCTTATCTAAGGCTCTTGGAACATATTTATATGGTTCTCCTACATCATTTTATCCTTAATAATATCACATCAACCTTTATTTATTTCATGGTTCAATTATATAAATAGGGTTCTTATCTTTGTCTTGTCACACAAAACAAAGTTTTAAAACTTCAGCCCTTGTTCCTATTTATTTCAAACATATACACATAGGAAACATACTTAAAACTTTTTGATGCCTCTTATAGACATTTTTGACATGCATTTATTCTTGGTTTTCATAATGAACACGAAATTTTAACGTGGTTACTAATCTTGACAAACTACACTACAAAATAATTGTATTCAAGGGCTCAAAGAATTCAATGTATCCACTTAAAATCACAAAGACAATTAATATGAAAAGATAGAATAGTTTACTTCAAACATTCAATATTTATTGACTTCATTTATGAATATATATAACTCTATCTTTTTAGACATATTATAGAGGCTTTGATCTTCTTCATTCATGTTCTTTTCCATACCTCTACCCCTCTAAAACTCCTAATTGATTATTATAAACTAAATAATAGCCCATAAAAACTTATCACTATGATACTATCACCTATTACACACCAAAACTCATTCAAATACAAGAAAAACTACCTTTCTAACTAACTACTCCCTCTTAGTAACTAACTCCCATGTGGACAATTTTTTTAACAATCTTGATTTGTCACTTTCCACATGGCGTATATGTAACACACCTTATATAAACCTTATTATACACATTTAAGACCTTATGACAACATGAAATTTCTTTAAGCATACCAAAATTGCTTCAAAACACACTAACATAGTTTAAATTTTCAAAATAGTGTTTTGTCAAAAAAAGTTCCCAAAGCCAACAACACCCAACACCAACCTACTTAGTGACTCTTAAAGACTCAATTGCCTTCTAAGGAATGTTTTATTACCTAATACACATATACATCACCTAAATACTTCCCTCATGATTGAATTATTGATATGTTGTTTAATTCCTTTGCATCATACTCCTAAGGAAGTAAGAAATTGAGCTCCAATACCTTTTGCACTTTTCTTTCGTGTCTTCCAATTCATGATCCTTGGGTCATCCCTTACTTCTTTTGTTCTACCATACTTAATCTAATCCCCTTTATGTTCATGTTTTCCTTGGTCAAAGACCATTCTTCTCACATGCTTGCACTACTTTTTTGCATCAACATACACTTATTATGCACTCCTTTATTCTTTGACTCTATCACGTGGGTTGATCATACCCTAAAACACTGTTGCACCTATACTTTCACCTTCTTATAAAATGGTATTCATGCTTTCAATAAAAACATAACAATTTCTTACTTACCTACTTAAACATGTTTCATTACTTTCAAAATTTCTCTCTCTTCATGTCCTTGGTCTTCCACTAAGAGGTCTTCAATTGCTGCAACATACACTTGATCTTTATTATCCACCACTTCATCATCCAATGCTCTCTTCAAGGCTACAAATTTTTCCTCTAATTTCTCACTGCTTTCATATAAAAACTTGCAATTACATTGCTAAGATTATTCAACCAATTGTACTTCATTCTCTAAGCCTTCCAATAGGCCTTCAAACAAACATTCTTCTTCTTTGTCCTTCCCTTCATCTAGTTGGATACAACTCTCTTCCTTTTGCTCACTCAACTTCATCACCTTCTCTTCAAATTGCTTCTCATCCACTTTTTCACTTTGTTGCTCTCTCTTTCTATACCTCTTTATCTCCCATTTGAATTGATTGTAAAGTAATCTCTTCTACTTATTTTCCTCTTCCTTGCCTTGCATTCTTATTTTCTTCATTTATTGATTGATTGGCCACTTGAGTGGATTATTCCTCATGACCCATCTAAAGTCTGGGTTCTCACTTTCTCTCAACTACTCTATATTGACTAGCAGATCATCTAATTATTGTCTCACCTCTTGCATTTCCTTCTCCATCTCTCTCTTCTTCTTCTCCTTGTGGTATATTTCATCAAATTTACCCTTTGTTATTCTTTCTCTATCTTTCCTTATCCTATCTATGATTCTCTCAATACCTTGGTCTCATATGGACCTATCCTCTCTAACAAGTCTTCCCTCACTTGCCACATCATGACCTCTCACTGGGTCTCTCTCTCAATCGCTCACGACCTCTCACTGGTCTATCTTCTCTTCTTGTCCTTTATCTAGGACTTCTTCTCTCTCTCTTGAGCTTCTCACCAGCTCTCTCATTCATCAAGCCTTCATTGGCTTCAGGGTTGGTTACCTATTTCTCTTACCTTCATTCACAATCTCAATGCTATCTCATGAACACATCAAATGAAAACTTAAATGAATCATATACCTTTTATGTTTGCTAGTTTAACTTAAATACTTCTCAAATAAAATCCTACTCTGATACCAAATGATGCATATCCCTTTTTCATACTCTACAATATTTAACCTCTAACACCTACAAAATAAATATTTGCCTTGAATTTGTTCAGTCTTTCTCCAATGCCAACTTGCAACCTTGGTTTCATGTCATTATATTCAAGCCTATTATTTAGGTTATTTTATTTCACTTACTTTGTCTTTAGAATCCTTTTAAATTCCTCATACCATTTGTTCATATCATACTATTCACCTTATATCTCCTTTGCAACCTTCTCTTGCCCTACTCCACACTAATCTATAGTTCCTTTGTCCAAATCCCTTGGAATCTTGAACTATGCCTTCTAAAATTACTCTTTATTATTGATAGTCTTATTCAATCTTACAAACTAGTCTCAACCCCATTCAACCCTTCTTACAATCTCAAATCTTCACTAGACTCCACATACCACAACCTCACATCACAACTTGTAGCCTTTTTTTTTTACTAATATGACTAATAAGATCAAGTACAACACCATATCCAAAACTCAAATACATATTCTACCACCCTTTATCACTTTAAACCTCTCTGTGAATTTTCACTATTCAACTCCTTTTCTAGATGTTATTTTCAACATTGGTATAGACCTAATTAGGTCTTTAGGTTATTTACTTATACACAATCTTCAAAAATACATACATAAGGTACCATACTATACCAAAACTTTCTCAATCACTTTTCCCATGCTAATATCTATCAAACTACCAATTTTGAGCAACTTTACATAGTTTAAACATTTTGTATCTCACTTTTTGTATTCTAACCCTAGTTTAGGGTTTTTTGCATCAGTACAGGCCCGAGAGGGATATAAAGGGATTTTAATGAATATTGTGGAGTTTAAAATGATCTTAAGACCTGGATAATGTCTATTTATCTTACTTATAACTTCCCCTACCTTAAATTCCCTTTATAACCTTCTAAACATGTTCTAATCATTGATTCTACTATGCATGATTGACACAGTTTGTCTGTTACCATAGAATACAAGATTTTCAATGCATGATTCCATACCTATGGTCTTGTCACGTTAATCTAGGGTAATAATCCTTAATAAATTATTCCAATACCATCCACTTCTCTTGATCAATGTTTGTTCACCTTTAAACAACCTTTAATCCATGACATTCATAGGGTTTTATAACACAATTGCCTATAACAAAACAACACAAGATTATGAGAGTATGTTGGCTTATCTAAGGTTCTTGGAAAATATTTATATGGTTCTCATCCATCAAATTATCCTTAATAATATCATAATAACCTTCATTTCTTTCATGGTTCAATCATACAAATAGAGTTCTTATCTCTGTCTTGCCACACAGAACACAGTTTGTAAACTTCAGCCCCTGTTCTTATTTGTTTCATACATGATCACATAGGAAACATAATTAAAATTAGTTTATATCTATTATATAACTTTTTAACACTCATGTATACTCCATTATAAAGTTTCAAACCTCATTAGTTTCCTAGCTTTCATAATGAACACAAAATTTTAACACAGTTACCAATCTTGAGAAACTACACTACAGAATACTTATTTTCAAGGGCTCAAAGAATTAAATGTATCCATTTATAGTCACAAAGACAATCAATATGAAAAAATATACTATTTTACTTCAAACATTCAATATTTATTGACTTCAATTATCAATATATACAATTCTATCTTTTTAGACATATTACAGAGGCTTCAGACTTCTTCATTCCTATTTTGTTTCATACCTTTGCCCATCAAAAACTCGTAATTGATTCTTATAAATTATTTACTAACCCCTACCAACTTCTCCCTATTATAATATCACATATTACACACCAAAACTCATTCAAATATAATAAAAACTACCTTCCTAACTAATTACTCCCTCTTGGTAACTAACTCCCATTTGGACAATTTGTTTTGCCATCTTGATTTGTCACTTTCCACATGGAATATACATAACACACCTTATATAAACCTTCCTATACACATTTAAGACCTTATTATAACATGACATTTCTTTACACACACCGAAATTGCTTCAAAACACACTAACATAGTTTAAATTTTCAAAATAGTGTGTTGGCAGGGAAAGTTCCCAAAGCCAACAACACCCAATACCAACCTACCTACTGACTCCTAAAGACTCAATTACCTTATAAGGAATGTTTTAAGACCTAAGACACCTATACATCACCTAAATACTTCCCTCATGATTGAATGATCGATATGTTGTTTGATGCCCCTACATCAATTAGTTACAAGTCCCTTGAGGTTGCCTGACCTAACTTATTATATCCATTTTATTTTATAGATATATTATATAAAACTAGGTAAAGAGAGGAAGAAAGAAATAAATTTAGACATTATTCCCACTAATTCAAATAAGTGCAAGCAAAAGGCTATACAACATCAAAATGAGAACTTGCACACAAAAATTCTAAATATAAAAAGGTGCAAAATACATATTCAACATTACAAAAAAAAAAAAATTGTCATAGTAGATGGACCAATTTGATGAACATATTCATTAGAATTAGAGTAGGTTTTAAATCTATCATTTGGTAGTGAGTATTCTATATTTTACATAGATATGATATACCACTTCTAAAACATAATTACACTCTCATAAATCTTGATATTATGCCAAGCTGTGAAAATTTCATAACATTCACTATTTATTTTAGTAATCTATTATTTAATTTTTTTATTTATTCTTATTTACTACTTTCATCACCTAAGGTAGATCTGATTTATTGTTTTAAACTACTATACTCTAGAGTTAGATCTATGTGATAGTTTTATCTATTTTGCATATTATATTTCCCAATGCACATAGTTTAATTATAATAACTAATAAAATCTTTCCTTGGGCTTCATCAAATGCTTATTCAGGTGCTTGCTCAGGGTCATCTTCCTATAACTCTTTGAGCACCACCCTTATACTTACTATTTATTTAACAAAGGTCTCAATAATAAGGTCAAGTTTGGATGCATTCCTTCCACATGAAATGGGTAAGTATTTGATGGTCAATGGGCATTTCATATCGATTCTATCCTAGTTGTCCTGAAATATTTCCTTCAAGGAAGCCTTTAATTGATGATACACAAGGTGTTTTGGATTTTTAATGTTTTGAATTTCATGATCCTTCAACATGTTTTTTTAATTTTAGCCTATACCAATCTTCTAACAAGTTTTGTTCATGACACCTAAGGTTGATTTATTGATGACCCTGATATTACTTTGTTGGTTTTTTGCATCTTTGAGATAAAACCCAAAATGTTGAGTGACTTGGTAGCTCATGATGTTGGATATGCATGTTTTCAACACAACTAGTGTAAAATAAAACTTGATAGCTATACATGTAAATACCCAAATTTGGAACAAACCCCTTATTCCTATATTTTTTCTAAATTTAACTTAGTTGAAAAACTTGTACATTTTAACCCACAATTAGGATGGACCCAACACTACATAAGTATATGTTTGGACCATAGAGATTAAAATTACCTTAACACTTATCTAAAAGGTATAAATTAGTATTATTTTATTGCATTTTTCCATTAGCAATCCCTAACTCAAAAATTGAGTCAAAATTATCTCATAGAAAAACTCATGGTTATATGAGCATGTCCTAGACAAACCTATACCATATGGGTTTGTCTCTTTTATATTTATGGGTCCATCTCTTGATTACCATTGGCCATGATCCTTAACCCGTACCATTTATATTTTCTAAATTTGTACAATGCATATTAGTTATCCTAGATCATACTATGAATACAAGACATTACAAAGCCATTTGACTATAAAATATTCAAAGAAGAGAACATTTGACACTTCACTAATTTTGACATTCTAATGGCCAAGCATATAATCAAGCTTATCCATTAATTAATACTTCATTGAATCAAATATTACACAATAGCAACCATTATCTATCTTGATCTCTCTAAAAATAATTGTGTTAAAAGAGGGTAATTAGAATGCATTAGTTTTATTGATAATTTATAGGGAAGAGGATGTTGAAACCCTTACTCTAGTTATTCCATTCACACACAAAAAAAACTATATGGATATTTGATTATGAATGTGTGGGATACATAGTTTATAACACTATTTTAGTGGTTTCTTGACTCCATTACTTTTGATTTATTTTAAAGTGTGCAAGCTAGGTTAAAGTGAAGATTCACCCATACAATGTATTCTTCCCTACACACGTGAAAAGAAAAGGTAAATCATAATAAAGAAGACATAGTACATAAGTACCAAAAAACCTAGACTACGAAACCATACAAAGACACACCTAGAATAATAAAGACACCCATGACATCATAGAAACATGAATGAAGTGATTAGATGGTATATAATAGGATTGTATAGGTACATGTTTATCTCTAAGTATCTCACTTGTCCATAAAGTTAGGATTAGGTTAATTACAACTAGAATACATATTCAGATTTATTAAACAATATTTTTGAATTCATTTATTTGCTTTAGCTTTTAATTGTGACACTTGAGATTATTTTCATTACTTAGCCTCTTAGATAAATCTAAATTATGTATTTTAGTTGTATATGCTTAGATCTATTTAAATTATATCTTGTTTATACCTATTTTGTGTAAAAATAAAAAATTGGGTAAACATAAGTGGTGAACTTGACTCTTTCAACCATTCAACCTAGGGTTTGATAAAACCCTCTTCTCTTACACTTTCATGGTTGATTTCATATTTGTGTTTTAGATATAGATTCTTTCCATGTATGATTTCCCAAACACTAATTTGTATTTAAGTGCCTACATCTTCAAATTTTCACCTAAAGTTTGATTTATTCTTACATTCAACCTGGAGTTTTACAAACCTTCATTTTCACCAATTAATTCAAAATCTTATTTTTAGAATTGCGTAATGCATGTATCCACTCATGAACCATGGTTGAATCTCATGATGAAAATTTGTTATAGGATATGGATCCAAAAAACTAAATTGATGATAAAGTCTATAAGGATACCGATCATGAACCCTAAATTGATCCCTATAATAAAATAACATTATAAATCTTCAAAAATGAATTTGAACAAAATTAAGAATTCATAGATCAGTTATTGCAACACTTAAA
The DNA here is from genome assembly GCA_037957365.1 of Torreya grandis. Classification (NCBI taxonomy): domain Eukaryota; kingdom Viridiplantae; phylum Streptophyta; class Pinopsida; order Cupressales; family Taxaceae; genus Torreya; species Torreya grandis. The sequence continues at coordinate 1,980,017 of JARHVA010001447.1, read as the reverse complement.
TCCAAAAAAACAAGTCTTCAACAATAAAATCTTATACCAGAGAAACCATCAGTGGATGAAACTACCCCTTCTACAATAGGTGGTGAGGTTAATCCTTCACTTGATGCTAATAACCAAAACATAAAAACACTGATAATTCTAATGGGAATCCTATAACTGGTTGTGCATCTAGTGATTTGATAACACAAAAAAAACTAAATGACATGAATGTAAAAATTTCAAAAATATTAAAAGTATCCAACAAACACCATTTATCTCTTGACATACTTATGCACCCTTTATCCCCATCTTTTCATATGCCCATGTTCATGACGTTTATCAAAAAAGGATATCCCTCTTTGCACATAAAATATTTTAATCCATCTTGTCTAGGTTATCAACATGACAAGATTATCATTGCCAAAATGTCTCCTAAAATCCTCAAAAGCTATGATTTGAATTGGTTTTATTATTTACTTAAGCATTCTATAACTATATTTCATTATTTGAATTGGTTTTATTATTTACTTAAGCATTCAACAACTATATTTCATGATTTGAATTGGTTTTATTATTTACTTAAGCATTCAATAACTAAAGTCTACATTAGATGCATTGGATGCATATTCCCATTTAGAATGTTTTCAACAACAAATAACAAAGGCACGCATCTTGTGCAGAAGATTTGATAGGAAAGAGTAGTCCAGAGCATGCAGGTGTAAATTTGGCATTTTGACTCGAAATGAACTGATCAAAGTTAGTTGACCCATAAATTACATTGCCCCATTTAGGGATACCCTAGCCAAAATTGGCACTTGAATATGTCAGTTTCACATCATTTTACATGTTTTAGTGTTTTTAGGCCAAATTATGAATTTTTGGTAGAAATTGGTCAAAATCCTAGTTGGAGGTTATTGACAGCCAGTTTAGGTGTCTACATTTTACCCCTGTTTAGGAAGATGTTGCAAACCGTAGGCAAAGCAATGTCTTCTCAAATAATGAGAGATGGATTGTATACTAAAACTAAGATGATGGTTGAAGAACAAATCTCCAAATGGTTTTTAGGAAGGCTATGAATTTTCCCCCTCGAGGGAGTGGCCATCACATTTGTTGATGGACAGTCCCTCGACAAGAAACAAGAAGAAAGGTCGAATTAATCCATGGTTGAGATTAATCCAAATAAGAAAATGCTTGCATGCATTAATGTAAAAAGGATGTTGATTTTCCCAAAGGTGGTTATAATCAAGAATAAAATTCAAAATAATGATTTGCCCATTGGTAGTTATAATCATTAAGAGGACCTAGATTGGCTAAAGATGATTGTGCCCTAGTTAGGGTTGATTAGCAAGCATAACTCAAGGATATAACCTAGAATATAGATTAAAGATGAGTAGGTGCAAAGTGATGAAATAGATGAATAGAAGAATAGGATTTATCAGTGTGAATGATTTGGTTGTACCTACGAAAGAGGAGATACACATCCTGACTAGCAATAATACAACTAGAATGGTTATTGGGTTAATTTGATTAAGGTTGGGATGGAAGTATTTGCCAAGGTGCCAAGGAGAAACTTTTATGGCTTCATTGATTGTAGATTCTTGAAGTTGATTTTTGTTATAACATGTGATGGTACGCTTCATGATAGAACACCATGAAGATTATCCCAAAATATGCATAAGAATTGACTCTCGATCCAATAAACACTCAAAAAACATTGCATCAATGATAGAAACCATGATGACAATGTTGACAAATGAATATGGATAGACTCAAGATTAATGTATGCAAGGAATCACCCAATGAACACATATAGACTGAGTCGAGGCAATAGTGCTAAAATCAAACAAATAAGTAAGTGAAAAAATAAAAAAATAATAAAAAAACTTGAAATAAACAAACAAATAGAAACCCTAAAAACAAAAGCAAAAGAAAGCATCATAACAATGACAATGCCTCAGTAAGGCGAATCGAGGATAACTAACTAGGCTTAGACAAGACAAATGTTTTTGGATTTTTGAAATGTTTTGAATGTTTTTGGAAATTTGAGGTATTTTAACTCATTAGAGAATGACAAAATACCTACTTGCAAAATGGTGAGTGTTTGTCTTAGGTTCCTTACAAAATGGTGAGAGTGTTTGTCTTAGGTTACTCATAAAACGGTGAGAGTGTATGCAAAGGGGGACTGAGGTGACCTCAACATGAATTGAGCATGACCCATATAGTCTTAAATGGACCTCAAGTCATAGTAATTACATCCACACAAAAGGTGGGGAAAAACCAACTATGTCCCAACAAGTTCTCAAATCCAGTAAATGGCCAGTCAAATGAAAATAGTAATGGCAAGGTGATACAACAATACATGATAAACAAGTGTTTCCCCTAGTTTTCCCATAGATGGTTATAACTAGGATATAATGACATAGTTCAGTGATATTAATTTACCCATAGGTGGTTATAATTAGTAGCAAGACTGGTGAAACATTGATTTGCCCATAGGCAGTTATAATCATGTTCACATAAACAAATGTGGATATAGGATGAAAGATATCTTGTCAGATCAACTATCACACTAATTTCATAAATTTTTATTGAAACATAAATTAGATTGATTGTTAAAACTTGATCAGAAAAATCTCACAAAAGGTGTGGGAAGAACCAAATGAACCAAGATCAAAATAGGATTGGGTACGGTGACTAAAAATAGGCTTTGGTCTAGATAGGAATGGAATGGCATTGCTAAGGATAATGATGGTCTAGATAGATTAGATAAAATGGTAGTAGGGTTGCCCCCAAGTGATAGGGTGAATGGCAGGATCTATGATAATGGCAAATAGGCATATATAACAATGGTAATGGTATGGTACATGTTTTTGTCTTGGGTGTGGTTTTTTATTCTATTATTCCTGTTAATGGGGAGATGCACATCTTAATCAACAAATGACACAAATAGAATACTTGATCATGTTAATTTCTAACCCACACCTCATCTAAATAGTTGCTTCATCAAGAAATGGATGCATATTTAGATGCTGAAAATGTTGTGATCTTTATTCATCATTGATTTTGATTCCTTCAAATGTTGAGATAAGATATCCTTGTAGCATCTGTAATGGAAAGTGTGAACATGGATGGTAAACAAGGATAAATAATGGATGGTAGGTTTAACTATGAAATGAAATGGTAGATGATAATGGAATGTATACTAGTGGGGAAACAAATGAAGATCAGGACTTTCAATTGCACGTAATGTTGTTGATGTTGAATTTGACATAATTTTAGTTATGGCAATATCGAAGACTTATTCTCTTCATAGGTCCACCAAATTTTTTTGATGTTTGATCTTTAGAGTAGTTACCATCTGATTAGGTTGTAGATTGGAAGCTATTTTGATTTGATCTTTGATTTTGTCTTCCTCAAGAAGTGAAGAACTTTTGTGCTTAGCTATTGGTGCCTCAATGAGGTTTTCACCAATGAAGTTTTCTTGATTGTCTCATAGTGCCTTTGAGAAGGTTTCACTAAGGAATGTTGTGTATTTTGTTGATTTCAAAAAGGTGTCCCTAGAAGATGTTGAGTTCTGACTTTAATTATCCCCTAGCACCTTTGAAAAGGTTGCACTAGGAGAGTGTTCTTCTGCTACATGAATGTTGTCTTAGCCTCCTTGCTCTTCTTCAACTGTTATGTCACCATGGATCTAGTTCAATAAAGTGTGATTCTATCAATCCCAATCGACACTTGTGGGAGATGGAATATCAATAATATGGCTATTTTAGTTTATGGTAATGGCCTATGAAATGGTAATGAAATGGGTGTTGGCTATATAATCCTCATAAAAGATACTATGAAAACTTGTGTCAAAGCTGAAGTACTCATCCTCAAAAATTATAGGAGGATCATAAATATATTCAAAATGATCTGTAAGGCATGTGTAACCAATGTTGTAATAGCCATGAACATATTCTTCTTTTGAATCTGATTCTAACTCAAAGGACTGTGAATCTAATGTTCAGATTGATGTTGATTCTAATTCTGATGATAAATCAGATGTTGGTTAAGGAATAGAACTTGACTCTAACTCTGATTCTTCATCTGATGGGTACTTTGTTATAATGATGTCTTGATGAATGTTTAATTTTGGATAAGTAACAGCCTGTGATGGCATGATGGGCTCCTTAAAAAACTAGTTTGTCAAAGTGAGATTCCTCTAGGATGGGAAAAAGGTCAAGAGACAACTCCTCAGAGACTGGCTTGTCAATAGGAGGCTCATGAAAAATAGGCACATGCTCAAGGTAATTATTTACCCAAAGGTGGTTATAATCATAAAGAAGTGACTCAATAAATATTGGCTCATCAGAGTGAGACTCCTTGATAACTGGTATAGGATCAATAGGCAATTTATCACAGGTTGACTTATCACAAATGATTGATTCAATACAAACATCTTGGATTGGTTGGTTCTCTTGGCCTTAGTTTCCAATGAGTTGGAAAATACTAGTTTTGAACACAGCATGGTCTTTAAATGAATGAATCGGTTGAGGTTTGGTTGGTATTAGTACTCGATTAGGAATGACTTATATTTGGATAATGGTAGGGCCTTGGGGAGCATGATTACTTGCATGAGCCAAAGGACAAAGTCTTGAGATGGTAACAATAGGGTGGTGTAGAGTTTGATTGCTCACACAAGCAAAAAGACTAAGTCATGGAATGATGAAGGGGTTTTGTGGAGTTTGGTTGCTTACACAAACTAATGGATGAGGTCTTGGTATAGAAATTTTTGGGCATTGTGGAACCTGGTTACTCACACAAGCCAAATGACTAGGTCTAGGAATGGTAATGGTATTCCTTGGATATTACAGAGCTCGATGGCTCATATAATCCAAAGGAAGGTTAGGGGTACCCTATGATTGGATAACAAAATAATGTCGTGAAACTTGGTTACTTGCATAAGCAAAATCATCCAAGTCTTCCTCATAAACCATATCATCTCAATCATGAGTTGGCTCATAAGCTGGTTCTTGATTGTGTTCTATGCATTGACTATTGCAAAGAGGGTATGTATTTGTATCCCAAATAACATTATCTGTAGTTAGGTCTTTAAATTCCTCTTCATACCAATCAAGGTCTCGAGTTGGGTTGTAAGTTATTTCATGACTTTTTTCCCATGAATGATTAATATGAGGCAGATAGAAATCTATCTCATAAACCATATTAGCATCATTGGGGTCTTGATTAAAGCCATAAAAGTCATTTTGTGTGGCCATTATATCATAATTTGGATTTTAAGTGACTCCACTATAAGTGTAGTGAGACATATCCGCATAACTGATGAAAACTCCAAAAATAAAAAGGGCTAGAGTTCTACAAACTCTGAAAAATGATACAAAAGACAATGGTTCAAATTTGGTCCATCTTGGTCAAAGAGGTGGAGTTTTATCTCTAATGTGGTTTGAAAGTGGAGCCGTATCTCCAAAATGGTTTGTGATAATACTTGGCATAAAACATCTTAATGTCAAATGTCTAACATCAAATGTCATATGCACAAAAATTCAAGCATCTAAATAAAAATTGGCATGTCAAAGGTTTAGTTCAAAGTGTTCCAAACAAGGTCTAAACTAGGAAAGAGAAAAGTTGAGTTGTGAGGTCTTTTATCCAAACACAGAGTCAAAAGGTAGGCTCAAACAAATAATCATGTGCTAGGACTTTTGGCCAAATGGTATCAAAAGCTAAACTTTAAACAAAAGCTGATGTGATATGATTTAATATAACACGTTTGGAAACAACTTTGGCATAGACCTAGCACATAGAATCAAACATAAACATGATCAGTTGGCATAAGGCATAAGACAAAAGTATCTTTTAAAAATGTTGTGTTCTCCCAAATAAAAGCACAAATAATGATGAGGATAGGTATTGAACAAAAAAACCATCAATAGTTTTCAAAATTCGGTAAATGATTAACCAAAGTTATATAACCCAAAAGAGAAAGATCTGTGTATCAGCTCCATGAATTGAAGCCTAAATAGAAATTAATCAATGTTTGGATCCAAAATTGATAAAGTTAATTGAAAACTCAACATTAAAAACTAAGATTTTGACTAAACAGGCTAGACAAGATGGGACAGCATGATGACACAAGACAAAGGTCCAAATGGTATACAAAAAGTGGTTTAAAACAAATGGTTTTGATACAATGGTAAACAAGTCTTGGAACAAACTGAGCAACCTAACGATGTAAGCATGCTTGAATGATGTGGTCAATACTATGTTTTAAAGACACAAAGGCAAAATGTTTTGACATGATTTGGGTAGCATAACGCTACCCTCTGCAACTCAAATGACACATACACAAATAAGTTTAACAAAAATTTCAAAGCACAAGTGTGGTTTAAAATGGCTAGCATAACACCTCTTTAGACAAAAGAGTGACATAGAGATAAAATGGTTTTGACATGGTTTATACACAAACAAATAAGTTTTAGTTTTAAAAACACCAAGTAAGATAAATGACCAAAATACACTAAGTATAACCATCCAAATCTTAACAAGGGTATGGCATGTGGAGTTGACTAAACTATCAAGTTTTAAACGTCACTATGGGAATCAATTACATAATGATTTTTATGCTAAACAATACAAAAAAACATGGATTTTGGGTCTGTATCACTCGGCTTGTTGCAAAAAGGTCTAGTTATTTTTGCAACCACTACATCCTATTGTTCACTCAGTATAGTGCAATGTCCAAAGTGCCACTATGTGCCATGTGCAACACCAAAGGATCCAAATGAATTCAATATCAGGAGATGAAACTCTGGGTCAAAGCTTCCCTAAAGAACTTGTGAGAGGTGATGAAGTCCCCCTCACAAGCCAAGATGCATAAAAGTAAAGAAAGAATGAAAGTAGAAAGACTTTAGGTCATTTTTAAGGTCACCCAAACTTTGACGAGTTTTTAGGGAGTGCTTTAGATGATTTTATTTCTAAGCCTTAGATTAGGCTACTTGAAATAGGAATGATACTTTTGATTCCAAGGGTTCCCTATAGGGGACAAATAGAAGAGCATACATGCAACAGCCCTCTTTTTTTCAAACAATATTTGATTAAACAATTATTACAAACAAGAAACTTTTTTAAAAATGAGTTCATTTTTAAGCACCAAATTTGAAAGATTGAGTGGTGTTCATTTGACCCCTTCGTCTTAGTTGTAACTTTAAAAATTAATGCTAAAAACACTTATTTAAGCACCTTAAATGTTATTTAAAGCACCAAAATAATATTCTTAATTCATTTTAAATCATGCAAAATATATTCTAAAACATGATTTATCAAACTTAAAATTTGTTAGTTACCTATCTACCCTTAAGGCATCACCCCAAAAACAAATATGTTAGATTAAAAACATTTTAAATATATTTTCCAAATTTTGTAAAACAATTATGAAAATTGAATTTAAACTAATTCCAAATTATGAAAATTTAGGATAAAACATGTGGTTTCAAAAAAAAATCATCCAAAATGGAGTTTGTATGACCCCAGACCAAGCATTTTAAAATAGCTCTCGAGTTTGTGTTTTTAAGAAAACACAACGATCGAGGTTGGTTATATACCACTGACATTAGAAATGTCCAACCAAGATCTAACCAATGTCAATTCTACTAACTAACTTCGGTTGAGCCAAGTAACTGATTTTGGTATTTCATGTCGACATCGATTACTGTGTAAACTCGTGGCAATAAAAAATGGCAAAATAAAGTTAGAAAATCAATTTGCAAGAATTTTAAAGGTCCAAATGAAGATTTTAAAGATGTAAAATGATATTCTACATGTGTGGGATGCGTCTAGTCCCACCAAGCCTGCCATATGTGATCTAGGAATTTGACTCAAGAGAAGATGGTTAGTATTGTGTTAGTTCCAAAATGAAAACAAAGTGAAATAAACACACTAATAGCATAACATCTCTAGGCCTAGACACTAGGGAGAGCTTAGTTAACAATCATGAATGAAACACACAAATAAAATTCAAAATAAAACTCTTTTACCTTCCTTTGATGCTTCAAAATGCTTGTTGTGGTGGCTTACTTGGCTTGTGCTCATGAAGTCCTTGGCAATGGAAGCTTGACAACCTCCATCTCTCATTGGCACCTTTGGATTGTGGCTTGGCTTGGCTTGGAATAAATTTTTCATTATAACACTAGTTTTTTGAATCTTTTTATAACCAATACTACATTATAACTTTGTACAAATTAATCTTAGAATGATGTTGTGAGGCCTCCTATTTATAGATTTTTGGATTTGATCAAAATTAACCTCAATCGTCCATCTCAAGATTGAGATATGTGGTTGACGATTAATTTAATTTTTTTAATTAATTTTGTAATTATCCTCGTCATGGCATTAGAATAAGGGGAAATTAAGAGGCATGGAGGGTATCATGGAAGGTATTGATGAGGCATGGAGGGCATGAATCCTGATATTTGTGGCATTTATGGTCTAGGGATATCTTCCCAAGAAATGAGGTCACTTGATGATGTAGATATTAAATATTAATTTCTAAAAACAAATATTCAACAATTTTCCATGGAATTATTAATTAGGCCTTGATTTGGGTTAATTAGCTCTTAAGCATGATTAAGCACATTATGCACAGATTACCCAAATTGATCAAAATGCCTTGTTATTGGTCCTAAAAATAATTGGATTAGAATTGAAAGTCCACGTTAGATGCATTGTATGTGTATTTCCATTTAGAATATTGCCAACAACAAATAACAAAGGCACACATCTTGTGCATAATATTTGATAGGAAAGATTAGTCTAGAGCATACAGGTGCAAATTTGGCATTTTGACTCGAAATGAATTGGTCAAAGTTAGTCAACCCATAAATTGAATTGCTCCATTTAGGGATACCATGGCCAAAATTGGCACTTTAATATGTTAGTTTCACATCATTTTGTGTGTTTTAGTGTTTTTAGGCCAAATTATGCATTTTGGATAGAAATTGATCAAAATCTTAGTTGGAGGTTATCAGTGGCCAATTTTAAGTGTCTATAGAGTTGCATTTGTGTTCACTAAGGGCAGTTCTTATACTAATTTCTTATTCATAGTCACTCATGACATACTTTTGATCAGTTATATCTTGAGTTATTTCTTTCTCACTTCTATTAAGATAGGCTTCTTCTCAAGAAGGGATGGTGTGAGAGGTGTAAACACTAAAAAACTACACACTTATATTTTTTGATGACTAAATGCCTCAAGACCTTTTAAACACCCCCTAAACCTTATTAAACCTTAACTAACCCCTCTTAACCTAACCAAATCACTATTCTCTTATTCACATAATACTATTTAAATTTACTATTCACTATCACTATTCATTGTGGGAACCACTATCACTATTCATGATGACATGGCAAGTGACATAGAAGGTGATTTGAAAGGTGATATGGCAAGTAGCATGGCTTATAAATGAGGTGTCTTGATGTGGGACATCATACCCCACTTGGGACCCTTTTTCAAGGTGCTTAATGACCTCATTTAAGCATCATAAGGGTCCCCCCTTGAAATATGGTGAATTTCCCCTTAAGGGGCCATCATTCAACATGTATTTTGTCTTCACACATGAAATTAGCCTTAAAAATTGGTTACTCACCTCTTTAGTGCTTTAGAGAAGATAAAGGGCACTATATCCACCCATCTTTGACTTTTTAACCCAAATGAGAGACCCATGATCAAGGTAGGAATCTCACCACCCTCATCTTTTGACTCATTCATGCACCCACATGGAAAATGGCACCACATTTTTTGGGTCATCTCTTTAAGTGCTTGGATGAAGACAAGAAATGGTGGTGAAAAGTCTTTTAGCCTCATTTATGTCCATGTGCATGATTCCTATTCAAAATTAGACTCATGTGCAAGGTGGAAGACATATCAACCCAAATGAGAGACCCATGATCAAGGTGGGAATCCCACAACCCTCATATTTTGACTCATTCATGAACCCACATGGAAAATTGTGCCACATTTTATGGGGCATATCTTTAAGTGCTTGAATGAAGACAAAAAAGGGTGGTGAAAAGTCTGTTGGCTTCATTTAGACCCATGTGCATGATTTTCATTCAAAATTGGACTCATGTGCTAGGTGGAAAACAAACCAAACTAAATAGGAAACCTATGATCAAGGTTGGAATCCCACCATCCTCATGTTTTGACTCATTCATGCATCACATGTAAAATGGTGCCATACTTCTATTATTCCCTCTTTTGGTAGGGTTTTTGACAATAAATGCTATAAATATCCATCCTCTCCTTCACCCAAGATTAAGTTATAAGTTATTCTTTGGTTATTAACATCTTAGTGTATGTCTTTGAAGGAGTTCATCATTTTGGAGGTCATCCACATCTTACAGAAAAAGAATTCAAAGTAATGAAGCTCTGCCGAAATTATCACAGGATTCCTTCATCACATCATCAACCACATCAACAAGCCTCAAGGTAACCTTAATTTTATTTATTTTTATTTAATTTATTTACTTATGTCTTTCCTTTCATTACCTTGACCTCTACCTCCTTTACCATCTTTGCCATTATAATTTCATTTACCTCCTTTGCCCTCTTTGCACTTTTGCCACCTTCACCCTCTTTGCCCCCTCATCCCTTTACTACCCTAGTTACTTGTTGTTTTATATTTTAAACCATCCATCCCTCTTATTTTATTATCTCAATAAACCCTAACCAAACCATTATTTTTACCCTCATCAAATTACCAAACCCAAAACCACAACCTTGCCTTAACCAACTTTCAGTATTAGTATAATCAAACTAGTTGCTTCATTTGGGTTAACTTAGCAAAGCATCTAAATTTTTCAATTAATTTTATATAATTTGTTGTATTTTATTTCAATTTTAAAATAATTTAAGGCAAATATATTTCTTTTGTCATTTCCACTTAAGTGTTTTAAATAAGGTGGATTGATAGCCTCCTAGAAAGCTTTTGCTTCTAAGATCTAACTCATGCTAGACAATCCACCCATCTACTTGTCTAACAAACAAGTTTATTTTAGTGTTTATTTATTTTCATGTCATCCTCATAAAATAAATATAATCTCTCCACAATCACTTAGATTCAACACACACACATTCAATAGGTATTCTTCCACACCTTTCTTAACTAGTTTCTTCTTTTCACACTTAAGAAAAAGCAAAAATTAGATAGAAGGATTTTGGCATGCCAGATGGGACACTTGAATTTTATTTGGTATTTAGATGTTTTAGTACATTTATAATTGCATTAGTGAAATTCATTTAGTTGAATTCTTAGAAAATTAAGTTTCTTTCTTTACAAAAAAAAAGTTTTAGTTGTATTTTTTAGAAAATTAAATTTTATTGCATTTCTAAAAAGAAAGAAAAGAGCATTCATCATAGTATTAGGATTTCATTTTCATGTTTCATTTAGGTGAATTTTAGTTATTCTTGTCTTCATTCAAATAAATCAAAAAAAAAAATTGATTAAAATTGAGTGCATCCATCGACTGTCTGCTTGATTTTACCTCACCTAGTTTAATTAAAAGCATTATGAATTAATCATAGTTCATAAATGTTACACAAACCAAACCATTTGTACAAAAAAACATAAAAAATATATTTGAGATAGGTCCAACTAGGATTTCATCACCTATTAGATCACCTTACCCTTTCCTAGTTATCTTACTTGGATTTAATCACTGAGGGGATAACCAACTCAGTTCTCTGACTGAGTGTAAACTCTAGAAATATGTACCTATTGGCTAAGCCCCTGTCCTGACTATGGGATTGTGACATGAGGGGAAAAAGCCCCAAGTATCAAGCCACATACATATACCAATACAAACTTTTAATGAGTCCATAAACATGACTCAAAATCAAACATAGACTACCCATTTTAGGACCTATTCAAGCCAATTTTCTTTTCACATTTTTTTAAGGCATAAGCCAAAAAAGAGATTAAAAAGAATCCTATGATTTAATGCACTCTTAGTGAATGCATTGTTTGCCTTGAGTCTTTTTATTTTCTTTATTTGAGGTATGAAAATGTATCATCCTTTTCTTATATTCTCGTATGGTTCTCACTCACTAGCAATAAAAAGACCTCGAGGAACAAAACCCACCACCAAATCAACCATCACCAACTTCCACCTCTTCATCCATGGAACACATTTATGAACCTACATACTCCCCTCACTCTCTGAGAAGTCCTACTTGGGTAGTCCCAAGAGATGTAGATTTTTTTACTTTCCTAAACAACAATCATGCAACCTTACAACACTACCTAAAAACCATGTCTTACCAAATCTCTATTTTAACCCCACCCATAGATCCATCTTATGGCATACCTCTCCACTTCATGGGGAATACCTCCACTACCATGAGAACTACTCAACCTTTAGTTGTCTAAATGTTATCATCAACTAATAACTCCTTTGAAACTAACCCACCAACCCAAACTACCACTACTCTTATACCTCTTACTAATCACTCTCATGTATTAAGAGTGCCTACCTCTAACAATACCTATCTTCCTCTAGTTACCTCCAATCCATCAAACACTACTCCACTTCTAAGCCTTGTGGTGTCCATACCATTCCTATTACCACCAATCATCATAAGAGTCACCACCCTTCCATTAGCCACTAACCCAACCACCACTCTAACTCAACATGCAACCTTTAACTATCTTCACAACCCACATGGGCATATGCCCACTATCAAACCACCCACCTCTACCCAATCATTAACATCTACATACCAATATATATCTTCCACCCAACCTCTAAAGACCACATACCAATATGTGGAGTCATCTCAACCATCTATTAGCTATTCACACATTGCCCAACCTCAACAAAACATACCATATAACTATGCATCCCAACAACCTCAAGAAAACTTCATGAAGTTGATCATGGACAAGATGATTACCCTTGAGTTATCCATCTCTAGAGCCCATAATCTCTTATCCTATGATCAAATTATCAATGAGACTATTCACCCTTTGGTCCCCATCAAACCTTATCCAGCCTAGTGGGAACTTCCAAAATTTACCAAGTTTAACATTACAAAAGATGCTCAACAATATTTAAGAGCATTTAGGTATTCGTGCTACTTGATTTCCCATGATGACGCTATTCTCCTTCATACCTTTCCTATGCCATTATCCAAACTATCATTAAATTTGTATAGTGCCATACCAAAACATTCCATCCTCTCTTTCACCCAATTAGCCCAAAACTTCTTGGATCACTTTTTGATCAATATATCCAATAAAGCTTCTATTACCGACCTCTACTCCATTCAATAATTTGAAGATGAATCTATTTCCAATTTTTTGGTTCATTGGAGGAGCCTAATCAACCAGCTTTATTTTTCATTGCCTCAACTTGATCTTATAAAGCTCTTCATCTAGGCATGTGTAAAACATATTTCATCCACATTGCGTGTCCAAAGCTTTTAGACCTTTGATGAATCTTTTACCATGGCTCACAAACTAGAGAATAGAGCCATTGATGAAGGAAGGTTATAGTTGAAGAGCAATAACTCAACTTACAACCCCAATGATCCCTTTTCTTCCAAATTAAACAACCAAACCAATCCCAACACTAAAAACAAAGCAACCACCAACGTCATTGTCCTCAAAGCTGCACCACCACCATCTACCAACCAACAGAACATAAGAAACCAATCCTCTGACTCCTCTATTTATTAAAAATCCAAACTTGGAATAATCATAAGCAATTAACTTCACTTGGGAATTACTATCCTTCTATTTTGAAAAAAATACTAAAAGACAATATCATCCAACTTTCACCAATTAAACCACCCCGAAAGTTTGATGTTTCTTACCCTATATTAGGTTGGTATAATAAGAATAACTATTGAACATTTCATCGAGTCATAGGACACGACATCAATAGGTGAAACACCTTTAAATACCTTGTCAAATATCTCATTGATAAGGGGGAGCTTATGTTGGACAATCCCAATGAAACACTAAACCAGGCCCTTGACATATTCAGCAAGTTTTTTCCTAATCATACTCCTTCTACCCCTTATCATGATAATAAACCAGAACCATCCCATGAGACACATACTATTAATATGGTTAATAATGAAACCATTATTTAAGAAAACATCACCACAACTACCTCTTTCCCCATCACCCTAATGGAAGGGGAGAAACTACCTTCTATTCCTTTGAACACCCAAACAAAGGGAGCCACTGTACCCACACCTCTATTAGAGGATACCACACCTACTTCCCCTATCATAAAACCATCTACTCCCTCTTTGGAAGATAACTCACAAGAGAAGATAACTTCATCCACCCAACCTCTGATTTTAGAACCTTCTATCGAAAACCAAGACAAAGGTAAAGGAACCATTTCTTATCCTCCACCTAAAGGCTTAACCATTAAAAATAAGACCCAAATAACCAAACCCCCTTCAAAATTGGCAACCAAAACAACTAAAGAGGTAAAACCACCAAAAAATCCAAAACTTTGAATTTTACCTCCCTCAAACTTGCCCTCTATTTTGGGTCCTCATCTCTCTACCTTGAGCACAAAGCCCATTATTTTTACCAAAACCCCACCATCTCTATTGGTCACACCTTCATAATTGCTTTCTAAGACACCTCTCCTTACTACATCAATGATTTCTAAGTTACCTATATTTTCATCCTCTAACTCATCAACCATCTTGACTAAACCAAAACCATCAAAGCGTACCACCTTACCTAAGACACATATCACCAGACCCACATCCAAATAACCATCTACCTCAAAATCCAAAGAAAAAACCACTAAATACTTATCACCTTTAGTTGAGTCCTATTCAACCATTCTACAAAGTTTGTTACAAACCTCTTCCATGGCCTTACCACCCATAAAACCATTCAACCTTTTACGTCCTAAACTATCATGGTTCAATGATAATTTGATTTACTTATATCATAAGACACCTGGCCATGACACAGAGAACTATAAAACTCTCCAAACTCTTATCCATCAACTTTACGATGAGGATGATATGTTAATAGATGAATTTCCTATACCACCCCTATCGACCCAAATAACAACCATACCTACCCAACACCTAGCCACTCCTCCACCTTCACCTAAGAATAAAGGTGAGTCAGAGAACTCCACTACCTCAACCTCTCTTATTATCCATACAATCAATGTGGTCACAAGATCATAATAAAAGGATAAAGGGAAGGCTAAGGCATTCATTCCTTATACTTATCCCTCCCTAAACTCCCAAGCCAACAATACCCAACCATCTCCATCATTAAACAAACCCAAGGTGTCTATCTTAGGTGCCTCCTTGTCTAACCCTCCATACCCTAACCCATATGCAATATCCATCTGAAAATCTATCCTCAAGCAGCTTCACAAAACTCCAGCAAAAATGAGCTTGTATGAATTAGTCTCTATCTTTCCCCATAACCACCAAGCACTCATAGAATCCTTGCAATCCATTGAGGTCCAACCCAATGACCCTTAACCTCTAATCACCTTTATTGGTGCCCTTTGAACTTCCAACCTTGTCACCTTAAAAAATTTAGAAATACCTTTTATTCAGTTAAAAGATCCTAATCCCCCCTCTTCATTATGGCATATATTAATCAAACCTACATCAAAAGGGTGGTGATTGATGGAGGATCTAGCATCAATATTATCTCCTCCCATGTCTATGACTATCTGCACTTACCCACAAAAATCAGGTCTATAACCACAGTGGTCTTTCACTCTTTTAATGATATCATGGCTACTACCTTGGGCACAGCTATCCTCCATATCTATGTAGAGCCCCATACCATTCTCAAACTTTTTTATGTTGTAAAAGGAGAATTCTAATATAATATTCTACTCAAGGGCCCTTGGATTCATGCCTGAGTTGTGTCCCTTCTGCCTTACATCAATGTGTCAAATTTGAGCATGAAGGGTAAGTTGTGACTATCAAGGTTGATCCTAGTCCTTTCACATCTTGCAATATGACATATCAATCTAATGATGTCCTTATTCCTCCTTCATCCACCTCATAACCATCTGCTAATGACACAACCCCACTAACCAAAACTTGTGACACTTCCACACCAAATGTTGATGAAACTTCTACTAGCTCATCTATCCCTTCTTCCTAGATTCTTGTAGAGAACCCCATGACAAACACATTCCAAAGCCTTTTCCTTGAGTAATATAGACTCTTAGACTTAGATGCCTTCTTTACTCCCTAAGAATATGGGAATCTCAAACATGACCCTTCCTATGACCCTAACATTAGAACCATCATCTCCTTTGGGATCCCTAACCATCAAACAAATTTCATTAATGGGGGACTTGATTAGCCACTTATATCCCCTACCACTACTTCATATTTCCAACCATTTACCTTTAACTTTTCCTATCTTAGTAAACTAGAGTGTTCTAAGTTGTATCTTCATAGATGTGCTTGAAAAGGATTTAGCCTTGGTCGCTGTGAACGAGGGCCTCATGAGTTACCCCATATCAAAACTTTGTAACCTTATGAGTCATTTGGCCTTGGGTATGAACCATTTGAAGAACCCTCCAATTCACCCAAACCCATTGCCACCATGGAGGAAGATATCTCATCCTCACCAACCCAACCACTTTCCCTACCTGAAGATCCTAACATCATCCTCCTAACTTTTTTTTCTAGTCAATACCATTAGTTTGGGCCCTTTCATCTACCAAAGGGGTGGCCAAACCAAATTCCTTCCACTCATATACCTTGAAATGGTAGAGAACGATTATCCTACCATCAACACCATCCAACATCAAGATGATGATTCCATTCTTACCTACCTCAATACGGGGGATTCTTCTATCCACAAATCCCTTTTTTGTGAGGCCTCAGCCATGTCAAATGAATTTACCAAGGATATCAATTTGGGCACTCTAGACAACCTCCACATTGTCAAATTAGACCAATCACTAAATGTTGAGGAACTTCAAAACTTCTCTTCTTTCCTTCAAGACTACAGCATAGCATTTGCTTGGTCTTATAGTGATATGCCCAAGATTAACCCCACCATTGCTACCCAGAAAATAGTCACTCATCATGATGCCAAACCTATTAAACAAAAACCTCAACACATGCATCCTCACATAGCCCTTCTCATCAAAGAAGAGCTTCAGCATCTCCTATCTGTAAACTTCATTTAACCCATTGAGTACCCCCAATGGGTCTCAAATATCATACCTATCACCAAAGTTTTTGGGGGTCTACACATTTGTGAGGACTTTCATGACCTTAGCCTCCCCTACCCCAAAGATAACTTTCCTCTACCTAGCATTGACCAACTTGTTAATCTTACATCTGATCATGAGATGTTATCTCTCATAGATGGGTTTTTAGGTTATAATCAAATCTTGATTACTCTAAAATATCAGCACAAAAATACCTTTAGCACCCCTTGGAGAACTTTTTGCTATAGAGTCATGCCTTTAAGGTTAAAGAACGTTGGATCAACCTACCAATGTGCCATGACTTATATCTTCCATGATATCATCCATAAGAATGTAGAAGACTATGTGGATGACCTTCTTAAAAAATCTAAACTCCAAAAAGATCACTTGACTATTCTTACAATCATATTTGAATGCCTCATCCATTATCATGTTCACCTTAATCCCAAAAAATACATTTTTGGGGTCCTTTAAGGAAAGCTTCTTGGCTTTATCATCTCTCTTCATGGAATCAAAGAAGACCCTACTAAAGTCAGAGCAATTTTGGACATGCCTCCTCCAACCAACCTTAAGCAACTCTATATCCTATAGGGAAAACTTCAATCCATTCACCATTTCATTTTCCAACTTTCAGACTAGTGCCAGCCTTTCCATCACCTTCTAAAGAAGGATGTCTCTTTCAAATGGAATAGTGATTGTCAAAAGGGCTTTGATTCTCTCAAACAGTACCTTTTTTCACCACCTATCCTCACCCCTCCTAAGGATGACCACCCCTTCTACCTATATATCTCTACCACCGACCATTCCCTAAGGGCAATGTTGGCTCACTGAGATGAACAACACAAAGAGCAAGCCATATACTACATTAACCATATGCTTTTAGAATATGAAACTTGGTATACACATATCGAGAAACTCTACTTAGAATTGACCTTTGTGGCCACCAAACTCTACCACTACCTTATTAACCATAAAACCTGTCATAACTAATACCGACCTGCTCAAGTACATGCACTCTAAACCATATTGAAATCAGCATATGGCTAAGTGGATTTTGCTCTTAGTTAAATTCAACCTTGAATTCTTTGAGAAAAATTCAATTAAAGGGTAGGTAATTATTGGCCAATTGGTTGAAGCTCCTTTACCAAACCACCAACCACATCATCTTACCTTTCTAGACAAGTCTATCGTGACTCTTTTTTAAAAAGATAGCATAACCTACCAAATGATCATGTTCTTCGATGGCTCGAAGTGCAAACAATGAGGGGGTGCTGGAATTATTCTCATTTCTCTCGATGGCGAACCCCTTCCTATCTTCTTCAAAATTGACTTTGAATGCACCAATAATATGGCTAAGTATGAAGCCCTAGTGATAGGTCTTTGAACTACTCTAACCTTAGGAATTAAGACAATCCATGTCTTTGATGATTCCCAACTCATAGTCAATCAAGTCAATGGATCCTATCAATTTAAGAATGATGTCTTGAAAAAATTTAAACTTTTAGTTGACAAACTCTTAACATCATTTGAACATTACCTGGTCCAATTTGTTCCCTGATCTACCAATAAATTCATGGATACAATGGCATGCCTTGCTTCCCATATCCCTTCTTATCCTTCCAATTCCAAAGTATTTATCACCATTCATCATTTTACCATACCTTTTTATAGCCAATCTGACCTCCCTACCATTTGTAATGTGGAAGAATCCCCATCCA
The DNA here is from genome assembly GCA_037957365.1 of Torreya grandis. Classification (NCBI taxonomy): domain Eukaryota; kingdom Viridiplantae; phylum Streptophyta; class Pinopsida; order Cupressales; family Taxaceae; genus Torreya; species Torreya grandis. Next base: position 1,961,085 of record JARHVA010001447.1, on the reverse strand, counting down.
ACATTTATTATGACTAAACTTTCAACTACTTCAACCTAGGCATCATTCCTCCCAATCTCTCTAGGAACGCCCATAAAAACTTTGTTTAGTATATCTCGTTACACCATACTAGGGGAAATCCTTTAAAAACAAGGTTTTTGATGGTATCCTTCTTCATTGCCTACGTAGCCATGAAACTTCCCATGCCATCAGGGAAGCACACGATGGGATCTATGGGGGACACTTTAGCAGTCTAGTGGTCACTAAATGTATCCTTTGCCTTGGTTACTATTGGCCACCCTCAACCAAGACTGTTGTGATTATGAAAAAAAGTGTGTTAAATGTCAACAACATGTTAATTTACATCATGTGCTAGCTAATGGCCTCCAAGTATCTAATGGGGGATCAATCTCATTGGATAAATCAACCCCCATTCTTTGCAGTGGCATAGCTCCATCATCACAACCATCAAATACTTCACCAAGTGAGTGAAAGTTATTCCTCTTATCTTAACCAAAGTGGAGAAGATTGTCAACTTTATCAACCATCATATCATCTGTCGCTTTAGCATTCTTCATAAGATCATCACCAATAATATAAAATCCTTCAAAAATAAGCAAGTCTAAGGTTTATGTGATGCATTTGGCATTGATTTAAGCTTTTTCTCACTTTATCGACCATAATCAAATGGACAGGTGGAAGCCTCTAATAAAATCTTTATAAAAATACTAACCAAATTTGTTCGTGCTTTAGGTTAGGATTTTCACTTGCACATCCCATTCACCTTATGGCCTATCAAACTAGCATTCAAACCTCTACGGGTACTACTCCCTTCTCTCTAGTCTTCGAAGTAGAAGAATTCTTGCCTCTTGAATTTCAAATTCCCTTTCTTCACATATCTTTGAAAGATCTTATTTTTTAAGAAGATTATCATCAAAACCATTTAGCTCAACTTGAGCTACTTTAGGAGCATTGTTTAGCAGCCCTTACCCACCTCCATACGTATTAAGAGCATATCAAACATGCTTATAACAATCATCTCAAACAATGAGACTTCAATAATAGAGACCTTATCCTAAAAGAAAACCAACTTGTGACCAAGATGAAGAAGAGTAAATGAGGTAGGTTTATTTTCAAGTGGCTTGGATCCTACATCGTTACACATAAGTATGGATCAAGAGCTTATCATTTGTCCTCTCTCAAAGGCAAACTAAAACCTGAGCCTCTCAATACTTTGCATATACATCCATTTTTCTATTAAATAAGGATCAAGCTCACTCCTTTTGTCTAACTTAAGCTCATCCCTTGATTATGAGATTTTAACCTTCACCAATCTTTCTCCTCTCCTCTTAAAGACAATTGATTACAACATAGAACCATATGATTAACCATCATAGTCATAGCTTAATATTAAATGTGAGTACCACGGCTCTACCCATAGCATGGTTCTCATGGATACTTTTCATCTCTAACAAGATGGAATCCCATGGTCATTGTCTCTCGAAAACCACACTTTTCATATCATTAACCTTCTTGTGTTAAAATTTTGTCTTCATAAAGGTAAACCTCTTAACCTAATTAGACTTATCCATGTCTAAAAACATTGCATCCAAAAATAATTTGGATACTAAAATACTACTTGGGTCAATATCTTAAGCATTGCAAACTATTATCTTGAAGGACAACTACCTAAAAACAAAATAAAAATTGCCAAATATAAGGTAGATTGCTCCCTTGAAGGACAATTATCAAGAGCATTAAACAAATCCAATAAGCTTAGACCACTCCCTTGAAGGATGGATAAGTTAACTTTTTCAAAAGTAGAGAAATTTCTTGAAATCTTCCCACATTGATTAGCGTCCCATATACAACAATAAAGCAAAAGACCCACTATCACAATAAAATCTAAAGCCACAATCGACTCTCAAGCAACATAATAAATTGGAAGCCAGAATTGGCTTTCACATTTAGACTTCCCACATTGATCATTTTACATATAACATATGACATGGACTTGTCTATTACCGTTCTTAGACCACTTATAGAAGGGGCAAACTAATTCACATGAGGTTATCATACATATCACCCATTACCTTTCACACCACCTATCACCTGTCTTCCCTTTAGACTATCTATAAATCTAGGGATTTAGAGCTTACTTGACATCCTATGATCAAAAAAAAATTATCAACTCACGATCACTCATACATAGCATTTGAAGGGCTTATATTCATTAAGTTGATCCCACTTTAGGTCTATTTTTAATCCTTGTCAAAAAAAAACATTGTGCCCTATTATTATCTTAATGTGCTTGGTTGATGTTTTCCTCATGACTTTTACCATCCAATGTTGCAACAACAATAATAATTCTTTTTAAATTAAGAAATATTACAACAACCATAACCATAACCATAGCATTCATAAGTATCCACACAACCTTAAGCATGATAACATTCGACTAGTGACATCTAACACATTTTGTACATGTTTACAACAAACTGTGTAATATTTTATTTAGGGTGCAAGGAGTTGTACGACACATACAACATTATAAAAATATACACACTTCACCTAAGGCCCCTACATACATTATTTTACTACCGAAGCACTAGGTTGATTGTCTAGTGACTTTGGATTTGTGTTCAGCCATCCTTCTACTTAATTGCTCTCTAAACTAGCATCTATAACATTCCCTGTCTTAGTAATTGTTAAAGGGTGTATTCTATTCTCCTCTTCTACATTCATCCCCATAGATTGAGAATCATATTCTGATCTAGGTCTTTCACCTTGCTTGCCTGTCAAAACCATTGCATCCTTCTGCTTTGGTTATTCTGCTCACATAGGTACCACTGGTTATTACCTCAATACACATCCCCTTAGACAGTGAGGATTCCCTCCATAAATAGGCCAATGGTCATGTTCTCCATCCCTTCATCTTGCACAATGAAATTCTCACTTTCTTCATTACTATAGAGGTAAGAGTTTAGGCTCAAGCTCAAGCCATGGGTGCCTTTCCTTTTATTATTGATCTAACAATACTTTTATTATTTCCATTACATGTTGTAGTATTCATTAGATATGTACATTTAATATATTGAGTATTTCATATCATGGGGGTTGTTGATTATCTCCACCATTATTCCCATTGTTCACCATCTTTAACCTCGTGTGATTCTTTGCTCTCTCTATAACCTACAAAACCAAATAACTTAATGATAGACACTTGTTCTTATCATGATTCTTTAAATAGAATACCTGACCATTCTTCCTCACTAACATGATTCTCTATTCCACTAATTGGGAAGGTCATCTGATGTCATTGATTACCTTAAATAGTATTCCCACTTGAAACAATCATGTTTACTTACCTTTTTGTATGGACATGTCACCCTCAATTTAATTGGTCATCTCGATAAAGCCATTATGCACCATCATGATATCTTTTTATTGTCTTTATCATCCAATCTGCATCCAATGTCTTTCTCTACTTTGTCATCTTGTGATCCTTATGGGCCTAGTGGTCATTTGTGTCATTGTCACCTTTAGCCTGCTTGATGTAAATTGGCTTCTAACCATGGGTCATTGTAATGATCACACCTTTGAAACTACCACTATTGTTGGTGGTGGTAACTCCTAAATGCTTGTCATTATAGAAGCTCCTCCATCTAATTCAACTATATAACCAATATCCTAGACCATGTAGCTCCCTAATACTAAGGTCTCTTCTAAGTGGAACACTAAGTCATCAGTTATAAGGAACTAAGATAGAGGATGTAGACATGGCTGCCATTCATCTAGCCTACCCATATAGCTCTTGGGTTAGGTACGGTCCATCCTCTATCACTCACCACATTGCTAATTTTTTAACTCATAAAATCTACTTAGCCATCAAAGAAATTATTTACAAGTCATCATTTCTCTATTGCCCTTAAAACTTGACTCATAACGATGATGACCTTTCGCCAACATGATTATGTAGATCTTGATAGACACCCACCTCATAAAACTCAGCTCATAGCGATAAATGTCATCACTGTACTTATACCCTCACATAATTTTAGAAGGTGTAACCTCCTTGCAAAGGTACCTCTTCTTTGGATTAGCTCCATTGAAGGTCATTTGTGGTGCTTAGCATTATGTTCCCTTCTAATTTATCCTAACTTACCCATTTTTGTCTCTCATCCTAATAAATGTGGGATCATTATGGTAACTATTTACCAATCTACACCATGCACCTTCACTATCACCTTCACCAAAACCCAAAACATATATTTTAAAAAATCTTCTCCATCAACCCAAACCAACCCATGTGGTCCATCAAATTGGGGAAACCAATTTGAGCATCATTTTCTAACACCAATTGAACTACATCAGCTTGATGTCCATCAACTATGTAGGTGTTACTTGCCTTCTAAGGGCAGTTCAACCATTAATAACTAATTACCCTCCCCTTTTCATTCTCATTAACTTATGTTGCTAACAATGCCCTCTTGCCTGAGGCATCCTATGTCAAGGAAGGTATGGATTCTTTCTATCATCCTTGTATTTTAACATCATCTAAGAATTTATCTTCATTTTTCCCCCATTACGAGGAGAACTACATTAGCCTGAGGTCTTTTTGGACTATGTAGGTAGCGCTCATTTATTGAGGTCAGCTCAGCCACATCCTTTACTTTATTTTCTCTTCTCACCTAATATCATTTCCTCCACCCTTATACCTGTCTCCTCACCACCTCCATCCCTTCAACTTATCAATATCTTTTAAACACTTTTTCATCTTGTCAATCTCTTTTAACACAAGGATTGATAGCCTTCCTCATTAGCCCCTCTTATCTCCCATAAAACCACCACCTACTCTACTTTATTGGCCTCCCCAACACCTTTCCTTGTGTATGCTTCACGACTCACTTCCCCACCCACTTTTTGCATTTTTTGCCTCTCTCTCCACTTTTTCCTAACCTTTCCCCTATCTCCTTTATCTTCTTTTGACATCCTCATAATTTCCCCTTGTCTTTGGCAATTTATCACACCTTCTTCATCACTCTCGTTTCCTCACCTATTCCACATCTTATTGTGCATCTTGCAAGCTTTATGTTTTTATATTGCTACATGTTTTCTTTATGTGTACCACCATTCTCTATCACTTCACCACTCTTCCCACCTTTCCCATTATCCATTCATCTTGTTTACTTTATTTTCATCCTTTCATCCATTTTATCTTCTTTTTTTTCCTCCACAACTAGTTTCTACCTAGATATTTATCCTTTGAGAAGCCTTCCATAATTTCCCCTTTTCTTCAAATCAATTCTTGCCTTTTGCATTTTGTATTCCCCTTTTCCTCTTTCCATCTCAGTACTCACTTGTCTTTTGCATCTGTGTGAGTATCTGTACTTTATATCTCTGCTTTAATTCTTCCTTTTTCTTCTTATCATCGCTGATCTTCATCTCATTCCCTTTTATTGTTTTCTAACATCCTCTCCATTTTCTCTATTTCATTTCATTTTTCTCATCTTAAGGACATTCCTTGTTCTTCCTGACCTTCTTTTTTTTCCCCCTCCTATATGTTCATGCCTAGCTCCTTCCATCCTTCTCCACCTTCATCTTTATATGCAACCTCATTATTTTCTTCATCCATCTCCTGGTCCACCTTTACCTCATCCCTTATTGGATCCCCTTTATTTTCTCCCATTCAACCTCCACCTCTTCAGAGTGTGGTCACCAATTGAACCGCTTCTACGTGCATCTCTTTGTCTACTTCCTCATGTCCTCCACACCCTTGTTTTAATGCATAAAATATGGTTAGGTTAGTTACTTCAAGTGCATCTATTTCTTCTTTTAATTCCTTTGAATATTGAGCTTGGATCCTCTTTTTTGTCCCTCTACAGTTACTCCCTTCACCTTACCTATCACCTTTTTCCCTTTTAAACCCTCTACCCATTTTGAGCTTATATGATCACAACATATATCATGTTATGGCCTCGGATGTCTTCTATTCAATTTTGGTTTAATATGAGATATATACCAATCATATGACTCTATAACACAATTGACCATGCTTACAAGCTCATATAACCCATAAGCAAGCATGAGCACCACTAGTTATTTAGATGTAGATTCCTTCCCCATCTCCTTTGGTCTTACCTATTTTGAACCTCTTTTACTCTAACCTTCAAAGATGTTAGAATCAAAACTAAAACCACATACAAATGGAAGATTTGGGGTATCTACGTGTGGATGTTAGCTATACCCTCTCACATGACCTACCTCCCAACCAATAATTTCCCTTGATTCTCCCTACCCAGCCTACATCTTCCTATACACTTAATATCCCTACTCTTTAATCACATTCCACCCAGTAACCTTTTCTAGGAATCACCTCTTCCACCAAACTATTTTCCTCCTTGGTCTCTTTTAGACCTGTTTCTCCCACCTTCCTTTTCAACTCCCCAATATGTCTATCTTTGTACATTCTTCTTATATATTTCCCTCTCACTTTTCCATTTATACCATTTATTTTCCTTTCTATTTCAACTTGCTCCCTCATTTAATTAATATCATTATTATTCACCTCACTCCATGTTCCAAAACCCCTTAGAGTATTTCTTTGAATTCCCTCAAAACTCAATGCTTACTTATTTTGGAGCCCCACTTGCTCCAAGGTCAAGGGTTCAAATCTTTTCCACTTCTTATTAACCCACTATGCTACTTTGCTTCCTTGAATCATTGAATAATACCCTTCCATATCCTGTTAATGACATTGTTGTGGAGTGTGTACAATATTAGCTTATTTGGATGGTGATGAAAGAACCCATTGGGTCATCGTGGAAATTTGAGAAGTGCTAAATTTTCTAAAGCCCGGTAAAGCATATTTCTCCCTTTTTTTAACAAATGGTGGTAGAAATTTCATGTTTGAACCTACTTATCTATGGCTACAAATTCCTTTTTCATAGTTGAAGCAATCATCTAATTGCCTCATAGGTAATCTCATTCACTGTTTCTACCAAACCAGTCAGATAATTATTTGATATCCATATTTTCTACCCTTTGGTGCTTCTCTCTCTCCAACATCCTTCAACTAGACTTAACTACATTATACATAAAATTGGTGTAACCAAGTTAACCAACTCTCCCCACCTCAAAAGAACTACATTAGGCCTAAAGTTCATTTTAGACATTATGTTCATGGAACTATGTATGTAGCATCTACTTGCCTAGTGCATATGATATCCGCTCGGCCACCCCATTCCAACCAACCAACCCACTTGTCCATGCCCACCTTGACATTGGCCATTTTTGACCCAACCTCTTCACATGTTTTGTGATGAACTTACCCTGGATATATGTGAATAACATTGACCTTGTCTAGATTACTCGATAAGCTTAATTTGATCAACTATGACTAATGTTGTAGACCAGTTACTCTGTCGTATGTCCATCTAGAACTTGACTTTCTTTTTATCAACATAGGTAGTTTTAGTCTTTGTGCAATCTTGACTATCATGTTTAGTCACATTTTGTGAACCCATTGTCATTTCACATGCCAAGCTACCTTTTGGCACCACCTAGTGCCTCCCCACCAACTACTTATCAAACCTATATCTGATTTGACCTTTCCTCATTGACTTTCAATATGAGGGGGAACACCTCCTCCTATACTTAAGGTACCTTGACCTTTGACCAAGTGATTCATTTTTGTTTTATAGCTTGTTAATTCAAAGCCACATAATAAAAAGAGGCAAAATGTAAACACTAAAAAACTTCACACTTACAATTTTCAATGACTAAATGCCTCAAGACCCCCTAAATATTCTTAACCCTTAACCAACCCCTCTTAACCTAACCAAATCACTATTCTCTTATTCACATAATATTATTTGAAAGTAATATTCACTATAACAATTTATTATGGGACCCACTATCACTATTCATGATGACATGGCAAGTGACATGGTATGTGACATGGCAAGTGACATGGAAGGTGATTTGGGAGGTGATATGGAAAGTGACATGGCTTAGAAGTGAGGTGGCTTGGTTTGGGACATCATACCCCATCTGGGACCCTTTCCCAAGGTGCTTAATGACCTCATTTAAACATCACAACGGTCCCCCCTTAAAATATGGTGAATTTCCCCTTAAAGGGGCCATAATTCAACATGTATTTTATCTTCACACATGAATGTGGCCTTAAAAATTGGATACCCACCTCTTTAGTGCCTTAAAAAAGACAAAGGGCACTATATCCGCCTATTTTTGACTTTTTAACCCAAATGGGAGACCCATGATCAAGGTGGGAATCCCACCACCCTCATATTTTGACTCATTCATGCACCCACATGGAAAAGTGTGCTACATTTTGTGGGGTATCTCTTTAAGTTCTTGGATGAAGACAAGAAAGGGTGGTGAAAAGTCTTTTGGCATCATTTAGACCCATTTGAATGATTTCCATTCAAAATTGGACTCATGTAAAAGGTGGGAGACACACAAACCCAAATGAGAGACCCATGATCAAGGTGATAATCCCACCACCTTCATATTTTGACTCATTCATGTACCACATGGAAAATGGTGCCATACTTTTACTATTCCCTCTTTTGGCATGGTTCTTGACAATAAATGCTATAAATACGCCCTCTCCTTCACCCAAGGTTAAGCTGGGAGTTATTATTTGGTCATTAACATCTTGTTGTAGGTCTTTGAATGAGGTCATAATTTTGGATTTCATCTACATCTTGGAGGAAATTAATTCATAGCAACGAAGCTCTGTCAAAATTATCGCAAGATTCTTTCATCACATCATCAAAAACATCAAATACATCAACAAGATTCAAGGTAACCTTATCTATTTTTTTATTTTTATTTTAGTCATTTACTTAAGTCCTTCCTTTCATTACCTTTACCTCTATCTCATTTACTACATTTTCCATTGTAATTTCATTTACCTCATTTTCCCTCTTTGCACCTTTGCCACCTTCACCCTCTTTGCCCCCTCATCCCTTTGCTACCCTAGCTACTTGTTTTTTTATCTTTAAAACCATCCATCCCTCTCATTTTATGATCTCAATCAATACCAACCAAACCATTATTTTTACCCTAATCAAATTATCAAACCCAAAACCACAACCTTGCCTTAACCAATTTTTAGCATTAGTATAATCTAACTAGTTGCTTCATTTTGGTTAACTTAGCAAAGCATCTAATTTTCCCAATTAACTTGTTGTGATTTTATATATTTTATTTCATTTTTACATCCATTTAAGGAAAATATATTTCTTTTATCATTTCCACTTAAGTGTTGTAAAGAAGGTGGATTGACAGCCTCCTAAAAAGCTTTCACTTCTAGGATCTAGCTCATGCTAGGCAATCCATCCATCTACTTGTATAATAAAAAAGATTTTTTTAGTGTTATTTTATTTTTATGTCATCATCTATATCTAAATATCATTTATCCATAATCACTTATATTCAATGTGCGTACATTCAATGGGTATTCTTTCACACCCTTCTTCACTAGTTTCTTCTTTTTACACTTAAGAAAAAGCAAAAATTAGACAGAAACATGAGGTTGATCGATAGGTTCATGGGTTTGAGGTGAAGGGTAAGATGTAATAAGGGGATGATAAGTTAGAGATGGATCATGAGGTGTGATGGATGGTTTATGGATGGATCTAGGAATGGAGGGAACTTAGAACCTTGGGAATGGCTGACTCTTGAAGAAACTTTTGTAGGGAAAGCAAGTTGAGTTGGGTAACAGAAATAATATCTTCTTTTACTAGATCTTTATTTTCCCAATAACCTCTTTGAAAATATTCAACATTAGTAGACTGATCTTTATCCTTCACAATTGAAGTCTCCTTATTTTGAGAATAACTTTGGATGGATTTCTAACATGTAAATGCTAGAGCTTCCTCGTTAACCTTCTGATTTTGGTCCTCCTCCTTCTTTGTCTTTAGCTCCAATTCTTTGATTTGCCTAAATATATTATCTTTGAATAACTCTTATTTAATGAGGTCAGTGGCTCCATGAGGATAGGGAAGAAAAGAGGATTCTTGAGGAAGGATGAGAGAGACTTGCATAAGTTCAGCTTCTTTTTTAACTTGGGATCCCCAATATAGGTTTGTCTTACCTTGCCCACTCCATGACTTCACCACTTTATTCAAATTTGGAACCTTGAATGAATTCCTAAGGGGTTTTTGAGGAAGATAAGTGGGACCCTGGATCTCAATATCAGGTTATTCAACAATAGTCTCCTCGTTTCTTTGATAACTCTCTTTGATTGAATTCTAAGAAGGGAAAGTCTAAGGAACATATGAAGAACCTGGAATACTCAAAGGATCACTTGGAATGGTATCTTAGGGGAAATTGGGTGACACATATGAAGGTTGAGGTAGTGTATATGAAGATACATAAGGTTGGAGTTGACCAGCTATTCTTCAAGGCTTTTTAGCTTATCCTCAATGTTTTGAATGTAACCACTTACATCCATCATCTCACTTGTGAAATTCTTCTAATTTTCTCTCTCAAAAAGTGCCAATTATTCTTTAACTTGTTGTAATGACTCCCTCACATGATGAATCAGGTGAGTAGGTATATCTTGACCATAATACTTTTATGATCACAATCCTAGTGCATGCTTTTCAAGGCTCACTAAAATCTATTGAAGTGATGGTATGGATGGCACATGATTTAATCCTCAAGTCTTCTTACACAAATCTAATCCAAAATAGGACTGACCCTAGGCTGTGGGTTACCTAAAATAATATTAGATCTTCAAAGAAGGTCAGCTTCCTTATGGATCTATCACCTAAACTAGATCTAATCTAGTAATTGCTTTGAAAGGGTGGGGGGAGAATAACAACAATACATGAAATCATATAAATGAGGTGATGCACTAGTAATTGGAACACATAATTTACAAAAGACACACTATGAGATACATTCAAGACCAAATACGATCAGTGCCACATAAGTATTTCATAATAAGGCACTAATCAGTTATCAAACTCACATGACAGGGTAGATAACCACTTTCAAGCTAAATAATAAACTATAAATTGCACTTATAATGACCTATGAGAACTACCAATCATTTCATGATGGTGATAAAACTTAGACATAGACAAGAAACATACATTCATTTAACTATAGTACATGCATTTGTAGGACACAATTCAATCTAGCTTACAAAATGATGGAATTCAGTCTTTATTGCATCAAAAGGTGTTACAGTGCAAATTTTAACATAGCTTAATCAAGCCAAAGCATAATATTATGTTCTCTAAAATGTCATATATTTCTTGTCTAAAACTTTTAGAGAGTTAAAATGTGGTATAATTTGGAACATATATAGAAAAAAGGAAGAGAGAGAGGGAACTGTGATGTATTAGCACAAGTTTGAGGATGTTGACTCATGACCTTATCAATAAGGAACAAATTCTATAAAAGAATTGAATTTTCATTGTCCTTATCTATTGGCCAAGTCTCCTTCTTGGAAAATCATGTCATTATCTATCTATCTGAGGACCATGTCTTGGAATTGATAGAATTATGCCAAATCTGCTTTGGGTGGTTATCAATACCTGCTTATTGAAAATGTGACCCTACTGATAGGCAAGATACCTATCCATGATCATATTTGCATCTGTATTTGCTCCAACATTGAACATAATTCCATTATATGTGAAAACTAATCTAATTATTAGTTTTCACATTGTCACAATATCCATAGAAACCTACAAACTGCTTGAACTTGCTTCACGATCACTAGTCCATCTTCGATCTCTATATTAGGCCCTAAGAGACCTATTCTAAATCTAAACCCTATGAGAGATGAAAAATTATTGTATACGAGGATCCTCCATCTAAAATAAATGAACATGTCAATGAAATGACCCTATAATAAGGTCAACAAGTTCCAAATTATTGACTAAAGGTCATGTTTGACTTTAATGACAACGGAGCCTTCTTCTTAACTATCTTGCCTATATGACTATGTCTGTTGTTGATCGATCTCTAATAGTGATATGGGTCTTTAATATTTTGCTCACTTGGGTTGAGATCTAGTTCATTGACCTTCAATAGAATCTCTTTAGATTTATTTATTGGTTTTTGATTGCCAACTCAGACCATTTACATTGTGCACAACTATCTTTATTCTTATTGGTCCTATAGATACGCTAACTTATTAACTCTTTAACCTTCTACACACCATATATCTTCTTGGTATGAATGAACGTAGTCCATTTATTTCTCACCACTAAATATCCTTTGACATGTTGACTCGAGCTTGCACCATTAGATCAAGATGTGCGAATGAATGCAAACCATCAGATTTACTTGGACCCACCATTTGAACTCAAACATCTAGCTCACAATCTTAAAATTTATGTTTGCATGCCCATATATGATGTCTACATGAACATATTTGATGTTTTCATGATCATCTTAGGGTTTTTTAACCCCAACAGTTATTTTTCATGTGTTAAATTTGACATCTGTGTGCTCATCAATTGAAGTTCATGTGACTATCATTGATGTCTACATCACCATCAATCTTTTAATTAAAATAGATAAATGTTGAGCTTTATTTTGACATCTACGTGAATGTCGTATTTTATAGGCTTAACTTTGAATGCTTATAACTCAAGCTAGAGAACTTGATAAGGCATGAAATTTGTAGGATGTGATCTTGGCATAAAAATGAGTTACAATCCTTTGGCTCATGGGGGATTCATAGGTTCATTTATTAAATGCACAAGTGAACTAGTCTACTCATTTTACATGACATCTTAGTGATGGTCTGGCCTCTCAAAACTTGTACAAATCATTTGATCATTTATCAAAATAATAACTTTGTTTATCCTCTCTGTCTAGGTAAAAGCTTGGTATGTGGGCTAAAATAGACAATAATAACCATTCAATTATAAATGGTACTATGATTGATAATGGTTCTAGCAACAACCTTATTTTAATGTCATTCTTATCTAGTTGAGGATCCACTCATAGAAACTTATGTGGTGTAACCATAACATTATGTAGATATGATAGACCTAAACATATGCCCTTATTTAGTATAACGATTCCTCTCATAATTGGCCCTAAGATGTGCTTATTTTGATTTTATGTTATACCACATTGAAGATCATAAAATGCATTGCTTGGACATCATTAGATAAATTAACTCAAATAAATTCCACCAATAATACACAATTATATTAAATTTGTGCATAATAATAAAATTCACATTATTTATGGATCACCTTTCAAAATTCTTATTCATTTAAAAACTACTTCATCTTAAAAGGCAAAGATAATTTATTCCAAGAAACCAATAATAATTTATCTATAAACAAAGAGCTCTTATGCACCTACAACATTTGAGACAAAGGTATCCGCTTCTATTTGGGAAGCTTATCAATCAAAATTCCCACAGTTGCACTCCCCCAAGATAGGTTTCATCTTTTCATCTGTGTCCTAAGTTTTAAATTGTAACCTAGGCTGACAATTATGACATAAAATTATCCTACACAATATTTAGTGCAACTTTTACCACATCATGAAAACATTTCATTTGAGCACAATAATAATTATTGCACATTTAATGAATAGTTTTCTAATACATCAATCAATGCTTCTTATTTATTTAATTTGGATCATGGAATTGACACCATTATATGGTACCCTAGCTACTTCTATCGAGGGATTCTACACATACATATTTCAAACCCACTTATACTATACATCATATTTGCTTGATTTTATACACACTTGGTATTTTTTTAAATTAAGTTTAAAAGTACAAAAACACTTATACAATACCAAAAAAATAAAAATGCTTCAATGATGATCATTGATAAATATTTAACATACCATAGTCTTATACTTAGCTTTTATTATTTGATACGTTGTGCCTTACATTTTCCTTCCTCGTAGTGCTTTATTTATCAAAATAAAAAAATCTAAAAACATTCATAAAAGACAAAACTACAAAATTTACTTTGCCTTTATATTGGTCACCGAGTATAATATTTCATATCTATATACACTGTAGAGTTTACTCATTCATTTTTTCACACCTACTTGTTAAATGTATACCTTGGATTACGTAAAAGGCAAAATTATCTAGCTAGATATATTTATGTATAAAATTTATATCTCTAAAAGGATGGGGGAATTGCTTAATTTTTTTATTGATAAAATAGGGTCATGAAGTACCTTATCTTATGTGCCTCAATTGGATCACCCTCATTGATCTAATTAATCATTTGTTTCCCTTCAATTCTTACTTTTCTAAGTATTTATAAAATTATTTTCAATACATAGTCATCGCAGTCAACACAATCTATTATAGGTTGTCTGTTTATCCTTGTCTATTGTACATGGTCAACCCAATCAACCCTGTACACTTTTATATCCTCTATCTATTAAACTAGGTGGACCTAATTGACCCTATACTATTTTTAGGCCCTATTTTTTATGTTAGGTCGACCGAGTCAACTCTATACAATTTCCTATCACTTCCTCTTTCTTGTGTGGTTATTTAGTCTTATCTCATCATGATGACATATTTTTAGCCTTATCTTACTTAATAACATTGCATAATTAAGGATTTAGATAGTAACCTCACTTATTTTATTACTTCAAATGAAACTATCCACTTTCTTCCCTATTCTTCTCCCAAAGCAAAACCAATCACTACACAATGTAATGTAGTTGAAGTCCTTCATCATAATCCTCTTCCCAGCACCAATATTTTGAATCCTCCACCTAAAAAGAATACTCTACCAAATAATCTTCCTCCCATCAATATAAATAATCCTCTTCCTATCAACACTAATACCCCTCTTACAAACACCAATCCACCTATTGATATAACTCAACTTCTTGCACATGTAGTTCAACAAATGAACATCATGCAAATAACCAATCAATCTCAAATGATGAACGTGTAGAAAAATTTATTAAACATGACTATTCAACTACCTCAAGTCATCATGTCTCAACCAAATCCAAATTTTGTCCCTCCTCCTCTAAGATATGCCAATGGGAATATCATCCCTCAATCTCCAAAGAATAACAAAATGCTTTAACATCTTCACAATGAACCTTTAGTGCCATTCATTTCATCCACATATATTGGAAACATTTCTCCAAATATCACCTATAATGGGACTAAGGACCCTATTGTCATTCAAAATGTGCACCTGTGGATGCTCTATGGCATAGAGGAGTTTTTAGCTGTGGGATGCTAAGCATGAAGGTCTTGTCTAGAGTGCAAGATTCTAAGGCATTAGGCATGAAGGTCTTATTACTTAGCTATCTATTCAAGTATCATTTGTCTCATGACAATTATGGGAACATCCCCAAGGTGTGGGACCCTTATGCACCTTGGGATGAGCCTCTAGAGTAGGTTGGATTCCTTCCATTCTAAGTACACCTAGTTTAAGACAGCACACAGGCCTAAACATTAGAAAGGTAAACTAACACTAATCTAAACCTAGGATATTTGAGGGAAAAAGGGATGAAAAAGGTAAGAGATTCTAAAAATAAAAAGGTGATGTGCCCAAAATAGAGCGATCACTCATACTACCATAAACAGAATATAGATTATTGAGAATAAGACAATATTAAATTATTTCTACCAAGCCACTCTAAATACATAAGTATTTCACATAGAGATGCAAGAATTCAACACAACACTAAAAGGGATGATAAATGGTCCATAAATAGCATCAATATAAACCCAGGTGCACATAAGATGTGACCTACAAGTGAGTTTTAAGTTTGATGTGAAGGTGTATAGAATGGACAAGGATGAGAGGGGAAAATGTTACCCATAGTCAAGGATCAACAAATATAAATAGCACATGGAACATTACAAGAACAAAAAGAGGTGAACTTAATTCTCATTGATCTACAAGATTTATCCAATACAAGTGCTCATGGAGGGTAAATTTTAGTAGTATGAGGTTGCTAAATAGTGTCGACCCTTTTACAGTTGAATAATTAGGATTTTATAATGAATAATTTTGTTTTATAATAAATGTGCCACTTAGGGTGGTGGGTGTAGCTTTAAATTATTTTGTGGTGTCATGGCCATGCCTCTTGAATTTTTTTTGATGATTGGATTTAGAGTTGGTGGTAGGATCATTTTTAGATATATGTGCATTAGGGAATGAGAGATTTCTTTGACAAGGTCAGATGGTGGTGTGCACTTCTATTTTGATGTCTAACAATTTCTTCTATATTTACTAGCTCTAACATGTATTGGGCCTCACTCAACTACCTCCAACTACCTCTTTACTTCTTCCCACCACTTGGCATCTATTGTGTTAACTTCTTGTTCATCTTACCACATCACTATTGTGTGCAATATAAAACTTGGCATGCACTCCTCTCTCTGTTTACTATGTGCACATATATTTTGTGTGTTCACCCCTTGATTTATAAATACTCTTACAATAGTGGTGTGCATTAAATTTCTTTAAAATTATAAGTCTATGGAAGAGGCATTGTAAGACTTTAGATTTGCATCATGTGATATTCAAGGGTGTGTGAGTAGGATCTTATGCTCTAGCATGGAACTATGTTAGATAGGCACATGGAGATATTTGAGCAAGGGCATGCACAAAAACTAAATGTCTTCAGCACACTCTTCATGATATATAGCTACTCCTTGCACACCTTCCTTACTCATTCATCTAGAACCTAGGAGCCTAATCTTTAAACTTGTGCACCTTTTGGATTGTGTGTTGAATAATTCTACACTACAATTTGCACTAAGGACTTATAATAGGTGCAAGCCTTCATTATGTTGTTTTTAAAACATACACTTGACTGCTTGGGCATGAGCATGAATGGGGAGCATCTATGCACATCTTAATTTTATTGAAGCCTTTGGGAGCTCATAGGTGCACCATTCTCCTATAGGGTCTCGATGGGTTCTACACTGACTAGGGTGATTTAGAAATTCAACACTTCTGACAACCTCTATAGGCCACTTACCTACTAGGTGGGAACCCAGTAGCCTTTGAAGTGATACATTGGCATGGAGTCATTAAAGCTATAAATTGTTTGGCCTTGTACCTGAGTAAACTAAACTAAGTCCAACCCTTAACAAAGAAAAAAGGATAATAATAAGCAACATATGCATGAAATGTACCTAGAGGAAATCAAAACTAAACTAAACTATATAATGTACACGTAAGTACTTAGGTAAATACAATGTGCACTATTCTAATCTACTATATATAATCTACAAAAATGTGCCTTCATCCTCCTGGGTCAAAAGAGAAACCTCTGAGGTCCTTTATGTTGTGTGCCTTCCCATTTTTGATATGTGATGGGTGGAGGTGCAATGACATCTATTTACTTCAAAAGAGGTTCTCAAAGATGCTCATTTATCTAGACCCTCTGTTAATGAATTTTTCCACCATGCTACATTAAGCTTTCCTTTTAGATGGTTGATGTTTTTGAAGTTGAACCAATCCTTCCTAGATATCTCAACATCTAGCTATGATTTTTGCTTAGATTGATTCATTTGAAGTGTGGGGGGCCTATGCTCAGTGTTTGTAAATCTCATGGATCCAGTGTGTTGCCTTTGCACTTCTCATAGCTACTGCTCTAAGTCTAACATGCCTTTTAGAAACCATTCTAATATGTGCCTAGGCATACAAGGATTGATAGCACTTATTTTCATAGCTTCTTTTACATTTTCACATGGCTCTTTGGGCTCAATCAGTTGACATTGCTCCCTCAATTTGAATGAGTCTTATGATGACTCATTTGAACCCAGGTGTGCATCTAGATCCCTAAAGGCCTCTGTCATATGCATGGTTATGACCTATTCTACATGTGCACCTTGTTGAAAAAATACATTGGCACATAATTGGTCATGGGAATGCTCCTAAGAGGATGCCAACTTATCTTCCATACTTGCATAGAATTCTTCCAGCTCATCTCAGAAAGAGTCTTCCTTTTGTGCCTATGGGCTCACCTTGGGGTGATCACAATCACTTTCCTTGAGCACACACTCCTCTTGAATTTTAGTCTCTTCTTCAAGGTCTTCTTCCATAGTGCTAAATGGTAGATCATTCACCTAAGAGAGGTTAGGCCCAGGTGTTAGAATGTAATCTAGAGTGGCACAGATTGGCTCTTCCTCATTAAGGTACTCCCCTTCTACCACCACTTCATGCATTAGCTCATCAACATGTTGCACTATTAGATTACATCTATATTCTTGTAGTGGGGTTGAGTTTTTTTTAGTGGCCAAGAGGGGGTTTCCAATGATGGTCTCCTCATCATATTCACTTGAGGTATCCTCCTCATCCAAATGGTCTGCACTTGCCTTCCATACAACTAGTCTTCCTTTGAAAAGGGAGATGGTGGGAGGGTAAGAGGCCTCAATTAGCATAAAATAAGGGGGATTTATAAGGTTGGGCATTGTGAAGTCAGGATAATTGGTCCAAGAAGGCTACCATGATTGTTCTTAAGGCTCCTGAGGAAGGATAATTTCTTGAGTTGGCAAAATCATAGGCTTTTTAAAGCTTAGAAATTTGAAAGCAGGGGATTTAATTAAAGGCACAATAGATCTATCCTACCTAAATCTAGGGACTTTAGGCATGAAAGATTTATGTCTCATAGGTTGGCTTGTAGGCACATGGGGAGCCTGTTAAAGCTAGGAAAGGAAGGAGTGGAGGTGGTCCGCTATGATTCAATTTTTTGCATCTGCATAAGAAACTAACACATCTACTCTTCTTTAGCTATGATCTACCTAACTAAGCATTCCTCTTCAAATTTATCCTGCTCTATCATCTCATGATACCAAGTGTAAACTTGATGAGTAAGTTCCTCTTATTGTCTACCATACCCCTACTCTCTCTTGATCTCCCTCAACTATCTCTGAAAATCAAGATGTATATCATTGATGCTTTGTTGAGATGGATTAGGAGGGTAGTAATGTTGATTGGGAGCAAGGTAGCTTGCTTAAGGTTGATTAGAATCATAAGCAGGTTGCTACAGGGATTGAATTGGTGAAAGGTTACAATCACTTGCATGAGCTTGATATGGGAAATAGAAAAGAGTGAATATAACATTTTCATAGAATAGGGGGTGGAAAGACATATTTTAAGCACTTGGACTACTTAAACTAGTAGATTCAAACATTTATATTCACCAGGTACTATATAGAATGTCTTCAACACTTGATAACTAAGGGTAGCATTGATCCCTTAGCTCTTTCTTTAAACTTGGTCCCACTAGGCATGATATAAACTTTTATCTTTCAAAACATGCACCTGTGGATGCTCTACAATGTAGAGGAGTTTTTAGTAATGGGGCATTAAGCACGGAGGTCTTACATATAGCATGATAGTTTGAGGTGATGGGCATGAAGGTCTTATCTCTCATTTATGTGTTTGAGTATCGATTGTCTCATCGCAATGATAGGAACTTCCCTAAGGCACGAGACCCCTGTGCTCCTTGGGATGAGCCTCTAAAGAGGGCCAGATTCCTTCTATTCTAAGTGCACCTATTTTAAGATCAGTGTGTAGGCCTAAAGAGTAGAAAGATAAACTACCACTAATCTAAACTTAGGATCTTTGAGGCAAAAGGGGAGGGAAAAGGTAAGAGATGCTAAAAATAAAAAGGCGATGTGCCCAAAATAGAGCGAGCATTCCTACTATCATAAACACAATATAGACTATTAAGAACAAGATAATATCAAAGTTTATACCAAGCCACTCTAAATGCACAAGTATTTCACATACAAGCATGAGAATGTAGTATAACATTGAGAGGGATGATAAATGGTCTACATACAACATTAACACAGACTTGAGTGTGTACAGGATGTGAACTGCAAGTGAGTTTCAAGTTTGATGTGAAGGTGCAGGGTAAGGATAATGATGAGAGGGGTGAACGTCACCCATAGTCAAGGATCAACAAACACAAATAGCACATAGAACATTAGAAGAATAGAAAGAGGTGAACTTAATTCTCATTAATCTATAATATTTAGCCAATACAATTGCTCATGGAGGGTAAATTCTAGTACTGTGAGGTTGATAAAAAGTGTCAACCTTTTTACAAGTGAAGAATCAAGATTTTATAATGAACAAGCCTATTTTGGTGGGTGTAGCTTTGAATCCTTTTGCAATGTCATGTCCATGACTCTTGAAGTTTGTGCGATGATTGGATATAGAGTCAGTGGTAGGATCATTTATGGATATGTGTGCATCAAAGAATGGGAGACTTCTTTGATAAGGTCAAAGGGTGGTGTGCACTCATATTCAAATATCTTATAGTGATTCTATATTTACTAACTCTGACATGTCTTAGGCCTTGCTTAACTACCTCCAACTACCTCTTTACTTCTCCCTACCACTTGGCATCTGCTATGCTAACTTTATGTTCAGCTTGCCACATCACTATTGTGCATGGTATGAAACTTGGTATGCACTCATCTCTTTGTTCTCTAAATGAACATAGAGTTTGTGCATGCACCCCTTGATTTGGAAGCACTCTTATGCCAGTGGCGTGCATGAGATTTCTTTTAAAATATGATTCTATGGAAGAGGCAGCATGAGGCTTATGGTTAACATCCTATGATATTCAATGGCATGAGAGTAGGATCCTACACTCTGGCATAAAATTGTGTTAGATAGGTGTAGGGAGATATTTGAGTAAGGGCACACATAAAGACTGAAGGTCCTTGGTGCACTTTTCATGATATATAACTACTCCTTGTGCACCTTCCTTACTCATCCATCTAGAACTTGCGAGCCTATATCTTCAAACTTATCATCCTTTTAGACTGTACATTGAAGAATCTTTCACTATAGCATGCATCAAAGACTTATAATAGGTTTGAGCCTTCATTCTATTGTTGTGCAGACCTATGCTTGACTGATTGGGTGCATGCATGAATGGGGAGAATCTATGCACATCCTATTTTACTTGAAGTGTTTGGGACCTCATAGGTGAGCCATTCTCCTATAGGGTCTTGGTGGGTTCTACACCGATTGGGATGACTTAGAAAGTCAACAAACCCTACTGTCTTTATTAAGTCTTTTGGTAATCTCTATAATAAATGGTTCCAAAGTAACACCTTTTCTACCACCAAGATCTTATCCAAAACCTTTATTAGTGATGCAGTTGAATGGTATAACCAAATTACTAGACATTCCATCTCACAACTAGAGGATGTAGCCAATGCTCTAGTGAATAAATTCCAACATGGTGACCTTCTTGAAAATTACCTTAGCCATTTCCTTAATCCCAAGTAACTTCCTAATAAATTTGCTCACACTTTCATCAAACGATGGAAGTCTCTCTCTAATAAAGTGGACCATAACATGAATGATGATACTCTTTTAAAACTATTTATCATTGCTCTCAAACCTCCCCTTGAATACAAAGTTCAAATCTTTTCACCTAAAACTTTAGAAGAAGCCATAGACCAAGCAAAAAGGCAAGACTTTCTTATGACTCAATTTGAAACACCTCAAATAACTATTAAAGCACATTTCCAATCATTTTCTCAAAACATTGATTCATCCAAGCCTCCCCAACCTCAAAGTGGAGCATCCAATTCAACCAATTTGAACCCAACCCACCCACCTTTGAGAATAGAATGACTTAAGAATAAATTGCCACCCTCTAAACCCATGAGCTTTGATCCTTCCAAACCTCCTCCAAAATGGTGTGATCTTGATAAATTTTATTGGTGGAATTTTACTATAGGTCATTCTCATGAGTCTTATCATGACCTTCACCGATTTCTTCTTTCTTCCTTTCTTGGTCCACATTTCAATCTTGATACTCTCACAAAACAACGTTATCAAGACTATCTTCAAGCTTCTCAAATTCAATCTCAAGAACCTCAATCACATCAAAATCAACTACCTAATGATCAAAAAGAATTGTCCCATACATATACCTCATATGTTAATTTTTTTCAAACCATAGTTGACCCTTCTTCCTACACCAATAAGCAAAGGATAACTAACATAAACAATTTTAAACATATTGTTGCATCCATTTAACCTCAACCTCTTAGGTCACATGAAACAAAAGAGTACCTAGTTCAAATGCCTACTCCAAAACATATCATACATGGTCCTCCTTTACCTCCTTTACCTCTTCATACCTCTCTTACACATCCTAATCAAATTCAACATCCCTAAAATCTAACAAACCAACACATTTACCTATTTCTAAATGCACCTACAAGCCAATGCAATTCATTTTAATGATTCAATGTTACCTCACTCCACTTCACATGTAGGGGCATATTGTGATGCCCATCCACATGTCCCTTCATATTTTGGGGTATCTTATGATTCCCATCCCTACATCCACTTACCCATAGGGGCATCTTATGATTCCCACTCTAATTCTACAATGCACAATAACAACCAAATTCAACTTCAAGAAACCTTCTGAGACTTATAGACTTGTATTTCACATGTTCATATTTGATACAAATGTTAGCATAGATATTACTTATTTTTTTTGTCTCATGTTTCTTTGTTTTTATGCACTTTCTTTCTTTTACTTTCACTTTATAAGCATCATTATTTTTCTTTACATTCTTTTATTTTCTTACACATCACATTTGGCATTTGTTTTCAGTTTTGTCCTTGTATATCTCTTTTATTTTTATTTTTTTATGTTATTATTTGCCTTCATAGCTTTATGATTATTTTTTCCATTATTTAGCATTCACCCTTGTGGGTTTCTCTTTTTTGAGTTTGCAATGTAAGACCATGGATAGGACCTGGCCCTCATCACAAAATATGACCTTTTGCTTATTTTCCACATGCTTTTTGGCACCCCCATGGGTTTTTCTTTTATGATTTGTAGTGTAAGACCATGGATAGGACCTGATCCTCCTCATAAAATTACAATCTTGTCATTCCTTTTCTATAATGTGTTTTGTAATAATTACAATTTTTTTATTCTTGTTCTCAACTTTAGCTTTGCTTCTTTTGATAGATGGAATTTTCACAACAATCTATGTTAGCATGTTTTTCTCCATTTACCTCATTCTTATGATAAGAAATCACACTTTAATATAATTATATTCATTCTTACCCTTTGTCACATTTTCTAAAATTTGAATTAATTCAAATTTGTTACATGTGTCATTCCTCTTGATTTCCCCTTCCTTTCACTCCACATTGGATAAAACAAGGTTGAAGTCAAGATAACACTTTTATTTCATCTAAATTTGAAAGACTCTTAAACCCCATGCTCTTTGAATTTGTCTCTCTTAGCAACCAAGTCTCAAGTATTCAAATGAAAGTCATCTTTAGCACCCATGTTTGGTTTTCCAAATCCATATGGAGGAACAAGAAAAAACTCAACAAGAAAGTTAAAATCCAAATCATTTGAAACAAAAAAAATGATATAGAAAAGGTAACATACAAATCTTAAAACTCAAATTCACACCAAAAGAAATGATTCTAAGCACATCTCTTATCTCTAACAAAATCTCAAACTCTGTAGTTAGCCTCACATAGAGTTGAGGTCCATTGGGGTGTGATAGGACAGTAGATTGGAATAGGATAATTCAATAAATTCTATGGTACTGCCTACTTTCTCATGCAAGTACCCAATCTTCACAGTAGACCAATGGCTCTATAAGGGGTCCTGAGGAATGGGGAACATGTTGTGGGAAGGTAGGTCTATTTTTATTTTCATGCATACATCCTTAATGGGATGATCTATATACTACATTTGTTGAAATGAGACTTGTGTGGCTAAGAGAAGTTCCTAAGAGTCCTTAAGGTTGAAATTCCTCTTATTTTGACAAACCTAATTTGAGTTTCTTTTCTTCCATAAAGAGTTCCTCTACCTTGGGCTTTCCTTCATTCTCCCCTCCACTCATTTATTTTTCCCCTTTGATAGGCAAATTATGATTATAAATCTATTTCCCCTCTTCTATAATTCCTTCTTCTTCATCTCTTAAAAAAATGATAGTATTACTTTATTTTATTTTATTTGTCTTTAAAGAAAAACATGATGTTTGAGCAACTATGGATTACACTCTTACACCATTTACTTACCACACCATCTCTTTGTCATCCTAGTCATGTCAATAGGTGGTTATGTTTTCTTACATTGTATCTCAGAACCAGCACTCAGTTTGAGATTTCATCCTTTAGAGATTTTGTTTTTCATTTATACATCATGTTCTTGCTTGATTTTTTTGGACCTCACTTATCTTACATATGACATTTGACATTATTATATGTTTCTCTTTATGTATGAATACTTCATGTTTACCTTCCATCTTGACTTACATTTAATTTTTAATCATTCACATTTTTCTTTATGTTTGATTTGGCATGCTTATCTTACATGGAGTTACTTGCCACTTTCTTACATATCTTTGTTAAAGCTTTCTTGCATTGATATTTCATTTGTCATTCATGTTTCACATACTTCCCAACGTGATTTAGTATGTTCTACATTCCTTTTTGCCTTTTACATTTTACATGATTTCCAATATGATTTAATGTGTTTTACACTCATTTATCATTCATTTGTCATCCTTTTGTCATTCATTTACATTCAATATTCTAGTTTTGTCTTAACAATTCTAATTTGCCACTTTTTCCTAATACCCTGATATCTCTACCTTAACTCATTTTTTTTTTTACTACCATATGCCTATCTCATAAAAAATTGATTTTTGGCTATTTTTTGCACTAACTTCTACATGTTTGCCTAGTGTTCTTCACAGCATATGCCTTCACCTTTCTTGTAGTCTATTTCTTTATCCATAACACTAAGGTAAGTAAATATATGTGTTTTTCAATTTTTTTCCTTTCATTTATCTTATTTTTTGCTTACTGCACTTTACTTAGCATCAACGTTATGTGTTATCATGTTCTATTTCATGAAGCACCATCCCATGTTGTACTCACATGACACATAATGAGCTTTGAGTGGGGCATATATATACACATCATATTTTCAAACTTTTATTGATTACTAACACTTTGTATCTTGTAATAACCCATTGAGTCTCCATCTCTCTAAGTGCATGCCTTAAGGGGTACACCAGAAAAGGGATGGGCAGAGCATTGGTGCTTCATAACATTGTTGTCCCTTTTGCCACATGTTATCTACACACTTGTCTCTTAAAATCCATTTATCCTAAGCTTGATCTTCTCAATTGAACCCATTCTAGTCTTTTTACACATTTTATCTTCCTTTTCCTTACTTTAATCCCATTTTTTCAGTTAGCTATACAAGTTTGACTAGGTCGACCCTATATAGTTTCAGGTTATTTTCACTTAGGAGTTATTTTGACCTTTGGCCGACCTAGCTTAGGACCTAGTGAATTATTGATCAAAATTGTAAAAAGTTTACTAGGTTGACCCTATCGACTAACATATTCAAAATGATTTAGGGTAATATAAGCCTATATATAAGTTTTTTTCACACCATTTGATAAAGAAAGAATAGAATAAGAAGTATGTATGAACGAACATCTACTTATTGACCATTATACTTTAGAAGTAAAGCTTAGGGTTCCATACTTTATTTGGAGATACAATCTTGTCTTATGGAAAAGTATTTTAGATGAATTAATAGGTTATGTAGCCTAGATCTGATTTGTCTTTTTCATCCTTACATACCACAAAAACCTCTTACGAAGCACCGTGGCCAAGGGAGAGATTGAGGATCGGTGGGTTCATCTTTAAAGGTAAGTATTCCTAACTTTATTCTCCTTTGTAAGAGTAGATAGATAATAAATTTGTGTTTCTCTTCCATGTATTAGGATTTTGTATACATTGACTTTAGCATATGTCTTCTATGCATGTTTAGTTTTATTATTTCTAACCCCCACTTTGTGCCATAAACTTTGGTGAGCCCTAGATTAGATTTACTTTCTTGTTATTAGAATAGGTGAAATATTAAAATTGAGGACCCTCTTAGGGTTATTGCATGATTATGTTATACTGGAGGCTTTGGAACCCTCCTTAGCATAATGTATTATGATAAGTTTCCCTTAATCAGGTCTAACAGATCCCCATATTGGTCATGCTCCGACTTAACAAATGTATTCCCAATAGAAATTGTAGGTATGTTCTATCTTATCTGAGTTAGGATTGATTTATATACATGATACATTTATGAATGTATACATAGGTAAGGTATACTTGGGTGATGATTATTTTCTAATCATTATTGGTCATGGTAGAGTTAAAATTAGATTTTTAGATGGAAGGATTAAACACTTTGATGGTGTGTTGCATATCCCAAGGCTAGATCATTATTTATTATCTGTGAGAAAATTAATAGATGTGAGTGTGTAGACTGCATTTTTTGAAGCAGGTTGTAATATGGTTAGAGGTGTTATGGTGATAGTTAAAGGTGTCAGGATTGGCACTTTATACAAGCTTGATGCATGGATGGTTGAGTGCAATGGTAATTATGTGAAGACTATATCAGAGACTACTCCATTAGATGAAGAGGTAATCACTATTTATATAAATGGTCATGGTTTTTGGGTACCTAAGGGTGCTCATTCTAAGGATTTAAAATTTTTTGTAGAGAAGACTATGTTATGGCACCAAAGACTTGGCCACATTGGTGAAAAAAGTCTTAGGGCCTTGAAGAATAAAAACCTTGTTGAAGATTTGAATAATTATAATTTTTAATTTGATTTCTGTGAGCATTATGTTTATGGTAAACAAAATTGCATTCAATTTTACTTGATTTCTCATAAATCATGTGGTATATTGGATCTTATTAATTATGATGTATTTGGTCCTATTAATGTTCCTTCGATTTCAAAATCCAAATATTATGTTTCATTTATTAATGATTATAGTAGAAGGACATGGGTTTATTTTCTTCAGAGTAAATTTGAAGTTTTCAGTTGTTTTAAAGAGTTTAAAGTAATGGTTGAGTTGCAGACTAAAAATAAAATAAAGTGTTTGAGAACTAACAATGGTGATAAGTTTTGCTCTAATAATTTTAACAGGTTCTATAAAGATTGTGGTATAGAGAGATATAAGACAACTCCATATTCACCTAAGCAGAATGAAGTTGCAAAAAGAATGAATAGGACATTGATGGAGAAGTCTAAGAGTATGTTTAGTGGTTTTGAACTAGAACAAAGGTTTTGGGTTGAAGTTGTGGCCACTACTTGCTACATGATCAACAGGTCTCCTACATCAAAGCTTGTTGATAAAATGCCTATGGCAACATGATCTAGGAGCATCACTACCCCTTTGTACATATTGATATATTTCACATGTTTGAGTATTTTTTAGTTTTTTGGTCATATGAAGTCTATAGGAGGCCATACTAGTTACTATAACTTCATCAAATTTGAATCAGGGTCATATAGGCCTTTTCCCACCAAAATCTTTTATTTTAATTTTTAAATTTACATGTTAAGTTTTAGAGACTTCAATCTTGTTTCAAGAAGTTCCAACATTGTATTTGGTGTGGTTAGGTTTTAAAAAGTTGGTCAAATTTATTCTCATATATACATGGACCACATAATTCATCATTGTAATGTTTATGTTAGTGTTTAGGTAGTTAGATTCCTCCCAATGTACACAAGGGAGTTAGAAAGGTAGTTAGATTAGTTTTGGCAATAAAAGAACTTGTAAAATGTCTTTTTAGGGAGGAGATTCCAAGAGTGTGGATGGGTTGGAATCAAAATAAGAATTTACAATAACCCTAGAGAAGTGAATAAAGATGAATTTTGTTCCTTTGAAGACAAAAAAGTAAATAGACCCTGCATTTTCCTGCTTATGTGCAATGATAGTTGACTGTAAGCATGATCAATAATGAAAAGTGTAATAGAGGTAAGTTCCTTGTGATCTTAGTGTGATTGGAAATTTGAAAATGCCTTTTTGGTGATGATTACAAGAATTTGTTAATGGAGTTTCAAAGTCTTTTGAATGTTCAAGTTATATACCTGTTTATCCTGTGTTCCTACAATCTATGTTTTGAAGATTGAGAGGTAGCATGTATTATGGAGAGAAGTATCAAGTGTAAACTAAGTTTAAAAGAAAATTTGTTGAGTGGTAAGTAAAATATTTAGTCTTATCAAAATCCTCATGATATTTAAAGTGTCTGTATACACAAGGTTTTCATAAGTGAATAAGAAGGCATATAGCCAATTACATATCTATACACAGTTAATCAAGATCTTGTTAGAAATGTTGAACAAAGATGCCACACATAGTGAGAGTTGATTGTGTAAAGAGTATAAATATTGTGCAAAGGTTAATTAACCCTAAAAATGTTTTGTAAACCCTTTTATAATGAAGGATACCAAAGAATTCCTCTCATATCAATGCATACCTATGTTTGAGTACACAGTCTATTCAAACTTGAATAAATCAATCCATAGTAGCCTAAAGAGGGAAATATAATACTTGGAAAAGATGCACATGGTCTAATCAGACCTAATCCAATATTCATAATTATTGGAAACTCTTTCGGAAGATTGAAATATAATGTGAACCCTTCTTGGGTATATGTAGTTAGCCAAACCCATGAACTAGGGTTTCATAACTAAAACTGATGTAAAAAGAGTTTTAACTGTCAAAATGTTACCAAACTCTATGATTTGGTGTGTTTCAAGGTTATCTAAAGGAATATATAGTTTTAAAAATAATAGAGTATGGATTGGTACAAATATAGCTAATTGAGTGTAATTCAAGGTAATGGGAGGCCTAATAGGCCTAAATAGAGATCAAGAAAAGGCTTCAAAAGTGGTCTAATGAATGAGCTAGGGAATAAATATTCATGAAATGTGAGAAAACCATAGATTGTGTCTTTAAAATGGTTTAGTTTACCAAGATGAGTATGTATGGATCCGTACAAAGCAAAAGAGCCTAAAAAAGGCTAGTAGGATACCCCATTAAATAGGAGTTGCATGTGTGGTGAAGAGTTATGTTGAAGGAATTTATGGATTGAGAGAGAGTTTAGATAGGAGTTATTTGAGTTTGAAATGAATGAAAATAAATTATATAGAGGTAAAGGAAATTTCAACCAAGTTTTCAAATCCAAGTTGTTATGTATTGAGTCAAAGAGAGATGAGCTGAAAGTATAAAGACTAAGTATGAAAAGGCAAGGAACAGTGAGTGATAAAGCATGGATTGATATATAGAAGAGACAAAGTGAGGTTTGTATTAGGGATGCATAAGTGTGATAAAAATAAGACTAATATTTGTAAGAGATATAAAGAGTTTTGAAAACTAAAGGTTAAAGAACAAAGCAAGACAAGTGAAGATCAGAGCCAACTGGACTAGCAAAGGTAAGTGTGATGAATGTGTTTCATTTTTTCTTTAGTTAATGAAAAATTAGATTATGACCTTTGCATCACATGGTCTGGCCAAATGCCTTCATTGATACATCTTAAAGTTTTTGGTTTTGAGGCATATGCACATGTGCCAAAGGAGAAGCATATAAAGTTGGAGAACAAGGTTGTGAAATATATCTTCATTGGGTATAGTTGTGTTGTGAAAGGATACAAGATTTGGGATGTGGTAGCATAGAAGGTATTATATTCTATAAGTGTTATTTTTTTTTAACTAAGCATTCTTTTATTACATTATATCTAGAGAAAATAGAAAATAAAGAAGTGATTCAAATTCCTCCTACACTTAAGAAAGTTGAGTCGAGACCACGAGAGAGATAAGAAGTTGAGGAGAGCTCATCAAACTCTAAATGTTTTGAAGAAGATGTAGATGAAGAAGAACCTCCACCTCAACTTGTTCGAATGTCACAAGGCATAGACAACAACCAAAAAGGTATTCTTCCGATGATTGGAGATGTATATTTACTTTGAGTACTAACATTGATGAATCGAGATCTGCAAAAGAAGCTTTGGGTATGAATGATGCAAAGTCCTAGAATGTTGTTATAGAAGAAGAAATGGAAGATTCTAAAATGTGTACCATTACCTAAAGGATGTAATCCCATTGGTTGAAAATGGGTGTTTAATAAAAATATTGGTTTAAATGGAAGTATGGAAAAGTACAAAGTTCAGTTGGTTTCAAAAGGTTGCTCTCAAGTTGATGGTGTTGATTATGGTGCGATTTTTTTTCCTATTAGTAAAATGACATCCATTAGATTCCTTTTTTATATTACATCAAAACATGATTTAGATATCGAGTAAATGAATGTGAAGACTACTTTCCTTCATGGTGATTTGGAGGAGGAGATTTATATGACACAACCAGAGCACTATGTGGTGAAAGGTAAAAAGAATTTGGTTTGCAAGTTAAATAAATCCTTGTATGGTCTCAATCAAGGTCATAAGATGTGGTACCAAAAATTTAATACATATGTATTAAGTTTTGGGTTTGAGTAGTCCAAATATGATCATTGTTTTTACTATAAAACTGATGGTGATCATTTCCTAATTATTGCCTTATACATTGATGATATGTTGTTTGTTGGTAACGCAAATTTTTTGATTTCAGAGCTTGTATCTCAAATATCAAAAAAAATTGAAATGAAAAATCTTGGTGTTGTAAGACACATTCTTGGTATGGATATTAATAGAGACAGACATAATAAAAAGTTATGGATTGGCCAGAGTAAGTATGTGAATTCCATTTATAGAGATTTAACATGCAGGATTACAGACCATTGTGTGTTTCTTTTTTATTAGGAATATATTTATCTACTATACAATGTCTTACATCCCCATTAGAGATGGAATGCATGAGCAGTGTACCTTACCAAAGTGCAGTTAGAAGTCTAATGTATGTAATGGTATGTACTAGATTGAACATTGCCCAAGTAGTGGGAGTTCTTTCCCATTATATTATAATTATCATAGAGTTTATTAGGATGAAGTTATAAGATTAGTTAGATATTTTTGGCATCCTCAAAGTATTCCTTATGTTATCACCTGATTGGAGACAGGCATCCTCTTGACATTCTTGGTTATGTGGATTCAGATTGGGTGGGGGATGTTGATAGCAGAAGATCCACCAGTGCTTATGTGTTTACTTTGTTTGGTGGTGCAATAAGTTTGATGATTAGGAAATAGGATATGGTCTATTTATCCACTACATAGGTATAGTATATGGTAGTAATTCATTCCTGTAAAGAATCCATTTGGCTTCAAAGATTGTGTTCAGATATTGGGTTGAAATAGGGTGTAGTGATAGTTTATTGTGACAATTAGAGTGTTATTTGCCTATAACAGAACAATAATTTTCATGTAAGGACCAAAAATATTTATATAAAATATCATTTTTTGAGAGACATAGTCAAGGATGGCAAGGTGGAGATAATAAAGGTAGAGTCTTTGATGAAGATTGTAGATTCATTGACTAAGCTTATGAGCACAAAGAAGTTTAGATGGTGTTCAGAGTCTATGGGCCTCTTGGCCCCTAGTTGTTAAGTTAATGTTGGTACATTTCCTTTAGGTCTTGCAAGGTATTTGATAAGTGGGATATTATTGGTAAATGAGGTGTCTCAAACTTAACAAGTCAGGACACTATTCACTAGATACTATTCACAATCACTATTCATGTGATGAGGTGGTATTGGTGAGTTATAAATGATTTTGCATGTGATGTGGCATGTGATTCAGGTGTTGACATGGCTTATGATGAGTTGGCATGGCCCATAGAGGAATCTACATGATGTAAGTGCATGTGAGTGGAAGTGGGGTGTACCCCTCCACTAAAGAGACAAGTTGTCTTTTGTGATGCACATGATTTTGTTTTAGGTGCAAAATGATAAAGAAATGATATGGGGTGAATTTATCTATTGGCCTCATGATTTTGAGTGAAGGAGAAGTCAAAATTTTATGGAGAATCTCTTATAAGCATGTGGAGTCACATGGGATAGTGGAGAACAAGTTACTATTCCAAATTAGAGGCACGTGTGAGAGTGGGGCACATTTTTAGAGGCTTGTGAGAGTGGAGGATGATGTGTCACAATTGGAGGATCCATTTTTGACTAAATAATAAGATTAAAAGCTTGTTACTATTGATAAGTAGTGGTGCCACTAAAAGGTGGAAAATTTCTTCCTTGCCCATGAAGTTTTCTCCATATTGTAATCTTATAAATAATATGTATGATCCTTTGTAAAGGAATCTAGAAAGCTATGCAAGTAAGCTTATATTAATTTTGTGTTAAACTTGTAGTTAAGCTTTATAATCTTGAGAGTTATGAAAAGGCACTGAAACTCTATGTAACTAGTTCTTCTCCTAGGTGTAGTATATTGGTGATGCTCTTGAAAGTTTGTTTTGTAAGTGTATGGTGTATTTTTTTTATTTGAATAATACATTGGGCTACTTTGGAGCATAGGGTTTTTTTCCAAAAAGGGTTTTCCCCATGTAAATCATGTGTTATGGTATACTTATATTTTTAAGTTGTATGTGTTTCTTTTAATTATGTGATAAGTATCAAATTAGTTTGCATATGCTTCTCTCTTGATTAATGTAAGGAATTGTTTCCATTATCTTGTATTCCTTTCACTTATCACCCCATCCATTGCCTATGAGATTGCAAGAGTTCTTCAAACAAGATTACATAGACATAAAATGATAAAAGAGTGGCATGTAATAAGAGTTTAGTTCCACCATTAGATCAAGGTTCAGAAAATGATACATGCATCACAGAGTCATACACAAAATTAATGAAAGGATTATAAGACCCAAAAAATCATGAAACCTAGTGCATTATCCTATATTTAATATGCCCACAAAGCCATCAAGGGCCTTCTCCAATATATCATTCACCTATGATGCCATATAAGGGAGAAGTGATGCCATCCTAGCCATACACCACTAGGGTTTCATGAGTTAAACACACTGATACAAGTTCCACAAAGCTTTGTCATTCTCATTAAGGCAATTAAAACATAAATAACCAAATGAAGGTAAATAAGCATCTTACTAAAAATACAAGCAGATAGAATGAGGGTTTTGAAAAACCCTAGGGTTTTGCATGGCTCTCTTTTTTAGTCTACTACAAATTATTATCCCTTTTACTATCCCTTAATTATTTTACACCACACCTCCATAAAGTTGAAGAAAACCATACGAAGAGTAAATTGAGGAGATAATGTACTTAATTTTAAGTAATTAACATGCTATAATTACAAATTATGCTTCTTATTCTCCTCCATTGTATGCTTCCTCATTTTATTTCTACCTTTGTTTGGTTCTCTTCTTTCTAATAAAATCCCATTAAATAAACTTAGAAAGATTTCAACCATAATGTCATCATTATGGATTGGACTCATGGATGCCAAAATTAGTAAATTGCTATAACTTATATTTTTAAGGTCTATGTAACACGCAACCTACCTCCTTATTCTTATCTACCACATATTTTTCATTCCCTAACATCTCCATCATAACAACTAAGTCAAGGTCAAAGACCAATAGTAGTTTTTACTCAAAGATTTTTGATTACCTAACTAATGATTAATCAACATTTAATAAATGTTATCTATATACTTTAACCTCCTAAAGGTCTAATCAATCGTCTTTAATATAAAAAAAATTAACTTAGACCAAGGTCTACTCTCAAGCTATCAACCATGCTCATTTCCAAGACCTCAATTACGGCATTTTTCAATATTTTAATGATAAGTCCCATTCACAACATAGGTGGATTATATGATAAATAATGGAGAAACCAAGGACCCAAGTCCTTGCCAATTATTTAAATATGTTCCTCACAAGGATAGTAAATAGTGTTAATTAATATGTAACAACAAAATGCATAATTGGATAAACACTAATGGTGGCCACTTAGAAAGGAATACAAACAACATAATTATATCACAAGGTATCCACAATACAAACAACCCATAGAAAGGAATGGTGTAACTCTATTAACTTTTTCTTGCTTCTTACGTTTTAATACCTGTATACCACTATTTTGTGCCTTTTTGGGAACATTTCCATCCTCAAGCCTAGCTCCTCTTTGATTTTACCTACAACCATGAAAATTAAATCATAAATACATGTATAGTAGAGATAATGCTAAAAAGTAAACATTTGCATAATCATCATATAAATGTTAAACATAAACTGAACCATAATAAATCATCGTATCATGTTATCATAAAAGTGTTATAAGATTTTTATTATATTTCAATGAGGTAAGATATGATACGATACATGAGGCAAAGAATGATATGTAATTATGTTTTATCTCACTTGAGTAGGGGAAATTAACATTAACCATTTGTCATAAATGATGAAAAACATAGAAGTAAAATTTAATTAAGAACCATTTATTTATTTAGAAACAAATAATAATATTTAAAATATTTTAAGTGTCTAATAAATAAACTACCACTAGGAAAAAACACTACCATGCATGGTTATGGTCGTGTTCTTGAATATTTTTTACTATTATAATTTTTTCTTATAAATGACATTAGTTTGGCCATCCACTCAATGCTATCCTTCTAACATTATCGAAGTAAATAACCACATCAATGTCATCTCAAAGCCTTGTCCATGAATAATAATTATAGATGTTTTTGATACATGTTAAAAATGGGATTGGAGGGCCCACACCCAACTAGAACACAAGCCAGGGTTTTAGTCCCCGTAGCTCCACTTAGCCAATCTACCAATTCTTGTGTCCCATGTTGTAGGTAGCTTGATTTATGGTGGGATTTAAACTTAGTTTACTCTGATACGACTACATTCACTTTAACCATTGCACCACAACCCTAGGGGATAAAAATTATATATGCTAGCACAAAAATATTAAAAAATGTGTAAACATATTGAAAATATACTAAGGAATCAAATAATAGTATGAAAATTTTGAAGCAATGAAAAAAATAGAAAACTATCACATACCATAGTTTTGAGTCGGTTTGTGGTCTTATATAATCATTCATGTGACAAAAAAACAACATAAAATATAATTAATTACCAATAAAACACGTGAAGATGTTTATGAAGTGTATTCACTCAAAAAACCTTTAAATTTATGCACCTAAAGAATAAGATATGATTATATGTCATTGTCGCACCAATTAATCTTGTTACTTGTTACTTCACAACTCGTGATTCGACATTAGGGGAAAGACACTAGAAGTTAATCATGTATCAATCCCTTAACAAATTTATTGGTAGGGTGGGGTTTATTGATGAGACATGTTGGTATGTATACATAATTTTCTACACTAAAAGTTTAATATGTATTGTATTATACTTGTCCAACATTTACCTAATCACAATTTAAAGTAATCAATCACATCATGACATGTAAGTTTTACAATTATTAGATACTCAATGTTCAATACATGTACATCCATTTACAAGTCTTGGATCAACTTTTTTTATTATTTATTTCAAATTTGTTATTTTAAATCAACTCAAAATGTTAATTTCCCTACAACTCACAAAATAAAATGATGATAATTATATTAAACACATGTTGAATTAGTTGTAGGATATTTTTCAAACTTCGATGTGGCACCATTTAGGTGCCACATGGATGCCAAGTTAGGGTGCTCAACTTTTGGTGCTTTTTCCCTATTTAAGAAAAATAATTTAGACTATTAATATCCATGTGCATCATAAAAAATAGACATATCAATTTATATCATATTGGGGGAGGTCATTCTAATAATGAACATCAATGCAAGGATAAAAAATAATATGTATTTAAGAAATGGAGATGGGTTGAAAAGTAATTTGTCTTTTTTAAAGGAAGAAGAAAATCAACAATGGGAAAGAGTCTCACAATATACAAAAGGATATGTCACACATTATGAAACATATTTTTTGGGATTTATGAAACCTTTATTATTTGATCATATATAATGCAATAAAAGTAGGGATAAATCTAGGGAGTGTCACTTATAAAGTATAAAATGGTCAAAGTGTGGTTGATTAAATTATTTATTCACATATTATTGTTTTGAGATTGATAGAGGTGGAAGTTGGGAATTACGCCATATAATTTAAATATAATTGCAATCTATTATATGTAAATATTGTTATGCAAATATATAGTTAGCAATGAGATAAGCTCACCCACAATCAAAAGAAGACAACTCGATGAGGCAATATCCTAATGACCCATGAGAATTAAGAAATATTTACAACAACACTTGAAAACAAATGCAAGAATCAAAGTATAATGACATAATTTGTATAGATAGGGTACCTATGAGTAGCAACACATTGATAACTCTAATTCATAGATGATTAATCCATACAAGAGATTATTTGACCCTAAATTGATGATACATGGATAAATAAGATTAAGAATATAAAAATGGTTAAGCACAAGGGTGATAAATAGATCTATAGTAAACTAATTAATATGTAAACTTAGATAAATAATATTCTAAATTTAAATACTAATATATGTCAAAAATAAAAAGTAAGACTATTGATTGATATTGTGATAAATTACATACAAGAGTACTTAGTTGGTTTACCATGTGCATTCAGATTTGTCCTAAAATAGATTGAAAATAGATTAGATCAAGACCGTATAATAATCATCAGATCTTAGAATTTTACATTTTATCTAAATAGTTGCATTAATGTTAGTGTCTAATCTAGATGTGGGTGTTTTGTATGGAATACACTAGATATAGATGTGACCAATTGGAGCTTTATGGGTTTTCTTTCACCTTTCTTTTGATGTATATGGATTTTGCACATAGCTTATCACTCTTTGTTAAATGATCCAACCCTAGCTTCCTTACCCTTGGAGTGACTATGGGAAAAATGGGTCAATAAGCTCATGGTTTTGAGTTGCCCTAAAGACCCCTCTATCAATGGGTGTTGTTTAAATTGCCAATACTTTAAATATGGCATTACACTTATGTAGTTCTCCCCTACGTGTTAGCTTAGGTGTGCATAAAGATATAACAAATGATAAGTAAGTATATGCAATGACGTAACTTGTAACTTGGAAAATATGGCTCATGGGTTACTCTTTCAATCCTTCAAACCTATAAATAGAATACTCCTATGATTGATATGGAAATAGAAATGAATAAGGTAGTTTTTCTCACTTGATTGCTTAACTGATAGTTCTTTTAGTGCTCTATATGTGAGAGGTATTAATTTTATAGGTGAGTTATTAATGAGGATTGCTATTGTATATATATATCAATCCTTTGGGAAATATTTTGTACTAAATCACTTAGGCCGACCATAAGAATGCATTACATTTGCAAATTGGATGAATTTCGGGCACTGAAAACTTAGTTGGAAAAGGGATACTTGTATTGATGTAGGTGTCTGGATGGGATGCAAGTGTCTAGGAAGTTAGGAAATAGGTACAAGTCTAAAACTGGAGAAGAAGGATAATGATCTAATTTAAAGAATTTTTCACAACATAGAAAGCCTAGTCATCATAATAACATATGGTTAGACTAAGAGATAAGAAATTTGACACATATAGATAGTCGACATGAACTTTTTGACAACAATAAGTCCATATAAATGAATAGTACCATGATATGTATTTTCCATGTGTGCAAGGCTGAG
Organism: Torreya grandis; assembly: GCA_037957365.1. NCBI lineage: Eukaryota > Viridiplantae > Streptophyta > Pinopsida > Cupressales > Taxaceae > Torreya > Torreya grandis. The sequence continues at coordinate 1,923,616 of JARHVA010001447.1, read as the reverse complement.
GTGTTATATAATTCATATTTAGTATCTACATCCCCCCTCCTATCACCCCCTAATCTAGTAATGAAATTACTAGTTTAAAGAGAAACAAAATCATACCTAGGTTTGTATAACACACCTTGCCTTTGTGTGAGCCAAAATTGAGTGCTTTATTGGTGACTAACCTATAACCAAGAGCATATTACAATATATAATTGGTGTATGAAATCTAAAATTGTAATAATTTGAAATACTTGAAAGTAAAAGGAGTAAGGTTAGGAGTACACATGTGTGTCAATGCAGCCATCTTGCTTTTTGGAAATTTGATTTTAAAGTATGACTCACTATGAAGCATTGAATCTAAGATTAAGATAATTTTGAACTTTAAATTGCATACATATATAGAGATTTTAGTACATGCCCCTAACCATGCTGAAAAAATGATTTGTTGGACAGTCGTTGAGCTTATCTCAATTGTGCAACGCAATCATGATTATAACCTGGTGAGTATGGGTGATCCCATAAAATCACACTATATATCTAGTGAGGGTGGATGAATTAATCACTCCATCATATAAATCTATTAAATTTAGATGATTTAATCACTTCTAAATTATAAACGTGGTAAGATTGAGTGATTTAATCATCTCAACCTTCCAAAGGTGAACTGACTACTACAAATAATTAGCTCAATAACAATCTATATATGTCCATCTTGGGTATGACAATAGTCCATAGTAGTATTTGAAATCTAGAAAATGGTTCAATTTTACAATTTAAGGTGCCCCTTACATGGCATATTCTCCTCATATATGTCTCAAGCTGAAACATAGGTATAAAACTGGTACCAATGCATAGAATGTTCCCACAAATATATATCTAAATCAAATAAATGTGAAATTTGGTAAATTTGGATTTTATTCAAGTGTGGATGACATGTTTCCATGACATGCTCCCACTAAATAAAAATCTAAGAACTAGTGTAAGTGTGGAGAAGAGTTTTCCATAACATGCCCCCACTATAATTTAAAACTCTAAAAAATGTAGAGATCATGCCTAGATGACATGCCCTCACTAATATGCCCTTCCTTTTGAGGTGAGGGAAGTATAAACTAGTGGTTACCTTACCTCAAAGGATAAGATAACTAAATAAGCTATGAATTAATCATGTAACATATATAGGAGGAACATGTCTAGGTAGATATATCATTGAATCACACAAAATGTGATCACATCAATTCCTAAGATGCATGATATAGATCATGGCAAGGTATAGAGAGTAACACTACAAGTTCAACAAGTAATCAATTAAAAAACCCAAGAGCAGTAAAAAATGAAACAACATGAAATCATTTAAGGAGACATCATATTAGAGGCATGTTCAAATGTCACATAATTAAAGGAATGTGACTTAATCAAATATCCACAAAGCATATAATCACATATTTAAATGTCCACATACAACAAATTATGACATGTTCAAATGTCACTATGCACTAAATTTTAGATCCAAGCTATATTACAAATTTTAGTAATAAAATCATAAAACTTAATCACACTAAGAGGAATGGATAAAAGAGATAATCAACACATTAAGAACACCCTTACCATCACTTTACCTCCTTATGGTTCCACTCTAGGATTTCAAAATGGATTGTTGATGCCCAAATTTAAAAATATTAGATTTCTCACATGATATTGATAATGACTTCCAAATGGTTAAATGAACTTGATGGTGGTTATGGATGGATGCAAGAACGCTTTTGTGGGATGCAAGATAAAAATAATCTGATGTCTTTTCCAAGTTATTTCCTAGTTTGAAGGAGGAGGGAGAGCTTGGTTATATAGGCATGGAGGGAGAAATCAATGGCTTAAATTATGATTTGAGCCATCGAAATCAATGGCTAGGGATTTTTCATGGAATTTTTAATTCCATGGAGATCTCTAGAATTAGATAATTCTATGAGAAGTGGGTAAAATGGAAAATATTTATAGAATCCTCCAATTCTAGAGATCTCTCCATAGGATTTATGGGTTTAGGAGAGGCTATAACAGGGTGGTGGTTGGGTAGGTAGACTATTTTGTAATTTTAAATTGGACAGTTGGTTTAAGGAGTAGGTTAGTGAGTAATAGGTTCAATTAGGGGTTTAATGAAGGTATTAATTGGTTTTTAGGTTTGGGTAAGGTTTATAGGACATAGGAATGGGATGGGGGCTATTAGGCTATTAGTTAATTTAGTTAGGAAATATAGAAATTAGACTAAATTAGCAAAATTATCATAATTTATATAATTCATAGGATGAGCATATTTTAGTGCATAGATTTTGACCCTATTTAGAATGGCATTGTGAGTGGAGTGAAGAGAAAGGAGTATTCATCTTTTAAAGAAGAAACATAATGTTAGATGGTGTCAAATGTTAGTAGGATATGATGCCCCCTTGAGGGAGCATACAGGGAGAACCGACCGAATGGTCACTCAAACAGAAATCCTTAGGTGAGATAAAATTAGGTGGGGTTGAGATTCCCCAATACATGGTTGAAAATTCCCCAAATGACAAGGGGATAAAGTAGCTCAATTATGTTGAGTTATAGATAAACAACTATTATCTAGAAAGTATTGTGATTGATATGACAAGATTGATTTAAATAGGATGGGTTTAAGCTGATGATAAGTCTCATAGTAAGGACAAATGTTAGGAAAGGATTGAAAATGGATAATAGTGATGAGGATTATTGATTGATAACAGAGAGATACTTTATATAAAATTCATAATGTTAAAATCAATATGTGAATGTTGAGTAACAAGTCTAAAGATGAGATGGTGATGAGGGATGAAAGGTGATCGAGATATCCTTGGGAATGAAATCAGGACCATGTGTTACCCACATAGTCCTAAAAGACCTCAAACTGATGTAGTTTTGATGGAGGATAAAGTGAACTATGAGGATACAGATAATCCATACCCCAAACAGTATGAGGAATAATTAGAAGTGATGTGATGAGGTTAATTAGACAATTAAAGGGGATTGGACATAAGTGGTGCTAGTGTTAGGGGGTCATATAGGAAAAAAGGGTCAAAATTAGGCCATTTGCACATTCTTTCATCTAGTGATTGGAGATCTAAGGTAAAAGCACGGACCGGCTACCCCGAGCTTCCCATCATGGTGAGAGGGTTTGAGAGCACCAAAGAGTGGCTGAGCTTAGACCTATGGTGAGTAATAAACCCCTATTTTTTGGTGATTTTTATTAGTTTTATAGGATTTTGGGATGAAGTTTGGCAAGAAAAGATGATGACCAAATCATTTTGTCAAAACTGTGACTATCAGTTTTGCCCTCAGTCATGATTTTACCATCGTGATTAGCGATATTAAAGGGGTAATCCATGGTTTTTTATAACCATGAGTTTAGATTCACAGTTTTACAATGTCAAGACTATGGATTAATAGCTTTTTAAAGCCACATATTGGGGTTAGCAACTTTTCAAAACCGCAAAAGATGAGATACAATTTTATCGACCCATTTGGTTGAAGCAAAATTGCTTGTTGTGAATCATGATTTTGTCAATATTGTTAATATGGGGATACTCTCAAGTTGTGATTTTGTCATGGTCAAGAAAATGATAAAGTGGTAAGGTATAAATATAATATGAGAGTGGTTAAGTAGTTGCTAGCTTGTTAGAGGGATGTTAGGGATAAGGTTATGGCAAATGGTTTGCTAGTTAGTAAGATATGGTATATGGATAAGGGGTTACTAGATATATATAAATGGGATGGAAAGGTATTAACAGGATAGGAAAGATAGTTGTTGGCCCAAGTAGAGGGATGTAGGATACTAGGGTTAGTGTATACATGGGGTGAATTAGGTATGTAGGTTTAGATAGTTAGTTAAGATAGGGGGTGAGCTGAGATAGTTGGAGAGCGATGGGTTGAGGGTAGATACAGAGCTAGTTAGGATGAGGAATGGGATTAGAAAGGGAATCAAGGATAGGTTAGGGTAAATTGGTGATATATAGGATAGATTATTGATGAGATATGGTAGATATGGTGATAAAAATATGGTGTTTGGTGTAGGAGGATCTAAGAGTGATGGCTTTGTGTTCTCAGTGTCCCATAGTACTACACAAGATGCATTTATTGATGGAAGAAAAGTTCAAGATATTAAAGCTAGTGGGTCATCATAATATAGCTACCATGCCAGTGATACAAATTGATCGAGCCCTAATGACAACATTGGTAAAGCATTGGCATTAGGAGACCAATACATTTCAGTTTGTTACAAGTGAGGTGAATGTGACATTAGAAGATGTTTACAGGATATTTCATCTACCTATGCAAGGACATAGGATATATTGGTAGTCATGTACTTTGGCTTGAACACTACAGTGACTAGTTGAGACCTTACAAGTGGGGGTATAGGAGTGATAAGTTGATATTGGCATGTGCTTGCACAAGAGGACTATCAACAGATTAACCCTAGTTATGATGTCTCTTATTATGGATATTCTCTTATCAGACAAGAGTAGCTAGTGGTTTCACCTAGGCTTGGGGGATGTGGTTGCTGATATGGTTTAGGATTTTAGATTTTTCATATGGGGACCTATTGTGTTGGCTAACCTATATAGAGAGCTTCATCTAGGGGTGTTTAGAGGAGCTACCAGTTTGGGGTCATCTTTACTTTTACATATCTAGAGCCAGGAGTACATTATTATCTAGTGGCCTTTGGGGACTCTTATCATATGAAAACCATATCAACCTATGGTTTTTGGCTGGTATGTTGTATTAGGAGTGTAACTGGGACATGCAAGATAGATGAGATTCTAAAAGGATGCTTTTAATAGCCTACATATGGAGCACATCACTTTTATGTAGCATGAAATTTGAGCTCTATGGATTAAATAATGAAATCCAATCACTTAAACTTTAAATTACTAGGTAAAGTGATAGAGCCATCAGAACCAAAATGCCAATGGATGAATAAAGCATTCAATCTTACACGTAAAATCCTAAAGATAAATGTTATACACCATGATTGAATGGATTAAAATAAGAAGATTAGGATTTAGATTACTTTGACTTAGATTTTTGATGTGGTGATGTTACTTGATCAATGGATATTGATGATGGATTGGATTGGCATGAATTCCTTACTTAATTACTAATTAAGATTGCTAATTGGGCATGGATTCCTCATAAGCTTTTCTGATGGCCTTTCATGGAGGAATGAAGTGGTTTAGATAGATTTTGGAGGGAAAAATCTATGGATGAGATTTGAAGTTGGTTGAATGAGATCAATGGTGGAGAATTAAAAGGAAATAAAAATTCCTTGGAAGCCTCTAAATTAAGAGGTTTCTAGAGAGCAGGGGTGAGAAATAGAGAAGGTTCTAGATTTAAAGGGTTCTAGAATCCTTATTAGGGGTTAATGATTATTAGATGGGGGATTATATAGCAATTAGGGACTAGGGGTATAGGAGAACTTAAGCACAGGGTAGTAGGTGGGTAGGTGGGTCATGGGAATTTAAAATTCCCAAACAATAGGTAAATGGGGTTAGATTAAGATAATGAGGATTTAGAAAAGATTAATTTATTGGTGGGATAGGATAAAGTTAGTGAATAAACAATAATAGGAAGGGGAATTTAGATAAATGATTAGGAAAGGGGGATAAATTAGTGGGATAAAATAGAATAAATGAGATTAGTGGAATTAGTGTCAACTAATAGGAATATTAGTGACAACAATGTAGGCAAGCAAATTTAGATGCATACATTTTGCTCCTATTTGAAAGGGCATTACGAGTGAAGCAAAGTGGAAGGAGTAATGGTCTTTCAAAGCAAAACCATGTCATGTATAAATTTTATTAAATGATATTAGTGGATATGATGCCTCCTTGATGGTACAAGCAGGGAAGAATGAGATGGATGGTCACTCAAAAGAAGAAACAAGGGGTGGGATGTGATGGATAGATGGGGGAATGGGGAGCTAGGTGCAATATAGATGATGAAGAAGATGAAAATAGAACTGAGCTATGAGCTACAAAGTGATGATGCCCCTAGCAAAGACACATGCATAGGGAGTAGAGATGATGGGTGTCGTGATTATCAACACATCCCAAGGGGGAGTCAAATGTAATGTGATGATAATAGGATTAAAAGGCCACAAGCTTTAGATGTATCCAAAGAAAAGATGCATGTAAGGGAGAGCTATAGGCCAGGATAAGATTGATTTGATGATATTGATGATGGGTGTATTTTAAAGCTAAATCAATCAATATAATGTAGGTGATGATAGAGAAGAAACAATATGATTGTGTGACCAAAAAAATTGGGATGATGATGATGATGATGATGATTGAGATGATGAAGATAGATGATGAGGAGAAAAGATTGGATGTTAGTCAAATGGATTGGGAGGATTAGATTAGCGATGGGAAATAAGTATGATTGGATAAATGATGAGGAGGGGGGGGGGGTGATCAAGCCATCACAACTATCATAAGGCTCATCATAATCTAAGTAACCTAATAAATATGACACTTGGCAATTTTTCCTATGATATAAGTATGACCAAGAGGACATCGTGCCAAAGTGCATAAAATGGGAAAATAGTGAACTTTTACATCCTTGAGGACACTTATAATCAATATTATAGCTTTGGGTGACCTCATATCATCCACGTTCATTGCCCAATAGACAAAAAAAGACAAAGACAATCAAATATTTACATAATAAAAACATGCAAATAAGATAAATAAAACAAATAAGTAACACACACAAGTATCTACATGCAGTGTCATAATGTCTTTTCTAATGATGAGATGAATGATTGGGCAATGGGTTGGATTAGGATTTGATTATAGACAAAGAATAGATATGGATTGGGGATAGACTACAGACAATGATGAGGATTGACTAGTGATTTGGATAAATGTATGGATTTGGATGAGAGATTAGGATTGGGATAAGGATGTGGTTGAGGATATGGATGTGAAGATGACCAAGAATTATTGAAAGACAAAACCTTACAAAAGTCCAATCTAGCAAAAGATTAGGAGATGATGGGATCAAATACCTTCAATAGTAGCAAAATAGTGATTGGATGGGTGCTAGGTATGGAGAGGCATTGATAGAGAGGTGATGTGATCATATACCTTTGATACTAGCAAATAGGGATTGGATGGGTGTTAGGTATGAAAAGGCAATGATAAAAATTGATAGGTGTCAGACTAAATTCTTTGACAAGGTTAATGCATATTAATAATACTTAGTAAAAAGGATGAGATTGAAGAGATGGAGAAATGGGTTACCATTACAATTTGGTTTCAAGACTAAAAGTGATATCCAAATATGGGAAGATATGGAATGGAGGGACATAGATGCAACTAGGGGATTAGGCATAAGACAAGACACTGTTAGGTGAATATTTTGTCAATCAGCGTACTGATAAACAAAATAGGTCTGATCAACCACAACAAGAAGATTGGTCAGCCAAATGTGTAGGTTTACCACATCAAAAGGGAACTAATCTCTCTTCTCATCAAGGGGAGGTTCCCTATAAATATGCAGCAGCTATATACTATATAAATAAGCAAAAAATAACACTCAGGGGTAGGATACATCATCCATATCTTTTCTTTTAGAGATGATGTTAACAAACAGAGTTGAAAATCTTGGTAGAAACACTGAAGGCACTTCACTTCTTTCAGAAGTGTTCTTGCAAGAAATAGTAGGAGTTTCTTTCAGGTATTATAGGTAACCAGTGACAAAAGGGCGCAGTAACTAGCAGGATAAAATAGAACACAAAGTTTCCACCTTAACTTCCCAAAGAGTAAGATGCGAAGAACAATGAGAGCACAAAGTCATCCCAAGGTCCTTTACATAGAAACAAAAAATAAACAATAAACTGAAGACAACTATGACAACACAAAGTCTGAAAGTAACTGGCTTCAGGACACCTTCCTAATTACTTTCACTAGTTCTGCTTGCCAAATTAAATAAATAAGAACACATTTAGAAGATAGACATAATGATAATCTCCTAAAATGATACAAGCTATAACAACACAAATTTTGTAAACAAATTGCTTTCTCATTCAAATAAAATGATATGAACAACAATCTGAGCTCAAAGTCTCAATATTCGCCTTTCAATTTGGGCAGAGGTTTACTTCCGTAAATGGGAAGATCTCCTTTACTAATGAGAGAAATTACAATATTATAGCAACTACGAAAGGCTTGGTGTTCTTTCCCATGGGACGGCCCATGTTGCAGTCAACATCTTCAATGCGCCTTCAGTTTTGTCTGGAGGGTCCATGCTGGGAATAGTGTATTACCATAACTATGGCGTGTCCATTCCTCTAATATGTCTCTTCTTAGTATGGACTAGTCCTTTTCTTGATATCTATGCAGATGTCTAATTTTCCATTACTTTATGGAAGAAAAATAGGCTTGTGTCCTTGATTTGGTGCGCTCAGAAGTCTAAGTCTACTTGATCCACTGTTTCACCTACTGGAAATAACTCTTCTGAAAATATTTTTGGTCCTTTGGTCTCGCTCCTCTCTCCCCTGTAGCAATTTGAGTCTTTGGGCCCCCTTTTTGGCCAGTCACTTGGTTCTTTCTTTAAATTTCGCGCTCTATTTGAATTTCCATGGATTTTCCCTCACTTTAATTTTGACATCTGAGGGACCGTCAATGGTCGCTAGCTGCTTGAATCGTGTTGAACTTTGAACCTATGATTCATTTGAAAGTTCATTGGTTCATCACTTCATCAGTTCACTATGTCTCTTTTGGTCCATCACTTCCCTGCTTCAGTGCTTCTTTGCTCTCTAGTTGAACCATCACTTTAATTGAACTTGCCTTTGGAATCATCCATGTTGCTTCTTTGTCCTTTCTAACCCTTTTTGTCTAAGTCTTTGGGGGATCCTTTCTGCGTCTTTGACAAGTGGAAAGTTTCATTGTTATGAAACTCATTAGAAACTTATGGAACATGGGATCCATGACACGTCTTGCCCGAGCAACTTCAAAAGGGGAACGTAGATGCAAACACTTGTCACGTTTTGCTGAGTCATAACGAGACACATGGCGTATTCTGCTTAACTTATAGAAGCTTTAGAAACCTTTTGAGAGTCTTGTGGAAGATGACGCATGGTGGCTTCTACTCTACTTTATAAGGGACATGTGGCAGCTTCCACTGCACTTTGTCTTTTTCCATCAGGCATTTTTTTGTGGGCTTTTCTCTTCAGTCAGGTTTTATTTTGCTTTGTCTTTTCCATCAGACAAAAAGTCTGAAGGAATTGTTCCTTTTGGGACTTTGAACAAATCCAAAGGAATTCTATCTTTTTTTAACCTTCAAACCAGTGTTGCCTTCCCTTTGCAAGGGCACTTGCCTCTTTGACTTTGGGGCATCCCCTTGAACCTACCGATTGAACCAACTTTGGTTCAACGGCTCAATGGTTCAATCAGTTCATTCTTCATTATTTGGCTAAGTCTTTTTGATCTTTTGCACCAAGCGCGTTGAACTAATTGGTCATTAAACCTGTTGAACCGTTGAACCAAAATGGTTCAGGGTTCAATGGTTCAAGCCTTTGTTCTTTAAATCTTGCCGATGGACATTTTTGATTAAACCAAGTCATTGAAATAGTCCTAAAAATGACTAAGTGTTGGAAACTTGTTCTTTTGATTGAACTCACCTGTAGAAGCCTTTGAACCTATTGAACCTACTAATTTCAAGCATGTTGAGTCCGTAGAAACATATCTGCAGAGTCCATAGATTTCTAGAAAAGCTTGAAAAATGAGGAATTTAAAATCTTTGAACAAATTTTGAGAAGGGGAGAGATAATTTTGGTCCTGCAGGGCCAAAATAGTTCATATGTTATCCCAAAAATAAGAAGTCTATTTTTGGGGACAACAGCTGGCTCTAGTTGGGGAACTCCTTCAGATGAAAATTTGAAACAGCTGAGGAGAGTAAAAACTATAATCTCTAGTGCCTTGAAGTATGCCATTGGGCTATGGAGTCATGCTACCCAAAAAGAAAGGCTCCAAAAATTGAAAATGAAAAGCACAAAATAGAACTAAGACTATACAAATGTACATATGTATAGGGGAACTCATCTGATACTTCAAGAGTTGAAGTGCTTCAGATGCTGCCCATTGTGAGGCAAAAAAAAGAGGTGCCATCTTGATACTTCAACAAGAAACTATTTTCACCATTGAGCTGAAGAATAGTAAAAGGGCCCCTCTACAGGGAATAAAACTTTTCATGCATACCCTTTGGTTCTCTTCTCTTATTCCACAGCAGGACTTGATCTCCAATTTGGAAATCATGGTTCTTTGCTTTTTGGTCGAAGAGCTTGTTCACCAGACCTTGATGGGTAGCAATTCGGTCTACCACTGTAGTTCTCTATTCATCCAGCTCAATCAAGCACATGATCCTCCTATCAAAGGCACTTTCATATGTTTGATCTTCAATTGCCTTAGCCAATTTTAATGCTGGCAATTCCAAGGTGATTGGTATCTCAGCATTGATACCATAAAGAAGTTGGAAAAGAGACATACCAATTGCTCTCTTTGGTGTAATTCTATCTACCCATAGAGCATCAACCTATGCTTTATGCCATGTCTTTTGGTTGTCATCCACCAGTTTCTTGATGATAGTCACCAGGTTCTCATTGCGTGATTCAGCCTGCCCATTCCCTTGTAGAAAGTAATCAGAAGAGTGGGAGAGTGTAATTCCATAGTAGAAATAAAATTGAGTAATCTCCTGGGAAGTGAAACAAGCTGCATTGTTAGTGACAATCTTAGTTGGGACCCCAAACATTGAAATGATGTTCTCTTTGATGAAATTGCATATTACTTCTGAAGTAACATGTTTGGTTGCAATAGCTTCCACCCACTTGGTGAAGTAATCTGTTGTTGTAAGGACATAATCATGTCCAGCACTTGAAGATGGGTTTATAGCACTAATAAAGTCAATTCCCTATTACTGAAATGGCTCCTCTATGACCACTGGCTTGAGAGGCAGGGCAGCTAACTTGGGTCTTCCTATAAACTACTGGCATAATTCACACTCCCTAACCCATTTGTATGCATCTTGAAAGAGAGTTGGCCAGTAATATCTGGCCTGCAGGATCTTATGGGCAGTCATAAGAGCAAAAAAATGTCCTCCACAAGCTGAATTATGGAAGGACTTCAAAAGTTAGCTTTACTGCTCCTTGTCCACATAGTGAAGGAACATTCCATCAAGGCTCCTCTTGTATAGGCCGTTGTCCCAGAGGATAAAATTAGCAGCTTTCAGCTTGATGGTTCTCCTTTTTTTATAAGATAGGTGAGCAGAACACTCACCATAAGTAAGGAAATGAGCAATACCTGAATACCATTCATTTGTGGTGGAGACAAAGAGGACTGTTGGTGTGTCTTCCACCTTTGATTCTTCATGCCTTGTTCTTTCTGGTTTGTTATCAACAATTAATTGGCATAACCAGCACCAGCTTTGTTGGCTTGATGACTAGATCAAACTCCTAGATCTTTGTAACCTAATTACCTCTTTTCATCCCAAACTCATGCTGAGTCAGTATGGATTTGATCGTGGTGTCAGGAACTAAGGCAGTTGTGTGTGAATTCAAGATGTAGAATCGAAAATGCTTCACTGCCTTCACCACTACATAAGCATGCTTCTCCATGTTTGAGTACTTCAGCTCATGAGCTTTGAGAGGACAGCTCATGAAGGAAATGGGGGATTCTATACCTTATTTATTATGTTGAACCAAAATTGTTGAAAGCATATGTTCTGAAGCATAACTGTATGTGGTAAACTCTTTGTTATAGTCTAGACAAACCAGGATTGGGGCGTGGGCAATGGCAGTCTTGATATCCTCAAATGCTGACTAGCCTTCTTTAATCCAGCTGAAGGTGGTCTTATTCTTTATCATGTTCACAATGTGCCTAGTCTTCTCAGCAAACTCAGAGATGAACCTCTGTAAGAAATTCACCTTTCCAAAGGAGTGAACAGTAGTCTTACTTGTGGGCAAGGTAAGCTCTTGGATAAACTTGACTCTATTTGAGTCAATCTTTATGCCCCATTTTGACACAATGTGTCTGAGAAGTTTCCCCTCTGTTACTCTAAAGACTGACTTATTGGGGTTTAAGGAAATGCCATTCTGGCAGCAACGTTCCAACACTTATTGTAAATGGCACACATGATCTGGGCGGTGCTTAGAGAAGACGATCAAGTCATCAAGATAAACCATAATGAACTTACCCATCTCATCCTTGAAGGCAAGGTCCATTTCTCTTTGGAAGGTGCTGCTAGCATTTATCAAGCCAAAAGGCATCCTTCTATATGCAAATGTGCCCCAAGGTGTGGTGAAAGTAGTCTTATGCTAGTCTGCCTCACCAACTTCAACCTAATTATATCCTGAGAAGCCATCTAGCATTGATAACATCTTTGAGCCCATCACTGTCTGAAGCACTTGATCCATGATTGGCAAAGGATAATTATCCTTCAAGGATGCCTGATTTAAATTTTTAAAATCCACACAAAGGCAGATTTCACCATTCTTCTTCCTTACAGGCACTATATTGGCAATCCATGTGGAATGATGGATTGAGAAGATTATCTTGGCATTTAGCATTTTTTGTATCTCAGATAAAATGGTACATGATATTTTTGGATTATACTACCTAGACTTTTGCCTGTAAGGTGCTGAATCAACCTTGAGAGGAATGTCATGTCAAATTTTATTAGGCCAAAGTGACTTCAGGTCATCATAAGAGTAAGCTAAGATGTCCCTGTATTGATTGAGCAAAGTGGTGAACTTGAATCTCTCCTCAGGAGTACATCATTTTCCAATGTTCACCATCTTGGGATCTTCCTTGGTTCCCAGATTCACTTGATCAAAATCCTGGGAGGAGCTTGAATCTGTTTGTTGTTGTTTGACAAACCTGTGATGTTTGTCAAATAATTTCTCAAGGGAAACCAGGCCTTTGGAAATATTATTCCCTTTAAGTTGTAGGAACTCTCACCTAGATCTGTATTTGATTTAGGGGCTGGTTCATACTTCTGAGGTTCACTGCCTTCAAAATGCAGTCGTTCAAAGATATATTTTTGCTCCAGGAAGGCAATGATTTGGTTGTCATTGTTAAACACTTACCAATGACTAGTATTGTTAGGTACACTTGGTCTAAAGACCAGCTCAATAGTGTACTTGTCTCCTTTAAAATCTAGGTGGGGGACTAAGAGAGTAGCTGAAACAGTGAGTGCATCTGCCTGGTCATTGAATTCTCTAAGAATGGTAGAGATGCTGAAAGCATCAAACTTTCAATTTGGTCCCAGACTAGATTGCGGTAATGACGTAATCTTTCATTCTTAGTTTGGTATAGGTTTCTTACCTGACAAACCACTAATTTGGCATCTCCTTTGACATGAAAGAGCTTGATGCCTTTTTCCTGAGTAGCCCTTAATCGAAGCAACAAAAATTCATATTTAGTTGTGTTATTTGTGTTGCTAAACTATAAATTGTAGGATGAAAGAAAAATATCTCCTTGAGGAGATATCAACACAACCCCAGATCCTGAACTGGTGGAAGAGCAGCTGCCATCAAATTCAAGAATCCATACATCATTTGATACTAATTTTCCTTTGGATTCTTCTCTATTCAAAGGAAGAGATTCTTCCACACTTGCATTACGCTCTGTCAATTCTCTTGTTATTTCAGGTGAATGTATTTCCAAGTTGTCACTTGCAGGAGCTTCATCAGATGCCTCATGAACTTCATCCATAGATAGAAAGTAGTTGTCCATGCCTGAAGACTCAAACAGAATTTGAGATTCAAGTGTCGAGGTCCAGGTAACCATGTATTTTGCTTCCTTTTCAGGGAGCAGCCTCTTCATAACACCTTTGACTGGAATCCTTGCCTTGAATAAGTCCATACTCAATTCACCACCAACATCCCTAAAGAAATTCCACCCAAGAAGGATGCCATATGATGCTGGGACATCGGCTACCAAGACAATCATCTTGATTCTTTTGTCTGGGAACGCTGCAAATGCAAATTGGGCATCTTTAATTTGTCCCATCAGAGGTACTTTCTTGTTCTCCATGGAGAAGCATCTACCAAAAGTCTTGGTCAATGTGAGGTCAAGGGATTCAGCCACTTTAGTAGGCATGACATTATCTGAAGCTCTAGAATCAATGATGTAATTGTTCAACTGACGTCCATTTATTAGCAATGAGACATAGAAAGGTTCAGTCCTACCAGGAGCAGCAGGAGGGGTAATCACAAGATTGTTCCTGGTGGGTGCATTCCTGGGGGGATCATATGTCACTTTGAAAATTGCTTGTTCAACAGGGACATTTGGGTTTTTAACACATTGAACTAGTATGTCTAATTGCTCAGGATGGGATTGCAGAAATTCAAATTTAGACATTTAAATTTTGGTTTTTTTATATGGTCAATGATATCAAATGTTGGAAATGAACTAGGTATAGAGGATGGGAGTTCATCCTTTTGAGTTTTGGGAGGGGGAGAACTGGACTACAAATTTGAAGCTGAAGATATAGAAATGTTTGGGGTACTTACCTTTCTAGCAGTCATCGAGTCCTTTGGCTGAAAGGGCAGAGTGGTCCCATGCTTAGCAATTGAAACTACTGGTTGAGGTTGCCCCTCTATCTTCTCTTTATCATCTTGTTGAGCTAATTGATTCTTGGACTAGGTGAATATAGCATATGACCCCTCAGCTACATTGCCTTCACTTATGGGTTCATCTTGATAGTTTAAGAAACCAATATGGGAGTTGCCAACTAATTTTTTTTCTTCCTCAGTGAAGAGATTAGCATCATCTTCAAGATTTAACTCAAGCTAGAAGGAGAAATTTGATTCAGCTTCAAGATATCCAATTGCTGAGTTGGTTGGAGGTGCTTCAAGGGTGAGGTTACTCTGTGGAAGAGGAAGGTGATTTTCTTGTCCTTGATTCCAAGTAGCATTGCCTTGGTGCACCTGATTCTAAAATGTCCTCCTGGGCATATCTTTGTATGCAAGAGCAGTTGACATCCCTTGTGCCATTTGTTTTCTAAGAGCTAACACTTCATTTGCTAGCTTTTTTACCATTGGGTCAGTGATGACTAAAGGGGAGTATTCAGAGGAAGGAGAAGATTTACCTCTATTTGGATCTCTTCTTATCTTTTCAACCACGATAAGGTCATCTTCTACCTCAATAACCAAGTCCTGAGTAGTAGCAAGGTCTATCTGTCTAGCCCATCTCAGCAAGAAACTCACTTTAGGCAGCTATGAGTTGATGAACAAACACTTAAGATTCTGAGGTGTTGGTTGGGTGACCATGGGAATCCTATGCCTCAGTTTGTCAAACCTGGCAATGAAGTCCCTCATAGGTTCATGGGGCTCCTTCTTCATCTGTGTGAGCTAGGCCAGTAAGGCATGTGCATCTTCTACAGGGTTGAACTTGGCTTCAAATTTATCTTTGAGTGTGTCCTAGTCAGTCATTGATCTAGCTTATAGATGGTAGAACCAGTTTGCAACAGCACCTTGCAGTGTCTACACGAATAGCCTGACTGTTATGTCTTCAAATTCCACCCTTATTACACCACAGGCTATGCTAAAGGCCGTAATATGTTCATTAGGGTGAACTTTTCCATCCCCAAATAATTTGGGGAAATTCTTTCTTGAGCTACGTGGAAGTTCATGCAGGGGTGGAGTCAAATTGAGTGGGCCAAATGAGTTACCCTAGGGGCCTTGAGCCGTGATTTGATTATGTAAAAGTGGGATCACAAATTTAGGTGGAGAATATATGGGAAAAGCTCTGCTAGCAGCAGAAAAAGAAGCTCTACCTTGTGTTGGTGACCTAGTAGGGCTAGGGGGAAGACTCCTAGTTCATTGAAGGTGAGCTTGTGGAGGAAACAACTAAAAATTGCTCTACTACATCAACTCAAAAGCAAGGTCAACAACACCTTAAGACTTCTAGCTTCTAGTATAACATGGAGTTGCCAGATTATGAAACAAAAATGGAAAAGCACTGGTCTTACTTCAGCTTGAAGCTTGAGGCTTCAAACTGTGCATTCTATACTAGTGGCTCTAGTTTTACAGACCAGATAATATAATGGAGATGGAGGAAGAAGGTAAGGCTATAATGATAATGGATAAGACACAGAACGGAGTCCCCATAATCTATAATGGATAAGGGTATAATGATAATGGGTAAGACACATGAGATGTTTCAATTTGAAACTTGACATTCTAAATTGCATAAAATTACTGTCCCTAGTGGAGTCGCCAAAAACTGTTGGGTGAATATTTTGTCAATCAGCGTACTAATAAACAAAATAGGTTTGATCAACCATAGTAGGAAGATTGGTCAGCCAAATGTGTAGGTTTACCACATCAAAAGGGGACTAATCTCTCTTCTCATCAAGGGAAGGTTCCCTATAAATATGCAAGAGTTATATACTATATAAATAAGTAGAAAATAACACTCGGGGGTAGGATACATCATCCATCTCTCTTATTTTAGAGATGATGTTAACAAATAGAGGATAAAATCCTAGTGGAAACACTGAAGGCACTTCTCTTCTTTTAGAAGTGTTCTTGTACGAAATAGTAGGAGTTTCTTTCAGGTAGTATAGGTAACCAGTGACAAAAGGGCACAGTAACCAACAAGATGAAACAGAACACAAAGTTTCCACCTCAACTGCCCAAAGAGTAAGATACAAAGAACAATGGGGGCACAAAGTCATCCCAGGGTCCTTTACACAAAAATAGAAAATAAACAACAAACTGAAGACAACTATGACAGTGCAAAGTCTGAAAGTAACTAGCTTCAGGACACCTTCCTGATTACTTTCACTAGTTCTGCTTGCCAAATTAAATAAGCAAGAACACATTCAAAAGACAGACATAAGAACAATCTCCTAAAATGATACAAGCTATAACAACACAAAGTCTGCAAACAACTTGCTTTCTCATTCAGATAAAATGATATGAACAACAATCTGAGCTCAAAGTCTCAGTATTCACCTTCCAATTTGGATAGAGTTTTGCTTCTGTAAATGAGAAGATCTCCTTTACTAATGAGAGAAATTATAATCTCATAGCAACTAAACAAGGCTTGGCATTCTTTCCCATGGGACGGCCCATGTTGCAGTCAACGTCTTCAATGTGCCTTCAATTTTGTCTGGAGGGACCATGCTGGGAACAGTGTATTGCCATAACTATGGCATGTCCATTCCTTTAATATGTCTCTTCGTTGTATGGACTGGTCCTTTTCCTGATATCTATGTAGCTGTCCAATTCATCATTACTTTATGGAAGAAAAATAGGCTTGAATCCTTGATTTGGTGTGCTCAGAAGTCTAAGTCTACTTGATCCACTATTTCACCTACTGAAAATAACTCTTTTGAAAATATTTCTGGTCCTTTGGTCTCACTCCTCTCTCCCCTGTAGCAATTTGAGTCTTTGGGCCCCCTTTTTGGCTAGTCGCATGGTTCTTTCTTTAAATTCCACACTCTATTTGAATTTCCACAGATTTTCCCTCACTTTAATTTTGACGTCTGAGGGACCGTCAATGGTCGCTAGCTGCTTGAACCGTGTTGAACTTTAAACCTATGAATCATTTGAAAGTTCATTGGTTCATCACTTTGTCGGTTCACTCTGTCACTTCAAAAGGGGAACGCAGATGCAAACACTTGTCATGTTCTACTGAGTCATAATGGGACACATGGCATATTCCGCTTAACTTATAGAAGCTTTAGAAACCTTTTGAGAGTCTTGTGAAAGATGACACGTGGCGGCTTCTGCTACACTTTGTCTTTTTCCATTGGGACTTTTTTTGTGGGCTTTTCTCTTCAGTCAGGCTTTTCCTTTGCTTTGTCTTTTCCATCAGAGAAAAAGTCTGAAGGAATTGTTCCTTTTGGGCCTTTGAACAAATACGAAGGAATTCTGTCTTTTCTTTGACCTTCGAACTAATGTTGCCTTCCCTCCGCAAGGGCACTTGCCTCTTTGGGTTTGGGGCAGCCCTTTGAACCTACCGATTGAACCAACTTTGGTTCAACGGTTCAATGGTTCAATCAGTTCATTCTTCATTATTTGGCTAAGTCTTTTTGATCTTTTACACCAAGCATGTTAAACCAATTGGTTGTTGAACCCGTTGAACCAAAATGGTTCAAGGTTCAATGGTTCAACGGTTCAAGCCTTTGTTCCTTGAAGCTTGCTGATGGATGTTTTTGATTGAACCAAGTCATTGAAACAGTCCTGAAAATGACTAAGTGTTGGAAAATTGTTCTTTTGATTGAACTTGCCTGTAGAAGCCTTTGAACCTATTAATTTCAAGCATGTTGAGTCCATAGAAACATATCTGCAAAGTCCGTAGATTTCTGGAAAAGCTTGAAAAATGAGGAATTTAAAAGCTCAGAACAAATTTTGAGAAGGGGAGAGATAATTTTGGTCCTGCAAGACCAAAATAGTTCATATGTTGTCCCAAAAATAAGAAGTCTATTTTTGGGGACAACAGACACCATGGACTATTTTTGACATTTGACATATTTCACTTTTTAGGGTTTTTTGGGATATGTATGTACACTATACATATGGGGTTACTAGCAAAGGGAATACCAATCCTAGCAATTAGGATGAGGATGGATAGAATTATGGATGATGCTGACAAAAGGATGAGGGGATGAGAACCAAAAATGAATGGACTAGGGATTGCCAATGACCACATCGTGAAGGAACAAGATTATTATATCCCCAAGTTTTCATTGGAGGATATGCCAAGATGGTTTGAGAATATTTTTCAATACACCTTCCATTCCTTTCGAAGGCCAAAATGGGAAGGACTGTGATATAATAGAAGATGATGGGTAGGAATAATGGACTAGGGGATAATATGGATAAGGATGATGTGGATAGACAAAATTTATAAGGGATGAGACAAGTATATATAGATTGATAATGGATAGATAGATTTTGCCCCCAAGTTTTGAGGTATAATGTGAATAATGGATTATATTACCATGACAGTAGAAATCTATTTTCATCATAGTACTTGCCCAAGGTGCTAGAAGATTGGTTTTCACCATTGGATGAATGATTTGTTTTTTAATTTATTTATCTTTTATTATTTTTATAATGAATTTTAGGCATCTCGATTTATTAGATGTGGGTACAAGATTCAAGAATGCTGATAGTGGCTAATTTTTTAAGCCAACACCTATTCTAGAGATATGTGATGTTAGGATCATGTTAATGTGACTAGATTCTTAGATGTCTTAGTGGCTTTATTGATTCTTAATTTAGCATCCTCTAGACATTTTAACTAGGTGTATTTGTAACCCTTATGAGGGATAATGTTTCCCAGGTATTTGAGGCATAGTGGGAATGGGTGTATGTCATGAATGTGATAATGGGATATAGGATGCGAAGGAGGGATATGATCATGATGGATTATATGATAAGATGGGGAATGAAAATGGGGTTTATCAGTTGCATACACCATTGGATATGGTGGAGGGGATTCTTTAGATTGGTGCCATGAGATCATGGGATCCAAAACAATTTGTCTTGTTGATTCTTTGAACCAAACATTAAGAGGATGGTTGACCATATGATTTTTGACTTCATTTGCTAATTGGATATATTAACTACCCTTTGGTGCCTGATGTTCAGCTTCACTAGGGATAATTGATTTTAGACTTGATATATAATGATTATTTTGACTTTGATGGTCCCCTAGTGCTTGACATTGGGCTTCACTAGGGGAAGACATTTTTGGATTAGGCTGAAGATTTATCTTTGCTTGATTTTGATAGATAGGATCAAAGATGATTTGATCTTGATTTATGACTTTTAAAATATGGTCTTGGCTATTTGGATGTGTGGCACATGATTTTGAATGTAGATGTGAATCCAACGATGCATGTTACTATTTATTCCCCTTATGGAGTGTGACATATTGATTATGGAGGTGAGGTAGATGATTAATATTGTGTATTGGAGTAAGGGGATAATGGGTAGCATAATCCTCATAAAGGTCACTAGTATTCCTAGCCTCAACATTAGATAAAGTGTTTTCAATAATCTCAAAAGGATCATTAAGACACGTATATAAGGTAGGATCAGACCCACTCTGAAAATCTTCAATAGATAAGGCGTTCAAGAATTTAGTTATGATTTAAACATCTTGAGTGGGATAAAAATATATGCCTCATGATTGTTTATCATCTTGATTATGGGATCCTTCAAAATAATAGGCATTAGCATCATCTGCTATAATATTGATTAGGGACGATGTTTTTGATGAGGAATCTGATGCAGATGCTAATGATGCACATGATCCTTGTAATGGCTACAATGCCAAATTTGGTCTACATGATGCTACATTGATAGTAGGGGAGTAATTGTCCATGATTTTCCTCTCAACATGGGTTATGTGATGTGATGATTAAGAGGGAGATGATGGATGAATGATGGACTAAGCAAAGAGAGGGCCATGGAAGCATTCATGAGATATAGGGGGACTAGGCATATGACAAATAGACTTGTGGTTGATGGAGGATTGGTCAATGATGGGGGGATTATGGAAGAGGTACAAGATGTCTTAATCATGGCTTGGAAGGGGAAGGGCTTGATCGTGATTGGGAATGTAATCTTGGCATTCCTTTTCTTATTCACTTAGGGATTTAAATTCATCTGTTTCATTCTTGATTATAATGTCACCACTATTGATGAGGTCTTGGACATAGTCTTAAAAGTTTTGACATCATTTAATGGATTACCTCTAGGTTTTATGATATACACAATATCGATTTGCTTTATACTAAAAGGGCTTAGGCTTAGTGAGATCAAGATGTCATATAGGTGGATAAACCATCATGTTAACGATGACAAGTTAGTTGAAGAGGGATTCCAATGACATAGGAAGGGGAGTATAAGGACCCACTTCATTGTGTGACTTAGATGTCAAAGCATTGGAATTATGATCAGATAATTGTTGACATGATTGGGTAGGTGAAATAGTAACAAATGAGGTGTCCAAGATAGGATTCCTTTCGCTAGTATAAGGAGTAGATGATTGAATATGACTAGTGGATGGGGGATTAGAAGGAGACTTACATGCATGGGTATGGATGAAGGTTAAGGTGAATTGAATGGGGTCAATGTTATATATAAATTGGACACCCATCTAAAAGCGCTGTAAGAAAACTGCACGTGGGTTTTCATAAAGATATTTATAAAACAAGGAAATTTGTGAATTGGATAGGCCATGGATAGGATGAGGACTAGTTGAAGGTGGAAAGGAATGGGATGGGGAGGAAGAGTGAGGAAGGAATTCCTTGGGAGATGTCATTAGTATTTTGGGCTCAACATCATTGGGAAGGTGGGCACCCATCTTTAGTAATTATAGAAGGAATTCATCTTTATTTTCTGTGATGTATTGATTAATTAGGGTGATTGCATCAAGGAATGTGGGGATTGATTTTTACAAGCTAGAGGGTTGTGGATGAGGAAGGATGCAGGATGTTGGTTTGGGACAAATAAGATCAAGGTCCAAAGGTAGGTGAACACCCATTTCTAGAGCTTGAAAAATAAAGCCATCCTTATTAGCCAAGATATATTGGTGTACACAAACTAGGTCCAAATCCAGGAGGATAGATGAAGATGGATGATGAATGGGGTTGATGCGGGGATAGACTAAGAATTAGATATGTCTTCTTGAACAAAGTAGATCCAAGGGCCCAAGCTAGTATGATAGGTGATGATGGGGATGAGATTGACTAATGGATTAAAAACTAGGATCAGACTTCAGACTGAGAGTACAATAGGTGATAATAACAATGCCTAGTTATCAAGCTAGCAAAAAAGATTGGGGTTTTGATGGGTGCCTAGATTAAAAATGAGTATGAGTAAGAGGATGATATGATGGGTGATAGTTATGAATAGGCAAGATGATTGGACTAGAGATGATTAGATTGATGATGGGTTTGCTAAATTGAAACTGACAAAGTGATAAGATGCTAACAGGATATTGACTAGGTATGATATATGATCAGATGATAAATGATAGAATGATAGATAATGTGGATGGTATGACCAGATCAAGAGCCTTAAACCATTTTTTTCAAGATGGGATGGGATAGGATGATCTGACAAGGGTGATTACAAGGATAAGTATGATGATAGGTGATGATGAAGTGATGTAGGGGGTAAGATGAGATAGGGATGGTGTGGACCCATATATGACCTAAGGAGCCAACAAAGATTGACTAAATGGGTGATGAAGACAAGGTCAAGACAAAGAATTGGTGATGTACTTAGGATAAGATGTGGATGATGAAACAAGATGTGATTAGGATATGTAGGTAATGGGGATATGGTTAATGATGGATTGGTCTAGGATAGAGTGTGACTAGAAGGATGTACAAGAGAATAAGTATATGTACAAGAGGGTGAGATATGGATATACAAGAGGCAATATATATAAATTGGGATGATGACAAGGATATACATGAGGATGAAACAATACTAAGATGATATGCACAAAGGATGAGGGTATAAGGATGTAAAACACTATAAAATGATGAGGCAAGAATATACAAGATGGGTTATGCAAAGACCTGGATAGGTATATAGGCTTGGATGAAGTCTGACTCAGCTCACAAATAATACTATTTTAGCACGACACACACCTAAGTAAACAAATCACAAAACCTATGATTAGTAAACTTAAGGGTGTGTAACCCGATGCTCACACCATCAAATGGCTTTACAGGTGAGGCTATAGGCTTATGACCCATTATAGAATCAATCGAACCCTCTAAACCCCATTTATACATGATGGTTACTTAGGAGTTGATACTGACTTCAATAGTAAGGCACCTGTTATGGCTGAAGGATCCTATGCTAGGTGTGCACGAGGTTTTTAGGTGCATCCCTTATATACACGAAGGTATAGTGGGGCCCAAGTTTGTATAGGATGTTTTCTAACCACCTTATATCTTGGAGCTTAAATGCCCCTCACTCCATAAAACCCTTTATGAGGAGTTTTGATTTGGCACCGAATGACAACTCTCCTGATTTTTAGACTCCACTAAAACATGAAGTTTGGACTAGTGTGTAGTGGTGAAATCTATAGTCACTAGCCCACTAGAAAATAAAAAATGGAGTGTTTATAGGTGTTTTTTAATCCCCCAAGAATCATCATAAGGATACAAGGGGGAGAACATACACTATCTGTAGTCCTCAAGATACAAATAGGCAAACCAAAAGATTAATTAACCAATTATGATTAAGCGTGATAATTACAAGATGAAAAAAGATAGATAAGAATATACAAGATAAAGATGAAAATGATATATTCAAAACAAAGTGATCAAAAATGATATATACAAGACACAATGATAAAAATTATTCAAAAATGATTTTCAAAGTGCCAAATGGAGTCTTTGATTAGAGGTATGCAATCTTATAGTTAGTAATTTAATTCGCACTTTTAAAGAGGCAACCTATAAGACAAAATGTTAGTAGTTTCAATACAGTTGTATTAACTGCAAACACACGTCAATTATGTCAACAAGCAAAAATAGACAGATGAATTAAAAATGATTTTTATCTAACTCCAAAATTGGTCAAGCAGTTTTGATTGATTTTAATCTTCAACCAATTATTCTATAAAAGCAATACAAGACAACTAGCAAGGAAAAAAACGTTAGTTTGAACAAAATTTAATTCTCTAATGTCTGAAAATGCCTAGAAATGATAAGATAATAATACGTAATTAACTAAATAAAATCCTTGGAATGATAATTTAAAAGGTAATTTTAAAAAGTTATATAAAAAAAATTAAATGGTCTAAAATTCGATATTTCCTCGCTTCATCTATAATATTAAGAATGATATATATCAAACAATAGCTATGAAATTTTAAAAAAAGCTATTACCTATTTTATTTAATCAAACTAAAATGTGTAAAAAATCAATCGAAATAGTAGAAGATGATCCATTGTGATGATGTGACGTTTACCCCAGGTATGGTTGGTCTATATCTTATTGTTTGATCTTTGTGGTCCCTGCACTTCGAAAAAGTCTAGATGCCAAGAGACTTCACCCACTAATGCCTTTAGTCAGATACAAAAAAGGTCAAATATCATACTATTTGTAAAGTTAAAGATGAATAAGAAATAAACAATCTAATTACCAAGAGCTTTTCAAATGGCAGACAATATTCATTGGATTGATCAAGTGTCCTAATTAGATTTTATTGTGAAATGTGATAACATTCAGTAAGTATGTGATATGTCGATCAAGGAAATACTACAGAGAGAAAATATAAGCTTTCTAAAAAAACCTCAAAGGACTAATTTGTGTAACACATGGGTGTCAAAACCTAGTCATATTACCTTTGCCAACATACATTCAGTCTGTGTTAAACATCGAAGGCTAGGAAATGGCACCTCGTCTATCCATGCTATATTCACAAAACAAATAATTCACCCTTTTCTATTTTGCTACAGCTTACACCTATTGGATACAAATATGGTAGACCATGATGACCAGGATAAGGGCATAAATTATTCACTATCATAGGAGGTGCACATTAAAATTGTTGTCCCATTTCTATTCAAGAAATTTTGCCTTATGAAGATTCATTGCACCACTCAGAAAAGATTTGGTCAAGTCGATTCGGTTTTACATCAAATGAATTTAATACTTATATAGCATAATTTTGGATAATAAATCTTTAGGAAGGAATGAATTCTAATATAGATCTTGATCGAAAAGTTAGGATTGATCCATTCATTCCTCACTAGAAGACATTGCAAAGAATGGATGTGAATTTGTGGAGACCAAGAGAGAAGCTATGAGTGAGTGGGAGTAGTGGAAAGGACTTTACAATAGAAAACCTAAGCCAAGGAGAAGTTATGGTATAAATTGACTAATAGTGAATAAGACTCCAGGGTTGATGCAAAAAATCATGACTAAAGGCGAGTTCAATGAAATCAAACTGCAACGTCCAGATTTGTCTAAGTGTATGATCAGATTTGAAGTGTACAAGATAAATGCATGGGTGCCAAATGAGTTGGGTCAAATCTATCAAAGAGGACATTCGTGGAGTGGAACCAAGAGCTAGATCTAGATATTAAAACCTTGAGTGCCCCATTTATGAATAGGTCATGGGCCAAGGCTTTCAAATGTTGAGAACCAAACATAGTGGGGTCAATGTCGAATAGGAGCTTTTAAAATGAAGGCCATGTAGATCAATCCAAAAGTAAGGTGATCATGACATTGAACTAAAGAGATCAAGGATTCAAGCCCTTATATGTGAGAGGACCGTGTGCAACAAGATTTTAAAGAAGCATAATGGCATCAAAATAAATCCAGTCGACACAAGACAACAAACAAAAGTAGTGCCAACTATCTTCCCAAACCAAGATCTATAGAACTAAAATGTAAGTTATGATTTCACACAACTATAATATACCAGATTAACAAGATGTAACTATAGTATTTAGTTTTTATTTTGATGCTTCATACGAACTCTCATGCTTATATTTTGAATGGCCTCTCATATAACTATAGCTCACTACTGATTGTGATATTAACTGCTAACAGAAAATATCTATGAAAAATTTCACCAATACTATAATAGGCACAATAACTAAATAGCTAACTCAAATTCTATAGGAATAATATTCAGGATTAAAGTATGTACAAAATACTACCATTCTACCTAAATTAGTAAACTATTAAAAAATTAAAACACTATTTCAATTATTTTATGTAAAAACAATATCATGAAATGTCTATTTCTAGGTCCAACACAATGATGCAAATTTGGTCTGCAACAACAGAATCTGCATTAAAAAAATTCTAGGATTTGGTTGCCTATCCTTCTTTTATCAACCCTACAAGCTTCCACAAACACCACTAGAAAGAAAAATAATTAAATTGGGAGAACCAATCCCACCTTGGTCGCTCTTTATGTAGAATGAAATTTGAGCTCTATGGATTAAATAATGCAATTTAACCACCAAACTTCAAACTACTAAGTAAAATTATAGAGCTATTAGAACCAAAATGCCAATGGATGAATAAAGCATTCAATCCTACACTTAAAATCCTAAATTTAAATGCTCTATACCATGATTAAATGGATTAAAACAAGAAGATTGGGATTTAGATTACCTTGACTCAAATTTTTGACATGGTGATCTTGCTTGATCAATGGATATTGATGATGGATTGGATTGGCATGGATTCCTCACTTCATTGCTAATTAAGATTGCTAATTGGACATGGATTCCTTACAAGCTTTTTGGATGGACTTTCATGGAGGAATGGAGTGGTTTAAGTAGATTTTGAAGGGAGAGATCTATGGATAAGATTTGAAGTTAGTTGAATGCGATCAATGGTGGAGAATTAAAAGGAATTTAAAATTTCTTGGAAGTCTCTAGATTTAGAGGCTTCTAGAGAGGAGGGGTGAGAAATAGATAAGGTTCTAAATTTAGAGGGTTTTATAATCCTTCTTAGGGGTTAATATTGATTAAATGGGGGATTAGATAGAGATTAGGTGAGGATTAGGGACTAGGGGCATATGAGAGCTTAGGCATAGGCTAGTAGGTGGATAGGTGGGTCATGGGAATTTAAAATTCTCAAATAATAGGTAAGTGGGGTTAGATTAAGATAATTGGAATTTAGAATAGATTAGTTGATTGGTGGGATAGGACAAAGTTAGTGAACAAAGAATAATAGAAGGGGGACATTAGATAAATTATTAGGAAATGGGGATAAATTAGCGAGATAAATTAGAATAAATGAGATTAGCAGAATTAGTGTCGACTTATAGGAATATTGGTGCTAATAATGTAGGTGAGCAAATTTAGATGCATATAGTCACAATAGACAAACAAAAGCTTAACGGCCACAAACAATGGAGCATATTCAAATGATCAAATAAATAAGATAAGAACAAGCAAGGTAAGACACTCAAGGAAGTACAAAAATGAAATAATGGAATCATAAACAACTAACACAAGCATATCATACTAGTCCCTGGATATATGTGTTAGCAAAAAATGTTAATTACATGGCATATCAAGTAAACTAATAAAAATATAAGCATTGATAAATGTATGTGTAAGTATATAAGCTCAAACACGATAATGGAAAGTGATCATAGAATAATATAACATGGGTGTATCTTGATCAAAGAAGTGGATGCCCCCATCGTACTGATGACATGAGTAGAGGGAAAGCCCAACATCCATATGTGCATATGTCATGTGCCTGGGCATGTTTGTATCACACTCAAAATATGCATGAAATATATGTGTGTATATAGAAAAAATGATATGCTATCTACCAATATGGAAAAAACAACATAGATGCCAAAAATCTAATAAAACATGGAAATGCTGAGTTTTTTTAATATTTTTGAAAGATTTAAAGAAAAGACTATCCTATGATCCCATCCAAGGGATGATCATAAGTATCTCCCCACTAAAACCCTAGTGAAACAAACCGGTGGTGTTGTCAAGGAACATGTGTAGGTGTAATATCATGCACTATAGGATTTTTGATACACTACATATGTAAAATAGGACTCTATGGTCATGTTTAAATAATATAAGGAATGGGAGTTCATGGAACTTATCATTGAGTGCTATGTGGTTTTTTTGGATTAATATAAATAGGAACATGTTTGGTTGCTCTAGATAATTGAATTTTTATGTAGTAATATATGAGTATTATGTGGAATCCATTGTGTATCTCTGATGCAATGGTTTCTCAAGTAGTGGCCACCTAGAAAAGATGATTGCCTATTACTTACCCTTTTACAGATGATTAACCATAGTAGGTTTGATAATTAATTGCTTAGGTATAAAATTCTATTGTTTAAGTGCATATTCATATGGAATTTTGAAAAATATAATTATCTTATTGGCATAAATGTATTTAACACAACTATGCACTGTAGAAGGTACTTTGTAGAGTGTATATATCTAGGGTTATCCCAACAACATATCAAAGACTCATGTGTAAGGTATAACTAAAAAGTTATTAACCACATGTGTTGAACCTACCTGTAAAGGTAAGTCAATCTTGCCAAGAACATGTTGTGATGTCCTAGCAAATATTATAACTAATTTTATCAATGTGTGTAAATCATAAGTAATGTCATGGTGCACACATTCTCACTAGCACCATTATCAATCATAACAATGTGTATAGGTTGGTGATCAAAGTTATGCTCGAATGAATAATGAATGAAGATCTAAGTCAAAATCCACAATCTCACTATCATCGAAAAAAATAGGTCTATGAACCATGGGAGGTGTATGTTGTGTATAAGTACCAATAATCCCATCTAATGGGTTCCCATAATGTGATGGAGGAGGATATGCATTGTATTCCATTTGCACTTCTAGATCCTTTTTAGAATGGTCTTACAAAGGATTATTAAATATCTTATGATTCTTGTGATCACTAGGTTGTGAACCTGATTCCTTTAGAGGATCATTAAATGTAATTTTTTGGTCATCGATGGGGTCTTAAATCTTATGATTTAGCACAAAATATTTGTTCATATAATGCCCAAGGCCTTAGTGATAGCCATAATAAGCATTTGTATTGTATCCTTTGGGTAGATCTCGACTCATATCAACCTCTATAAGCGAAGGGAGAGATATGAAGTGACACTCTAAAAGCTTCAAAAGTAATAAATCCAGAGACTCAATTAAGAATAAAAAATATCTCCTTGGTGAATTGGATAAGACAAGTCTATGAGGTTGTTGTGACGCTACATTAACCATAGTATTTGTTTCTTTTTTAGGTTTTATAGGTCTCACCTTGTAACTTACTTGATAGTAAACTTGGTATTAGATGTAAATGACGTATTCGCTACATACTTAAGTTTGTTTAATGAAATAAGTTTCATTTCATGATCATGAAAAATATGGCCTAAGTCATCCAAAGATTTGAAATTTTTGGAAGCAATGGACTTGTATAATGGGGCAATCAAAATTTGCTAGAAGATGTCTTGAAGCTCTTTATCTACCATTGTATTGGTAATGTTAGCCAACATTATCTTATACCTCAAAACATATTCATTGATAAGTACAATGGTTCCTTATTTGATCTTTACAATTTGGGCATAAGAAACCTTTTCGATAATGTTGATAAAGACGTGTGCCAAAAACTAATCCATGAGAGGTTTGAATGTTTTTAATGATTGGATTGGTAAATAATTAAACCACATTAGATCATAGTCCTTAAGGCTTCTTGAGAATAATTGGGTTAAAATTTTATCATTGGAGGCATAATTAAGGCATACACATAGAAATATCGAAGATGTTGTTTAGGATCACCCTTTCCATCATAAAATGTGAACTTAGGTGCAACAAAACCAATTGATAAGGGGTGTAAAGATATTCCAGGTGCAAGAGGGTTGTGCAACACCTCTTATGAATCAATAACATAAGGTGACTTCATAGATTTTTTTCAATATTTTTAACCTTAGCTTTCAAAATCTATATAGTTTGGACAAGATCTTGCACATTTTGATCATTAAGGTTTGAATTTTGAGAAGTCACCAAAGGAGTTGTACCCATAGTTTGAGTTGATATAGGCATTGAAACCAATAATTGGTTGAAGGGCCAATATTTCCCATAGAAGATGTAGTAATAGTAGGATTTGTTTCAAGGACCAATGGTGTCAACACATAAATTGTGCCCCCATTATAAGTATGAAGTGATGATGTGCTCAAGGGAAGGATTATTGGTATATGAGGATGCCCCATAGCTATAATAACATGGTTAATATATTCACCTAGTTGTTCATTTATGTTTTTTTTATTTTTTGACTTCTAATATGGTTCTAAAGATCTCATCATGATCTTATGGGTTCTATCAAATATGTGTTGAGTTGTGGAGCTAAAAGCTTCACCAGATGAGCAAATGTAGAGGTTGCTGGGATACACAGTAACCGACATCGGTCAGGGGTTGACTGGCATCTATCGACATCGGTCAGGCATTGGCTGACGTCGGTCATCTTCAGACCGACAGTGACCGGCATCGGTCACCTATGCGTTTGCATGCATTTTCAAAATTAGATTTGTTCTAATTTTAGGATAACAGTTGGTTTGCATGTAAAGACTAATTTTAGTCTTGAGTCTATTTTTCTAATTATTGTTTGCCTTGGATCCTATTTAAGAGACCCATGGGGCAGTATTGTAATTAAGAAAAAGAAGAGAAGAGGGAACAACTCGATAATTGAGTTAGTTGTAATTGAGAGAGAAAGATAGAGAACTCTTGAGGGAGAATTACTATACATCTGAGAGGTCTGAGAAGAAAAGAAATTTCTTCATTGTATTTCCTTTTGGAAGAGTTTAATACAAGATTGTATTGTTTCTCTTATTCTTTGATGTTTCTAATTTCTAGTTACTTATTACTTCTGGTTTAATTTCGTGTTTAGTTGCTTATACAAAAGTAATCAATTATACTGAAAAAGGTCCTAACAAGTGGTATCAAAGCAAGGTTAGTGTTTTTTATTACAGGTTCACTCTCAGGGGTTTCTGATTGAGTGGAAGTAAAGCAATGGCAGAAGAAAGTAAACTAAGAATGGAGAAATTCAATGGCAAGAATTATCAATTATGGAGGATGCAAATTAAAGATTATCTATATCAAAAAGATCTGTACTTACCGTTGGATGGGGTTTCAAGCAAGCCCACAGATACAGAAAATGAAGAATGGAATGTTCTTGATAGAAAGGCTCTTGGAGCTATAAGGCTAAGCCTGACAGCTTCTGTGTTTTCAAACTTATCACAGGCAAAGACAACGGTAGAGCTAATGGATACTTTGGCAAATTTATATGAAAAATCCTTAGCTTCGAATAAGGTATATCTTATGAAGCAATTATTTAATTTGCAAATGCAGGAAGGTGGATTTGTATCTAGTCATCTTAATGATTTCCATGGAATTGTAAATCAGTTAAATTCAGTCAAAATAGTTTTTGATGATGAAATTAAGGCTCTCTTATTCTTATGCTCTTTACTTGAAAGCTGGAATAGCTTGGTAATGGCAGTTAGTAATACTGCATCTGCTTCAAATATCTTGAAAGTTGATGATGTTGTTAGTGTAATCTTGAATGAAGAAATTTGCAGGAAAAGCACAGGGGAAACATCAGGTAATGTTTTAAGTATTGAAAGCGGGGGAAGGCAAAGAGAGAAGGGTAAGCAAGGGAAATCAAGGTCAAAGATGGGAAGTAGATCCAAATCCAGAAATAGAAGAATAACCTGCTAGAATTGTGGAAAGAAAGGGCATGCAAAGAAAGATTGTTGGTTGAAGGATAACAAAGAAAATCAGCATGAAGATAATAAAGAAGCAAAAGTTGTAGGTATTGTTGCACAAGATGCTCTTATATTTTCTTTGGATTATAAAATAGAATCTCAGGTTTTAGATTATGGTGCCTCTTTCCATGCAACCCCAAATAGAGAATTTTTCAATGATTATGTCCATAGAGACTTTAGAAAAGTTTATTTAGGGGATGATGAGCCTTGTCAAATTGTTGGCAAAGGAAAAATGCAGCTGAAATTACAGAATGGCAACACATGGGTGTTGAAGGATGTCATGCATGTACCCATCTTGAAGAGGAATCTGATTTCTATAGGAAAGTTAGGTGATGAGGGTTGCACAGTAACTCTCATAGCTGAATCTTGGAAAGTTTCCAAGGGTGCACTTGTATTAGCTAGAGGTAAGAGAGTAGGTACGCTTTATCTATCTACTTGTATTACTGATTATTCTCCTTCTATTTCATCTACTTCAGATGTAGATGCAAAGTTGTGGCACTGTAGGCTTGGTCACATGAGTGAGAAGGGAATAGATGTTCTTAAGTCAAAAGGTAATCTTTCAGATTTGAAAATCATAGATCTAGATTTATGTGAGCATTATATTTTTGGGAAACAGAAGAAAGTGAGGTTTCTCAAAATTGGGTCAACAAAGAAGAAGCACAAGTTAGAGCTTGTTCACACAGACGTGTGGGGACTAGCTCAGGTAGCTTCTATTGGAGGATCACAGTATTATGTTTCTTAAATTGATGATGCTACAAGAAAGGTATGGGTTTATTGCATAAAGATGAAATCTGATGTTTTTGATACGTTTAAGAAATAGAAAGCTTTGGTTGAGAATGAAACAAGTTTGAGATTGAAGTGTCTTAGATCTGACAATGGTGGTGAGTATTACAGCAATAAATTTAACTGTTACTGTTTTATGAGTGGAATACACAAGGAAAGGATGGTTCCAAGAACACCTCAGCAAAATGGAGTTGTTAAAAGGATGAATAGAACAATAGTGGAGCGTGCACAGAGTATGAGGTTGCATGCTAGTTTGCCCTTACAGTTTTGGGCAGAAGCTATAGATACTGCGGTTTACCTAATTAACAGAGGACCTTCTACTACACTAGATGGTGGAATTCTAGAAGAGGCGTGGACAGGTAAAAAGGTAGATCTTTCATTTCTCAGAGTTTTTAGTTCTAAAGCTTTTGTGCACATTGATAAAGAAAATAGAAAGAAGTTGGATGTTAAATCTATGCGATGCACTTTCATTGGTTATGATTTTGGGGATTTAAGATTCCGGTTATGAAATTTAGAAACTAACAAAATTATTAGAAGTCGTGATGTAGTTTTCATTGAGAAGGTGATGTACAGTGATCAGCTCAAGCGGCTGAATAATTCTGAGCAGGGCAATCTTAATTTGGACAAGGTTATAATCCAAAATGAGCTCACGAATAAAAATCATCACTCATAGGAAAACACAAAAATTGACGTTGATCAGGTAGAAATTGACGTCGATCAGGCAAAGACTGACGTCGATCAGGAAATTGACATCAGTGGTTAGGAGGAATTGACATCAGTCAGATGCAGATCGACGTTGACTAGAGATGATCGGGATCGGTCACTATCAGAAAGAAATTTAGGTGAGTCTCAAATGCCCATAAAGACGTCTAAAAAGGTAAGTAAACCTCCAATTCATTATTCCCCTTCTATACACTACTTGTTACTCACTGATGGTGGAGAACCAGAAAGTTTTGATGAGGCAATGCAGGTAGAATCTAGAAAATAGTGGGAGCATGGCATGAATGAGGAAATTGATTCCTTGGAAGAGAACCAAATGTGGGATTTGGTTGAGTTGCCAGCTGAAAAGAAAACACTGAAAACTAGATGGGTTTACAGGTTAAAGGAAGGAGAGAATGGACAAATGAGACATAAGGCCAGGTTAGTAGTAAAAGGATTTGCATAGAAACCAGGTATTGATTTTGGTGAAATTTTTTCTCTTGTAGTAAATATGACTTCTATTCAGACTGTATTGTCTTTAGTTTCTATTGAGGATTTGCACCTTGAGCGGTTAGATGTTAAGACAACATTTCTTCATGGAGATTTGGATGAAGAGATATATATGGATCAGCCAGAAGGTTTTGAGGTCAAAGGTAAGGAGAAACTTGTGTGCAGGTTGAAGAAAAGCTTATATGGTCTTAAGCAAGCTCCAAGACAATGATATTTGAGGTTTGACAGGTTTATGACAGAGCATGGCTTTAGTAAATGTCAATTTGACCATTGTGTTTATTTTAACAAATTGGATAATAGTAATTATATTATCCTGTTACTGTATGTAGATGATATGCTTGTTGCAGGTTCACACATAAAGGATATTACTGAGCTTAAGGTAAAATTAGCTCACACATTTGCCATGAAAGATTTAGGAGCAGCAAAAAAAATCCTTGGCATCAGTATTAAGAGAGACAAGAAAAATCACAGTTTGATTTTGTTTCAAGAGGATTATGTGAATAAGGTGTTGGAGAAGTTTAATATACAGGATGCAAAACTGGTAAGCACACCTATGGCTGGATAGTTCAATTTGAGCAAAGAACAGTGTCTTAAATCACATGATGAGGTCGAGTACATGAGTAGAGTTTTATATGCTTCAGAAGTTGGGAGCTTGATTTATGCAATGGTATGTACTAGACTTGATATTGCCCAAGCAGTGGGAGTTGTCAGCAAGTTTATGGCCAATCCAGGAAAGGAACACTGGAAAGTAGTTCAGTGGATTCTAAGATATCTGAGAGGGACCAGCAGTAGGCATTTATGATATGGAGGGTCAAACACTTTTCTACATGGGTATGTAGATTCAGATATGGCAGGTGACTTGGATGGCAGGAGAAGCACCATAGGATATGTGTTCACTATTGGTGGAACGGCAGTTAGCTAAATTTCAAAGTTGCAGAAGGTTGTTGCCTTGTCTACTATAGAGGCAGAATATATTGCAGTCATAGAGGCTAGCAAGGAAATGATTTGGATGACTAGGTTCATGGAAGAGTTGGGAAAGGAGCAAGAGAGTTGCAGATTGTACAGTGATAGTCAAAGTGCAATTCATTTGGCAAAGAATTCAGCCTTTCATTCAAGAACCAAACATATACAGCTTAAGTACCACTTCATTAGACAGGTATTGGAGGATGAACAGTTGAAGCTGGAAAAGATCCATATGAATAAGAACCCTGCTGATATGTTAACAAAGCTAGTAACAAAGGAGAAGTTGAATCTTCATTCAACTTTTGTTGGTCTTCAAGATTGAACTTAAAGATGGAGAAATAAGATAGAGGATGTTGTTGTACAAGTATAGGTGCAGCTGTTTATCTCCAAGTGGGAGATTGTTGAGTTGTGGAGCTAAAAGCTTTACCAGATGAGCAAGTGTAGAGGTTGCTGGGATACACAGTAACCAACGTCAATCAGGGGTCGACTAACATCTGTCGACGTCAGTCAGGCATT
The DNA here is from genome assembly GCA_037957365.1 of Torreya grandis. Classification (NCBI taxonomy): domain Eukaryota; kingdom Viridiplantae; phylum Streptophyta; class Pinopsida; order Cupressales; family Taxaceae; genus Torreya; species Torreya grandis. The sequence goes on along the minus strand of JARHVA010001447.1, from coordinate 1,888,829 downwards.
GGCTGACGTCAGTCATCTTCAGACTGACAACGATCGACATCGGTCACCTGTGCGTTTGCATGCATTTCCAGAATTAGATTTGTTCTAATTTTAGGAGAACAATTGGTTTGCATGTAAAGACTAATTTTAGTCTTGAGTCTATTTTTCTAATTATTGTTTGCCTTAGATCCTATTTAAGAGACCCATGGGGTAGTATTGTAATTAAGAAAAAGAAGAGAAGAGGGAACAACTCAGTAATTGAGTTAGTTGTAATTGAGAGAGAAAGAGAGAGAACTCTTAAGGGAGAATCACTGTACATTTGAGAGGTGTGAGAAGAAAAGAGATTTCTTCATTGTATTTCCTTCTGGAAGAGTTTAATACAAGATTGTATTGTTTCTCCTATTCTTTGTTGTTTTTGATTTCTAGTTACTTATTACTTCTGGTTTAATTTTGTGTTTAGTTGCTTATACAAAAGTAATCAATTGTACTGAGAAAGGTCCTAACAATACGTTATTGAAACATAGAAAGATTTTGTACTTGTTTTTGATCTATTTGTTCATGTTCATTATTTTCATTAGATTCATTATTTTCATGATCAGAATAATCTTCTACGATATCTTCATCAATATTTTTCTCAATCTCATTATTGACATTTTCATTAGGCATAGGGTTTGTTAATTCCTTGGTTTGAGCCATCTTAGGTGGACAACGAGGAAGTTTTAAGTGTTCGATATAAATACCAACTAATATAGGGTTTTGTCTAGGTTATATACAAATAATAGAGTAAATCTAGAAAAAGATAATAATGAAAAACCTCATAAGGTTGAATACCCTAAGGTAAGCTAGGGTTTGTATAAAGAGATGGGTTCACCAAATGTTTAATCCTAAATTGATGATACAATGGTAAATAGGGTCAACAATATAGAAACGATTAAGCACAAGGGTGATAAACATATCTTTAATAGGCCAATTAATTTGTAAAATTAGATAAACAATATTATGAATTTAAATAATGAGATATGCCAAAAATAGAAAGTACAACTATTGATTGATATTATGATAAATTAGAAACAAGAATACCTAGCTAGTTTACTATGTGCATGTAGATCCGGGTTGAAATATGACAGAAGTGGACTATATTAGGACCCTATAACAGTCATCAAATCCTAAAATTTTGCATTATGTAGCCTCAAATGCTCACATTAGATCTTGATAATTACATCGACATAGGTGTCTAATCTAAATGTAGGTGTCTCATATGAAATATTGATTAGATCTAGATACAACCAACTAGAGCCTTATGGGTTTTATGTCACCTCTTCCTGATGTATATGGATTGTGCACATAGGCTATTGCTCTTTATCAAATGATCAAACCCTAACTTCCTCACCCTTGGATTGATTATGGAAAAAATGGGTTAGTGGGCTCATAGTGTCAAGTTGCCCTAAGGACCCTTTTGTTAATGGGTTTTACCTACATATATAATACTTCTAAAATGGATTCAAACTTATGTAATTCTCCCCTAGGTGTTGGCTTGCGTATGCACAAGGATGCACTATGATAAGCAAGTAAATGTAATGACCTAGCTTATAACTTGGAAAATATGTCTTGTGGGTTACTCCTTTAGTACTTTATACTTGTATATAGATTACTTCTATGACTGATATATTTTGTTCACTTGATTACTCAATTGATAGTTCTTTTGTTGCTTTAGAAGTGAGAGGTATGAATTTTCTAAGTGAGTTATGAATGAAAATTGATCTTGTATATATACCAATCCTTTGTGAAAATATCTTGCATTGAAGTACTTCAAAAAATCATAAGGAAATTTTACATTTGCAAACTAGATGGCTTTTGGGTAATAGACAGTTAGAAAAGGGACACCTATGTTGGTGTAGGTGTTTGGCCGGAATGCACGTGTTCAGTAAACTAGAAAATAGGTACAAGTCTAAAATTGGTATAAAAGGATAATGATTAGGTTTAGAGAATTTTTGAATAACATATGAATATTGGTCATCACAATAACATATGGTTGGACTAAGAGATAAGGAAATTGGCACATAGAGATAACAAATATGAGATTTTTGGCAGTGAGAAGGTCTTAGAGATGCAAGGTATAACCATTATTGGTATTTTCCAAGTGTACAAGAGTGAGGTGTTATATAATTTATATTTAGTATCTATAAATATTTATATCTAAGATATGCAACAAAAGTAACTTTATGGTAAGCCCATGGTATGATGAAGAGTATAAAGAAACAAAGAGAATGTTGAGGAATTTAGGAATGGATAAAGAAAGTGAAAACGTTTTTGAAAGATTAGTGAGGTATAAAAAGGAATATTATATGTGAGAAGGAGAAAATAATTGATCTATCTCAGGAAACATAATCATATAGGCTTTTAGACAAAATTACAACAAGGCTTCTTAATAGACTAGATAACTAGAGTCATTTTTCCTTTGTATAAAAGTAGGTATATTAATAATCCTTCTAATTATTGCACTATCATGATCAATCCCCTCCTTGGAAATTCATTTGGTATCACATTAGATCACATAATTAGCAGTTGGGCAAAAAAAGAGGGACAAAGAGCACAAGGATAGCCATGTTTTAGGTCGAAGCATTCCAATATCGACCACCAGGCCCTCGATCAAAAAAGCATGAGATACCCAAGGAGAAGAATATATATGTTGCTTTGTTGACTTCAAAAAATAATTTGACATAATGCCTATAGGAAAACTTTGGAGTAGGATGGAGGAGCTCAGAGTTTCATATGCATATACAATGATAGTTCATAGACTTCATGAGCACGTTAAGGCCAAAATTATAATAGGGGAAGGTATGTTATGATTTTTTATAAGTGACATAAGTGTCAAATAAGGATGTCCACTATCCCACACTTTTTTGGGTTATACATTGATAAGCTGGAGGAGTCAACAAATAAATTGGTAGAGGGGGCATTCACATATTCATCTATGTAGTAAAGTTACTCATATATGCAAATGACCTTATTATAATCACAAAAACAACACGTATCTTAAGAGAACACTTGAGGGCTCTACAACTCTTTTGCTAAGAGGTTGGAATGCAAGTGAATAACAATAAAACCAAAGCCATGATATTTTCACTAGAGAGAAAAAACAAAAAAATTAACTTCCTTTTAGAAGGGAGTCTGCTCAAAGTAGTGGAAAAGTACTTTAGGGTTGATTTTCAAACAAGCTTATTTGAGGGAGTTATAAGGAAAAAAAGGGGGGGATGGAAGGTTTTATGCTTGATACAAAATAGGTGCATGGATGCAAAATTATGGGATTGGAAAATAAAGATAACCTTATTCGGACTACTTATCACACCAAATAGACATGAAGTTTGGGGCAATCATGTCTCTAACCTATATCCGAGATAGATAGAGAGAATCTAAAAATATTTAATCACGATCAACCTCAAAATCAAAGCATTAGTTTCATATGATATTTTATTAGTTGAAACGGGCACTTTCCAGTTGGAGGCACCAGTAATAACTCAAACATTAAGTTAGTTAAAAGAGATAGTACAAAGACTCATTAACAGCCCACAAAGGTGATAGAGGAAGACCTAAGTATAAGGAATAACAAATGGATGAAAAATAAAAACAAATGGATGAGTAAATGAGACATTAATATGTAAGAGTGTCCAAACACTAATGAGAAAATAAAAAAGTACATGAGAGACAAATTCAAGACAATCATGTGCACAAAGTAGTTGGGGCAAAAGAAAACATACTATATCAAATAGTTTAATCCCTTATAAGACCATGATGAAAATTCCTACATAGAAGCATAAATCAAGTGGAATGTGAAATTGTTGATGGCTCAATTAAGGAATAGCTTACATCATTTTAGATGTGATACTAACAAGTTGATAATGCCTAATAAGGAGTGGGAAGTGAGAAAATGCTTATTTTATCACAAGGGTGTGGTAGAGATAGTATGGCACTGCATCATAGAGTGTCATAGAGTGTGCAAACTATATTGACATTTGTATCAAGTACAATGACACCATGAGGGTATAAAACCTAACCAGCTTGTTTAAGGAGGAAAGGCTAAATAAAATAGCAAGTTATTTGATTGAGATCCATAGTAGAAGATCCAACATCGAAAAGGGATTGAAAATTTTACAAGAATAATAAGGTATCCCATGTATGAAGTGGATGTGTTAGTGTAGAATAAATTTTTTACAACACTTTGTTCCATAGACTTCTTGGTCTTAATGGCATTTATTAGGGGGAGGTTGTGTGTACATTGTAGCACATGGAATACAGGTGACACGTCATATGGTTCACAAATGAGTAGATGAGGAATATAAGTGACATGTCATATGGATCACAAAGTTGGTTGTAATTTGTTTCTAGTTAGATTATTTTTGGACTTGATCCAAATGTTTGTTGCAACAACTTGGAGGATGTAATTGTAGTTGGCATGAGAAAAAATCTGGAAGTTATAAACAGTTGCGAACATAATATATGTAACCCCTTTTGGGATTGTAATAGGTTGTTAATGTTGATTACTTTGTAAGCTTTAATGTTGCATTCAATCTAAGTAGTTGAATTTCTTGATCTGTATTGGAGTAAGGCCTGGAATTATAAGTTGTACTTGAATGCAGGATTACAAACAATCTTAATAGATTTGTACGAGTTATTTGCATATTTTGAGAATATGTGTTTGTTTAATATTCTTTTATATGACTCCTATTTAGTATTATAGATAATATTTATAAATTAATATGAGTTATTGTTGATAATTTTGACCTCACAGGTCAAATTGTTACCCCTATAACGTGAAACTTTACTTTTCATATTATTTTCCCTATTGGTTATTATGTTTTTCTTGTAATGTCTTTGAAATGGTCATCCAAAACCTTGATTATCAGAGTTTAAGGTAAATTTGATGAGTTTAAGGTTTTGATAATCATGGCCATGTGTTTGTCGAGCCACCTTTTGGATTGTTTGAAGTTGTTTCAAGAGATGAAAGGAGTCCAAATCATCTTGATAGGCCTCATAGATTGTGTCAAGGTCGTGTCATGATTTATAATTAATCAAACTAGTTGGTGATATGTTTGACTAACTTCATAACCCTGTTAGTGGCATTTTGGATCACTTTATCACTATTGGAATAGGTTTTTCATGATAATGGCAGTCTAATATTAAAATATGGTCGTGATGAACTTGATCAAGCATGAAAAGGTCTAATGAATACTTTTTGTAGCAATTTTATCATGTTTCTCAAGTAGTTAAGGCAATTTTAGTGCCAAAAATGCCAATTTTGAGGTTGTCTATATAATTATTCAAGATAAAATTAACCTCCACAAATATTTAAGACCTTATTTTTTCATTTTAAGGTCAAATACATGGTTTAGAAGGAGATTTTGGTGTCAAATTGCATAAAATTGATTTATCTCTCTTATTGATTTCTTTGGTAGCTTTAGGAAGGCCATCAATTTTTGATCAGTATGGTCAGGAGAGAGAGAGAGATTAAAATACAAAGATATTGGGAAATGATATGGATCCTAATTAAATTCAATTTTTTTCATTAATTTTTAGATTCATGCCCCCATATTTATGAACAATCGTTAAGAGTGTAAGGGGGTCACTATGTCCCAGTCATCTAGATAGGGTCTAGGTTTGTCTCCATTTATTCACTTCAAAACTCAATGGATAAAAATGGTTTTAGTGGGATAATTTAAGGGTTAAATAGTATATTTTTCATGTTGGACTCATTAGGTAATTTTTCTTGATAAATAATATTTTGCCAAGAAACTAGTTGATTATCTTGATTGTTAAAGTTAGCAGTTTTCAAACATGTTTGATATATCAACTGAGTATATTCATATTAAATGGTTATTAAGTTCATGTTTCAATTATAATAAACCTCTTACATGCAAAAAAAATGTTTATGTACCTTCATCTTGAATAGGGTCATTCTTGAAGTAGCTTGAGTGAGATGGGCCCTTTCACAAGGTATAGTTACAAGTCTAATGAAATTCTAAATGTATGAGAGTATCTTAGTGAGGTCAACATGATCTTGGGAGATTTATAAAATATGATAAATTATTAATTCACCTTAGTAATAAAATCTACATGACATTCTAAGACTATGCTCCCTTAAAGCTCAAAAGAGCACTTGCAAGCCTAATGAGCAGGTTAGAAGAACATCATGGCAGGTGATAGGAACTGAGAGGAGTCATGAAGATGAAGAAGTTTGTTTTGAGGGCATGATGTTATATCTCAATGATAAATCAGTATTTAAGGTGACTAGTACCATTTAATAAATCAAGAGATCCATTTGGATCCTTAGATGCTTGAGTAACACAACCAAGTTTGTGTATTGTTGTATTACCAACTTTTAAGATACTTTAAAAGGACAGTGTGTTCTTAAGGATGTTTTATGAAGGTGTTAGATGAGTATTTAGGGTGATATAAGCCCCTTGAAGAGATGAGAGTGCTCATAATGTCTCAAAGGTACAATTCAAAATCATGAAAGAAGACCTTGAAACATAATTTTGCAGAGATTAAGGTACTTTAGCAATTTCAAAGGTAAAGTTTATGTTTTGGTTTCCTTATTAATCAAGCTTTTTGAATGCTCCTCCAAGTTGGTGGGGCGAGTTAAAATCATTAGAGGGTTTTGGCATTATGTTTTTCATATTATCAACTTTGTCATATATCTTTCCTTTGTTCGTATTGAGGCTAAAAAAGGCAAAATGCACACCTATCACAGTCATATTTAGGCTACTTCAAGAAATCATCATGATTGTAGCTATGGAGGTAGGTGGTTTTCAAGTCTAAGAAATAAAATGATATAAATTTTTATCATTTGATATCTTGGGAGCATAATTTAAGTGGAGTGTCTTTCTACACCTACAGTCAAGTACAAAATGTGTACCTACAACCATGACATTTTATCTCAGTAGTCAAGCTTTCTATGCAATGTGAACTTATGTGAAGGTCAAGAAGTTGCATGAGATGGACGTGATGAAAAAAGAATATAGAGAATGATTAGAATATTACACATTGAAGACCAAAAATAGGTTAGTTTCAAGAGAAAGTTAGGTTGATTTTTGAAGTTTGTAGTCACAATTAGTTAAGGAGGCCTATATGTTATCACGTGAAGACATGAATAAACAAGAGGAAGAGGTTAAAGTATCACTATTCACGAGGTGTCATGAGGTGAAATAGGTATGTGAATACCTATTAAAGGCCCTAATGATATTCAAATTCTCCATTCAAGCCTAAGAACTCCAAAATTAACACCTACAGGTGAGTTTAACCAACTCAAGTGTCTCTAAGGTCAAAAGCATGAATATGAAACATAATGGTGAAATTGGAAGTTTGGATGAACATGAAATTTGCATAAGAGATTATAAAATTATACATAAGGTTATAAATAATATTTTAAAGCAATGAGTTCTCTCAAAAGGTTACAGTCAAGCCTAATGGACCTATAATCAAGTAAGGTGAAGATATAGTCAGCATGTGTACTACAATGCATGAGGAAAACTTGTGTGAGAGGAAAAGTGAAGAGTTTAGTATATTTTCACAAGGTGATATGGATATTTGAAGAGTGTCAAGGACCTATTCAAGGTATTCTTACAGTCACTTCCTCCATATAAGCCAAGGAAATAATAAATGTAAACCTACATCCAATACAACACCTATAGGCAGTCTTTCCTTGGAGTGAGAATGTGGACATAGATTGCATTTGAGATGATAAGAGAGTGTTAAAGAGTTAAAGTTGAATGAGATTTGAGATAATATGTTTAAGGGATCAATTTAAATTATAGGTGCTTAATAAAATCAAATTTAGTAAGACAAGGCTCAACCCAAACTAATAAAGTCCATCAGAGACCTATGAGTCCACTCTAAAGTAAAGTAAAGGGAACAAGTTTATCTCATTGAGATTTAATGTAAAATGGTAAGAAGGGATTTAGATGACCTTAAAAATACTTTCATCAAGTTTTCATTCAATGGTATGGAATAAAACTCAGGGAATATACCTTTAGGGTCAACAAGCTCAGTTTACGTAGAAACCCTCATATGGTGAGAATTAAAGGTTTCAGGTTGTTTGAAGGGTCAGTGATATGGAGAATCATTATGAATCTTTTTATGGATCATAAAAATCCTATTAAGAGTTTTATTTCATATAAAAGTGAGTTTTGAGTTTTTATGACCTAAAAGAACCTTTCTCGGCCTTCATACACAGAAACCCCACCTAAGAGGCAAGTTTGTAGAGGATATAAATTATTACAAGAGCTACATGGTAGCTTGAGGTTACTTTAGGTGTTGGAGGGGGTCCCATATTTCAAACATCTAGAGTTGGTTTAGTCTTTGGGTCTCATAGTTGCATGAACAATCAATAAGAAGACATAAAACCCTATTTTTCATGACAAAAAGCTCAAGTGGGTCAGATTTTTACTCAAAACTTGCATGAAATTTTGCATGGGAACTCAATCCCATAGGGTATGTTATAGGGTTCCCTTTGATACATATTCTTGGCATTGGTTTTTGGAATGGACCCTTGTCCTTTATGAACCATTGCTAAGAACATAAACCTCTGTAAACCCTTCTTAAACCTTATAACTAACCCAATAGAGGAAATATAAGTCTTGATGACTAAAAATGTAATAATATGACATAAAAATGACCCTAATGCCATTCAAAACTCTCCTAATCTCCATTTTAAGGTGTTTGTTCACATGTGTAGGTACAATACCATACGGTACAGGGCAAAATATGTAATTTAAAGTGTGTTTGTGAGGATATAATCTATGGAGTGATCTCTAAACCACTTACAAAGGCTTATGGGGGTTTGACAGAGGTTCTATAATCATCAAAAATCTTTTGCAGTCTCTCAATTTGTTACACCATCCCTACAAGTTGGCCACTAAGTTAGAAGGTGAAAAAAACTCAATTTTGCAAGCCAAGAATCAATGGTGAAGACCTATGAGTGCAATAATATCAAGTAATGAGTTGTATAAAGATGTTATATGTCTCATAAAGTCATTTTCAAGGACCAAAACATGAAATTTTCATGAAAAACATCTCAAATTACCCCCAAGCATACACAAGCATCTACGCTTGCCAATGGCCATGTCAAGGTTTGCCCATTTGCACAAGGACTGAGAAATTGAAATTTGACATGGAGCATGGAGTATTGTAAAGTGAATTAAACATTTTTTTCAGGTTTCACACATATGGGTGTCTATTTGGGCCAAATCTCTATTACTAGGCCTAGGAGACCTAATTAGGCTTAATTAGAGAGAGAAATGGCAGAAAAGAGATACTTCCACTTGGAGTTGGATCCTAAAACATGGTATGGAGTTTTAAGGGGATAAAGGGTTCTAAAAATTGTGTTTAATTTTCCATTAAATTTCATACGCTCTTTTGTATAAGGAGCTTTACCAGTTATTTGGGCTATATCGAATAGGTGGAAAAGCAAGTAAATGGAACAAAATTACATCTTTTGGAGGGTTTTATGGCTCCAAGTGCATTTTCTTAGGTCTAAATTAATGTTTAAAATCCATCCATGGAGGAAATTTACCTTATTCAGAGCAAAACCCAGTTTTCTCTCTCCTATGCCACTTTGCTTAAGAAGGAGCCAAGTGGTTAAATCACCAAATTGATACATAAAATCTCTTCAAAAGGATTTATTGATGTTTACCCTTGTATCTTACACCTACTTGATCAATAAAAAGTCAAATTTTTGATTGGAATAAGGATTCAAAGGTTGAAAAGGTCTCTAACACTCCTAACAAAACCTTCTTTCTCTCTTATGCCTAGCAAGTTGAAAGAGTCAAAGATGCATCAATGAGCTTTCTAATAGCCCAAGTAAGGTGGAGAGACATCATAAATCATGCTATAATATTTCAATTGAGGGATTAATGAAGACTTAAAGACCTATTTTCAAGGAAGAAGACACGTTCTTCAACAAGGACATATGAGCTAGTATATAGGGTGTGTAAGCAAGGATTTAAGCATCTTCAAAGTGGTCAAGCTTGACCAATCAATAATAAATACAATTTAAATTTTCCATAAAAAATGTTACTCTACCTATACACCACTCTTGGGAGAAATTAAAAAGAGATATTGCAGGAAACACTACATAATAACTTGAGGGGTTTGAAGACAAAGCTAGTCATCCCTATTTTGGGGTTGTTTTGTCTCCCCTATCTTATTATTTTATATTTGTACTCTCTTTTCCATAATGGTCTTATCACTCTTTTGATTTGGATATTTTGAAAGGCTGTCAAATTTTTGTACTTACCTCTTCAAGAAATAAGAAACTTTTTTCTTCCATTTTCATGTTTTGCATGAAGTGTATTGTAATTGCCATTGATATGACATTGTGAATCATTAGTTTTCCTATGTTATTATCTAGTTTTTGTATCTTAATACAATATACTTGAGTTTCTATAGGTCATCTTAGTCTAAGTTTGGATGTGAATTCAATACCTTTTCATTCCTTCCATGCAAAGAGTGAGTTTGTCAAGTCCTTTGCATGAAACATTGTTGTAAACATCATATACTTAAAATGGAGAGAATGTGTGCAAGATTCTTCCCTTCCTAAGAGTTTATATTGCAAGCAATAATGGTCATAAACATTGGTGCATCACCTTTTTTCCAAGTTTTCATTTCAATTCCAGTGCAAGCAATATCCTTTCACCATTTTCATAGTCAAAATTAGTAGTTATTAGGTTTAGGATCAAATTTTGTGAGTGAATCAAGGGAACCAACCCTCTATCTAGATAGTCTCTCCCTTTCAAACTCACCCACACTTAGGAGATATTCCATTGTTTCAACATGAATGGGAAGTAACACACATTCTCATAAGGGCAACACTCCTAATTGACAATAGTTATATTTCAAAATAAGATATGAATGGTTTTAGCATATATACGCTAGATGTTTATGGTTAATAAGTTGTAACAACCTAAATTTATGTGTAACTCTTTAGAATGGTCTTGCTATTCCCTATAGTTCTTTGCTTTCATTTCTGCAAGACTAACAACTATTCCTGTAGTTAACATGTTCTGAGGTCCCTCAAGAACCACTATTAATGATGGTATGGTGAGTGTGGACCTCATTTTTTTCATGTATGCTATAGGGTTGCCTAGTCAAAGAGATGTGGAATGTTGGTTATACCAAAAAATCATTGAGTTCATAGAAAAATAAGAGTAGAAAGTTGGGTGTTTTGAATGATAAATCATATAAGAACACATTTATGGTGAAATATATGAAATCTTCTGGTACGAACTACCTATATTATTGGATAATTGGTTGGCTCATATAGAATATCATTACTCTAGATCTCGACCAATCATTGACATTATATGGAATGAGGAGAAAATATAACAACTTTAGACACTAGAGAATAACCGAACTTATGTGATAAATCATTAATTAGCAACAAGCATTACTAGATATATTATAGAGTTCCTACTACAAGGCTTCATAGCATTTGATGTAGCACATGACCTGTTTGTGTGAAGGATAAGAGGGAGTTTTTTTAGTAACTAACTATGTTAGTTAAGATGTAGGCTATGGAAAAAGGAATGATACCTGATCCCTTTAAAATGGAGTAGTCACTTTGGATGCCATGGGGATGTGTGTGATAGATGGGTGAATGATGAAATAATATGTAAAAAAAGATTGAATCTAAAGTGATAATGTAAGGTTAATAGGAATAAGAATGAAAGAAAACACTATAATTAGAACAAAAATTATAATAATAATGGAGATAGAATATCCCGAGGAATACTTATGTACCTACGACTAAGATTAAAAAAAGTAGTAAAGTAAGATAAAAAAGTAAGGATAAGGAAAGGGAAGTAGAGCAATATGGAGGAAGAAGCAAGGAAAGTGGGCCCCAAATTAGTAGAGGAGAGAAGAAAAGTAATGAGGAAAGAAGAGAAGATGAATATAGTAGTGTAGAGGTAGATCAATTTGTCAGTAGTTTTACATTGTAGTTATATAGAAAAGTATTCCATATTGAGGAACCATATATGTCACTTAAGGAGTAGAGAGAAAGTCGCAAATGAATAAGCACACGTTCAAGTTGTTGAAATGACAAGGATAGAGGTAATGATTATTCACCCTAAAAACACACATTTCCCCACCTAATTTTTTTCAACATAGTAAGAGTTTCATACAAGCTTTGGAATATGATGAGTGGCAATGACCAATGACTGAAGAAGTCCATAAAAAATAAGGAAAGTTTTAGAGAAAACATATAACCAGGTAGTGCAACGTTTTATAAGAGAGCAAAAGAGGGGCCATAAAAGCCTTAACATTGACCCAAACTAACGCGCATGTTCTTAAACAACTGAATGATTGAATTGCACAAATATAAATTCTAGAAGAAGAATAAGGGAATAATTTAGACACTTCTTCATCATCAAATCCAAATCAGATGCAAAAAATAGTGAAGTCCTTGCCTAAAGCAACACTAGCAGCATATGTGAGTCTTACTATTTTGTAGACACCTTTGATCTAACATTTGAGTTTCATAGTTGTGACAAATCCTAATATGACATTGTAGTTGGGTGGCTTTATCCATCTCACACTAAATGATGGGTCTTGGACATTGAACAATACCTACTGACTTGTGATATGAAGTGTCAAGCCAAAAGAGTCAATGATGATGTAGTAAATAAATGTGAATTGATTGGTGCCTTGTTAGGATGAACCTTAGAATTTATATTTCACAAAGACATGACTCGAGTAAGTCTACAAGATGTAAAGGGTTGGCTTATTATAGAGTTTAAAATTAAAAGATTTTTCACCCAGACCATCCAAGACCTTAAATTTTTTTGACAAGGATAGAAAGAGATTATTAATGACTATGACCGCATATTTTTTTACATAATGAACAAAGTTGAATTTGTCTTGAAAGATAAGGATAAAGTTGCCTGGTTCATAGATGGCCTGCAATCGAGAATAAGGTTTACCATTACATGAACATAGTACCTTACAAAATTAAACACAAGGACAATTATGATATGTGCAGAGTAAATTAAATATTCTAGAGAAGCTTTAGCCCCAAGTTTATAGATGGAGATTATACTAAAAATTCTCATAAAAATGTTAGAATAACAATAAGATGCAGTATAAAGGCCAAGATCTGGTCTCAAATACATGGAGTGCAACAAAGGACACCACATAAATGAGTGTCCCTGAGTAAAAATAAAATTCTATGATATATGTAAAATTATGGGACATGCAACATCTAAATGTCACCTTATACAAGAGCATGTGAATAATCCATATACATTATATTGTAACTTCTAAAAATCTCATAATCATGATGAAACAAATTGTAGAGCCCTTCAAGAACTAAAAAAGACATCACCAAAAATGTTTTTATGATAGATGCCTATAAAACAAGTATTGTGATTCAAACTAATTTGATTTTTGAAGCCAATAGACAAGGTACCAACCCTAATGCCACACCATAGACACCAAAGGTACCAGCTTATCAGCTTACAAAAATGCCTAGTTGGAATCAACTTGTATAAAATTGGACACCTTTCCAAAATTAGAATTCTTAGAATCTAGTGATTATGCAACTATAATAGCCTATGTGGGCATCATAGTCGTTACAACCCTAATATGGTGGATATGTAGGTGTACATCAAAAATCAACTATAGAATACCCAACCAAATCCTACAGACTTCAAAACACAATAGTCCTATAATTAGGGATTTCAAGCTAATATAAGAAGAGGTCAATATAGGGGAGGCTATCAAGGAGATGAGTAGAGAGGAAGGGGAAATGATTCTCAAAGATAGACTATTCAATGTTATCAATGCATAAAATTCAACCATGTATAGAGGAATTATCCCTCAAATCCCCAATGGCAAACCTACTATGCTTATTGTCGAGTGTTAGATAATTATGACACTGAATATTATCTAATCCTCAAGAAATAACATGCAGACAAAGCAATGCATAATGTTAACTTAATCAATGCAGAGCCTTAGGAAGACACTATTATGTAAGTGGTAATGCAATGAGAACATGCATAGCAAGGATTACCTCCCATAAAAATACCACTGGATCATGGCATAAAGAAGGTTCATGCATATATAAGTATCATGAACCTACGACTGAGAAAGGCCTAATGAAAGAAGTTACACATATTTTTAAAATAATTTAACAATAGGGGACTATAAAGCTAGATGATGCCACCACATATGCATAGATGTATGACCAAATTATGCACATTATGCGTCAAGATGGATTGGTGATTGTGCTAACAAATCTAATCAAATTATTTAGTACTATATCTTAGAATATATTCAACTTACTTCATAATCTATTGGATTGTGCACAAAAAGGTCAACAAATAATGAACAAACTCGTATGGTATGTCAAAATGAAAAAAATGTGGGACATTGATGCTCAAATGGACATTGAAATAGATGGATATATTACCAAATGTCATATTTGACTTTGGTAACACAATAAACATGATTCCTAGATTGACCTAGGAGGTGATTAAAAGACCTCCATTGAGTACAATCTAGTTACACTCAGTTTGGTAGATTATGGGAGAGTGGAACCTTTCAAGTAGTTAGAGGACATAGAGATCAAAATCATAAACTAAAGCCTATGAGGAGACTTTGAAGTTATCGATATGAAGACAACTACACATTACCCTATGATGATTAGAAATAAGTGGGCCTATGATGGCTAAATGACAATCAACATAGTAATGGACTAGCTAGAGTCTCGTTAAAATGATAATATCATTGTGATCCCATTTAATAAAGTAGAGGCTAAACCTTATATAATCCCTAAGTAGATTCACCATACTACCCTATAGGAAAAAGTTAGATGAAAGTCAATGCACAAATGGAACTACAGGCACTACGAGGAATGGAATGCAACTTTTTGTATGGTAGTTTTAAATGGTCACTAAAATCTTCATAAAACAAATCACTACCAGGATAAATTGTATAAACAACATACAAGCCAATGTCGCATCATACAAATATGTTTCAACTAGACAAGACAAACACATGATCTGTGTCAGTAAGGTCTCCTACCCATCCTGAAGTAGATTTTGTATATCAGACAGGTCACATCAAAAAAGACTAAATTGACCCTACCTAAATGGTATGATGCCCTAGGATACAATCTCTTCAATCAATGACTATTTAGATACCAATCTATTGAACTAGGCAAAAGAAGACCATGAAATATGGCCTCTACGCATGGTCTTTCCATTAAGCATCAAATATCTCAGTATTTTTCTTTTGAGGATATCATCTAGTTCATTTTACAATTCCAATAGTTTGTACTAGACATTGATCAAAGGATTATCACACTCAACTATCTGCTAAAAGGAATCAATGTGAATTGATGGTCAGTTCATCGATATGAGAGGCTAGACTGGGATTAAGTATGTGAGATGATGATATCTTGATTTTAGTCACCAGAGAGAGTTAAAAGAGATTAGTTAATATTTCAAGAGGGAGAGTTTCCAAAGCTTCATATCCTTAAGTGCATTGAAGTTTAGAATCCATAAGGTATGGCTTCCAAGTATTAGGTACACTATTTCAAGTATACCCTACGTGTTCTTTTGATATATAAACTAAGAGTGTCAGAGAGAAATGAAGCATTGAACGTAGGTTCAAAGTGATTTTATTCAAGCATTCCTTTTTATGAGTGACAACCCTATAAAACATTAGGTATTCTAAAATATAAAAGTGTTTCTATGTCGTGATACGGTTGAAGATATTGATTGTCTGATGGCATTCGATTCATAATAAAATACATCTTGTGACCTAAATGATGCCTTATCGATCTATCAGGAAGATAAGAGAAAAGAGAAATCCAAGGTACAACTATGTCATAGAATATAGGAGCATGACGAGTCCACCCCAAACTCAAAAATTGAAGAATATAAGGATCTTACATACTTGTTTGTGCCAAAAAGAGAAGTTGAACAGTTACCAGAGCTAATCACAAACCAGATCGAAGAAGATAGACTATGACACATTAGTGTAATAGAAAGGGAAGTACAACATATATTAAATGAATCCATTCTTGATGAGGAATAATTTTTTAATCAAGAACCACTAAAGGAATATGTTGGAAATATTGGCACATAAGATGCTCCAAAAATGACACACATAGGGGATTATTAGACTCAAGGAGATATCTTAGAAGTTATGCAGCTTTTAAGGGACTATCAATATGTGTTCCCTACAAAGTTTACAAAAGTCAAAGGTGTAGATCCGTCACTAGGGTATATGCACAATGAATTGAAAGAGTGTGAATGCTTTATAAAGAAAAGATTGTGTTGTTTGAACCCCAACATGAATTTGAAGGTCAAAGCTGAGATAAAGTGCATGCAAGAAGCAAGATTCATCTTCCTAATAGAGAAAGCTACTTGGGTAAGTCCAATGATAGTACAACCAAAGAAGATAGGTGAAATATGAGTTTTTGAGGATTATCACAGTATGAATTACACGTGTCAATAATCCCCTCCCTATATTATTCATCGATGAAGTGCTAGAGGTTGTCGTAGGACACATGATATATTCATTCAAAAATGGCTTCAACAACTATCACCAGATACCAATTGTAGAAGATGATAGAGCTAAGACCACCTTTGACATAGAATGGGGCTCATTCACCTACAAGGTGATATCATTCAGATTGAAGAACGTGCATGTAGTTTTCTCTAAATCCATCATTACTACATTCAAGGACTTTATCCATGACTTGTTATAAGTCTACTTGGATGATTGGGTAGTGTTTTTGTTGTTTAGGAATCACCTGTCTAAACTTAGATTGATGCTAGAAAGATGTAGGGCACTACGAATTGGCCTAAATTTAAAAAAATATTTATTTTTTACACCTTTCAGGGTTTTGTTGAGACATGTAGTACATATCAAAGGTTCTCTTGTGGATCAAGCTAAGATTGTAGCAATTGTCAAGATGCCACCACTTACAAGTTCAATAGAGGTAAGTTATCTCTTGTGCCATGTTGGTTATTATATAAAGTTTATTAAAGGATATGCAGCTATATTCGCACCTTTGGAAAAACTACTTCACAAAGGCATGCAATTCTTATGGATGGAGGATTGTCAAAAGGCATTTATTAACCTAAAACAAAGATTGGTGACTATGCCAATATTGGTCTTTCCAGATTGGAGTAAGCCTTTTCATGCTCATGTAGATGCCTTAGGGATTGCAGTGGGAGCCGTGTTGGTACAACTATGAGAAGGAGGAATAGATCACCCCATCCATTTCATGAGCAAAAAAATATTTATCGTAGAAAATAATTACACTATAACAAAGCATGAAGCTTTAGCCATGGTGTTCACACTATAGAAGTTTAGACACTATCTATTGGCATCACCATTTGAGTTATTCATAAATCGCTAAGCACTATGACACCTCATCAATAATCCTATGCTTGGTAGAAGAACTTCTAGATGGCAGATGCTCTTTGAGGAGTTTCAATTCTACATAAATGTTAAACTTGGGTGGGAGAATGTAAGACCAGACCATTTGAGTAGACTGTATAATGGAGAGGAACTAGAAGAGATTCAAGATGAGTCTTTAAATGCACATATTTTATGATAATCTACAATTTCAGAACACTTGAAGGAAATTGCCCAGTTTTTAGAACAAGGGATATTCCCATTGCACTATCTAAAAGAGAAAATAAATAATTAATCCCAAGGTCCTTGTTATATACCATCATAAATGGATTTTTATATCATTTGGGCAAATATGAGGTTTTATGCAGAGTAGTTTTAGAATATGAGTGGTCATAGCTACTCAAAGAAGCATTCCAAGGAATAGTTAGAGGTCATTTTGCATGTGATGCTACTACAAGGAAGATTATACATAGTGGTTTATGGTGGCCCCACTTGTTCCAAGATGCATTTCAAGTAGCACAATAGTGATATCTATGATAACACATGGGAAAGTCAAACCAATAAGAAGAAATGCCAATGTAGTTAATGTTTGTGCTCAACCATTTGAGCAATGGGGGATAAACTTTATCAGGATAATAAATCTACCTAGTAAATGTAGTCATGCTCGATATATCATTATTATGATGGATTATTTGATGAAATGGGTCAAAGTTGTTATAATGACCAATTATGATGTGAAAAACACCACAAATTTTCTTTATGAAAACATCATTACTAGGTTTAGTTGTCCAATCAAACTAGTAAGTGACAGAGGTAACCACTTCCTAAATAATATAATCAAAACCCTCATCAATGAATTCCTAATTGTACATCATAAAAGTACCACCTATCAACCTCAAGCAAATGGATAAGCAAACTCTGTGAATAAAGTTTTGGGAAAGATGCTTAAAATGTGCGATAAGATTCACACTATTTCAACTCACCTATGGATTGGAGGCAGTCGTGCCCTTAGAATACATGGTTATTAGTTTGCACATAACTAAAATTATGTGATGAAATGACCAAGAGTCATTGACTAATTGATTGGTAGAGTTAAACATGATGGAAGAACAATGCAACAAAGTAGCCTGGACATAGGAAATACACAAACACAGCTAGAAAGCATGGCATGACAAATACCTGTGCACTAATGAATTCTATGTAGAAAAACCAGTTTTATTATATGACAGTCGAATTCATGAATTTTTAGGTAAGTTAAATATTAGGTGGAAAGGCCTATATATTATTCATGAAATATGCATCCAAGAACTGCGGTTTTGAAAGATCTTTACGGTACTATTCTACCAGGCTGAGTGAATGGTTGTAGGTTGAATCCCTACCACTATTGAATTGGATTTGTAAAGTTGATGTGGTTTTATGTCACACCATTTTAGTCAAGGTTTTTTATTTTATTGTTGTGTGTGTTTGGATTTAGTAATTCATGTTGTGTGTTTAGTGTGTTATGCGATTATAGTCGAAGTGCCAACAGATAGAATAAGGAACAACATTGCAGACTAGTTGATCCATGGAAGAAGAGGTTGGTAGAGAGACATGATAGAATAGAAAGAATGGCATCTGACAACTATTAGGTTTGGGAGAAGACACGAGAGAAGTGACCTTGATTTAATAATGGATAATGGTTGTTTAGGACCATTAAGCAAGTAAATCAAAGTGGATCTCAAAATTAGAGTGTACATCAACATTACCAAGTGAATAGTGAAGTACAAATGAATAAAGGTATGACAACATGTCAAATCAAAGTCTAAGTAAGAATCCCAAAGGTTGCCAGCTCACAATAATGGTTGCCACATTGACAAGAAGCAACCTTGAAATTCAATGTTCCCATGTGTGTGATCAACTGGCAACTCAACACATTCTAAGTGAATGGAGGAGAATAGGCATCCCAAAACCTTTAAATAGATGAGCATAACAAATGAATCAACATTATCACTTTAGGTGAGCTTGAACAATCTTCTAAAATTCTAGAGTCTTGTGCAATATGAGTATTTCCAAGTTTCAAATTTGTACACAGTATGCAAACACTAATAATGTTCATAATTGATGGAATTATGGGACTCACAGTGGCTCAAAAAGAAGAAATAAATATTAGCACTAACTTGTATCAAACCAAGTTTGTAGACCTTGAAGCCCATGAATTCATCAAAAAGGTAGGCAAATGCTTATTTGCACAATAAGGACCATAAGGTGCACAACCCCAATAATACCAATTCCATAATACAGATGTTGAGAGGTTAATCCACTAACTTATATTTGGTGATTTTAATGAAATCATGGAGTTGTTGCTCAAAAGATACAATAAAGGATAAATCTATCTTGCCCCTAACATCACCATTTATGTGAATGAAGTTTCAATGGCTAGAGCGATAAGAATGGTAGCACAAGGGAAGCCATTGGGGTTGTACAAGATAAAGAGCCTACCCATTCTACCCAAAATCAGAGTGACACATAATAGAGGCACACACGAGGTTCTGTTGGAAGACATGGAAGATATCACTATTCACATTCTTATGAAATGCACAATAAAATGATTCTGGTAGACTACCATAGCTACAAAGAAAGCCATAAAAGGTATAATAGATATTACAACACACATGATTCGTAAGGGAGAAGACTTTAATTGGCCTGATTTCCTCGTATCTAAATTGGCCATGAACATTGAAAAAGTGCAAACCTCTGTAAAACACCCATGTTAATACCAAATTTTAGTCTTTCTTTTGGTTTTTATGTAATGGAAATTATATAAGGGTATTGTGCATCTATATGTAGACCATTAGCCCAACATCACATTCCATAATCTCATTTAGAAAAGGGTGGAGAGTAAATACTATGCATAATGGTGATGATTCAATGCATGTTGGAATGAATTAGTCGAATTGGTGACTTCCAAGCCTTGCATCTCATTGGATGTGATGAAATACTCAGGCCAACATGCAGTCATTATAAAGCTACCACACAAAACCGTTGTGTATATCCATGAGCTACCAAAAGTGCTCGGGTGCCCCTGCTTTCTTCTTTGACATGGAAACCATGCAGTGGGAGGTCACACATTTGAAGGCACTAACTGTCCATAGAGAAACACCATTGTAAATAGTTTGACTAGATAATCATGTTATTACTTCATCTACTATGGAACCTATACCAATCATTGCAATACCATTAGATAGGGGAAAGCACAAGGTTCTTGAAGCAAGTAGGCCTCCTTCACCTCCACGACACAAAACTCATAACACATCATGTCTGAAAGATCTAAATGTACCAAAGATTGCTATCTAATGCCACTAACATGAGTTTCAAATAGATGAACAAGATTTTTTTTGCATGATGAAGGTCAACATGGATGGAGATCTGTATGAAGAAGAGAATGAAAAAGAATACTTCTTTTGAAAAGTAGTGTGCATGATGCAAATACGAAAATGACCATCCATATTTGCTTGCCATCCATTATTATTTATAATGTCATTGAGTAGGATTGCCTATAATAAATCTATAAAAGGTTTTGATACAAGTGGAGTGTAAGGAAGTTTAGTGTACCTGCATCTATTGGATCCCTTACTGAAAAGTCCCCCAATGATACTCCATCAGAGGAAACGTACACAAAGAAGATATAGGCCACTAGATGAGGAAAAGGAAGAATCATAAACACTGGACACTCCTTCACACCAAGCTCTAGAAGATGTACATACATTGTTGCTCTCTTTATCACTGGAAGCTAGACCACATTAAAATAATAAATTTTTGTAGAGGAGAAGACAACTATGAGAAGGAGGAATAGATCACCCCATCCATTTCATGAGCAAAAAAATATTTATCATAGAAAATAATTACACTATAACAAAGCATGAAGCTTTAGCCATGGTGTTCACACTACAGAAGTTTAGACACTATCTATTGGCATCACCATTTGAGTTATTCATAAATCGCTAAGCACTATGACACCTCATCAATAATCCTATGCTTGGTAGAAGAACTTCTAGATGGCAGATGCTCTTTGAGGAGTTTCAATTCTACATAAATGTTAAACTTGGGTGGGAGAATGTAAGACCAGACCATTTGAGTAGACTGTATAATGGAGAGGAACTAGAAGAGATTCAAGATGAGTCTTTAAATGCACATATTTTATGATAATCTACAATTTCAGAACACTTGAAGGAAATTGCCCAGTTTTTAGAACAAGGGATATTCCCATTGCACTATCTAAAAGAGAAAATAAATAATTAATCCCAAGGTCCTTGTTATATACCATCATAAATGGATTTTTATATCATTTGGGCAAATATGAGGTTTTATGCAGAGTAGTTTTAGAATATGAGTGGTCATAGCTACTCAAAGAAGCATTCCAAGGAATAGTTAGAGGTCATTTTGCATGTGATGCTACTACAAGGAAGATTATACATAGTGGTTTATGGTGGCCCCACTTGTTCCAAGATGCATTTCAAGTAGCACAATAGTGATATCTATGATAACACATGGGAAAGTCAAACCAATAAGAAGAAATGCCAATGTAGTTAATGTTTGTGCTCAACCATTTGAGCAATGGGGGATAAACTTTATCAGGATAATAAATCTACCTAGTAAATGTAGTCATGCTCGATATATCATTATTATGATGGATTATTTGATGAAATGGGTCAAAGTTGTTATAATGACCAATTATGATGTGAAAAACACCACAAATTTTCTTTATGAAAACATCATTACTAGGTTTAGTTGTCCAATCAAACTAGTAAGTGACAGAGGTAACCACTTCCTAAATAATATAATCAAAACCCTCATCAATGAATTCCTAATTGTACATCATAAAAGTACCACCTATCATCCTCAAGCAAATGGATAAGCAAACTCTGTGAATAAAGTTTTGGGAAAGATGCTTAAAATGTGCGATAAGATTCACACTATTTCAACTCACCTATGGATTGGAGGCAGTCGTGCCCTTAGAATACATGGTTATTAGTTTGCACATAACTAAAATTATGTGATGAAATGACCAAGAGTCATTGACTAATTGATTGGTAGAGTTAAACATGATGGAAGAACAATGCAACAAAGTAGCCTGGACATAGGAAATACACAAACACAGCTAGAAAGCATGGCATGACAAATACCTGTGCACTAATGAATTCTATGTAGAAAAACCAGTTTTATTATATGACAGTCGAATTCATGAATTTTTAGGTAAGTTAAATATTAGGTGGAAAGGCCTATATATTATTCATGAAATATGCATCCAAGAACTGCGGTTTTGAAAGATCTTTACGGTACTATTCTACCAGGCTGAGTGAATGGTTGTAGGTTGAATCCCTACCACTATTGAATTGGATTTGTAAAGTTGATGTGGTTTTATGTCACACCATTTTAGTCAAGGTTTTTTATTTTATTGTTGTGTGTGTTTGGATTTAGTAATTCATGTTGTGTGTTTAGTGTGTTATGCGATTATAGTCGAAGTGCCAACAGATAGAATAAGGAACAACATTGCAGACTAGTTGATCCATGGAAGAAGAGGTTGGTAGAGAGACATGATAGAATAGAAAGAATGGCATCTGACAACTATTAGGTTTGGGAGAAGACACGAGAGAAGTGACCTTGATTTAATAATGGATAATGGTTGTTTAGGACCATTAAGCAAGTAAATCAAAGTGGATCTCAAAATTAGAGTGTACATCAACATTACCAAGTGAATAGTGAAGTACAAATGAATAAAGGTATGACAACATGTCAAATCAAAGTCTAAGTAAGAATCCCAAAGGTTGCCAGCTCACAATAATGGTTGCCACATTGACAAGAAGCAACCTTGAAATTCAATGTTCCCATGTGTGTGATCAACTGGCAACTCAACACATTCTAAGTGAATGGAGGAGAATAGGCATCCCAAAACCTTTAAATAGATGAGCATAACAAATGAATCAACATTATCACTTTAGGTGAGCTTGAACAATCTTCTAAAATTCTAGAGTCTTGTGCAATATGAGTATTTCCAAGTTTCAAATTTGTACACAGTATGCAAACACTAATAATGTTCATAATTGATGGAATTATGGGACTCACGGTGGCTCAAAAAGAAGAAATAAATATTAGCACTAACTTGTATCAAACCAAGTTTGTAGACCTTGAAGCCCATGAATTCATCAAAAAGGTAGGCAAATGCTTATTTGCACAATAAGGACCATAAGGTGCACAACCCCAATAATACCAATTCCATAATACAGATGTTGAGAGGTTAATCCACTAACTTATATTTGGTGATTTTAATGAAATCATGGAGTTGTTGCTCAGAAGGTACAATAAAGGATAAATCTATCTTGCCCCTAACATCACCATTTATGTGAATGAAGTTTCAATGGCTAGAGCGATAAGAATGGTAGCACAAGGGAAGCCATTGGGGTTGTACAAGATAAAGAGCCTACCCATTCTACCCAAAATCAGAGTGACACATAATAGAGGCACACACGAGGTTCTGTTGGAAGACATGGAAGATATCACTATTCGCATTCTTATGAAATGCACAATAAAATGATTCTGGTAGACTACCATAGCTACAAAGAAAGCCATAAAAGGTATAATAGATATTACAACACACATGATTCGTAAGGGAGAAGACTTTAATTGGCCTGATTTCCTCGTATCTAAATTGGCCATGAACATTGAAAAAGTGCAAACCTCTGTAAAACACCCATTTTAATACCAAATTTTAGTCTTTCTTTTGGTTTTTATGTAATGGAAATTATATAAGGGTATTGTGCATCTATATGTAGACCATTAGCCCAACATCACATTCCATAATCTCATTTAGAAAAGGGTGGAGAGTAAATACTATGCATAATGGTGATGATTCAATGCATGTTGGAATGAATTAGTCGAATTGGTGACTTCCAAGCCTTGCATCTCATTGGATGTGATGAAATACTCAGGCCAACATGCAGTCATTATAAAGCTACCACACAAAACCGTTGTGTATATCCATGAGCTACCAAAAGTGCTCGGGTGCCCCTGCTTTCTTCTTTGACATGGAAACCATGCAGTGGGAGGTCACACATTTGAAGGCACTAACTGTCCATAGAGAAACACCATTGTAAATAGTTTGACTAGATAATCATGTTATTACTTCATCTACTATGGAACCTATACCAATCATTGCAATACCATTAGATAGGGGAAAGCACAAGGTTCTTGAAGCAAGTAGGCCTCCTTCACCTCCACGACACAAAACTCATAACACATCATGTCTGAAAGATCTAAATGTACCAAAGATTGCTATCTAATGCCACTAACATGAGTTTCAAATAGATGAACAAGATTTTTTTTGCATGATGAAGGTCAACATGGATGGAGATCTGTATGAAGAAGAGAATGAAAAAGAATACTTCTTTTGAAAAGTAGTGTGCATGATGCAAATACGAAAATGACCATCCATATTTGCTTGCCATCCATTATTATTTATAATGTCATTGAGTAGGATTGCCTATAATAAATCTATAAAAGGTTTTGATACAAGTGGAGTGTAAGGAAGTTTAGTGTACCTGCATCTATTGGATCCCTTACTGAAAAGTCCCCCAATGATACTCCATCAGAGGAAACGTACACAAAGAAGATATAGGCCACTAGACGAGGAAAAGGAAGAATCATAAACACTGGACACTCCTTCACACCAAGCTCTAGAAGATGTACATACATTGTTGCTCTCTTTATCACTGGAAGCTAGACCACATTAAAATAATAAATTTTTGTAGAGGAGAAGTCATAAAAAAGTTGGTGTTCTAAATCAAATTATCCAAATGTCTGCTCTAACACCTTCATCATCCCTATCTAATGAATTATTGAATGATACTGAAGTAGTGTTAGACTCGTAGACACTAGAGGAACAACATGTTGTGCATCAAGAGGCATAATGAACTATAGATCACTGATGACAAAAGAAATCAAAAAGATAGAAGAAGGAGGAGGCTAGGCAAAAAGTGGCTGCAAAACATCAACAACAATAAGCTATCGTGCAATAAACAACCAAGGAAGTTGAGTCTCAAAAGCGAGCCGAAGATGCAAAGGCATTGTGTACATAAGATGAAGACCAACAAGCCAATAATCAACTAGAGGTTGAGGATTTGTGATAGAAGGCCAGTATGGAATCATAAACAAGTAACAAGATGCCACGAAAGTAGTAAAGCTACAAGTTATAGAGGATGAGAAGAAATGAAAATCTATTGATGATGTAGTCAAACAAAAGGAAGATGAAGATGAAAAAAATAAGAGAACTGTGGAAGAACAAAAGAAGGAATAGGATTAAGAAAAGAATAAGAAAGATGAAGCAAATAAGTGGGGAGAAGAAGAGATGAAGAAGAAATAGGTTGAAGTGGAAGAAAAAATGAAGAGGGACATAAAGGCAAAAGCCAAATAGAAGACTACCATTGTAGAGATGCAGAGGAAAGAATAAACAGATCAGAAAAGGAAATTTGAGGAAAAAGCGAAGGTAAAGATAGCATAAATTGTTGCACATAAAATATAAATAGAACAAGAGGAAGTGACTATGCAAAAAGCAGCTGGACAAAAGAGCTCCACTACCACAGCTCAGGCCCTGTCTACATGTTGGAATAATTGTCATTGATGTCAAAAGAATTGTAATGGATATGAATGGAAATGTTAAATGAAATTATTGTCAGAAGCAAATGAAAGTGTTGTTGGAAGTGAATGGAATTGTTATCAAAAGTGAATGAAAGTATTGTTGGAAGTGAATAACATTGTTATTAAAAGTGAACATAAATGTCAATGAAAATGTTAACATAATTGTCAATAGAAATGTTGACGGAAATGTTGACAAAAATGTCAATGGTCACATCTTTTGGTGAAGAGGTGCCTCTTGGATGGGATGCATCCTTTAAATGCTATATAAGGGAGAAAAGATGTGGAAGTATTATAAGTATTTGATTTGATTGAAGATTATATAAGTGTGACAGAGAAAGAAGAGAGGAAGAGTAGAAAATGAAATAGAATATCTTTTAAGAAAAGAAGTGTGAAGGGTAGATTTATTTTAATGAAGAATATCATTTGAGAGCTGTGAAATAGAGGAGAGTAGAAAGTATATGAGAAAATTAGTGAGAGATAAAGTGTAAGAGAAGAAAAGTCATCATTCGATTGAAAAACCAATCACAAATAGTGGAATCAATTTGGCTTGGGGTCAGTGACTCATAGTCTAAGGGTTGGTGCTCATGAATTGGTCAGGTTGGTGCTTGGTGAAGGGGATCAATATCTCTAATGGGTGGGTGCTCACAAATTGGCTAAGTCGGTGCTTGGTTTGGGGATTGGTGTCTCTAGTAGGTTGGTTCCTGTAAACATTGTAAGAGTTGTATATAGGGTTGGTGCTCCTATGGGTTGGTGCTCATGAATTGGTCAGGTTAGTGCTTGGTGAAGGGGATCAATATCTCTAATGGGTGGGTGCTCACAAATTGACTAAGTCGGTGCTTGGTTTGGGGATTGGTGTCTCTAGTAGGTTGGTTCATGTAAACATTGTAAGAGTTGTATATATATAGGCAATACTTTGTCATGATTTTCTCCCAAAAGATTTTCCACATAAATCATGTGTTCTCTTGTGTTATTAATTGGTAGATCTTGAATACTTATGGTTGTTGTGGTCGATTAAATTGAAAAGATTAAAAGGTCATCTTATACTAATTCACCCCTTGTATCGGTATAAACATGTGTTTAACAATTGGTATCAGAGCAGGTCCTTTGAAGTAGGCTTAACAAGCCTGAAGGAGATTATTTGAAGCACAAGATGGCCAAGCAACAAGGAAGGGGAATCAAGAGTTGAAATTTGTGGTCAAGGCTCTTAAGGAGTAAGTATGTATCTTGGAGTCTAAATTGGCTAAGAAGCAAAAGAAGATAAGATGTCTATTCAGGATCTTAAGAATCAGCTAGAGGTTGCATATTCAAGTTTGAGATCAAGAGAAGAAGAGTGTGATCCGTTGAAGGCTGAGTTAGGTTCTTTGAAGGATAAGCATGAGAGGATCATAGTCAAGGTTGAGAAAGATCATGAGATATCAGTCCAAAGTAAGAAGGATGCAAGTTTGAAGGGAAAATTGAAGAAGTCAATCAGACAGCCTAATGCTTTCAGGTTTTCCAATTGTTTTCATGGCCATTGTTTTGTTTGTCATCATGTTGGTCATAGGGAAAAAGATTGTTTGAGGAGAAGCAATCAGTCAAAGGGAGATCTCAGTCACCTTCAAGCAAAAGGTATGAGAGATGTTGCTTGCTTTTATTGTCATAATGTTGGCCATATTGATAAATTATGTCCAAATGGAGTAAAGAGATCCTCAAGGTGTGTTAAAGGCTATGGAGCCCCTAGAAGGTATGAGAAGGTCCAAACTCAAGTTTGGAGACCTAAGATAGTAAAGATTGATCAGATTGAGTCTAAGAGTGAGAATGGATTACTTGCTACAATGGAGAAAGACTTAGATAGGAAGGACTGTGTGGAAATCTTGTTATTAGGAGTTGTAGAAAAGACAATGAATACTAGTCCTAAACAGCCTGTAGATCAAAGAGAATCTCTTATTATAGTTGAGCATGGGCCTTGTCAAGATTCCTTATAATTAGTTTTTAATGACAGTGTGTTGGAAGGTAAGACATTTGCAAGAGTTGAGAAAATGAACAACATCATGGATGTTGAGGTTAGTGAGTCAAAGAAGTTAGACATGCCTAAATGGATTCTAAGAGAAAGAAATCAGTCTTATGGATGAAAGAGGATCAAGGGAGTAACAAAGGAGATGTGAACATCTCCTAGGTTCACGTTGCTCTAGGACCCTTTCTGTGAGATGTCTCTTATAGGCTTCAAGGAGACACTTTACAAAAAGAGGAAGCATGGTGGATGCTTGTTGGGTCTTGGCTATGTTGCATGACAAGAAAGTCATGAAGGTGATTTGATGAATCAGTTTGTATATTAGTTTGAGGTAGATTTATATGGTGTAGTGTCTTGAGAGCTCTTTTGAGCATGGATTCAGGTAAGTCTAGTTGCCTTGAGCATGCCCTTGATGTTCAGATCAATAGTAGTGGTTAACTTCATATGAGAAGGTGTATTGATCTTTGAAAGAGGTCTCTTGAGTCCAAGAAGTTCAGAGATTAGTATGAAGTTGGTTGCTTATGCAAAGGTGAAGGTGTATTCAAACAAGGTATGCCAAATCTTGTGAGAAGTTGTTTATGTTTTGGTTGCTATCTTTTGGTTTGTGGCTTCAAGTGGTGTGATTAGGAGGAACATGGAGTTAGGGGGAGATAAATCAGGTCCCTTAAGAAGAATGTGAATTATGGACCTGTTTCTTGTGTGGGATGAGTCAAGGAGCAACTTTGTGAGCAGTTTGTCAGGTCTAGGGATCAAGAAGGCTATATATGGATGAGATTGTGAGAGTTTGTATAACCCTTTGCCATTGATGTCAAAGAGGGAGAGAGAAAACAAAAGGGGAACACTACAACAAGAGGAGAACTGTGGACAACCCTTTGCCATTAATGTCAAAGGGGGAGAATTGAAGATAGGGGCAGTAAAGGAAGAGAACCACAACAAGGGGGAGTTCATATACTAATTCATGAGGATTGTCATCAATGACAAAGGGGGAGATTGTTAGAATAATTGTCATTGATGTCAAAGGAATTGTAATGGATATGAATGAAAATGTCAAATGGTATTATTGCTGAAAGTGAATGGAAATGTTGCCAGAAGTGAACAAAATTGTTACCATAAGTGAACAAAAGTGTTGACAAAAATGTTAACGCAATTATCGACATAAATGTTGACCAAAATGTCAATGGTCACATTTTTTGGTGAAGAGGTGCCTCTTGGATGGGATGCATCCTTTAAATGTTATATAAGGGAGAATAGACGTGGAAGTATTATAAGCATTCAATTTGATTAAATATCATATAAATGTGAGAGAGAAGGAAGAGAGGAAGAATAGAAAATGAAATAGAATATCTCTTAAGAAAAGAAGTGTGAAGGGTAGATTTATTTTAATGAAGAATATCATTTGAGAATTGTGAAAGAGAGGAGAGTAGAAAGTATATGAGAAAATCAATGAGAGAGAAAGCGTAAGAGAAGCAAAGCCATCATTAGATTGAAGAAGCAATCATAGACGGTGGAATTGATTTGGCTTAGGGTCAGTGAATCTTAGTCTAGGGGTTGGTGCTCATGTGGGTTGGTGCTCACGAATTGGTCAGGTTGGTGCTTGGTGAAGGGGATCGGTATCTCTAGTGGGTGGGTGCTCACAAATTAATCGAGTTGCTGTTTGGTTTGGGGATTGGTATCTCCAGTAGTTTGGTGCTTGCAAACATTGTAAAAGAGTTATATATATATATATATAAAAGCAATATTTTGTCATGGTTTTCTCCCGAAAGAGTTTCCACGTAAATCATATGTTCTCGTGTTATTAATTGCTAGATCTTGAATGCTTATGGTTGTTGTGGTCAATTAAATTGAAAATATTAAAAGGTTATTTTATACTGATTCATCCCGCCCTCTTAGTACAAGCATGTGCTTAACAATTGGTATCAGAACAGGTCCTTTAAAGTAGGCCTAATAAGCCTAAAAGATATTCTTTGAAGCACAAGATGGCCAAGCAGCAAGGAAGGAGAATCAAGATTTGAAATATATGGTCAAGGCTCTTAAAGATCAGGTATGTATCTTGGAGTCTAAGTTGGCTTTAGAAGCAAAAGAAGATAAGATGTCTATTCAAGATCTTAAGAATCAACTAGAGGTTGCATATTCAAGTTTGAGATCAAGAGAAGAAGAGTGTGATCAATTGAACGCTGAGTTAAGTTCTTTGAAGGATAAGCATGAGAGTCTCATAGTCAAGGTTGAGAAAGATCATGAGATATCAGTCCAAGGTAAGAAGGATGCAAGTTTAAATGGCAAATTGAAGAAGCCAATCAGGCAGCCCAATGCTTTCAGGGTTTCCAATTGTTTTCATGGTCATTGTTTTATTTGTCATCATGTTGGTCATAGGGCAAAATATTATTTGAGGAGAAGAAAACAGTCAAAGGGAGATCTCAATCACCTTCAAGCAAAAGGTATGAGAAATGTTGCTTGCTTTTGTTATCATAAGGTTGACCACATCGCTAAACTATGTCCAAATGGAGTAAAGAGATCATCAAGGTATGTCAAAGGCTATGGAGCCCCTAGAAGGTATGAGAAGGGCCAAACTCATATTTGGAGATCTACGATAGTAAAGGTTGATCAGATTGAGAATGGATTACTTGCTACAGTGGAGAAAGACTCAGATAGGAAGGACTGTGTGGAACTCTTGTTATTAGGAGTTGTAGAAAAGACAGTGAATACTAGTCCTAAGCAGCCTACAGATCAAAGATAATCTCTTATTACAGTTGAGCTTGAGCCTTGTCAAGATTCCTTATTATTAGTTTCTAATGATAATATCATTAGAGGCAATCATTATGACTAGGCTACTATGTTACTTGTAAAATAGAAAACATAGACACCGACATGTAGTTAAGGCCACAAGAGAAGAAGAGTTGCATGGAAGGAAGAACGCATGGAGGAGACAAAACGACAAATGGACGAGTAATGGGACATCGGCCTAAACAAATGGCCAAAGCTTAACAAATATATAAAAATTATGTGAATGGAAGGTTTAAAATAGTCATATGGAGAAAGAAAACAATATTGCAAAATTTAATTCGACTTATGCATATTGCAAAAGAGTTGATGTAGGAATTATAATTAAATAGAGAGATAAGATACTCATAACTCAAATAAAGACTAGTTCCCATAGAATCAAACATAAGATAAGAAGATGAATGACTTTTATAAAAAAGTGGGAGAGAAAAGTACGTATTTTTTTACACCACAAAAACAGTGAAAACAAAGAAATATTTCATCCTCAAATACTTAATTTACATAAACATTCAAATCAAATATACAAAAATATTAAAAATTAAACTCAATATTAAAATTATTTAACGAAACTAGAATAAAAAGATGAAAAAAATAATGATCCAAATAACATAAAAAATGAATAACGTTTTAGAAGAAACAACTCAACCTAAAACGTTCAATACACTCAAACACACTTAAAAATCTTTTCATTTCATAATCTAAATCTAACCGAGGTAAATAATATCAGTGAAAATTTCACGTGCCATTATCTATTCTAAAGTCATCTAATTTTTAAAATATTAGGGTTTTACAAGCATGCTGATGCATGGAGAACTGAGTTTTTTGATATTATCTAAAAACCGAAGTAAGTAATATTGGCGAAAATTTCACGTGCAATTATCTATTCTAAAGTCATATAATTTTTAAAATATTAGGGTTTTACCAGCATACTTATGTATGGAGAACTGATTTTTTTGGTATTATCTAGAACCTTTGCACTTCGATTATTGTTATTGTGTTTTTTCACCCCACCTTTACAGACCAGACGTGTTCTAAAACAGCATTCCCTTTGAAATAAAACGAAGAAAACAACATAATTATATCAGATATGAAGCCCATTTTTGCATAATTAGGACCCCAACACATTTTATTTTTATGGCGTGGGTTTAAGAACAGGGGAACGAGCAAAATGAGTGGGTTAGTCAAGGTTTTTGGATTGCTGTCAAAGACTTCGCCGGTATTCAGGCCCACATATTCACGTCAGTATACTTACTTCCTCTGCTTTCATTTTGACTGCAACTGTGTTCAATTTTGATAACATTTATTTCCTTCTTGTTCTTAAATTTGAGACTAACATTTGATTGATGGTTCTTTCAGACAATAGCCCGATGCGCTTGAATTTATTAGGCGAGCTGCACATTCAAAGAAATGCAAGTAGTATTTCTTCCAAGCAAAGGTGGAATCCTGCATTGTTGGATTATGGTTGTAGGAGGATATCAGTGTGCGTGCCACTCAACATGGGGAGGCGCTCTTGCAAGATTGCTGACAGAAAGGTATTAAAATTGGCTTCAACTGAATTGGCTTGAACTGCGAATGCCAATTTGGTTTTTCATACATAAATGTATTTAAAATTGGCTTGAATTGAATGCCCATTTGGGTTTTCATACAGAGGTATTTCTATTGGCTTGAACTGAGTGCCCATTTGTTTTTTTGGCTTGAATGCCCATTTGGATTTTAGTACATAGAGTTTTTTTCAACTTACTTGAAATGAATGCCCATTTGGTTTTTCATGTGACCAAACACAGGGTGGGCGTAGGTCTATACATTGCCATAACTTCGACCCTTACCTCCACATGTCACCATGGCTAAAAGGTGTCTATCCATGTATAATGAAGAAGTTTTTGATTACAAAATTAGCAAGTACAAGTTAACCAGAGTTTATCGTAAGGAATACATATACTATCAAGAGATCTTTCTGGGGTGGGCGTATTCTGTGTTGGTGGGCACTGGTCAGTATGTCCACAGACTGGAACCTAGGTCTCGCTGTAGTAAACAAGGCAGCAGCTTTTGGAGGGAAGGTACGGTGGACCTCAATTTTGGAAAAAAAGTTTCTGTTGAAAAAATATGATTAATACGGAAAAAAAAATACATAATATCTTTAAAAAACATTAAATTTTAATAATTAAAAATATGGAAGGTTTTTGATCTGTAAATACAAGTTTTGTAGCCTACTCCTGCAATTTCAATGTCAAACTCCATCTGTTGCTATAAAAAATTCAGCACTGCTGTCAAAAAAAAACTACGCTGCTGTCATTTTAAAAAACTGGGATACCATCAATTTAGCAAGCTGGTTATAATTTTGACATTTGCTTTTTCTATTGTTGATTTTAATTAAATTATATTATTTTTATTCTAGCCACTGATCTTTCCCATTGTTTGTGGTGGATCAAGAAAAATGAAAAAAAGGGACAAACAACATTGTTTCACCATATTTGGTAACCTTGGTAGTAAGCATTATTTATGTCAGGATCTTGCTCCCCAATAAGAGCACAATATGATTACCTCTTGTATTAGCAACTAAACACGGAATTTAACCAGAATGAATAAGTAACTAGAAATATGAAACAACACAGGGTATGAGAGACAATACACAATTGTATTAATAATCACTCAGAAGAAAATACAATAAAAAAGATGCCACTTCTTTTTCTACCTCAAAGGCTTGCCACACCTCAAGGACTTCTTCCCTCTCTCTCTTACGGTCCCAACAATCAACTCCAATACAGAGTTGGTGTTCACCTCCACCAATCAGAACAACGCTGCCAGTACACCAAGTACACAACCGTACTCCAAGTAGATCTCTTGCTCTCTGCTGCCACTTGCAAATCACTAGACCTTACAATTGTAGATCTCCAAAAGAAGCCATGCACACCTGCTGACCAAGATCATACATACACAAAGAATCCTTCTGATTCTCCAAACCAGCACCCACACTTGGTACTGTGGCACTAGGAGGAACACACCATTGTTCTCCTCTCTGAAGGAGCTTATTTTGCTCTCTTACTCTCTAGCACTCATTTACAATACAACACATGAGTCTGTTATATATATCTCATGCATACAATAATTAGATTATCTTAATTACAATAACTGGACACGCAACTCCAAGACTGTAATTAGCCTTTAATATGCAAACTGACAGTCCAAAAATACTCTCCAGAATCCGCATGCAAACTGCATGCTTACACACAGGTTGCTGACGTCGGCTCCTCCTGACCGATGTCGGCCGACTTGTAACCGACGTCGGTTGCTTCTGCACTGCTATCTGACTGACGTCGGTTGATCAGACCGACGTCGGTTGCCCTGCAACTCGTTCTGCAACTCTCCGCAACTTCTGCAACCTCCGTAACTCTTCTTGTTTGCATCTTGGTGAAGCTTTTAGCTCCACAACCTAACAATCTTCCACTTGGAAATAAACAGCTGCACCTGTACTTGTACCTGTACTTTCGTCTAATTCATTCACTGGCTTGTATCCCTCTTCAAGATCAATCCTGAAGACCAACCACCACACAACCTGTAATGCTACATCTGTCATTTAAGTAACCTGTCACATCCGAACCTACAAACCCATGTAGTGAAGACCTTGACCCTGCATAACATAAATCCCTGCTGTTGGTCTCTCTCAGATACTTGAGAATCTACTTTCTCCGAATTGGCTCCAAACTCTCTGACAACTCCCACTGCTTGGAAAAACTCAGGGCTACACCAGACTTCATGTGATTTCGAACACTGTTCTAAGCTCTGCTTGAACTGTCCAGCCCTTGGTGTGCTTTCCGATTCTGCATCCTGCATATTGAACCCCGCCAACATCGTCTTCACATTAGCTCCCACTGAAGACAAAATCTCCATGTCTCTTATGCCAAAGAATTTTGCTGCTCCCAAATTCTTCATGACATGCCACTGAACTAACCTTACTTTTAGCTCAGCAAAACCCTATATGTACGACCCTGCTAGCAAATCACCCACATACAGTAACTGGATAATGTCGCGACTCATCATCCACTTGGTAAGACAAAGACAATGGTTACACTGACATTGACTGAAGCCTTGCTTTGTCATCCACCTGTCAAAACCTGTACCACTGTCTTGCAGCATCTTCAAGACCATATACACTGGCCTTCTGTCTCACGTATCCATCCACTCTCTTATTTAACTTGGAAATCCATTTCTCATCCAGTGCTTTCTTTCCGCTGACAACTCCACCAACAAATACCTGTTTGGTTCTTTTCCAAGGACTCACACTCCTCATCCATGCCAAGCTCTCACTGTTTTCTGGATTCTATCTGCATTGCCTCTTTACATCTTCCTGGTTCTTGACCATCAGTAAGCAATATAAAGAAGGTGAACAATGAATATGAGGTTCACTTACCCTTTCAGTCCTCGATATGAGCGTTTGAGACTTTTTTGACAGCTTGCTGTCCGCCCACCATCCATTCCAGTGATCGATCTCGGCCATCTCCCAGTTTGCACCCGACCGATGTCGGTTCCCTGCACTGACCCTGATTGTCGACGTTGTTTCCCTGGCCGACGCCGGTATCCCTTCTGTCGATGTCGATTCCTGTATGGCCGACGTCGGTCTTCCTGTTGCCGACGTTGGTTACTGTCTGACCGATGCCGGTACCTGTGTTTGCCTGTGAGTGATGACCTTTTTACTCGCTAGCTCTCCATGGATCAAAACTCTGTTCAAATTAACACTGCCCTGCTCAAAATAATTCAGTCTCCTCAGCTGATCTCTGTCCGTCATCTCTTCCATGAATACCGAGGCTTTCCAGTTCTTAAGTTTGTCAAAGATATATGTTTTCCGCTTAAGAATATCCATTCCCCTCCTACAGATGTGACCAAGCCTACAAAGCCACATCTCTGCAACAGAAGGTGAATCAGTAATATAAGTAGATAGATAAAGGATACCTACTTTCTTACCACCGTCTAATTCAAGTGCATTCGTTGTGAGAGTTACTGTGCATCTCCCATCACCCAACTTTCATGAAAAAATTAGACTCATTTCAAAGACTGGAACCTGCATGACCTTCTTCAACCCTGTGTGTTACCCGTCTACAATTTCAGCTTCACTTCCCCTTTGCCAACAATCT
The DNA here is from genome assembly GCA_037957365.1 of Torreya grandis. NCBI lineage: Eukaryota > Viridiplantae > Streptophyta > Pinopsida > Cupressales > Taxaceae > Torreya > Torreya grandis. The sequence continues at coordinate 1,852,859 of JARHVA010001447.1, read as the reverse complement.
GACAAGGCTTACCAACCCCTAAATAAATCTCTCCAAAGTCTCCAAAGACATACCCATGAAAAGATGCTTTATTTTGGGCTGCATTGGAAGAGGCAAAAGAATCTGTAAATCAAGATTCTACTTTATCTAGAGCAACCTGTGCAACATCACTTGCAACATCTGCTTCTACACGTTAATCTTCTACCGATCAACAATCTTCCTTTACCTGTTTTTTTTTCATCAATCAGAGCATTCGTGCTATTCAGTTTTTCCATTCGTAGCTTACTTTCTTCTGTCATTGCTATACTCCCATTCAATCTGAAACCCCTAAGAGTGACCTGTAATCAAAAACACTAACTAGATCTGAACCGTCTGTTAGTCAACCCAACCAAAAGCTCTGATATCAACTGTCAAGTTGGTATCAACCTGGTCAACCTGTTCTGATACCAACTGTCAGGATCTTGCTCCCCAATAAGAGCACAATATGATTACCTCTTGTATTAGCAACTAAACATGGAATTTAACCAAAATGAATAAGTAACTAGAAATATGAAACAACACAGGGTATGAGAGACAATACACAATTGTATTAATAATCACTCAGAAGAAAATACAATAAAGAAGATGCCACTTCTTCTTCCACCTCAAAGGCTTGCCACACCTCAAGGACTTCTTCCCTCTCTCTCTTACGGTCCCAACAATCAACTCCAATACAGAGTTTGTGTTCACTTTCACCAGTCAGAAACAACGCTGCCAGTACACCAAGTACACAACCGTACTCCAAGTAGATCTCCTGCTCTCTGCTGCCACCTGCAAATCACTAGACCTTACTCACCATTGTAGATCTCCAAAAGAAGCCATGCACCCCTGCTGACCAAGATCATACATACACGAAGAACCCTTCTGATTCTCCAAATCAGCACCCACACTTGGTACTGTGGCACTAGGAGGAACACACCATTGCTCTCTTCTCTCTGAAGGAGCTTATTTTGCTCTCTTACTCTCTAGCACTCATTTACAATACAGCGCATGAGTCTGTTATATAGATCTTATGCATACAATAATTAGACTGTCTTAATTACAATAATTGGACACGCAACTCCAAGATTGTAATTAGCCTTTAACATGCAAACTGACAGTCCAAAAATAGACTCTCCGAAATCCGCATGCAAACTGCATGCTCACACACAGGTTGCGGACGTCGGCTCCCCCTGACCGATGTCGGCTGATTTGTAACCGACGTCGGTTGCCCTGCAACTCGTTCTGCAACTCTTTGCAACCTCCGTAACTCCTCTTGTTTGCATCCTGGTGAAGTTTTTAGCTCCACAACCTAACAATTTACGTACCGGTCAACTGTAGGCCTGTGGACCAATCTCAGCTTGAAGTTGAATTGAAAAACCCATTTGCATATGTGTCCAAGAGAAATGACTATTTGGAACTTGGAAATGATCCCCTCTATTTTGCAAATGGCAGCCACTAGACCCATGTCAAGTGATAAAAATTAGATGCTAATGTGTAATGTCCCCAAATTGGGACAAGAAAGCAAAACTAGGGTTTTTCTACAAACCCTACCAAACTTGAAATAAATATTGTAAATTCTGATTAAATTCCAGCAACCCTAGATGTATAAATCACTCCAAAAACACTAGAATAGAGGTGCTGTAACCAATACCTCTTTGGCAAAGTGAAATGAGGGATACTGCTGAATATTACCCTTGTATTATTTCTGATTTCTTCCTGAGAGTCCAGCTGCGATTTTCCTTGTCAAGATCTACTTTCAAACCCTTGCAACATTCAGAAATAATTATATAAATTACTACGGCATCAAATGACCCCAAACTAGGGTACCAAAGTGATCAATAGACTTCCCAATGAAGTTGCCAAAGTGCAGAAATTGCAGCAATTAATCATATATAATATATAACCAGATTTAGGGCCTAAAGCACCCCCAAAAGATCTCCAGTGGTCTCCCAACTGAATCGCCCTCTTTAAGGAAATTGCAGTAATATTATTCAAAACTTAATGTACCACAATTGACATCAAAATGACCTCAAATCACTGTGATAAACATTAAAAAAATATAATAATAATTTCAAAATTATTATTATCAAATTAGGGCATACTTTGGCCACTCAAAAGGCCTTACAATTCTTACAAACCCAATCGCCCAACTTGGAATAAATCCACAATAAATCCAATTTAATATCCAAACCCTAGGAGAGGGTTTCCTTGTAGAGCAGCCCTCAAAGAGGGGTCTTCAAACCTCCATGCAATTCACCACCCAAAGGATGACCTCCAAACCACCACTAATAGACTCCCAAACCCTTGTCAACTTGCCCAAGTGGTTCGCTGCCCTTCGAGAGGGCTTATCACTGTAAAATCAGAATTTTAAGCACAAGTACAACACCTGCAATAATGCTGCCGATTCAAGATTGAAGGTTTCTGTCTTCAACCTTTTCAGTTTTGAAGGTTTCCATCTTCAAGCCCCATTACTAAGCGTTACATGCTTAGTCATAAGAGTAATTATCAAAACATTCATCCCCTTCCAATGAATTCCAAACTCCCTTTATATACTCAGCCTTTTAAGTTATGAAGGTAGAGTTGAGTACATAAAGGTCGATTAGCTTTTAAAACCCACTTAAATGCACTTTATGTCCTTTAAGTCACAAAAGGGCCCTCCTCAATGCAAAAATAGAACAACGTGACCACTTCACTTTTACCTTTCAAAGAGGGTAGTATGTGCTTCTTTTTTCTCTCTTTTTCCCTTAGCCTAGGGGAAACACAAAAAAATAGGCTAGGGGGCATGTCCAAGGTCCTTAGGTCAAAAAGGGGGACATTACAATCCTCCTCGCCCAAAATTGCTAGTCCTTAAGCAATTGCAAGATTCAAGGAGGTGTCCCAACACTCCTTATTACACAATGTCCACCTGTCATTGTTTCCCAAGGAAGGAGAACCATTTCTAAACTCTCCTTGCTGCTGTACCTGTTGTTGTCCCGCATGGACCAGCGGTAGCCAATCTCAAAATTAGTCACTAACCTCAATCGTTTTTTACACCAGTGGCTGCCCCACACATATGGTGCCCAACACAACCCAAAACAACTGTTAATATGTCCCAAATCATGCCCCAAACTCTTCAGAACAGACCTCTCAAGAGCTGGAATTTTCCATGGTGAGGCCATGGTTACTTCTCCCTTTATTCAAGAAGAAATCACCTTACCAAAAAGAAGGTACATGCTGATATGTGGGCTGTGGTCGTGAAGTACAGCCATGCAATCGCATCAAAACATCAATCCATTCATTATCAAGTTGAGTTTTAATGAGCTCTTCATAAACATATCTTCAATAGACATCATCATGCACTCACAAGGTGTGCTACGTGACCTAGAGATGCTACAAGGATCATTATTGAAAATTGTAACCTTGCTGCCCCATATGAATAAGTCTATTGGAACTTTAACCATTGAGTGCATGTTATCTTGACAAACATTCCCCAACTCCTTGGAGCCTCCCATGTGCCATGACGAACCTTTCCCCATTTGCAAAAAATAAACAAACTCAAGCCAATTTGAAAGCATATTTTGTAAGGGAATGTCATAGGTATGCACACAATCATGCATGGATCTCCTCATGTGTGCCATACATTCTTCCACTTGCTGCCCTTTGCCTGCATCTTGAAGCATGTATGCATTACATAATAAGTCTAACAAACATTCAAATTCATCAACGAAAGAGTGTTGCACCTTACTCGTGCTTTCCCAACCTCGGCAATGAAAGAAGTGCCCCAAATCATGAGCATTTCCAGAACTTATTGTGTGAATTAAATTTAGAATTGCTAAGAAATGAACTAATCTTAATTTAAGCTAAATTCAACTTAAGATAGAGCAACAAACAAAGAAAACCAGAAAACACAAACTTTATGTTTCAAATGTGCAAGCTTTCTCCATTGTGATATAAACTTGATTTGCTCTTTGAAAATGTGGTGCTCACTCTTCCATTGCAAAGGAGAACGGACAATGTTTTGGTGCAAAAGAAGTCTTTGTATGCTTTGATTTGCTTGGATTTGCTTGTGAATAGAACTTTGTCAGCATAAGTCTAGATTTTGATTCTTGAAAATGTGAAAGTTTTTAAGTTTATTTATAGATTTTTGAAGGAGGATCCAAAGGTGGAGGATTATTTGGATTTATTAATTGATTCAAATAATCAATCGTGACTAATGAATCCTCACCCATGAAGATAAAGACCATTTTAAATGGTTTAGAGAAGCCTGAGATTGATTATCTGAGTCAACAGGAATAAGTCAAATTTCTTGACAACTCATGGGATGAGTCATAGGAGGTTGAGAAAGTTGTGGATTGGGTTGGGATGACGGATAAAAAGGTGGAAGATGTTTGGATGGAGTGTAAAATCTAGATTTTATATTTAAAATGAGGATTAAAGTGTGCATAATTGACTAATTTGATTTATTCAATTATTTGAATTTGGAAGGAGATGTAATGAATTATTTTAAGAAGAATTATTAAATAGATTTAGGTGCATTTCAACACTACATAAAATTTAGGGGTTTACATTTGCCCTTATTTGAAATAGTGTTGCGAAGCAATATTGTTTCAAAATAAAGTAGAAGAAGTAGAGTGTAGATGATTAAAAAGAAAAAATTTGCCCCAAATGAATGAAAATGAGTGTGATGATGCCCCCTCGAGGGTTTGTGTGAGAAAATGGACAAACACTCAAAATTGATGAAAAGAAGAAATGGACAAAGAGATGTGGAGAAACGATAAATCAACTTATTGTAGAATTGATGTCAAACTTGCAAGATGTTGGTTGTGTAAAAAGGTTGCCTCTAGTTAATTACAACTAGAGTATGGATTTGAAATAGTTTAACTATTTAGAGATTGGATGCTTATTGTTTTGCTAATGATGAAGGGGTCAATTGAGTGGTTGTGGTAATGATGTATTCCAACGATAATAAACTGCAGATCTATAAATAGAAAAAAGATATTGAATTTGCAAATGATTGGATTTATTTTATGCAGATTGATTGTTGTAAGATTTTGAAAACAAATTCGAAATAAATGGATTTAATGCATCCTAGAAATTTGAAAAATGGATGAAGAATGAGTATAATGGAGGGATGGAAATGAGAAAACTGTCATCAATAATACAGATACTTGTCTCAATACTAATATTTGCAAAATTATAGAGGGTACGTGTAAAACTATTTACCCCTAGCTGTTAAATGCTAGAGAAGACATTGAAAAAAGTACATTTCCCACTTTATAGACTGCACACTTGGATTGTGCTTGGACTCAGGTGTCTCACGAGCAGATGTGGGAATGATATATTCCAATGATGGTAAGCCACAAGACATAAAGTGAAAAATATAGATTGTCTGATTTGTGATAAAGATTTACAAAATTGACATTTGCAAGCATTGATAAGGAGATATAACACTTTGATTAAATGACATTATAAAATGTGGATGAAATGGCTTAGATGATGGTGGTGGCCGAATTGACCCTAGAGACCCTGTGTCTTTAAGCTTTAACTACATAATCCATCGTGGACAAAGTATGAGTGGGGATATCAGGCTAGATGTAGTTCTTTCAATGTGGTAAGAGAAGTGATGATGTAATGTAAGATTGACTCATGGATGCTATTAACATACTTAAGTTAATTGTTGCACATTGTGATTGGATGATGTATTGATTTGCCCCCAAGCAATGATATATGTCAGGAGTGGATTGGGAATTGATATATCTTAAGAGAACCTACACGCTTTGAGGTGACCCATGAATCAGGGTTCATAGGAAAGGATGTGGGAGTGATATATCCCGTTGTAAAGCTATGAGCTTAGGTAGGTTGATTAATTGATTGACTGAGCAAGTGATGGGTTGATGGAGAAAGGATGGGTATTATGATTTTGTCGGTCCCAATCGACAGGTGCGAGAGATTGAATGAAAAGATTAGGAAATGATTGTGGATGATTGATATACAAGCATTAACGAGGAAATGAAACGACTACATGGATTAGTGATGAATCAAATGATTCGACAACATGGATGAGAAAGGATGGATGGAAGAGAGAGATTATTGTGGAACAACAAATTTGGTTTTATGTAATTAAATGCTTAGAAAAGGAGAATAAAACGATTTTGCAATTATCTGAATGACGAAATTGGTATGAAAAATGACAAATTTGCTGAACAAAGTGGCAAATTCATTGAGAAATGATTTTGCAACTATAATGACTTTGTCCGAGATGACACAGATGCTTCGTTTGAGAACGTGAGATGGTTTGATAGCTGCCTTGTGTTTATATTGTTCTTGCGTTGGATTTTCAACAATAATTCCAACCGATTAAGAGTTGAGCAACCTGAGTTTTGATATTGCGCATAACAATATGCACCAATGGTATAGAAAAACTAGGATGACTACATGCAATATGTGTAAGGACTATAGATTCACAAGGACAAAACTTAGTGCATCATGATATGGAAGATCATAATAACACCATTAGTAATGCAGAAAGTAATCTAGACACAAGAAATAACAATAAAAATAAGATATAAAGAGATGTCTACGACAATGAAAATGATGTAAGTAAAACATGGAAGTAAACAAACACTGCAGAAGCAAGTAAACACCCATGATGTAAAAGAAAGTAAATGACTATACAAACAGGTAAACAAATGATTAAAACAAGTAAGCAAATGACTTTTTTGGGTGTCCTTGGCTAGAGTAGAACCCTTTGGCATATGTGATTTTTGACAACGTTGAACCAGTCCGATGAGTAATCCGTATAAGGGATGATTAGGGTACATAACTAAGGGCAAGGGATTTTTTGATTGTATTTTGAATTTTTTTTTATAAAAATTTTCTAATGTTTTGGTTTGGAGTTTGTAATGTTTTTAGATTTTGTTGGATTTATAGGTGTATATACAAGGAATACCATCAAAAGAAAAAGCCATATTCTAGCACCAAAGAGTGAGTGGTAGGGGATGGAAGGAATACATTATATATGGAGTATGGATGAATAGGAATGGATTGGAATTAAGATGATAACTCTAGTCGTCAAAATAGTATTGGAAGGATATACCGAGATGTTTCAAAGAACATGTCTCAAGGCATTTCCACTTCCTTACCGAGATCGAAATGGGAATAAAGATGGTTTTATGATGGCAAGGATTGGATGGGTTTCGATGGGTTTGGGGTTAAATGGGTAAGGATGTGTTTGGATAGGTAAGGGTATTCAAGGATGGTGTATGATGGTTGAGGATGCGTTTATGATGTATTTAAATAGGTGTAGGATGGGTAAGTATGCTTTAGGATAACTTAGGATAAGTAAGGATGGTTTAGGGTAAGCATATGATGGTAAAAGAGTTGTAAAATGGGTAATGATGGATCGATGATTTAGATTGTGCATAGGATTGAAATGGAATGAGCTTGCCCCCAAGTGTAGGGTACTTGTAGACGATTGATTATTTTATGCATGATGCCAAAAATTGGTTTTCATCATGGTACATGCCCAAGGCGCCATATAAATGGTTTTCACCTGTGGACGAATTTATTTTTCTTTTGCTTTTTGATTTTTATTTTATTTTTTGATTTTTGACATCTCAATTATAAAAGGGTTCAAGATGCATGATGCTTACCACTATTGATCTTTTAGGTATGCGCTCCAGAGATGTTTTCAATAACTTCATTGATTTCTAAGTTGGCTTCTTTCAAATTTACTAGGATATAGTCATAGCCCCTATGATAGAGGGTGTTGCCAAAAAGGGTGAAGCGGAAAGTATGTTGGATGAAGGAGGTTTGTTGAGTCCATGAAGGATTTGTAGGCATGGAATTATATTGGGGATAAGTATGTGTCATTATGTAAACAATGAATGGGACCAACAATCTCATGTTCAACAAGATTGGGAGAAACTGCAAGTTGATTTGAGAATTTAATGTCGCATCAATGATATCTTCAATTTGTGATGGGGATCTATCCTGCAACGGTGCTAATGTAAATGATATATTAATTTTTTCATTCATTGGTGCCATAGAAAGGTTTTCACCAAAGGATTCTTCTTGATTGTTTTGATTGGGATTTAGATTTGGATTGCCCAATAGCGCCTCAAAGAGATTTTCACTAAGGGACTCATAATTTTGATTTTCTATATTTTGATTTGGATTTTGACTGCTATTTGTATTTTGATGATCCGATAGTGCCTCAAAGAGGTTTTCACTTTGGAGTGTGGATGTTAGATTTGGATTTTGATTGAGGTACACTTGTTGTTCCTCAGAATATGCAGATGTTTTTTGATGCTTTTTTGGTAGGAGACCAGCTAGAAAGTTTGCAATTATTTTATTATCATGGAAGTTAACTGTAAGGAAGATTGTTGGTCCCAATAAAAAGGTGCAGGATACTGGCTTGCAAGATGGAAGGCAGGATTGGTGATGTTGATGAAAGGAGTGATGGCAGCACAGTCCTCGCAGAAACTATGAATGGATCCTGTTTCAATTATGGATGAAGTTCCCTTAGAAACCACAAAAATATCACTAACATCTTTACATTGACTTTCAAATGGTTTGTAGCTGATGCTATGGGGTCTAGCGTTTACTTCGAAATGGATGGGTTCGATAATTCCTTGCTCAAAGATTGTTTTGTCTATAAGTACCTCTATCACTTGGGGTGAATGTTGTGGGATGATGGGAGATTTAATAGGTGATAAGGGTTTGGGTGTTTGGCTAATGGGTGATAGGCTAGGTTGGTTGAGGTTTTGTTCAAGATAGGATATTGGTCAGAAATGGGATCTTTGTTAAAAATGGGATCTTGATAAAAAATGGGATCTTGATCAAAGATAGGTTTTTGGTCGAAGATAGGCTCTTCAATAAAGATGGGTTCTTCATAAAAAATGGATGGTAAACTATGGTTGTCAAAGGTAGGTTGATCGAATATAGATTGGTTGAAAATGGATGTGTCAAAAATGAGATCTTGAGAAATGGATGGAAGGTTATGACCTTGACTTGGAAGTGATGTGGCTTGATTAGGCTCAGGAAAAAGACATCTTGGCATATCCTTAAGCTATGATTTTCAGACATGGATACACTTGGCTCTACCTTGATGTACCCTTTGTTAATTAAATCTTGGATATAAGGTTTTAGTCTTATACAACTGTTTGTAAAATGACCTTCAATTTTGTGATAATCACAATATTCGTTAAGTCTATACCACTCAGGTTTTGGGACATTTGGCTCAAAGTATTTGGTGTTTGGAAATATGACTAAGTTTGCAGCAACCAATTTTCGAAAGAATACATCACAAGGTTCCCCTAAAGGAGTGAATTTTTTCTAAATAGGCATGGTAATGTTGTTGATAAATTGGGAGTTTTTGATCTGTTGTAACTTTGGGGGTGGAATGATACTAGATGGTAGAGGTGCTAGAATTGGATTCTGTTTGCTAATGTAATGAGAGATGTTGAAATTAATACGTAATTAGTGGATGGGAGACTTGATTGATTTTGGAAAATAGGGTCACTATTGATAGGATGATGTCGATGTGGAATGTTTTGGGATTCCCTAGTAATGAAGTGGGATAGAGAGGTAGCTTGATCTTGGAAGGATGGATTTGTGTTGAAGGTGAATGTATTCGGATTTGGTGGATTTGTGAAGGTTAAAGGACTTGAATCTATTGGGTTTGTGAACAAATGTGAATTTGATGTAGTTTGATTCAAGTTTGGGAATGGGTTGGATGTATAACAAAATGTTTGATTTTGATGAATGTGGAAAGGTTGGTTTTGAAGGATGTAGAGTTGAAAGGTTGATTTTGATGGAAGATATTTGGATTTGATTGAATTTGTGTTTGATTTGTGAATGGGTTTTGGTTCAAATATAGATTTGAAAGTGATGGTGAAGGTGAATCAACAGTTTAATTTAGATTGATGCTAAGGTTAGAACTAGATGGATTGGTGAATGCATTTTGGTTTGTGATCGGTGACTTTTGATTTGTGGATGGGGTGGAACTTGTAAAAGAATTTTCACTATCAAAGTCGAAAAACTGATTTGATGTTGTCCCTAAGGTAAAATTTGGATGTTGATTTATGAGTAAACATGAATAAGTATTCAAGTTTGAAATTGATTGATTGATGTTTGGGTTGGATTGGTTGATTGGTAAAATTGAATAACCATTCAAGTTTGTATTTGATTGATTGATGGACGAGGTTGAATACATATTCAAACTCATATTTGGATTTGTTAGATGATTGATTGGTGAGTTTGCAATGACATTGAAACTTTGATTTAGATTTGTTAGATGATTGATTCAAATATGTGTTTGAATCAAAATTGGTTGGATGGAATCCTAGGTGAAGACAAGGATTATTTGGATTTGGATTTGTGATTGAATTGATTAAGGAATTGTTAAACATAGCCATGTCTCTTACAATGAGTGATATTACTAAGGAAAGACTTGACTCAACAGCGAAAAAGACTTGAAGCTAAAGCAAAATACCAAAGTGACTAAGAGTTTGATTGTAAATTAAATGCTTTATGAATTTTTAGACAAATTTGGCTTTAAGATGTTTGGTACCTTTAAGATTCAAAAGGACTTTGTTTTCAATCAAGAATAATGCAACACATGGTAAACACAAGGAAACAACAAACAAATTTATATTCTAAACAGTCAAAAAATCGCACATAAAAGATGGAAAATTAGGATGAGGGTCGTGAACAACTATTGGGCCTTCCGATGTCATTGACTTGTTTGTACTCTCAGCTGTGGCGTAATGTTTCAAGGCATTAACCATGGAGGATCCTGCCATTTCCATGACCCACTGAGTCTAGTTTCGAGGGTGTGTGGAAGGTAGCTTCTCGACGCTAATTGATGCAACAAAGTCGAACGACAAAAGAGGTTATCCTAGGCTTAAGGTTTAAACAAGCTTATCTAAGAGGAAAAAACCATGGAAAAAATAGATAAAACGAACACACACTATTGGTTTTTGTCCCAAAGTGTTTAACACAGTTGTAGGGGTCTCAATGTGTTGACAGTCGATGATATCGTATTTCGAGGCAATTGTTGAAAACTTGGGTATTGAAGCATGAAATCCCCTCACATCATGGTGTGCTTAAAACACACAACTGCTTAGGCAATGAAACAATTGAGTCTCGATTTATATATCTTGCCAGTAAACGGGGTTTGGTCAACTACGTGGTGGTAAAATCCACGGTCAATAGAGCCTGTTAAAAGAAAAATAAAAAGTATTCGTTTCTGATTTTCGAGTATCGTCATCAATGTAATGCTAAGGAAAGAACATACACATCCACTACTTAGGTAATACAGAAAATGATGAAAATATTTTTGATTCTCGAGTATTGTCACCAATGTGATGCCAAGGGAAAGTAGCATACACAATTTTCACAATTACAAACAAAATGTTGAAATAAAATGTGATGTAATTACAAGAAACTTTGAAAAACAAAATTAAAAATGTTAGTAAAAAAATTGGCATTTTGTTTATCCTTTTTGCTGATTTTTTTTGACAAATGTTTTGCAAACAAGTTGTTAGAATATTTACTTGGGCTTGGAGCAAGGCAACTTGCAATAGAACAAATAAAAATCACGAAAACAAAACAGAAAATACTTTTCTGTACAAAATCGTAGTTACGCAGAAAGACAAGAAAACGAAATTGTGATAAAATCAACATAGAAAAAAGACAGAATACAAAAAATAAAAAAATAAACAAACCTGTGCTCATAGAATGACTTCGTTGCCCAAAACGATGAATTCATTGTCCATAGAAACGAATTCGCTGCTAAAAACGATGAATTCGATGTTGAGAACGATGATTTTGCTACCAAAAAAGATGATTTTGCTGCTAAGAATGACGAATTTGCTGTTGAGAATGACGAACTCGCTATTGAGAATGACGAACTCGCTGTTGAGAATGACAAATTCGCTGTTGAACTTGCAGAAAACATAGAAGTACTAACAAAACAATTTCGCTATGCAGTTGATCAAGTTCACTGTTAAGGTCTATAATTTTGCTATTTATACTCCTGAATTCATTGTTACGCAGTGAGCATACACAACCAAACAAAAAATACTTGATAACAACCTGTAGTTTATACCAGCACTCAAAAAGATGAGATTAAACGCATATGCAAACATAAACAACTAAAATCAAATGAGAAAATGCTTTTCAAATGCAAATATGATGATCAAAAGATGAAACTGTTGAACAACTTCTTCTTGCTTTACCTTTGGAAGTTCTGATTTTTCTATTACTTCCACTTTAGTATCTACTATTTGCAACCCCCTTGGCTGCCCCATAGCTCGTTGTAAACCCTCACTAGCTGCCCTTGAATATCTGGTTCTTGTGGCTCAGAAAATTCAATCATTGGCTGCTCTTTACTTAGCTGAAACAACTCTTCTTGTTGCTCCAAAATTTCTAATTTTTTTCTTCTACATGCTCCATTATCAAATAAGCCATCAATTTTTCCTCACAAAATTTTAGAACATCTTTAAACAACACGTGCAATTGGAAAATTATTCTTTTCTTGCCTCAAACCTATTAACAAGATAGACAATAATGGCTCGGAAAGATCATCACTTTCATTGATTGTCAAAGTCATGATTCTCTACATAAGAGTTACAACATTTACGGTAGGATTCTTACAAGTAATTGATAGGAAATGTTGAAACATCTCAACAATAAGTTCATTACATTCCAAATCTAGCATCAAAATACATGCCCTGATTTTTGCCATAATCTCTAGCACTGTGGCCCTTCTAGCAAAAGAGTGTCCCTTGTTATCCACTAGACCTTGGAAACTCTTCACAATCAACTGAAATATCTCCCTCGGATTTTGTCATTGTAGGGAAACTTGGGAGCGGTTAGTCTTGTAATTTCACCAATACAACTAGTAACCAAAAGCCTTATCTCTTTATTGGTATTTCTCAAGAGTTGGGATTGGATCAAGCAACTCTTTGAGAACTGTACCACCCATTCCCATGCTTCATATTGTGACTGATCTATCTTGGACAACCCCTCTTTCACTTCTTACAAAGTGCTGATTAGGTCACCCACCGGTTGGCATGGATGGCCTAGATTCTTTCCTGCTTTGTAGAGCCTTTCTTCCTCCATTTCTTCCATGGCCTCTTCCCTTGTCCTTATTTTCGCCCCATACTTGGCCAAGAAATTGGCTTTGATATTATTGTAACGTCCCCAAATTGGGACAAGAAAGCATAACTAGGGTTTTTCTACAAACCCTATCAAATCTGAAATAAATATTGTAAATTTTGATTTAATTCCAGCAACCCTAGATGTATAAATCACTCCAAAAACACCAAAATAGAGGTGCTGTAACCAATACGTCTTTGGCGAAGTGAAATGAGGAATATTGGTGAATATTACCTTTGTATTATTTATGATTTCTTCCTGAAAGTCCAATTGCAATTTTCCTTGTCAAGATCTACCTTCAAACCCTTGAAACATTCAAAAATAATTATACTATAAATTATATAAATTATTATGGCATCAAATGACCCTGAACTAGGGTACCAAAGTGATCAATAGACTTCCCAATGAAGTCGCCAAAGTCTAGAAATTGCAAGAATTAATCATATATAATATAAAACTAGATTTAGGGCCTAAAGCACCCCCAAAAGATCTCCAATGGTCTCCCAGCTGGATCGCCCTTTTTAGGGAAATTGCAATAATATTAATTAGAATTTAATGTACCACAATTGGCATCAAAATGACCTCAAATCAATGTGATAAACATTAGAAAAAAAATAAAAAAATTCAGAATTATTATTATCAAATTAGGGCATACTTTGGCCACTCAGAAGGCCTTACAATCCTTCCAAACCCAATCGCCCAACTTGGAATAAATTCACAATAAATCAAAATTAATATCCAAACTATAAGAGAGGGTTTCCTTGTAGAGCAGCCCTCCAAGAGGGTCTTCAAACCTCCATGCAATTCACCACCCAAAGGATGACCTCCAAACCATTGCTCATAGACTCTCAAACCCTTGTCAACTTATCCAAGTGGTTCACTACCCTTGGAGAGGGCTTATCATTGCAAAATCAAAATTTTAAGCGCAAGTACAATGCTTGCAATAGTGTTGCCAAATTCAAGATTGAAGGTTTTCGTCTTCAACCCTTTGAGTTTGTAAGGTTTCCGTCTTCAAGCTCCATTACCAAGAGTTACATGTTTAGTCATAAGATTCATTATCAAAACAGTCATCCCCTTATAATGAATTCCAAACTCCCTTTATATACTGAAGGTAGAGTTGAGTACATAAAGGCCAGTTAGCTTTTAAAACCCACTTAAAGGCACTTTATGTCCTTTAAGTCACAAAAGGGCCCTCCTTAATGCAAGAATAGAACTTAAGTGACCCCTTCACTTTTACCTTTCAAAGAGGGTAGTATGTGCTTCCTTTTTCTCTCTCTTTCCCTTAGCCTAGGTGAACACAAAAAAATAGGCTAGGGGAATGTCCAAGGCCCTTAGGCCAAAAAGGGGGACATTACATAATGCCTGTCAAGTGCATGTATAGGACTCATACTGAATAAAATCTATACATATCAAAAGAATGAGGATGTTCCACTAGCCCTAAAAAGTAAATTGTAATTGTTGTTTTTTGAAGTGATATTCTTAGTTCTAGAGGCATGTGAAGAGCAATCGTGTTTTTGATTCACAAATGCATTTTATTTTTGGTTTTATTATGCACGTTCAAACTTTTTCCTAATTAATTGTTCTATCCCAAGTTCTTGTAGCTAGTGCCAACACCTGATTGGGATAGGGTGAACCCTCTTTCTGGGTACACAAGGGCAAGACTGTCGGAATTCTTACATTTGCATTGGTCAGGAAATTCCTCCTCTAGAGGCATGTGAAGAGCAATTGTGTTATTGATTCATAAATGCATTTTATTTTTGGTTTTAATATGCAAGTTCAAACTTTTTCCTAATTAATTATTCTGTCCCAAGTTCTTGTAGCTAGTGCCAACACCTGATTGGGGTAGGGTGAACCCTCTTTTTCTGGGTACACAAAGGCAAGACTGTCGGAATTCTTGCATTTGCATGGGTCAGGAAATTCCTCCTCTAATTAGGTGTAATTACCAGGTCACTAGAATTGTCTGCCTTCCTACAACGGGTCCGTACTCCTTGCTGGATGTCCAAGTCAAGCTTTGAACTTGGGAATCTTATAAAGCATGGATTAGAGTTTGAGCCTTGGGCCTTACCTGTGCAAAATCAAAAGATATATATTTTTTTTAATTAATTTCCTTAGTTCATTGAGTTTCTCAATTGTTTGTGGTGGTTTAAAGGATTTGTTTATGTTGTCAATCATCTTATATTTGGAGTTTATGCTGTTGTAAAGTCACTATTGTGATAACTGGTATTTGCTGTGAACCTTATTTCTCTTATGAGGTATGCATAATTCTCTTACAAATGATGAATTTATAAACTTTTAAAGAAAAACGATCCACCTTAAAGGTCATTGCGTTTCCCTTTTCAAATGGCTTTGGATTAATACCCAAAAACATGTGCTAGCCAAATTTGTATTGTTACCTGCACTGATATGTTGTTTGAATCAAAGATTGATAGTTTGATTCGGGGCCCAAGGGTGACTTGAGGGATTATAATGTGTTATGTGTAGAAACGAATAATGAATGTTGGAGTGCAACAACTATGCATAGTTGTTGAATCAAATAGAATACAAAACCAATATTATGAGAATCTATAATTGTAATACAACATTATATTATACAAGTTCTGTACAATAATCCGAGAGATTGGATGTATCAACGATAAGACTCTCCTATCTGATCATCTATTCAGTGAATAGCTATGTTACATAGTTATACGAGAGAAGAATATGAAGAGATGGCTTTTCAATTACAATAAATGCAACCGCTTACAATCTATCTGTTCATATTCTTTGTTTTGTTGGTTTCTGCAGATTTTACTGGACACTGGTCCTGGGTAGGGCTGACATTGTCAAAGCTGTGTGGCATAGGATATGACGTTACATGACTTTGTAATATGACCACGGTTGCATGGGATGATGTTGAAGCTAGTTGTGAAGATGGCATGTGGTGCAGAGCATTGACATTGTACCATATGATGATCAAAGTGCTAGATCCTCCTAGATCAATTGGTCTTCCATGAGAAGCAATGGTTCCCATTCTATTGTGGCAGGTTGAGAAAGAAGATGTGTAAAATGTTCTACAACTTGATCTTTGACGTACAATTTTCTTGAGAAGGACCCTGAACCATCTTGATGACTTGGTAGATAGGGATTCCCGATTCCTTGTGCATTTGACCCTAGCGCCAATGACTTGATCTGCTTTTGTTGGAATGCTGCAATCATGATTGATTTCTGTAGGCCAAGGTTCTTTTGCAACATTTGGTGTGTTCGACAAAGGTGGAATGCAATGGCACACGAGTGCCACATTGAAAATTGGAGGAAGACTGAGATAAGTTGGAAGATTGCACTCGAAGGCATTATCTCCAACCTTCATAGTGATGGTATATGGGCCATACCGATGTAATATCCCCAAGAAGGAGATTGCTAAATTCAAGGAGAAGCGCTGCGATTTCACATGAAGAAATCGCTGCCATTTAATACAATAGTCAATAAATGCACCTAAACAACAGTCATTAAATGCACCTAAACAATAGTCATTAAATCATTAACAGAGTAGTCCTTAAACAACAGTCATTAGGCATTTATTATTTATTAATTAATTAGTTAGTCATTAACATTCATTTAACGAAATGTCACCATGTTTGGAAAAGACATGTTGCTTGAATGGGAAGATATAAAGGTATTTATATTCGGCGGATTGATGAGAAGGAAATCATCCAATCATTCATGAATTACACATTTAAACCTATACAAGCTTAATGCTTTACAATTACAATTGAGGATGAAACCCCTCAAAAGTAAAATTGGATACAAGGACGAAAACCCTTGTCATCTCAACTCAAGGACGTAAACCCTGGAGACTTTTATTATGATATTTGAGTTCTGAAAATTATATAATAAAATTCATTTAATTTAAATAAATTATCTTGAAGTACAAATTCTATATTTATTTTAAAAAACGGAATTTCAAGGAATTCAAATTTCCATATAATATTTTGGTTTGGAATATACCTGTGAACCATGGGGTCACTACGTAAGGAAATTATGGACAGTTTTGAGTCGTACAATGCCCTTTCAACAGAGATTCGAAAAGAAATCTCTTTTTCAGACTATTTGGATTTAAAAGAGTCATGGAATGGAAACAGGGACTATGAGGAAGACGAGTTTGTGAATCATAGTTATGGCAATACTGTATCTGACAGGAAATTCAATTTTCAAGAGGTCTCAGAAGAAAGGAAGATGACAAATTCCAAGATTGACTTCCCTATCTAGGAGCGAACGAATGAGGCATCCAACGTTGAACTAAGGGAATGCCCAAACATACTTATCCAAGAAGAAGTTGATATTTATGGAGACTTGTCTATTGGGAAGAATGACATAAAAACTTTGGATATTAGAGATGCACATGAGTTATCTATCCAAAACACTAATGATGATGTTGATGTGTGTTGTCTACCTCAGAGTGAAGATAAACTTCAGTGTGTGCAAGAGAGAGGTGTTGAGGATTGTTCCTCGAACACAAATTCTAAGTTTAATAAACCAATTGATTGTGTAATTAATGCACACTATCAACAAGATTTCATGGGCTATGGTCTTAAAAATAAACGAGTTGGAGAGCCAACCAAAATAATTGATAGAATATGGAAAAAATGTCCACCAAATAACCTTGATGCCTTGAAGACGAACAATCATTAAATGCACCTCACTCGTTGAAGGATACGGAAGAGACTTCCAGTGATATTATGGATAACAAACAAGACTCTACATGTGCACCTTTTTCTTTTAGATTTGCTTGGCTATCTTGGAGTAATAGAAAATTCACATGTTGAACATGGAGAGTCCTTGGAGGTGTGCTTAAAACATTCAGAAATTAATAAAGGCAATCAAGCTGTAACTATTAATCTTGGAAATTCTGCACTTGAGGGCTGTGACTTAGAGATAAATTACACACAACCATCCACAACAAAAAATGAACGAGAAGTTGATTCCATGTCTGCTTCTTCGGTAGGAGGGGCTCAAGTGATATTGGAAGAAATAAACTATGATGATGGGCTATTAAAGGATGTTAATGAATGGCATGCCAAGGATGTGGTGAACCTAACAACCAGTCAAAAAAACCCAAATTTGTTCATATTAAATATAAGGGTTGTTTATCCATACATCAAGCTATTAGAGGATGTAGGTCCTCAAGCGTGGATTTTTAAGGAGCTTGAAGTTATCCATAATTCAAACTTCATTTTCCCAGAGTTGCAATATCGTGAGTCTCAATAGTTTGAACTTGGCTTTGCATCTAAAATGGTTAAACCTTCGTTAGTGTATAGGGAAGAAGACATTCTTCATGGGAAGTTTGTATTCAAAACATGGGATCCAAACTTGATATGAGAAAGTTTAAATTTCTTAAAATCACAAAATATGCGAGTTGACATAGTGACCCAATCATTGCCCTATGAATTGTCAAATGTCCAACATAAACCATGGTTTGGTGGTCTTTACATTGTTGAAAACATTCTATTTTCTATTTTAGAGGAAAGGAAAAGGCCCTTGTTGAGAGACTCCACTTTACATCTGCCACTTAAACAGAATTATATGTCGGAGCATTATTGTACAACAAACTTAATTAGCATGAAGAATCTCAAACAGAACCTTGAAATTCCAAAATGTGTAGTAGATGATCATTCAATCAAAGTATGGCATCACGAAGTAAATAAAATTCTTAATACAGAGGCCTACTTCATCATAAACTGTGATAATATATTAGGGTTTTCACTGGTAAAGTCCAACATACTGCGAGAAATGTATGATTCACTATTCTTGGATGTTCTTCAAGAGATTTCGTATCAAACAAACGTGGCTCTGTTATATAGCAGAATTTGTGTGTTTGGAACCTGCATTTTTAAAATCAAGATATGTGGTTTGAGCGAAAAGCTATTGCTCTTAGCATTTAAATTTGTCAAAACATTTCAGGCCACAGAGGGAAGTTCTGATTTTGTAAGAGAGAACAAAGAAAGGAGTTATAAAAATGCTAGTATGGAATCTAAAACGCACTCACAATATTTGAGCAAACTACCCAACATTGATAACCAGTTTTCTTGCCTCCTTTCATTCTTTCTTCCAGACATGACAACATTTCTCTCAGATTTGTTTAGGTTCATCAATATTATCGGTCTTTTCCATGGTAAACTATTAGAGGCGAATGTTGATAAAATTATGGATTCATTTGGAGATACATTTGTATCAACATTATTTGCACAAGTTCTGGTCGGTTATCAAAAGCTAGATCTTCCGCATAGAGCCCGACAAGTAAAGATCAAAGTTATTAAGAACAAGTTTGATATCAATACTTCTGTTCAGATTATTTTCCAACTAGATCTATTTTCCACGAGAGCACATTCTATGGTAAACCTGTTTTGGTATATTGTTCACAAGCCATTTTACAAAGAGCAACTAGGATATTCTGTTTGGTGTTCCCCTACAATCTATCATAGTCAAGTGGGATTTCATTTCACCGTTAAATCTTCCAAGCATAGCTCACTATATTTACCAGAGAGAATAGATTTATTTCCCCCAAATTCAGGGTTGCAACCGTATTCCAACGAAATTGAATTAGTTGTGAAGTTTGGGATATCATGGCTGCAAAAGGATTATCAATCTGATAATTTTAATGAAGCTAAGTTATCTGTAGAAGACTCTACAAATATAATGTGTTGTTGAATGTGTAGAAATTTCTTTATACATTTATACTTTTCTATGATTCTAAACAAGAGAAAATCGTGGATCAACGTCAGGCCATTGAAGGATCTATGTTTGCATTCCATGGAAATTCTAAATGTACTTGGTACTCCATCATAAGGAATGGCTTAAAGGGTTTGCGTAAGATAAAGTACATGTCTGCTGGAAATGTTTGCATCCACCTCTCGATCGACAAGAGCTATTCATATTTTTTCTGCTATCCTTCGCTGCTAAGTGAAAACAAGAAACTTAAAGATTTCAGAGTGTTGGTTCTTTGTAAAATTGTCGCATGGAAAATGTATACAAACTTTTCTGACATTTTGGTGGTTCCCAATGAGACTGAGGTTGTCATATGGTATTTGCTCGTATGGAGTTCATATGATCTTTCTACTTTTGGTTTGTCAATAGAAGATGCAACGTGGGGAGGAGCCTTACTTCTTGAACATTCCAATTTGCAATTGCTTGAGGACAAGCAATTTGAGGAAGGGAGATCTTTAATATCCCCAAGAAGGAGATCGTTGAATTCAAGGAGAAGCGCTGCCATTTCACATGAAGAAATCGCTGCCAAGGAGAAGTGCTGCCATTTAATACAACAGTCAATAAATGCGCCTAAACAACAGTAATTAAATGCAGTCATTAAATGTGCCTAAACAATAGTCATTAAATGCGCCTAAACAGTAGTCATTAAATCATTAACACAACAGTCCTTAAACAATAGTCTTTAGGCATGTATTATTTATTAATTAATTAGTTAGTCATTAACATTCATTTAACAAAAGGTCACCATGTTTGGAGAAGACATGTCACTTGAATGGAAAGAGAGAAAGGTATTTATATTCGGTGGATTGATGAGAAGGAAATCATCCAATTATTCATGTATTAAACATTTGAACCTGTACAAGCTTAATGCTTTACAATTACAATTGAGGACAAAACCCCTCGAAAATAAAATTGGATACAAGGACGAAAATCCTTGTCATCCCAACTCAAGGATGTAAACTCTTGAGATTTTTATTGTGATATTCGAGATTTGAAAATTATATAATAAAATTCATTTAATTTAGATAAATTATCTTGAAGTACAAATTCTATATTTATTTAAAAAAAAGAAATTTCAATCAAGTTTCCGTATAATATTTCGGTTTGGAATATTACAACCGAAGAGAATGGATCTTGAGGTAAGGTCGCGCGAGTCTTTCCTTCTACAAATGAAGGCATTCTCTATCACAAACTTTGAACAAGTGTGGCACTTGATGTCGATTATAGAGTTGCTTATACTTAGCATTGGACTTCTGTAGAGTGGTTTGCACCTATTGCTGAATTTGCTAGATGTGCTCAATGAACTTGGTAGCTTTGTCAACTAACTTTTGAGCTGAAGGAGTTGCTTTTGTAGATGATGGCATATGATAAGCTACATAAATGGGTTCCAATGGTTGGAAACTTGAACAAACTTGACAATGGATGTGTTTGGTTGAGCTATGAAGAGCTTTGTTGTAGATATGCTGAATGCAAGGTAGACTTTTGTCCCAAGTGCAATGCTTTTTGGAACTGTATATTTTGAGAAGATGCATGATCATCCTATTCTCCACCTATGTTTGTCCATCAATATGAGGATGGAATGCTGTAGACTTGGTTAAATTTGTGTCCATCATTGACTAAAATGTTTTCCAAAAAGATACGTTTTTGAGAATTGGCAAACAACTACAAGTATTTAATCATTTTGTTGTTGAGTGTTGGGTAGAGAACTAATGAAGTCCATGGAAATAGATTCCCATGGCCAAGAAGGTACTGGTAAGGGTTGATACAAACCAAGTTTTTGATTTGATTTGGGAGAAGTTTATAGCACCTAGAAAACTCTTTAGATCTAAAATGCTTGATGGAGTTGGCCACTGGCAAAGGACTTGTACTTTATTTGGATATGCATGTACTCCATGCTTGTTAATGAGGAAACCACAGTTCAAAATCTCGTTCTCGCCGATTTCTCGGGAGGGCAAAATTTGAACAGGATCTCGAATGTTGAGAATTTCTCGGCAACTTTATCGCTAATTTAAAAACATATAAATTCATAAAATAAACTGAAATTAAATGTAAAACATTGTTAAATGACATGAGAAATGAATGTAGAGAATGCCACAGGCCCATAAGTATATTTTCTATCAATGTGAGATCAAAAAAGAATACAATAGTAACAATATCACAAAGTACAAAGTTGCAAACTGTAATGCTCATAGAGTCATGAAATATCAAAGATAGATATTATATTTCATCTCAGTCAAAGCAGTCAATAAGTATACTATATATACTATATAGCATATAGTTATACTATAAAGTATATAAGGCTACAACAACAGTATGCCCGCAACTCTATGCACAATATCATTGTCAAGTGTTAACCGATTCAATATTTTCGTATTTAGCTTGAAATTTTTGGGGCTCGCCTCAAATGATGCTAAGGCGCTGAGCAAAATAACATTCACAGTCACATTCATAGTCACATTCACAGTCAAAGTAACTTCCAAATCTCGGCCGACTACCCAAGTGCGAACTCCAAACTACAATGAGGGTTAAAGTACAACTTAAAACTTGAAGGCACGTTTTCACTAACAGTTTGTGGCTCTCTGTGTTAAAGGCGTGTGCTCGAATTCAAAAAACTGCATATTAACTATTAAGTCAGAATGAGAAAACCCGATAAAAATATCCACATGTTTTAACTTTTAATGCATCGACGAGTTTTTTTTGGCTGAGAAATGGGGTTTTCTTGGCGATTTTCATAACTGTCTGCACATGCATTAGGTGGTTGTTCCAGGTCTTGTTGTAAACCAAGATGTCATCAAAATAGATAACTGATTTTCCAAGATGAGGCCAAAATACATCATTGATGATGCACATGAATGTGGTAGGCACATTGGTGAGTTTGAAAGGCATGACCAACCCCACTTGTAGAGTTCAAACTTGGTCTTGAAGGTGGTCTTCCAAACACATCGTGGTTCCATTGGAATTTTGTGATATCTAGAAATCAAGTCAATCTTAGTAAAATACTTTGCACCTGTAAGTTGGTCCAGAAGATCATCAATCCGAGGAAGTGGGTAGCGGTTCTTCATAGTGTTTTTGTTGAGTGCATGGTAATCTGTGACCAATTGCCACTCATTGTGTTTTTTCTTGGGCACAACTATAGTAGGAGATCCACAAGGATCTTACCTGGGTCGAGCAATTGTTGGATTTGGGGCTTGATCTCAACGCTCTCAACGGGTGGAGTGCTATATGGTGGTTGATTGGGCAGCAAAGAACCTAGAACAACCTCAATGGAGTGTTGAATGGACCACACTCAAAAACATTAGAATAAGCATCTACAAGATATTTGATTGATTTGGGTGGGAGCTTGTTAACATTTTCTATCTTGGATTCCAGATTGATACAAAGGATCAAGACTTTATGCAAATTGACTTGTTTAATTGTTGGCCTACCAGAGAGCAAAGGATTGACAGTAGAAGTGATTTTTTACACTTTATTGTCCTTATGCTATTGATAGGTTTTGTGGAAGCCATCAAAGAGAGCTTGGCAGCCGTACTGATAAGGTGCTCTGAGAATTAGATTGCAACAATCAAGTGGAGTGACATCACAATAGTCTGCATCCTGAATTGGGTCTATGGCAAATGTGATAGAGCACTTGCGAGACACAAGTGTGGGATGGCCTTCTCGTTTGACCCATCTCCACTGCTATGGGTGTAGATTTGTGGTAGCACGAAATTGAAGATCATCCGCAAACTTTTGTGAAATGAGATTCTTCTGGTTGCCTTTATCAAGGATAAGCTTCAATTGATTCTTAATTTGATAGTCATGGGTGAACAAAGTTTCTTGATTGTTGGCAGAATAGTGATTGACCATGAGAATGAGCCAAGGATTAGAAGTGTGGGGATTGTATACTTAAATTTCTGAATTCCTATGTTGAGGCTGCTCCTCAACAAGAAGGGCTCAGGGCTTTTTTATTTTGAGGACGCAAAATTCTTTTGTGGAATGTTTGGAGCACTTGTAATAAGCATGGTACTTGGACTTATAGTTAAATAAAGGCATGAAACTTTTGTTGGAGCTAATTGGAGAAGAGTATCTGTCTTGTGTTGATGAGCGGGCAATGCGAGAGAAATTGGCAGGATTAGAAGTGGAAGAGAAAGTAATGTTTTGAAAAGACTAGTTGGGCTTTTGGAGTCCCTTGTGTTGCTTTTCATCCACTTTCAAAGCAAGTTAGAATGCATGCTCCAAGGAGGTGATGGTGAAGAGCTCGAGCCTGTTCGGAGTTAAGAAAATAGTCCCGTGTTGAATTTGATGCAAAGGACCGCATTGGTGTCATGCACTTCCAACTTGATAGAGAGACGATTGAATGCCTTGATGCATGGGTGAACCGATTGTCCAAATGTTTGGCGTAGATGGAACAAGCATGCCGACAATTCTTATCTTTAGCTGAGGGGGTTAAATTGCACCCATATAGTTGCTTTGAAGTTATCTCGTGTATCAATCTCTAGTTGTTCAGTGACTTCTAGAAGCTGGACATGAGATTGCCACCAAGTGACGACTTGGTTGCCCATACGGACCTCCGCTATGAGGTTTTGTTGTGGCTTTAAGATAATGGGTTGTGTCATGAAGCATGCCTCCAGGCTGCGAACCCAAGCAATCCACTTTGTCCTCATCGATGGTGCCAACAAAATGGGGAACGGATATCTTGGTGTCCAACTTGAAAGCAGGTTGGGCAGTCGGGATGGGGGAAGCGGTGGTGTTGGTGGATTGTTGTCCCATGAGTTGTTAGAACATGCTTGTCATCTGTTGCATGATTTGCAATTGCTGTTGTCGTTGGTTGCGAAGCTCTTGGGTGAGCAACTCGACCAACTCAGGGTTTTTGGTGGTATAGGAAGGACTCCCTAGAATATCCATACTCTGACTTTTTATTTTGCACCTAAATTGGTATATTATCTTGGCAAATTCTCAAGACTATTTCTGATAGACCAGGTCTCCAAAAAACGGAGCAAGTCTAGAGCATAATCTAGGAAGAGGCATGGGGCAAGTTTTTTAAAGGATTCGGCGTAGGCAGCAGAAAATTGACTACAGATATTGAGAGCAGAGAATTAATCAACTATTTGACAACAAAAAATTGATGTCAGGGATCTGGACAGCAAAAAGGTTGGATGGCAGGGTGACAGATATACACAGAGTATATCAATGACTGGGAGAATTGAACTTTTGGGGAAAACAAAATAATAGACCTGATATCGGTTGGCTGTTGCAAAACCTGAAGTAAACTAGAGATGAAACCTTTTATATGTGCTAGATACACTATATATACCAGTGGTTGAAGAGAGTAGAGACCTGATCTAGGCTCTGATGCCAACTGATATGAAACTGATATGTCTATTTCTGAGCGTCTTCTTACATAGGAGGAGCTTGTATATATGGGCTAACAATCTAGCAATGGCATTTGATGTTTCTACCTAATCCATCCAGCTCTTCCAGCTGTCTACATAACCTATCCAAAGGTCCAGCTGTCTACCTAAAATTTCCAGCTGTTTTAGCTGTCTACTTAATTTTTTAATTCATTTATATCTGTCCTTTACAGCTGTTCCAGCTGTCCATCTATTTATTTATTTGTTTCTATCTATATAATATATAACAATAATTAAATTACTAACTCTAATAGATGCCTAACCAATAATAAGGTGCCATATCTTGGGATTTCATTAGATGTGCTTAAAAGTTCTCCAAGCTTTGTTTTTGAAGGATTTACTGTTTTTGGTGAGCTTAGGATTCACAAAATGCATGTTAAACTCGTTGATGCTTACCTCGATTTGGCCCTGCTACTTTTCTTTTCCTTTTATTGTATAAGCATTTCTTGCTACAATTGGCATCCACACAAGAGACTCCTTAATTTGAGAACTCTGCATGGGTATATATCACTAAATGGCTAAAGCTGCAGGCTATCCTGGAAAGGTAGCAAGATGAAACCAAGAAACACTAACAAAAATAATAGAGTGGCAAATGAATAGAGGCCATTGAAAATGTTAGGAGTTTGATCCACAGAGAAGGTGAATGGTCACACATAACCATTGGTTTCTCCTGTTTGGTCGTGTGAGACGTTTTAACTTATTGTATCGTAAAATATTAACATCAATGGAAGAGTAAGCTACTTCATTATTTATTCCTGTATATTCTGATGTGTTTGAAAACCAGTAAGTGGTATCAGAACACTGAAAAATTTGTGGGCCTGATTGGAAAATTTTCACTTCTTTTAGACATTATTTTCCCTCTATTCTCGGCCCCCAAGTGCTGTTGTTTGCCTTTAATTAAAGAAACTTAAAAAGACATCTATTATCAAGAAATCATAAATGTACAAATTCTGCTATGCCAAGCATGGAAACTATTACTCCAAGTCTGGGCATTAGAAACAAGTCTAATCATAACAACAAGCATGAGTAAACATTAAGTCTGCTTTAGAGCTAGAATTTGACTAATTTTTTCTTGAATTTTAGATGACCACCATCTCGATGGAAGACCATAGCACATAATATTACTCTTATCAAGGGACCAATTGCCAATGCATCTGCCACTTTATTTTGCTGTCGAGGGACATGGCTAAAGTGGCATTCCTCGAAGTTGCTTTTCATCCTTTGGATTCTTTCCACCTCCCTTAAAATCTGCCAGTTTCTACCCCTTTCCAAGGTGGAAATGGTCAAAAGGTTAATGATCAGTAAAGAATTTGATTCCACTTGAATCCTTCTCCAACCTACTTTTAGTGCTTCTTGAAGACTTTTAACAACAGCCTTAACTTCAGCAACATTATTAATAGGAACTCCCAACTTTTCTGAAAAAAAGAAGGCCACAGAACTATCAGACTCTCTACCTATCCCCCCTATACTTGCATTACCAGGATTCCTTCTGGGTGCACCATCTGTATTCAGCTTGCCCACCCTAGAAGGAGGATTTATCCATTTTCCATTAACATGACCGTTTCTTCTTAGTGACCAATCAGTCTGGATATTCGTGGGCATTTCAATATGCAACCTTCTAACTAAGAGTAACCATTTCGGAGAAAGATCTTGTGGAATTTGTATTTTATATTTGATGGTTTCAGCTATATTCCTCCTAGTCTTTTCCAAAATTAAAAAAAAGCACCCTTGCACTCATGCTGAAAAAATCTTCCTCTCCTTTCTTTCCATAAATTCTATAACAAAAGTGTAATCCCAGTCCATAGCACCTGCAAAATATTTTCATCATTCTTAATATGAGTTCCCCACTCTCGAAATGGTTCTTCCAGGTAATGAATGCCTAAACAAGGAATATCAAATAACTTGGCCAAATGCTGCCATAATTATTTACAAAAGGACATTCGACAAAAAAATGAATGATTGTTTCTTCATTTTCCAAACGCATCTCGCGTCTAAAAGGGCCACGAAATCCTCTCTTCATTAACCTATCTCCTGTAAGTTCTCTTCTTCTCAATAACAACCAAACAAAAAAGCTCACTTTGGGCTAAAGGAATTCCTGCCAAATGTGTTTTAAAACATCCTTTAAAGGATGAGGATTAGTTATACTAACATAATCATATCCATCTGAGACAGAGGAAGATCCTATAGATTTCTTTCCCTGACCTATGGAATCACGGCTTCAAGAGCTTGAAAGTGTTCTGGACTGTAATATATTATAAACCACCTGTTTTTTAATCTTCCCCAAGTCGAATTGGCCATTCATGCATTGGGATCCATTGTTTACCAACTTCCCATTGATAACAACCAGGTTGACAATACTTAACCACCTTTATCCATCTATGTTCATGAAAGGCTTCCATAATCGGCTGCATATCAGGAAATTGAGATATAATAGGTGGATGTCCATCCCATGTGTCTGTCCAAAAGTATGCTGTTTTTCCATTATTGATTATCCAAAAAAAAATGTTTCTTTATAATCTCTTCACCTACTCTCAACACCAAAAGAACTGGGGAACCCCTAGATAGTAGAGCCAACCTAATTATCTGCCCTGGAGGGTTATTTTCTGCATATTTACCTCTGATATTTGCTGCCCATAACTCATCTGGTACTTCCAATAGCCTCCAATATGATTTGGCTGCTAATGCTGTATTCTCTGTATACTAGAGCAAAACTCTAGTTCACCATCCTTTTTTGGCTGACAAAGAGCGTCCCATTTAACCAAAGACCATTTTCTTTTCTCTTGTTTGCCTATAATTCTATTAGCACCCTCATCACATTTATTTTTATGCCCCTCTTTAGATTAGGGTCCAATGCCCCTTGTCTTTTCTTTTTTTTAAATGGTTTCTCACTCCTTTGGCAGGGCTCTTAGTTCTTGGGGTCCCACGGAGTGTTTTGGTCTCATGAATTTAATTAAAATCTCTCTATCTATCTTTAGATAGAGGTGGTTCCCTCTAGAGTGGTCAATCTCTTTTGATTTGTTCAAGGTCATTGGCTCCACTCTGTTTGTTGTGGCGTCCATTTCTAAGGCGCTCTCTATTGTTGCATCCATTTGCCTTTCTATCCATGCGCAAATTTGATGGACACATTGGAGCTGCAGCAGCCATTTACTCCAGGGATAACTTAATAAGCCATTTAATAAGTGCCATTCCTCGTCTTGTCAATAAATAAGAGAAGTTACAGGAATTAGTAGCTGGATTTGTTATAATTGGCTGGAAGAAAATGCTGAAGAGAGGAAATGTGCTACAGCAATATTGAGGTATGGTGAAAACATAATTTTCCAGATGTAATAACAATGACATGCATAGCTCAATCGGTCAAGTGAAAGCGGATTTAAAACTTTGAAATTACAGCCAAATGTGTTTTTCTTTAAGCCAAGTATCAAAGGTTATTTAAAAAAAGTAGTCTCACATGTTAGTACGTAGGTGATGCGATCCATTCTCATTAAACTAAAAGGTGTGTTTTTACTTTATCCTAGTGTCAAAAGTAAAGAAAATAAAAAATAACAAGAAAATATTGTCATCACCCTACTTTATGCAAAAGTTAGAGAGAAGAGATCGAGTAAAGTTGGGTGTCAAATGCCTCACGTGCACATGTTATTTTATATTTTCTCTTAAAAGAGACAATTTATATTTTCCAAGAAAAAGAGGCATATATTTTCCTAATGTCTGAATGCCAAAGTTTTCTCCATTACTGTTTTGTCCCGATCTTAGTGTTTTGGGGGGTGTCCTGGACACATTGGCAATGCTATAATTTACATAAAATGTCTCTGTCAGTAGTTTTGGATCATTAGAGTTGATGTAATTTGCTTGTTTATCAGAAATGATGGTATTGGAGTCGAGGTTTCATTCTTCTTGGAAAGGTATTTTATTGTCAAAGTTGGTTTAATTCGTGTCAAGTCTGCTGTCAAAGCAAAGGTATTAATTTTTAGTGTGATAATTTTCAATTGTCAAAGTCAAGGTTGCCACAAACTTCTTGTAAATCAAGCTGCAAGATTGGCAGAGAGCCACTCAATATATGCATAATCACTTCCCATGCCAAGACAAAGGGTTCAAATCTCAACTTCAGAGTGAGTGACCTCATTGAAACTGAAATCTACATCCTTATAGATCAATGACATCATATTGAAGATTTGGACGGAAGAAAAGTTATTCAGGAGGAAATTGATCACTAGAAGGCAGGCCTAGACTAAGCTTTTAATGAGTTCTATACAACATATCAAGTCGAACCAACTCTAGAATAGAGGATTACACAAGTTGAAAATAAGATGAATGCTATACTAGCCCAGATAGATAAGATAAGATAAATATTAATGTCCAACTAATGACCACAAAAGTAGGTCAAAGGGACTGCAGATTACAGAAATGTGTCAAGAAAAAGCGGGAAACCAAAAATGTCTCCAAAAACAAGAAAAACAATGCTGAAAAAAATAGCATAAAACATGGCAAAGAGTGACCACGCTCAAAGCCAAAACACCAAATGGCCCAACCACGCTCAGGTTCAAAGAAGGGAGCAAGAGAAATGAGCAATCTCCAAGAATCTGTAAACATCAGGAGCACGAGGATGAGCCCTAAGAAAGAAGGACTACACAATCATTAGAAGAACTACGCAATAATTTTTTTAAAGATTTTTACGAGTGGAACACATTGCACATTATATTAATTTAGGAGTTTGAAGCCAAAGAAGCTGAAAGATGAATTTGGTGGGTCCAAGAGTAAGAGTGAAGACAGTTTCTACAGGTAATTAAAGGAAATGACAAAAGTAATTGTTTTCATTGTGTTTGGTTTTGGCACTTCTCTCTTTTGTTTTGTTGTTTAAAATCATGGGGTCCACAACATACTCTAATGGCATGTTAGTCTGACGCATCAAAGTGAAAACAAGTGTGGAAACCGATATGGTTGCTGATTGTTGGAGGCAATTTCAGCCCACATTCCTGCAATTTTGCTGACAATATCCTCTTTTGAGAAACGAAATCAATAGGCTTCAAGGACAAGTTGATCTTCAGGAGCAATTTTTGGAGCATACATCTGTTGTCCAACCAGTTGCCTCTGCAAAATGTCAAAACCAGCATGAGCATGTGAAATCTAATCACATGTTAAGATTATAGGAAATTTTGTCATAGAATAGGGGTCTGGGGTATACTCGTCCTATCGATTTCCATATCCTTGACTATACTAAACCAATTGCTTCTGTCCTTGGAGGTTGTCTAATCAATTGTACAGAAGTTGATCTTTCATCCCTGTCTATCATTGCAGATTGTGCTATTTGTTCTTCAATTTTGCTGGTTGTTTCAGATTGTGCAGTTGGTTTGTTGCGATTGTCAGTTTTTCCATTTTCTAAGGCTAATCTTAGAGTACCAACATCTCTTATTTGTTCGCACTGTCAAATATGAAGTCATACCAACAGTTCATGTTTTGATCTACATCCATGTATTCCCTGTGGCAAGCTTACATATTTTGTGGTGCACTGCTATGTTCGAGATCCTCCTATAGAGTCCGTTAGACGAGTTTACTTTGGTTGGATTGACCAAGTTAGGTGGCAGTCAGAGTGTCACGTCTTGTCCAGGTCCTATGGGCAAGTTCAATCTGCTGTGGAGATACTTTCTCTAGTAACGCCGGTTCTTTGTCTACTATTGATTGTGAGTCCACTACTTCTATAGGCGGTGATATTGACAACGATACCTTTCCTACTTGTATAGGTCTAGATGATGCTTGTGCATCCCATCTTTGTTTTGAGGATGTAGATGATACTATTGACATTATTCTTGTGATGCAGTCAAGGTACGAGGGTCTATTTAATGACTGTCCAACTTTGCAGCCTGATCAATCCTCCACTCAACACCACACGTGCGCTCAATGTCAATTTCACAAATCAAAATCCATTCATACTCCAGTTTGTAATGAGGTAAACAACCCAACAAGAGAATAATGAAATTTTAAATCCATTCATGATCTATCAAATGCTTATTAACAGCCATGAACAATCACACTTAGCTCATATGACATGCACTTGAAGGAAATTGGTCTTCAATGGCAGTTTTGACTGGTTTGCTCATTCCAATGCATACAAAGAAGCTAAAAAGAAGCCAAAAGCTTGTTGAACAGATATAAACTAATTCCTTGACATTATCTAGTCTTACAACTATCAAAAACAATCTACAAACAATTATTTTCTTATCCTCACACAAGACTAGATAGCAAGGAAGCAAGAAACTGACATTTTGTCAAACAGTTAGCCTTATTTTCAGGCATAAAAATCTCCCACGAGTCAAATTGCTGTTCTGATTCAGAAGAGTCCTCCTTAATCTGTTTGAAAAACCCAGATCAAATATGGAATCAAATTTTTGAGAAATTGCCCCGAGCTCTGGGACTACTACCGGGGCACAAAATTGGAGCTGTTAATGTGCAAATGGGCAATGGAATCACCTTCCCATTGCCGAGAGCTTTCTATCGATTATTTGAGCGCCCTTTGAGATGCTGCTAATCTCCCCAACCTTCATGCTCCTTCCTCTTCCAAGCAAAAAAACGTTTTTTTTTTTTGTTCCCTTAAAAAAAATACTTTTTGTTGTTGTTTTAATGTGATCCATGTTTTTGGCACGCACATCATTCTTAAGGCTTGGGGGGCTTTTTACATTCTTCTTTTGCCTTCTCACCCCTCTTCCATCTTTTTCTCTTTGCCTAAAAATGGCCTACACATTCTCAAAACACATTTAAACATCCTTAATGATGCTAACTCTGGGTTGCTGGATTTGGACATGTGTTGTTAAAACCATGCGACATGGATGATGCTCCTAAATTTTCTGAGACATGATTCCGTGCTTCAAATGAACTCAAGGTTTTAAAACAGAGTTCTTGATCAAAACTGATCTAAAACCGGTTGGGCATATAATGAATTTGAGTTATTATGATCATAGTTCGCCTAACTGGTTGGGGCGAGTACTTGCCAAGGGCCCAAAATGGGTAATTGGCAGTTATTTGACCCACTCAGTCAAATAACCGGCAATAACCGACAAAGACAAAGATACTTGAATTTATAAAAATAACATTTTTTTTATAGAAATTACAGAAATAAAATAGGTGGAATGAGTCTGTAAACTATAGGGAAAGTGTTTTCTATTAGATTTGAATACATAGAATGTACAAAATCGCATAATCATGCGAATACAACAAAGTCACAAAGTACAAAGTTACAAACTACAATAATATTTATAGACTTATAGTCTTATACAAGAATCTACAAGACTACAAGTACAAATTAAAATAATCTATAATTTTCTCTTCCCTGCTCTTTGGAAAAATAAGGTAGGTTGAGAAACTCTAATCCTTCCACTCGGCTGACCCGCCTCGCTCTGTCTAGAAGGCTGCACCTGCCCCTGTGGCTCCACCTCTACCTCTACCTCTGCCTCTTCGTTTGCCTTTGCCTCTGCCTCATCTCCAAAGATGTCCTCCAATCCAATCTCTCCTGCTTCAGCTACACCCTCCGTAGCTTGCCTCTCGAAATCAACAATCTCCTTCTCTATGAACATGGGGGCCTCCTCCTGTGCAATCCAATCGCTGTAGGGATCGATCTCATCTAGATCGATAGGCTCCTCTGATGTATTCTCCAACTTCTTTGTGCGAAGTCGAAGGTTGTATTGCATAAAAACCAAGTTATTGAGGCGGCGTTGGCTCAACTTGTTGCGCTTCTTTGTGTGAATGGAGTCAAACAAATTCCAATTGCGCTCACATTCAGAAGCGTTACAAGATAGATAAAATCTGGATGGCTAGCCTTTGAAGATTTGGGGTATTTCGACCCCAATCTTCCCACCATGACCCTGTAAACAAGATATTCAAAACTTTGTAAGAAATTAATAATTGTAAATTTGTAAATATGTAATTTGTAAGGTACAAGTAAAGACTTCATTTTGTATTACCTAGTGACTGTGTGGCTCTCCCTCAGATAGCTAGTGCCGAAGAAAAGAGCCTTCTCCTTGCCTACTTGTAGTCTCGCAACTCTGCAATAATGAGGTCCCTCACCTCAACGTTAGGTGTCATACTCTCAATGCATGTTGAGAGCCCCTCCATAACCTCTCCACTAGCATTTGTGAAGCCATCAGATTAGAAAAACTTGGAGTTAAGGTAGTACCCCGCTGCATGGATGGGTTGGTGGAGTTGATTGTTCCACCTTCGATCAATCAACTTCCAAATGGGATCAAACCTGACACGATCCCCTCTATAATAATTTTGGATTGCCTCTTTGGCCCTATCCATGGCCTCATAAATATATCCCATTAGATTTTGCTTTTCATCCACCAATCTCAAAACCACTTATTTTGAATTGGATTTTGCTCTCCATCTTCCATCCATCGCCGGTTATTTTTTTAATTTATTTTTGACTGTTGGCAGTTTCGAATGGCGGTTATTCGCCGCCAGGAATTCCCAGCGAGTAATTGTCCAATCGGTGGTTACTCGCCAATTATTCCATCTATGATTATGATTGATACACGTTCTTCATAAAAAACGGTCATGGAATAGACTCTTGGATGACTTTGAAACTGTACGAGCCTTTCCAACCTTACTTCGCCATGCCAAGTGTATGACGAAATGTCAACACAAAAAAATCAGCAGTTTGCTCATAAAACCCAAAATTTCTTTGAATAGTACTGCTTTTGGGTGATGCAGATTGCCATGCCCCTAGGATGTTGCTGCATCATCTGGACAAATTTGATAAGCCGTTCGCTGCAGACCGGATTAGAGAGTTAGCTCAGATTCTCACAGATGATGACATGTCTACTTGCAGTACATTCAGTTGATCATATATTTACATATGCTCTATTGGCATGTTTTGCCTTGTGGATACCTTTCTTGATTGTTCAGGGGTGGATGCCTAACCTACATATCAGTGCATTTGATTGTTGTTCATCCTTTTGGAGGTTTGGGTTCTTATTTCGAGGCCTTTGAGTTTTGTGTTTTTCTTGTCATAATTTGGCACACTGGATTTTTTCTCTTGCATTGACACTGCCTCTTTCCTTTACAAGGGGGGGTCCATTAAGTGGTTTGGTCTTCTTGTTGTGGACCAGAGTACATCTAGAGGACCTAGTTGATTGCTTGGATAACATATCGTGGACATTTGGTTGTTTGATGAGTAAGGATATGACTCTCATTTGCTGGAGGATACTAAGTTGATTCCATTGATGAATTTTGAATAACAGTTTTGATCCTGTTAATGATTTTGTCCCATCTAAAACATGGTCTTTCTTTTTATATTGATTTTTCTTTTTGTTTTAGGGGTTATATTTTGGGTACGGTATGGATTTTGCTATGGCATTGTGTCCTTTGCCCATCCCACTCTCATCTACCACGGGAAATTTGGAGTGTCAGATTTGAGTTGATGGATTGTTGGATTCTATATCAGGGATTGTTGTGGAGTTGTTTGATTGACTTTGACACACCTAAGCATTTGTGAATTGATGATTGGATTTTGGGCACTTGTGGATAATTCAGATGTTGCATGTAGATTTTGGCTTTTGAGTTGTCTCAGTTGTTGGTACCAAGATACTACTCATTTCAGGTTTGGACATTTCAGGGATGAGATATAGGGTCATTTCTATGATAGGTATCAAAGTCTTTAGTTATTCAAGGTTTGTTGATGTTCAAATCATCAGCTGATACAGCAGTTTGCTTCGGGAATTTAGATTACAGCTTTGTTTTGCAGTTCATTGAGTTGAAAACAAGTTTTGAATAGATGCCCATTCTCATATCTGGTTCATCATATTTTGCATTGTTTTTGCCACAGTATTTCTACCATAAGCATTTTTTAATGTGTCAACATGATTTTCCAAATATGAGTCATTGACTAGTGAGACCATTAGGAGGATAGTTCTTCATCACCTGACATATTAAGATGTCAGGAATTTCAGAGTGCAGTTGCAGCACACAGGCAAGATGGCCTCGAGGCAGATTGGCCTAACAAAGTTATTTGGGTATTCATGGTAGAGACAATATGAGATATCTACATTTGGTCCTTTGGAGAGTTATTTGGATACACATGCCAGAGACAACATGAGATATGTACACTTGGAGATTTTTTTTGGATAGTCATGGTAGAAATAACATTAGATATGTACACTTAGAGATTTTTTTTGGATAGTCATGGTAGAAATAACATGAGATATCTACATTTATAGAGAGATTTTGAAATACATGGCAGGAGACAACAATTCTTTATTTGCAGTTTTGAGCATATCTGGCATACACATTTCACCATCACATCGAACAGATTAGGAGAATTGGATTCATGAGTGGATACCATGTAATACCACCAGATTGAGCATTCTAAGAGATTTGTGGCATACAGAGTTTTGGACCTCGCACCTGCATCATTTCAGTTGCAAAGAATGAACTTAGTGGACTTTGGATTTGGATCACAAGGGGTTATATTAGGATTTTGATCTAAAGAGAAGGTGAAAGGTCACACATGACTGTTGGTTTCTCCCATGTAGTTGTGGGAGATGTTGTAACTTAATTGTATTATAAATATTAACATCACTGGAATAGTAAGCCGCTTCATTGTTGACTCCTGTATTTTCTGATGTGTTTGAAAGTCAATAGAAAAAAAATCCAATTCCCCTCGAAACCTTCACAAATCCAAATCCAAAGAGAAAGCAGAATTCAAGCTCTCCACCAACTAAAATTGAGAAATCCCACTCAGAAAACCATATGAGGAAGTGGGAAAAGTCCAAATACTTGCCACCACAGCCTTGCTAGATCTGGGTATCCTTGTCATTCCATGTGCAAATGAGGTGGGATCGATCATTCCATGTGGAACTTATTGTATTATAAATATTTTAACATCACTGGAATGGTAAGCCACTTCATTTTATACTTCTGTATTTTCTGATGTGTTTGAAAGCTAATAGAAAAAAATTCCAATTCCCCTCAAAAGTTTCGCACATCCAAATCTAAAGAGAAAACAGATTTCAAGCTCTCCACCAACTAAAATTGAGAAATCCCACACATAAAACCATACGAATACTTGCCATCACAGCCTTTCAAGAGCTTGGTATCCTTGTCATTCCATGTGCAAATGAGGTGGGATCGAAGGAGGAAAGCATAAAAAGCCTCAGGGAAGCTCTCATGTGGGTATTATGAGCTGGCATGCGTTTGCATTCCACCCATCAATCTGATTATAAAGTGATATAAGACAGAAAGTTGGTAGGATTTTATCCCACCACCTAATACTCTCAAAATCATTAGTCATAGGGAGTGAATTCATAATGCTCATCAGGCCCTTTAAATGTACTTTAATCATCAACAAGGAGCCATAATATGGGGGGATTTTCCTCACAAGAATGATTTATTTTGCCAATGACCCTGTTTTTTCTCATGGCACCCACTAAGATGATCCTCTTGTTGATTGCCTCTTCACCCATTGTGGCCCAACTTGGCATTGGGGAAGTAAGTTAAAATTTTGCAGTATCCAAGGTCACACTTCTGAATCGCCAATTGGGACAGTCGTTCTTTTTCACAGCTTCTATAATTAGTTTGGAACCACATTCAATTTCCATTCCATCTATTAATGAGCTAGAGAAATCCTTAGTCCCTTCAATGATGCTCTACCTTCTGCAAGATTGTTAGTGGTTTTCCCATAACGCCTTATCTTCAAAATAAGATAGCAAAGCTGACCCTTCTGAATTTCTAAATACACCATCTTCCCCAGCTTGTCTTGGATTATCCTTGGCAACCCTGCTAATTTTGAGTTTAAATTGATCTTTAGCAGTGGAATCCACTTATCCATTCTTTTGGTGTAACATTAGAGACCGACCCTCTAGCAGGTAGGAGAAACTATTTTGGTAAAACTTTCCCCCTTAGTTACCATTTTAGCTTCCCGTGCCTTACCTGTGGTATCTCTTTCTGTCATGCTAAAACTGTTCTCCTCAAAGGGGTCAATTATTTTAACAAAAGCAATTTGTATTTTTTGAAGGTTTGTTTGATCATTAAGCTAAATGTTCCTTAACTTCTTGGTCTCAAAGTTTTTTACTTTTTGGCAATTATCGTTAGTCAATCACAATTCTGTTCTTCGAGCTCTTAGATGCTCATAGAAGTTAGCATGATGCTGAATTTAGATAATCATTTAGATATCTTCCACAAAAAATTAGGTGCAATCTCACATGGGCTGGAAATCAGAAATAACTATTATAACATGGGTCCCCTTGCCTTCTGATTATTACAAAAATATATGAGAAAAAATGTCATTAGGGTAATGATTACTCATGGAGGTCATCTTAAGATGACTTAAAAACAAATGAGTAAAATCCCACAAAAATTAATAATCATTTTAAATTGCTTGTGGAAGGCATCAATTAATTAACACAAATATGATAACCTGGCTCATTGATCTATTAAACTATCAAAATAGATCCACAATACCAAGGGTGGGGAACTGTTTGGCTTCACTTGTGAAAAAAAATAACAGTGCACAAAATAATACAACAATGAAACAAGACAAGACAAGAACAACAAATTCACACTAGATTTACGTGGAAACCTTAGAAATATACTAGGGAAAAACCATGGGGCAAAAGATATCTCTATTGGACTTTATTAATAGCAAATCAGAATTACAATGATCTGTCTAACCTCAAAGTGTCGTGGTTATTTTATAGAGGGCAAAGAAGGATCCAAAAACTGCGTAGTATGACTTCTAGAAGAGTTGTACAACATCGTACAATCTAGATGCATCGTACCACGTATGGTATTGAACTGTGTCATATGGTCGTACGGTTGTATGGATGGTAAAATTCGGGTCAAGGGCTCCGTCCCCAAACCCCCAAGCAAGGGGGGGCCACCAAGCCCCCCTCCCCTTCGGTGCATACGAAAAATTATTGGACATGGGATTGCCATATACCACACCACAATGCTGAAGATCTAAATAATAACTTCATCTCCTAACAACTTGAACATATACTTTATCTCTACCTTCAAAGTTAGGCATTTCAGTGTAATTAATATAATTATGACATCCTTTCTATATGTTTATTATATTATGTTTTTGCCCCACTTGACTAGTAAATAATGATATTTGTGGGAGTCACTCGATGACTAGTCATTAGTATGGGGGTAAATTTAATATACTCCAAACAGTTGTGCATGATGATAGAATGCCTCCACCATGTCTGCTTGTGCTTTCTCCTATATATTGTGCTATCTTAGTCATTATATATGTCTTCCACTAGTGCAATTAAAATTACGTGGGATTACTCCCATAGGCTTCGGATGGATTGACCATGTATTTCTTTTCTTTCTGATTTCTATTCTGTAGATAGAATGTCTAAATTGTTCAACTCCATGGTATGTACCGTTGTGTGTGAAGCAGACTGGATCATACACTCCAACCCCAAAATGGGTGGCCATCACATGTACAGATATATACATAATTTTTATGTATTTTTTCTGATTTTTTGTCTACTTAATGCTTGAAATATTTGATTGGAAATATTATATTGTCCAGTCTCTTAGGATTAGAAGTTTGTGAGATTAATTAGAACCCTTTATGTTTTTTGAGGATACACTAGTACCAAAGCTATACTATATGAAAATTTGGTATCTTTTTTGCATTGAGACATAATGGAGATTGTTGGGGTGGTTTGAGATTTTGCTTTGAAAGCGGAGGCTCTAGCCTCATATACATTGCCAGGCCTAATTGATGAACATAAAAATCTCCTACTATACTATGTTACCAATTGCTTTTATAACTCTTGCAGAATCCCATGGAGATAAGAGGTCTTTGTTGAAATGGGTAGCTTTCAATCAAATCCTACTCGAGCATTACGGGCTTGTGGTGGTTAATTATCCCTATCAATCACCTCAAGTGAGGAGATGAATATCGCCATCACCAAGCCTACCATAAACCTTTCATATAGGCATTGCTCGACATTTGACACCATACACGCTCTTGAGAGTTGGGTTCACTACTTTGTGAATCTGACCAATCATATCATTCATACCCTTTAACAACATGGATAACAGTGAAAATCGGAGAGATATCCTGTTTCTTTAGGAAAGATGGGTTGGAAGAGTGATCAAGGGCATTGTATAGAAACATATGTCTATGATGTCTTCGACAAAAAGAAAATAAAGTACACCAGAAAAGTCATAAAGGGCATTCCTAATCAATAACATCTTGCCTTACAGTTCCTTTAAATCAAGAAACACGTGAGAACTTAGTAGTATAAAGTATAATAATTAACTATACCTGCTATAGGGCCATAATCTAGGGTTTAACTATGATTGCTGTGTATTATAATATATTATAATTTTCCATATATAATTCAGAATAGAAGAAATTCAGTAAAAGGACCTTCTTATGAATTAATTCGCGAGCAAATACCTTAAACATGAAATTTCTTATAAATGATAGAGTAAGATGCTCCTTTCTTAAGTCCAAGCTCAAATCCAAAGAATGGAATTTTACCATCAAAAAGGAAAATTCGAGTCATATACAACGAGTCAACATCTTTATAAAGTGCAGGGCACAATTTTCTGAGAGAAGACTGTGTTAGAACATGTAGAAAAGTGCACATTATAATGATTATAATTGTGTTTTTCACTCCATACTATTTATTAGTTCAAATTGGTTTGGGAGCTCCCATTCTAGTCTGATGGTACATAGGCTGAGGCAGAGTCCCAGCAGCATGTAATATAACCTAATGGTCTGATGAATTTTTATGGTTGGCTGGAGTATATGCTGACTATACATCATCATAAATCTCTTGAGATGTTCTTCGTGCCAATGTTGTTTATAATTTCCTCAATCGTTTTTATTTCCTAATGGTCTTAGGGTCAAGCTGTGGCTTCACAAAGTAGTGTTGGAATTCTTGGTATAAGTTGAGGCAGAGTCCCAGCAGCAAGCAATATAATGTAATGGTCTGATATTTTATGGCTGGCTGGAATATATGCTTATTATACATCATCAGAAATTTCTTGAGATGTTCTTTGCAATGTTGTAATCTGTCATAATGTTGTCCATGATTTCCTTAACCTCTTTTTTATCCCTAATGGTCGTGGGGGCAAGTTGTGGCTTCGCAAAGTAGCACACCAGCTCCAAATTTTCAATGATTGTGAAGAGAGATTTGTTATATATCACTGGAGAGGTCTCAGAATGTGTTTCACAACAATGTGAAATCCACTTTTGATGCCCATAATTATGAGAGGCTTAGAAATCTTGGGCAGTATCTGATTAAGAATACTAAATTAATTCTACCTAGTTTTTACTTATTTCAACCAAACTTAGAAATATTCCTTCTGTATAT
This sequence comes from Torreya grandis, assembly GCA_037957365.1. Lineage (NCBI taxonomy): Eukaryota > Viridiplantae > Streptophyta > Pinopsida > Cupressales > Taxaceae > Torreya > Torreya grandis. Next base: position 1,812,259 of record JARHVA010001447.1, on the reverse strand, counting down.
TTGTTCATATACTTTATGGCAAAATATGTTAATTATTAAGACACGGTCTCAATTTTATTAAACAACATATATTTGCATTAAGAAATGAAGGTATTTGAAAGTGGTTTGATTCTTTAATTTCTTATGGAATTGCTCGCAAGCGAGATTGGAACATTCTCAGATTTATCCACATGTGCATTTACAGATTGGTTTAATGCATTTGATTGCCTTTATAATATTGATATTATATATTTTGGTTGGGCTATCTGGTATTCTTTTTTCTCTAATTGCTTTTCATTTATTTAACATAGGTTTTGTCACTTGAGGGAGAAAATTTCTATCTCTATTGTGTTCAAGTCATGGAATTTCCATTTGGTGCAGGGGGCACAAAATTTGAAGAAGTCAAAGCTCTATGCAAAGATTAGCAAGGAAGTTATATCAGCGTGTGTAATCTTTCCTTGTTTATCAACTTTTGAATCACATTTCCATTTTTAAGAGCTTTGTTTTTAATACTGGTTTAGCACCTATTTTCTAAAAAAATTTAGAGGATAATTTTTGTCACTAATTGTTTTCTTTGTCTTTGGATTGAATAATCATTTGAAAGGGGCTTTTGTTTACTTTTAGTAATCACTCTCTCTCATAGCTCTCTTGAGACTTTCTAGTGGGCTCTTCTACAAAAGAAAGCTCCTCTGTGTGTGTCCCCTTCCCCTCCACCTTGCTCTCCCCCCTGCCCCCTCCCCCTCTGAGATCACCCTTTTATGGACATCAAATGTGTGTTGTATTTATGATATCCTTGGCTAGTCTTAAGTGCAGGTTACCTCCTTGCCCCTCTGCACTTTTTCATTCCTAGCATTATCTCATAAACCATTTCCAAGTTGAGTATTAGTAATGCAACAAATGGAGAAGTGCTCTGGGCTGAATTTCTCTAGCATGGAATATGCATGTTGATTGGATATTTTAAGGATGTGTTCTACTTTGGCTTCCCTTCCTAATGGTTCCAAAATGTAATGAAATTACTTCACCAATAAAGTAGAATCACATCAATAGATCACAATATGACTAAAGTAGCGCATAATATATGAATAAATGATGAGCCACTTTGAGGGGTAACTTCACAACCATACAATAAGAATAGAATTTGCAATATGATGATAGAATACTAACTACTATCTCCTTTATATACCCTAATAATATATGAATAAATAATGAGCCACTTCGAGGGGTAACTCCACAACCATACAATAAGAATAGAATTTGCAATATGATGATAAAATAGTAATCACTACTTCCTTTATATACCATAATTATGTAATGGAAACAACCTAGGCCGACCCTACTACTAATATGAAGCTATAAAAATAATCATATGACTTAATTAAAAGTTATGATAGTTACATGTTGGTCACACATATCCCAATACATGCTACAGGCTAAGGGCGTAGCATACCCCTTTCCTTCAAAACAATGTTATCTTCAATGTTGAGGATGGTTGGATACTTTTGTGGGAACACTTCATCTCCCCATGTTGCATCTTCACTGGACACATTCTTCCACTTGATTAGATACTTTGTAATCACCCTTTGTCTGCAACCTCTTAGTGCATATTTGAATTATTTCCTCGGGTTCCAAATGATTTGTTGCTCCTCATTAAGCTTTGATAACTTTGTTTGGGCTGAAACTCCTTGTCTCATGACCTTCTTCAAGCAAGAAACAGGTACGATTGGATATATTTTTGTTGAGTGATGCAACTCCAGTTTGTATGCTACACTGCCAATCTTCTGCAAGATTTGATAAGGACCACAATACTTAGGTGAAATCTTATTATAGGGTTGTAAATGCACAAAAACCCAATCTCTGACTTCAAAATGTCTTTCACTATGGTGCTGGTCAGCTTGCTGCTTCATGCGGTTTTGCGCCATTGCCAAGTTCTCTTTGAGACTAGAGAGGACCTCATGCCAGTGTTGAATGTGTTTTTCGACTGCTCGAACACTTGGCTGGACCCTCAAAGATGAAGTGATGGATGGTGGATGGTACCCATATAGTGCCAAAAATGGAGATATTTTGGATGAAGTATGGAAAGAAGTGTTATACCACCATTTTGTTAGTGTCAACCATTGAACACATCTCTCCTGTTTATTTGAAGCAAAAAAATGCAGATAACCCTCCAAGTCCTTGTTGACCACCTTAGTTTGTCCATCAATTTGGGGATGATAAGACGAGCTAAGAGTCAGTTGGGTACCAAAACATGAGAATAACTCGATCCAAAAATTATTGGTAAAGATATGATTATGATCTCTCACTATGATCTTTGAGATCCCATTGAGCTTCAAAATTGTATCCATAAATGTTGTTGCTACTGCACTTGCTGCAAACGGATGTGATAATGTGCAAAAAGGGTATATTTGGTGAGTCTATCTACAATCATGATGACATTTTTTCATTTAGACTTTAGCGGCCCTATGATGAAACCCATGAAAACCTCCTCCCACCATTGGCTAGGAATAGATAGAGGTTGCAACAGACTTGGTGTCTTGATTTTCTACCCATTGTTTTGCTAACACACTAAACATTCTGCCTAAATTTTTTGGGCTTCCCATTTTAGACTCTATGATAAGTTTTCAAGAAGCTCAAGTGCCCACCTATTGGAGAAGCACGAAGTTCTGTAAGCACCTTATGCTTAAGGGTTGAATTTTTGTAGGGGTACAACCTTTCCTTGTACCAGAGAGCATTCCCTTTCCACACAAATTAATCTGACACACTTGGATCTTGTTGGAGCTTTTCAATAAGATCTTATGTAACAACATCATTCTCCCACTCTGATCTTGCTTCATCCAACCAGTTGGCATGTAATATGGACATGGCACCAACATTGCCTATGTAGACTCATCCTTCTTGCATAGTGCATCAGCGACGGCATTATCTTTTCCTTTCTTGTATACAATCGCAAAATCAAATACTAACATCGTAGTAACCCATTTTTGTTGTTCTAATGAAAACCTCTGTTCCAAGAAGTATTTTTAGACTATCATGATCTGTCTTCATTTTAAAATGTTTTTCCATCAGATATGGTCGCCATTGCTTTACTGCGTGAAGGATGGCCATCATTTCCTTCTCATAAATAGGCTTTAACAAATTCTTACCTTTGAGTTGGTGACTCTCAAATGCAATGGTTAATCCTCCTTGAATGAGTATCACTCCCATGCCATACCTTGAAGCATCGCATTCTACAATGAATATTTTGGAGAAATATGAAGTAACTAGAACTGGGGTGGTGCATATGGCCTCCTTTAGCTTCTCAAATGCCTTGGTGGCTTCCTCGTTCTAATGGAAGAAGTCCTTTTTCAATGACACTGTGAGTGATGATGCTATGCTACCATAATTTTTTACAAATTGACGGTAGTAACCTGTGAGCCCCAAGAAGCCTTAGATGTTTTTTAGGGTTTTAGGCATTTTCCATTCTACCATAGCCTTGACGCCCTAATGTGAAACAATGTGGCCCAAATACTCAACCTCCTTGATTTCAAAAGTGCATTTATAAGGCTTGGCATAAAGTTGGTGTTGTTCAAGAATATCCAAAACCTGATTTACATGATGCAAGTGTTCCTCCTATGTTTTGTTGTTTATTAAAATATCATCAAAGAACACTAAGACAAATTTCCATAGAAATAGTCGAAAAATAGAGTTCATCAAACTCTGAAATGTAGATGGTGCATTAGTGAGGCCAAAAGGTATCACCATAAATTTACAATGGTCCTCATGGGTTTAGAAAGTTGTCTTATGAATATCCTCATCTCTAATTCTTATTTGATGATACCCAGAACGAAGATCAAGCTTTGTAAAATAAATAGCACCTTGTAATTCATCTAACAAATCATCAATGATAGGAATAGGAAACTTATCTTTGATGGTGTACTTGTTGAGTTCTCTATAGTCAGGGCACGTGCGCTAGGTCTCATTCTTCTTATGCACCATCATTTATGGAGAGGAATAAGCGCTCTGACTATGACGGATAATACTTGCTTCCAACATCTCTTGTACCATCTTCTCAATCTCACTTTTTTGGACATATGGATACCTACAAGACCTGATGTTTGGGTGGTTGGCACCTTGGGACTAGTTGAATGCCATGATCATGATCCCTTTTAGGAGGAAGTCCTTTTGGCATATCATCGAAAACTACTCTTTTGGGAGGAAGTCCATCTGGCACATCACCAAAAACTACCAAAAGCTTCTCCACAATACCTTGTAGATCCGACATTGTATACCCCTTTGGTGGTTGTGCCTCTATTCAAAACAATTGAGCCACGGCCCTATCAACGCCCTTTTTTAGAATCTTTTGCATTTGATGAGAACTCACCAATTTTTGAAACTTTTCATGTAACCCACACAATTAAAATTTCCTACCCTTAGAATGGAAACACATGAATAGCTCTTGGAAATTCATCTCAATATTTCCCAATGTAGTTGGCCACTGGACTCCCAACACAATGTCTGGTCCACCCATATGAATGGAAAACTTAAGGCTATCTAGTAGATATTCTCCCATGAAGAGTTTAATGCTATGGCACTACCTAGAACAACTGAATGTACCACCATCTATAATTATGACTTGAAACTCTGGACCACACTTTTGCCCAAATTGAAGCTCTAATACCATTTGTAATGAAATTACTGTTGTCACTTGGATTTTCACCCTTTGAGGAGATGCCGAAGCTCTCCTCATTCAAGTGGCGCAATAGAGACACCTCTAGACTTGTGGGTAGCCAAAAGATGAGGTGAATCTCTAGATAGGGCTAGCTCCTTTGATGTACCATTTTGGATCACAACTACAACTAAACTTTGGAGGGGAAAAATGAGAGAGATAAATGAAAACAAACTACTCTAAGGGAGGTGATACACCAAATAAGATGATGACTTTCAACCAACAACATGTTACACATGAGAACAAAGGATGAACCAAACATACACTCCTTCAATCTGCATCTTCTCACATCAGTGTTACATTATGAGGTTATGGATGAATGTGCAAAGCTAAGAGGACTAGACAAGAGGCTTTGAATGACACTAATGAAAAGACTAACTCACTCAATCCTTGACATTTTCTAGAACACTTCACATGCCTTGCAAGAAGAAGCTTTCCAATTGCAAATAGGATGAAAGAATGAGACAATATGCTAAGGTATCCATAGTCTTCACTAAACAAGATTCAACATTCAAGTAAAACACACTAAGAACAGTCATGAAGAGGTAAAATTCAGTAATCTTATTGATCAAATGGTATGCAAATGAGTAGGGCTAAGCCATACTCAGGTGGAGCATAAGTTACAATGGCCAAAATGGCCAGTTCTTATAGAACTTAAGAGAGAGGAGAAAAAAGAAGTTCAAGGGTCACAAGGACACTTGTCAAGCTAAGAAAATTAGTTATTTGTGCATGAGAAGAGGATATGGGAAGAACCATGCAAGGTTAGAAAGTACAAGTGTCCATGCAAGTCATCAAACTCTTGCAAAGTGGCATAAAATCTTTTTAACTGGCTCAGAAAAACTGCCTTCATGATTTGAGCTTCTTGAATACCTCATAACTGACTAGGAACAGTTCCAATGATTGGAATGTAGGGGAAGGCTTTCAGACATGCCTCTCCATGCATTGGTTGCAATTTTAGTCCTCTGGAATCATCTCAAAATGAGATATCATCATCTTCTGTCAAGAAAACTCCTCTTTCATGCATCTTGCAGACTTGGCCTCAAAATTGGCATTAGTTGCTCATGCAGATTTGTGGGAGGGAGTGAATGACACCTGTCAAGAGCCTCCATGGCCTTGGAAGCATTAGGGACACCTTAAAATCACCTCACTTGAAGATCTCCACCCTTTTCACTAGCTTGTCCATTATGCCAGTTTTGACTGGCTGAGATGAGCGCTCTGGTCTGGACACTTAGGGGCTTTTTCTTGGAAAGAAATGACCATAGGGAGTTAGTACAAGTCCTAAGCTTCCTCCCAAACTTGATTGCATCTCTTGAAACCTTTTGTAGCTTGCAAAACACAAAAAATGGTAAAAAATACCCTGTTTTGCACCTTGTCCGTACAACCAAAAAGCATGGGGAGTAGTTTGAGGGAGTCCTTTGCAAGGTCCAATCATCATCTTGAGCAAAATGGTCCATTAGAGCAGCTATCCAACTCGATTTCTCCAAACTGGTCACTGGCAAGGATTTAGGAGGGTTTTAGCCCTGTTTTCGTTCTTAAGGTTTGTTCATAAAGTTCTGACTTAGGAGTTGCAGACAAATTCCACAAATATGATCTTTAGGGACCCTATTAAACTCCCTAAACTCCATTGGCCTCCATGCAAAGCATCAAGAGAGAAATGAGCATTTGAAATCACCTTATCGAGCTTGTTTTCTTGTTCCTTGTAGTTTTGAGTTGGTTTTGGGCTCAAAAAGGGGCTTCTTGTGCTTTGTCTGCAAACCAAAAGCCTTAGCACTTCTATTGTGACCTCATAACCACTCTACAATCCATTAGAAAGCTTGGTTAAGAGTAAAAAAGAAAATGACCTATTATTTGAAGACTAGGCCTAACCATGCCAAGTAGGCTTGAGTTGTCCTTGAAGCCCAAAATGAGTTCTTATGGATTCCCCTGCACTCTAAAAGCTCAAACATATTTGTTGTGACCTAATAAACATGTTCCATCTGGTTAGAAGACTTACTCAACGCTGGAAAGGAAGCTAACTACCCATTTGTCACTAGGCTTAAACCTTGCCTTTTAGGTTTGACTGTAACTTTCATGTTTTAGGCCTCCCTTTAAAGATTCCTTCCTTTGTGCCTGGTCTATCATGGTGTCCTACATATATTTCAACTTCACACAACTCTTTGTGAGGTCAAAACATCCCATGGTTCATCATTCATCACTTTCTCCCCAAACCTGCCAGTTTGCATTCTAGGGAAGTACCCTTTGTCTGAGACAAAACAGAGGGTACTTCCCTTGTTCCCCCAGACAAACTATTCATTTTATGAGCTTCCCTAACTCATAAACATGTTGTGTACAAATTTTGAGCCCTTGGTTTGGTGATTTGACCTCTCAAATGCCTCAAAATCCAAGATAGACCCTTCAAAGGGTAGTCTGTGTGTGCAGGGTTTTTACAAGGGCTGTGAGTTACTTGTTTGGGGCTCCTCATTATTTCCCATATGAGAGTTCCATGAGGCTATTTAGTCATGATAAATGTGCTTTGAACCTAAAAAACCACTCAACCTCCAATGTTTTCTCCTCACTCCTTGAGTGGGACAAGACTGAGTTTCCCTTTTTGACTGTGTTTCTTGTTGGCACCGTACCTGTAGGTACAAATGCATGGCCTGACTTCAAAGACAGTGTTCCCTACCTCCTCTACTTCGCCTAGAGTCATCTTGCATTGTTTTAGTTCCATTTGCTTCATCTTCATGTCTTACCCACCTCAAGAACTCAACTTGTTTGTTCTCTGCGCCCTCACAGTCAACTACAGTTGATTGTGGGGCACTGTAGGTGCATATTTGCTTATTTTGGCCTTTAACATGGTTCTTCAAGACCTTTTTGAAGCTATTTGCACCACTTTCTAATTGCACTTGCTCCTTTTGTGCTTAGAGTGAAAACTGTCCTCAAGGTCCCTAGCCCACTGTCTTAGACAGTCAAACACAGTTGATTGTAGGTGCATATTGTAGGTGTTAGGCCTTGAAAGCATGTTTAGAACACTTTTTAAGTTTCCATGACCATCTAACATTGATCCTGATTCATTAGTTCACCTTGAGTAGTCTTTAGACCATCACCTTAGGCCTTAATCCTACTCACTGTTAACATAGTCAAACATAGTTGGTTGTAGGTGCACATTCCTTGCTAGGACCCCTGTAGGTGTTTCATGAGGACTAAGGACAATATACTATCCCCTTTAGATGATCTTTAGGTCATAATTGCTATTTTCAACCATTTGGAAACACTCATACAAGTGGCAAGGTCTAGTTGCAATTCTTGGATGGAGAAGGCTCTTCTTGACTCAAATTGTAGATAACACTGACTGTTTTCAGTGCCTTTTAGGCAACCTTGGGGTCACCAAAACCCAATCTCCATCAACTCTTTGCCCTTCAAACTTTGCCAAGTCATTCTCTATGCTAGGGGCTACAAGGCCAAGCCATTAGAATGCCTCAAAGGTCCTCATAGCCTTGTCATAAGATGTCCACAAAACGTTCTTGGACCTCTGTTTTGCATCTTTAGGGACAAAAGGCCTAAAACTCAGTCATTTGAACTTTTAGCATGGTTTGCAACCTCCATTGATGATTTAACCTTGAAACGAGGTCTGCCATGGAGTGGCTTGAACAACAGGACCTCAAAGAGAGTTCCATCATCAATCTTAACACTTCAAAATGGTTTCTTTGCTCTCTGTTAGATCCCCTGTAGGTGGACAAGGTCAAGTACAGGTAATCAACATGGGTTTTAGCAGCAGAGAGGATATACATGGTTGTGGTCAGTTTTATGCTTCCATCAAGTATCCAAATGCAATCCTAACACATCAAAGAACTTGAAAACACCACTAAAGCTCTTGTTCCAGCATGAAATCATCTCAAGAAGCTGTTGTAAATGCACATTAATGGCTGCTTGACTATAAATGCTGTACATGACTGCTATACTCATGGAGATTGCTTTGAAGAATATAGTTTGAAATGGAAATGGAATCTATAGAACATTGAAAACATGTGAAAGTTTCTATCACAACCATTTGAAGCCATGAACAAGCATGAGGTTCCGAAAATGGTGAAAACTGCCTGTAACTCAGAAAGGTGTCTCCTTTTGCAACTTTGAGCTACTTGACTCATCCAAACATCATGAAACTTGAAACCAAGCATGGAGAGCAGCTGAGGATGAAACCAACATCATTTGGAACCAATATGACCAACTGGATTGTAAGAAAATTCCCAAATCAAAGCAAAACCTATAAGGTGCATGAAACGACAAGCAGAAAGGTACAGTCAACTTCATGAGGATGGTTCGTGAAGCACATGCCACCATTCTTCAAACTCTTTTTATGGAAATGAAGGTCCTTGAGTGTACTTTAACCTCCCCAAGGCATTTGATTTGAAACCTCCTCTGTTGTCCGTACCAAGTACAAACTTGAAGACTACTTTTGCTTGCCAAGAAGAGTGAAAAACGAGTAGAACGGTTTTGGGCCAAAAATGGCACTTTCAGAGCACTTCAAATGTGGAATTGAGCTTGGGGAAGATGAAGAGTCATATTACAACCTTCTCCCACGTGGCACACTTCCCCATGAGTTGTACAAGTGCCAAACTCACCTTTTTTCTCAATAAAACTACCATTTCTTCAAAAAAACCTATTATGTTTCAGTTATGTCAGTGGATTAAGACCTCTTGGGATACATGGGATGTGACATCATCTTTTGGAACCTTCACACTTCCCAAGAAATCTGTACAACTCATTAAATGCTCATTTTTGACCTCAAAATGACTAAAGAGACTAAAATGACGAAGGACCAAGGCTAGTATAACATTAAATGACATTAATTAATCTATAAAACACCTTGTGACATGTATTAGACCCTTAAAACACCTAAAAGTCAAGTTTTTACCTAGGGGTGCCCCAATTTGACCTAAAAGTCAAATTTGGTCAACAATTGCTTCACCAATAAATTAGAATCATAATAATAGATCACAATACGACTATAATAGAGCATAATATATGAATAAATGATGATCCACTTCAAGGGGGCAACCTCCACAACTTTACAATAAGAATAAGCTAAAATACTAACCACTACCTCTTATATATACTCCAATTATGCTATTTAGACAACCTAGGCCGACCTTACTAATATGAAGCTATAAAAATAATCATATGAATTAATTAATGATTATGATAGCCAAAAGTCAGCCACACATATCCCAATACATGCTATAAGGCTAAGGGCGTAGCATAAAACATTATTCATCCTATTTATAAGTCGGGGGATATTACAAATACATGATTAGTAGATCTTGATCATTGGAGTGCTATGACCATTGACATGAAAGCTTCTGAACTTATTGGAGAAGAGGCAACTCAGGTGCACCAGATAATGGGGGAATTTCAGACAATATATCAAAATTTTCACACTTTGAGGCAGCCAAAGAAAAATTGTCGGAAGGTTTATCATTGCTTTATTGATTTTGGACAGGCATTTCGCTTGGTCTCTAGACACTTTCTTTTTGATCGTCCAATGCCGTGGATTTTTTGTGTTTCTAGTGGCTGTTATCATGGCCTTTAAGAGATTATATTATGGGGCATTTTTGTATTAAAGAATGTCAAACGATACTAGTTGCACTATTGGGGTTGAGTTGGGTCATCTACTTTCTTCCTTTTTTTTTGGTTTTTTAAGGATGTTGCGTAGGCTGATCATGGTTGTCTTCTACATCATGTTATTATCTCATTGCTGTATTTTGCAAAAGAGATTTGGCCTCCTCTTTGAAGGGGCTTGGTAGGAAAATCACATAGCTACTAAGGTACAAGTGTGGTATGACATTTTGCAAAAAACAGGTTATGGGCATACTGCCAAAATACCAAAATTATAAATTAATTGGTAAATTTTAAACATTAAAATTATTATAATTTTCATAAATGAAAATTAAAAAATTGTAAATACAGATTTAACTATACATATTGATGCTGAAATACAATACATTAAAGGTCCAATACATTTGAATTTATAGACACTGCAATGTCAATATGGAAGGGATTACACATTGAAATGCCAAACATACCCAGAAAACAAAAATGGTGTAAAACTAAATATACTTCATGCATCAAGGTTGTGCTCGACTCCCTCATTCGCTGAATTAGGATCCTCTAGGTGCTTTGTCAAGAGACTCTCAAGGAATCGTCACTCTAGAGCTCTGGGTCATTCATACGTAATGGAATTGGGGGTAAATTGACGAGCCCATTTGGTTCACCCTCATCATCGTCCATAGAAAAGACATTTGTGTCAATTGAAAATTGCTCTCATTTCATTAAAGGACACCCCTTGTATTCTAACTCTATGAGGCATAAGGTTGAAGGGTGTTGTAAATGTTTTCTTGATCCAAATAGAAGTTTGGGACAGTAATTTGGTCAGAATACTTTAAAATTAATATATCACTAGGACTCACTTTGTCGGGGTCATATCTCGTAGACTGTTAATGGGAATTGAAACCGTGATATACGTTGGAAAGCTCATAATGTGAACTAGTATAGGTGACCTACAAGCATGCCTTTGGCAACCATGTAGGGTACTTGACTAAAGTTTAGGGTCCGAATCCCACACTGAAGAGCCTAAAAAAATGCAAAATACAAAAAGCTATATAAATTCCTAAAAATATTAAAATCGTATTTTTGAGAGTTTTGGGTCATGAAAAAACCTCTCAACTTCTTGGGCAATGCTTGTCACATGACTCTTTACATTCCAAGTCGAAACATTTTATATCCTAATCTTAGATTGTTTATTTCTCGCTAAAAATAGCTATAAAGGAGATGCCATCCAAATTGTAAAAGCAACAAAAGAATTGTAAGATGACAAAGAGTCTTGTAGCTTCTCATCTATTTGTAGAAATTTCTACTTTTTTGTAATATGTAGAAAGAGAGTAGTAGCTTAACATCGCTTCTCAAAGATTGTTACCTTCTATTTATAATATCACGGAAGAAATAACCCACATCTATTTTTGGAAATAGCAGCTTGCATATCTTCTCCGAGATAGCAGCTCGCGTCTCATTTCAGAGATAGTTGTACATACCTCCCACATCAATGAAGCATTAAAATTATTTATTTAGAATCTGTTCTCTTTGTGTGTATTTTATTTCCATTGTTTGTGGTTCATTTTTATACAGTTTTGCAATCTTATATTTTGTTGTCGCAGTTAAATTGTTTCCACCTATAACACATTATGTTTCTGCAATCTATTGTGTCATACACCAGATTTGTGGTTCAATCTAGATAAGTTGTCTCAAAGCAAGAAAAAAAATCATACGTTTTGCACAAATTTTGAAGTCAGGAAAAACAAGAAGGAAAAAGCAGCAAGAAGACCCAATTGAAGATGTGGATCCATTTTTGGCACCGCAAAATTGTCACTGTTTGAAGAAAATCAACAATTAAAGGGTGAAAGCCAATGGTTGTAGACCAACCTTGCATCATCATGGAGTGGATGATAGAGACGTGAAAGAATATTTTCCAATTTAGAAGCCTCCTTGTGGAAGGATTACTCTGAGCAGAGGAAAGGGTCAACGAATCTATGCACAAGCTTCAATGACAACGTGCAGAAAAGGAAGCATTCTGTGGTAGAATTCAAAAGGACCTATCCATCTTAGAAGCCGAACTCGGAAAGATGAAAGGGAGGAAAGCACTTGTTATAGGTGCGCATACATGAACAAAGGAAAAAATATTATGTTATTCTAGTTCCTCACATTCTAATCATTTTCCATATCTATTTGGCAATTTCGAAAAACACACAAAAGGCATTGGTTTCAAGATGTTAAATAATATGGGATATACTAGTCAAGCCCTTGGCAATGGTGGTCAAGGAATTTAGAAACCTTTCGAAGTAGAAAAGAGACATAATAATTTTGAATTTGGGCATACCAGAGAATCTTCTCAACCCACCACGACTCTCACTTTCATTAAAGCAAGCATGGATGTAGAAAAACTTGCTCAAAATCAATGTGAGCATTCTACTTATGCACACAAAAGGTATTTGTTCCATCCCAATATTTGTAGTTATTGTGGTAGAAGAGGTCATGATTCTAGTCATTGTTGGAATCTCCATCCTTGTCAATTATATGGGAAGGGCAACCAAGACAGTTTTACATGTTGGTTCGCTGATATCCCTACATATAGGTCTTCAAAATCAATAAAAATGAATTTGTGGTGGGCCAACTGATTCAAGTGGAAATAAATCATTTCTACACTTAAGAGTTTTCTATGCTCATACGAATTCAAACTAGGAGCAACGGGGCTCATTGCTTCATAAGGAAGGGCGAATGATCTAGATGGCAGTTGGAGAGAATATTTTGGTCAGAATACTTGATAAATAGTATATCACTAGTACATACCTTACCGGGGTCATATCTCCTAGATTGTTGATCGGTATTGTAAATTGTAATATGTGATGGATAGCTCATCAAGTGAATTAGTTTAGGTGCCCGACAAGCATGCCTACAACAACCATGTAGGGCACTTGAATAAAGTTTAGGGTCCAAATTCTATATTGAAGGGCCTAAAAAATACAATAAAAAAGGTATTAAAATGCCTAAAAATGGTAAAAGTGTATTTTTGCAAGTTTTTGGTCATTACAAAACGTCTAAATTTCTTGGGGGAGCACTAGTCGCACGACTCTGCACATTCCAAGTCAAAATACTTCATAATCTATTTTTACACTATTCATTTCCTACTAAAAATAGCCTAAGTTGCCGCATTCGGCAAACTATATACATTAAAATAAAAAATTGCTGATTTTAAATTGCGTTGAATAAATTCGTTGAAATTTGTGAATTTAATTCTTCGGAGTGAATTGTCAATCGTAAGCCCTTCTCTTAATAGTTTATTTTGCTTTCTCTTTCCATTTGTTTTTTCTTCTGGCTCGTTGCTCTGTAATTTTATCTGATTTAGACTTACAGTAAAACCCTAAACACAAAGACTTGTTGAGTTGAGAAACAAAGAGGTTGAAACGCTGTTTTGTGGAGCTTGAGACTGTGTGGGGTGTCAAGAATCTGCAAACTACAAAAGCACCGTGAAGAAAGCTAGTGTTGTGATGGATTGAAGGCTAAAGTGAAGTGTCAAACTGCCTTGACGCCCTAAACGCCGAATTGAAGAGTCGAACTGGCATGACGACATTAATTTTTATGTGTTTTTGTTTTAATTTTTGATGTAAGTTTTATATATATTTTAAATTGTTTTATAAAGTTATTAATTCATAACTTATTTTTTTAAATATAGATATAACTTTAGAACTTACAAATTATAGTTTACAAAATATAAGTATTATTAATAGTATTTAAATATGGATTATTTTGAATATAAATGCTTTTAAATATATAAATATAAATTTTAGCATTTAATTTTAATTTATTTAGTTTTGTAGATTATGGATTTTAGATTTTTTTTTGTTTTAAATTTTTATATTTCTAAAAAACAAGTATATTTCTTTGAGTCAAATTTAATCATGAATATTATAGCTTATTTTTTTACCAATGATACGAATTTTATCCTTCACGAATTTGAATGTGGCAACTTAGAAAATAACTATAAAGGAGATGCCATCCGAATTATAAATTATAGTTTATAAAATATCAGTATTATTAATAGTATTTAAATATAGATTTTTTTGGTATATAATTGCTTTTAAATATATAAATATAAATTATAGCATTTAATTTAAATTTATTTAATTTTGTAGATCATGGATTTTAGATTTATTTATTTATTTAGTTTTAAAGTTTTATATTTCTAAAAAACAATTATATTCTTTTAGTCAAATTTAATCATGAATTTTATAGCTTATTTTTTTATTTATTTTATCCTTCATGAATTTGAATGTGGCAACTTATAAAATAACTATAAAGGAGAGGCCATCTGAATTATAAAAACAATGAAGGAATTGTAGGACAAAGAGGTCTTGTAGCTTCTCATCTCTTTGCAAAGATTGCTACCATTTTGTAATATGCAAAAAAGAGAGCAGTAGCTTCACATCTCTTCTTAGAGATTGCTACCTTCTATTTGTAATAGTGTTTTATTAATTTTGTGATTAATGCAATATAAATAAGATAAAATTATTGAAATTCATATTATTAAAAGAGGACATTTATCATACAAATTTGAATGTAAAAGAGAGATTGATATTGAACTTACTATCTTTAGAATTGACAAGTAAAGAGGGAAGAGATTGCACTTAGCTGATTTTCTGATTTCTATTTCTCGTTCCCTGCATCATAGTTTTTGAAAATATTATGTGTTAGCTTTGTAATTGCTCAGATTAGGAAACAAGACCTTAAAACCTGTGTGAATGCTGCTGGTGAAGCTCAAACCCCCTCGGCAACTAGTACTGTACAGTCCTTTCCGGTACTGTTCTTTTAGATTTTGCAAGTTTGTGTCGCCTAAGATCACTGCGCTTGCGAATGCAGATGATTTATGTATATTTGCTTACCCTTGATCATGTGTGCAGATCCTTGATTTGCTTCTCCTTATCTTGAAATCCTAGTTGCACTTTTGACGTAAGATTGACTTGGAAAAAGGGGTTAGAAAGATGGGTTGGACAAAACCAACCACTCTCCGCTGAGTGATTATGTGTTGATTACATTCCAATACTCTGAAGAGGGTTCAAACTGCATGTAGTTCTCCCCTAGGTGTGAATGTGCATCATCACGATCATGTTAGAATGTGATGCAGTGCTTGGCTTTCAACACTTGACAACATGCAACTTTGACCTACATTTATATTCAGATTGGTTCTAGGGATTTTCCTTTGAGTTTTTTCGGATGTGTATGCCTTTGTGGTAATGTCTCAAGAGAGTACAAATAGATTTCTCAATGTGAATGCCAAATAGTGACAAAGTTCGCAAGTCATGACCAAGTATGACCTTAGACTTGACTTGTAATTATGGATGATTCTTTGATATTCCCCCCCATGAGCAATATATGAAATGTGTATAGGCTGACCTAATGGAGGCGTCCCAATTCAAAAAGTAGCTATTGGAGATCTATGGACGCTATTGGCAAAGGGAGACACTTGTGGCAAACCGCAATTGCTCGACTGTTGCCGGTATTGTCCTGATAGGAAAAATCAGTAATCTGGGATGTGGCAATAGTTTGTTTATGATTATGGAGCATTCTTGCATAGACTAGGGTGACCCTGAATATGTATATTGGTAAATTGGGTTGGCCGAGGTAACAAATAGGGGAAAGTGCGCACAAGAGTCAAATGTGTATGCACAAGTCCACGTATGTAAGGATGTGTCAAAATTGATGTTGCCAAGTGTCTAATACCAAATTTATGTCTAAAAGTTCCCCCCTTTTGTCTAGTATTGAAAATGCTAGATTAAAAGGATAAAATAAAAATTTGGTACTTGTAATTAATTGCACTTGATGTTGACAGGTATGCCCCAAATGTCTTGCTTGCTCCATGCAAAACTTGCAAGGAAGCGTGTATAGATCAATGCGTACTCATGATAGAAATTATGAAATAAACTAGATCATTGGATTACTTGAAATTGAAAAGGAACGAATACACGCGAGGGTACGCGAACCAAGCGACCATTCGTTAAACTCATTTGGAGAGTGCAATGGGGTGATCATGCCCCGAGGAGATGCTGCTGCTAAAACCATGAATTGAGAAGTACAAATGTCTCAACCCTCGTTGGAGACAGAGAAGTGCTAGAAGTTAAATGCTACAAAAACCTTAACCACACTTCCTTTAAATATCATCAAAGCTCTTTTTGTGGAACCCCAAAACATGTTTGTATGTAAAGGTGAAACCCTGAAAGAGGTTCGTATGTCAAAGTGGAACCCTACAATAGGTTCATATGTAAAGGTGGAACCCTGAAATAAGTTTGTATGTAAAGGTGGAACCCCAAAATAGGTTCATATGTCAATTGAAACTCTGAATCAACCACCGTATAAGGATTTTAGATGCAAAGTTCTTATGTAGTACTAGTGATCTCCATGAATACACAACGTAGAATTATAAAAGTGTTTGCGTGAAAATTTTTTTTGCCCCAAATCCGATTCATTTGTATCTCAAAGTGATATAGAAATGCCATCATCTATTTGTCAATCTGCTCAATCTGATAAATTTGGTAAAATTTGCTCAATTTATCCCATATAATTTGTCTCATAATGTCATAAACTGTCAACTGTTCCTCACCATCATGTAGAATGCCCCACATGTTCATAGATGCTTAAATCTGTTTAATTTTTCCCATCTGAATCACATAATCTGACCCAAAATATGAATTATTTGTCAATGATGCCCTGAATCTCTAGGACACGCCCATTGTATGCTCCTTTTGAGGTGAGGGATGAACCCTACGAATTAATTATCCCAAAAGAAAGAGTTATGTGCATCATGTGTTATATATAAATATGTAATCATGTATACAAATGTGATATGTTATTATACAAATATGATCATTGAAGCACATGTGATCCAAGGTAATAGGCATACAAGTGTCATTTCAAACAGATATAGCAATTAGGCATGCAATATTAAGCAACACAGTAGACGCATGATAGGAATCATGGCATCACACATAATAGAAAAATGCGTGATATAAATCATGACACCAAGCCCAACAACAATTATATATGCAACCACATACACACATGCACACAATATCATGATCATGAAGCACGCAAGCACTCAAGACATGACTTAATTCAAACTCGATTCTGATGGACACATACCCGACATGGTCATGACACGGACTAGAGGAATCTCTGACACAATCGATGCATGACGTGATGAGACACAATCAAAGCACTCATAGAATCACACAATGTAACACATCAACTATCACACATGCAATAATCAACATCACACATAATAATCAACAACATCAAACATGCATAGAACAAGCAATGTTAGTCCGCATAATTCATCCATGCCATCATTTAGTATAGCAAGGCACAATATCCATAGGAAATAACAACCTAGAAAGTATACACAAGAGTAAGTCATGTATAATAGCCTACTATGGTCAATGGATCAATAGAGAAATATAAACCCTGATAAGTGTGCAAAGATGCCCCCGGAGTAGGCATGCCCGCAATGTGGAAAGGTAGCTCTTAGGTGTAATGAATGTCACACATTTGCATATCCATGTATCATGTGTAACTTGTATGTCTTGGATCCCACTCATGTATACCATGAAAAACATGTGTAGAAAACAAATATATATTTCACCATATAAATGATAACATCAATCAATCATGTATATTAACAAAACATGTAATGCATAGGTCCTGATTTTGACTTTTTTTTTTTTTTGAATATTTGAATTGTCATGGTCCCAAGATTGCATGCAAGGGATGCCAAAATGCCGACCTAGAATTTAGTAATAAAGTGTTAATTTTAGAATGTAGAATTGTATCAAATGTCCACATGTCATCATGATTAGAGTCATCTTACCTAGGTTTGTCTATCGTCTTAACCTTTGCCCATTCATGGAATTTATGCATGAGTTGCATTTTTCTCAACACTATGTAAGGAAACTAGTGCCATCTGATTAAATGATACAACTTCACTTGTTCTTGAATCTTTGATCTTTTGGTGCTCAGTGTTTCCATCATGGAAAGTTTTGATTGTATTACCTTCAAACATGAATGTAATACACTTATTTGGAGTATCAATTGTAGCTTGCATTTGTTTTAACCACTCTTTTCCCGATGTAGCATGCCATTGTTTCTTGAAATGCATCACAAATAGTAATGTGTTCCCAATTTTTGGCCCACAAGCAATCGGTAATGTAATACAACCTATCGATCCATCGCAATGTATAACGTGTTGCAATTCATCTATTATGTGACCCAACTGTTGAAGAAATGGAATGATGCATGTATTGACGACCCTTTCTTCATCAACTTGAACTTCTTGCCGATAATCACCCTCAATGAATACTTGAATAGTCAATGGGTCCTTTCATGGACGCTTATACACTTTGTGATTTGTTCCTATATTGGGTCTTGTTGGAAACCGACATTGGTTCATCCACATTAGGTGGCGTTTTCTGTACTTGTATTATGATAATGCCTTTATCCTGAATTGTCTGTATCTTTTGTTGTAACGTTGCACAACCGTCTGTTTCATGTGTAGTTATTTTATGATAACTACTAAATGACTTCCCTTCTTGAAGTGATAGTCGACCACAACTTGATCTCTAGTTGAAGGTAGAACAATCAAATTCTTATCAAGTAACATTTGCAATATAATACTTGGTTTTGCTTGTACACTATTTACTTGTAATCATATGGAAGGTTTTCTATCCATAAATTCTACATTGCTAACTAAATTTTGCATAGACATGAGGTATTTATCATTGATACACCATGCAATGTGTAATTTCTCTTGCGATCGGGTCATACTAGATATCACAAAATATTGTTGCAATGGAGCGCTTATTGTGAGAGATTCTTGTTAGGAATTTATATTGCGACAAGCATTTACATTGATATCCTCGTGATTGGTTGGAAGGAGTGCCTTTCCTTTATCTATCTTTTGTTGCACATGAAGGGAACCTTGTAATTTATTACTGTTGACCATGTTCAAATCATTGTGATACTCTTTTGGGATTATAGGTGTAAAGTTGAGATGAGAAGATAATCATCTATATTTGTAGGAATCTCATTATCATCGTCATCACTATCATCCTCCATAAATATTCGATCAGGAACTTTTGTATTGACTAACAAAGGAAGATTTGGTATCTTCTCCTTTGATGCTTTAGACATCTGCGGTGATTATTTCACTGTTTCTTGATTAACTGACATATTTGGAATTGACTTATTTTGATTAAATTTGCTTGACTCTCTAACTTTCATACTTATTTATTTGTTCCACTGGTATGACTTGTAATGGAGTTATTATCTAAGAATGAGAATTGAGAGATTGCATTAGACATCCTCACTAGTTTCCACTATTTTGCAATACTTGAAGGGTTGATTATTTGCAGGGTATGTTTGCAAACATCCCTCATGCAAAATTTTAAACATCAATGTAATGTGGATGAAACAATTTCCATAGCATGAATCAAAGGTCTAACTAAGAGTGGGTTATAATGCAAATGATTTGGAATTACTTAATTATAGTTGTTAAGGTTTTAGTGTCCACTGCCACATTCAATGTAATCGTTCCTAGCATTTGGTGAGGAATATTATCAAACCCTTTTATATCTTGTCTGATTTATCAATAGAGTCCATATTGATTCCAAGTGTTTGTAGAAATGTGATATTGCAAATGTTGAGTCTTGATCCAATATCTACCAAATTATGCTTGACTCCCTTATTCAAGATTCACACTTGAATAAACAATGGGAGATTCTGATTTATGGTATGTTGGATGGACAAATTTTATTTCTCAAAAGAAATTGTGTTTTCACTATCCTTCAATGTATTAACAATGGATGCAAAATAAGCTGGTTCGATGTTGTTTGGTAAAGTTGCGTCACATAGTGCTGTATGAAGATTATCCTTATAGATGGTCGACCTCTTGAGCAATTCTAATATAGAGATTTTAGCTGGAATATTCTTAAGTTGATCAATGACATCATAACCTCAATTCGCATTAGATCTTTGTTGGTATTAGAGGTGTTGAGGGTATCTCAACAAATTTTGATACGACAATGGAAGGTGAACACTTTGGTGATATTCTAAGGTATAACAAAAATGATCATATTTCAGATTTATTGCTTCCTACTATGTCATTGCATGAAGTTGTCATCATAGGCAGCATGTTAAAAATGGTGATAAGATGAAGAACATGTTGAGTAGCAAGGGTGTCATGTCCCCCTTTTAGACATGAAGCGTCACTTGTTTCCCAAGGGCTAAGGGAAAAAATAAAAAGAAAGGGAAACACTTTGGTTTTTAAGAGTAATTGTACAAAACACTTTATTGTTCTAATTTTCACTTAAGTTGTGTTCTTTTGAGGGTTATGGGAACCCAAGGACTTAAGTGGAAATTATACGAGTTATTATTTTTTAGATTTGAATTAGATCTTTCCCTCCAATTTGGGTGCCACCCTTGGGGAGATGTATAAAAAGAAACTGAAGGATCAATTAAAGGGATGCTAATTTTGATATTCAATTCTTGGACTTGGAGCACGAAAATACTTGAGCCATTGCTTTGAAGACGAAAACCTTCAAGCAAAGAGATTGAGGACTCAAACTCTCTTTCTTTTGTGGGGCAACTTCATCTAGGAGTTGTCATTGTGCTTCAAATTCAGAATAAGATAAAAATAGGGGTTTCCAAGTGTGGTGACTTGCTTGTGGATGTTGACGACTTGGTTGGAGAGTGATTTGCACATGCTTTGGGGTGATTTTGTGCTCTAGATATTATTCTGATTTAATTGTATTATTTCTGCACTTGGGCGATTTGATTTGGAAGGGTTTTGACATGTTTTGAGGCCTTTTCTTGCCCTAGAATATTTTGCAATAATTTATATATTTTTTCAGCAGTGGGTGACTTGGATTGGAGGTTGTTTGGTAGGGTTTGAGGGCTTTCTTATTCCCAAACCTGATTCTGAATTTTTATAGGAATATTTCTGAATTAATTCCTAATTTTTGATATATTGTGGAAGGTCAATCGGACCCCAACATTGGTTGTATTTTTGTATAATATTTTGAGAATATATGAATAACATTTTTTGCCAATTTGGAGCAAGTACAACATTTTGAAATTTGTCATAACAGTAGGGAATAAATTTGATAATTTTCCCAAGGGGGACACCGAGGGTTTGAAGCTCTACTTCACCATTTTAAGGGCTATTTTGGCATGTTTGGGTTGCCTAAGTGATGCATTGGTATTAGCATATTTTATGCTATTTTTTTGACATATTAAATCAGCTAGGGTTTGTTCTGAAAATCAGAATTCTTTCTTTTACTAGGGTTTTCAGATTTCAAAAAATATCCAATTTGGGGACATTTTAGTAGTATCAGAGCTATATCTTGGCTAGACATGGGTTTCCAAGGTGATTCATGCAAGAGGGTGACAAAGAACTAAGGTACTACCTTAGAAGCAAGAAAAAGGTTGAAGAAAATCAACAAACATAAATGATGTCTCACTTGGATCAGCCAAGGGATGAGACTAGAAATAGAGAAGAACAAAGGTTTGACAGGTATGCACAGGTTTAAGAACAAATGACAGCTATGATGGTGGAATTTGTCCGTGCTATGAAAGAAATGAGGGGTGACAAACCATCCAATGGGGATGGTAGTGCTTCTGGAAGTCATGACCTCACAGATCAGCCACCTAAAGGGAATGGAGGAGTGACATGTAGGCTTAACCAGCCTACTTTTCTGCAAGAAAAAGTTGACATTCCGGAAAGGGAAGAGCAACCCACATTGAGAGATAATCTATTGAAGGACTTTGATGAGTACATGACTTATCCAACTCCTTTTAGGGATCAAATGGATTTTTCAGCTTTCACATCATGGAAGCATGGGCAACTTGGTGGCAATAGGGCTGGCCAAAGGCACAAGGGCAGCCAAGGAGGATGTCACCATGCATTGGGAAAGCTTTCACTTTCCAATTTTGATGGTTCTCCCAAGAGTTGAGCTAGGGCTTGGATTTAAAAGGTAGACGCCTACTTCACTTACGCCTATGATGGAAAATGAGGCTATTCAGTTTCCTACTTTGCATTTAGAAGGGGCTGCCCATGAATGGTCATATCATAGATTGATCACTCAAGGGCATCAACTTATTCAATCCTATGAAGAATTCAGTAAAAAGATCATTGAGATGTTTGATAAAGCTGATCTGGATTTACACTTTAGAGAGTTGGCTCAATTGATGGATATATGACTGAATTTCAGAGGCTTTCGGTAATGGTAATGGATGTTTTGGAAAGAAGATTGGTTGTTTTATTCTTGGAGGGTTTGGCTGATCCAAAACTCAGAAGTTCTGGTTGACGAAGATTGCAATAGCACAGAAACAACACAATAACAATGAATTCTCTGAGAAGAGACATCGTATTACTTACAGATCGCAATACAAATATAGGCTTATCTCTGGGAAGAGATGTCTTGCCAAAACATACGCTTATCTCTAAGAAGAGATGTCTACCTTCTCCTTTTGGGTTACAATACATTTATACATATTTTTGAAAACAACCTCGGGAGATTGCGTGGCTCGAGGAATTAACGGGTGACGATTTAACGTCCCAACATTAAAACCATACAACGCTTGCATTAACACAATACAACGCTCGAGGACATACGTCCCAGCATTAAAACAATACAATGCTCGAGGACATAATCGCTCGAGGACAAAACTGTCACCGACAATAGAAAGTGAAAACAATACAAAATTCGAGGAATTACTGTCACCGAATGGTCACCTCGAATTGTTACCCGCATCATTCCTCCTTCCTTGAAAAGCAATGGTCCCCATTGCGTCACCGTTCCCCATCAGGTGTGGTAGTTGTGTCTTGATTTGATTCTCGATGCACACTTGGAAGGGACTGTGGTTTATGGAACTGTGCAGGGCCCGATTGTTCACCATTTCTGTCTGACCATCAGTCTGTGGATGGAAGGCTGTGAACTTCTTCAGCGCGGTATCTATTTGCTTCTGTTGTGTTGTCAGGGCTGTAACATCGGCCCTTTTGGATTCCTGTGGCTTGACCACCATGAAAACAAATTTCTTGGCGCTAAGTAGAGAGACAGATGTGGAAGGTGGTACTTCTGGTACCCTGTAGCGCCATGTTCCAAGAGTGAGAGTGATCCGTCTAGTTCTTGATTCGTATATACCATGTTGATCATACATGAATCGCTGACCAAAGAGTACATCACAAACATCTAGATTGACCACATCACATAAGACCTCATCTTGGAAAGGTTGTATTGCATATGAGAGAAGACATTGGTGGGTGACACGGAGGTCTCTCCTTGGGCTCAACCATCCAATACTGTATGGTTTGGGTGAGGCTTCATGGACAGATTTAGGCTTTTCACAACATTAGTAGAGATTAAATTCTTTTGACTTCTGCTATCAAGAATGAAATGCAGAGGCTTACCTTTCACCCATAACTTAGAGTGAAATAACCTTTCCTTGTCATCTAGCATCTTGTCGTGTGTTTGTGATGAAGCTACAATGGCTTCAGGATCAGTATCTATAATTTCTTCTTCAACTTCTTCGACTGCAGGGTCTGTATGAGGTAGAGCAGTAGATTTTGTGGATGGTGACTCAAAAAGCAGTGATTTGATAGCTCGACATTCTTCTTTGGAGTGAGTTCCAGATTTGTGATAACCACACCACTTCCCGGTCTTTCCTTCCTTTTGCTTCCAATTTTGGCTTTCTTTATCACTTTTCCATTTTGAAGACTGATTCTTTGTATCCATTCTTCCATGCTTCTGCTCAATCTTTACTGCGAACTTGTATGCCTCA
This sequence comes from Torreya grandis, assembly GCA_037957365.1. Lineage (NCBI taxonomy): Eukaryota > Viridiplantae > Streptophyta > Pinopsida > Cupressales > Taxaceae > Torreya > Torreya grandis. The sequence continues at coordinate 1,788,168 of JARHVA010001447.1, read as the reverse complement.
CCGATGGTTTTCGAATTGAAGAGATCCATTTCCCCCCGGATGTACCATTGTAGTCCACCACGATATTTGAGAGTTTTATGTTTCTCACTTTCTTCAATGCCTAGTCTTGCAGACAGAGAATGAAAAGTGTCTGTGTAATCTTGCACAGATTGGTCCTTGCCTTGGCGAAGTTGTTGCCACTGTATGTACAGATCATCATACGCGCCGAGGGGATAGTATTCTTCTTTTACTGCTTCCGTAAAATCATCCCAGGTGGGTTCCACCCCAAGGCCAATGATATCCGCACTGAACCTCTTTTTGTACACTTCCCACCAGTTTTTCACGGGCAATGATGATTTCAAAAGAGCAAAAGTGATCTTTTCTCCATTGGTGAATTTATTTACAGAGAAGTAGGACGACAGTTGATCCAACCAATTTTCCACTGCATCAGCATTGATTTTGCTTTCAAATGTGGGAATATCGAAATTTACCTGAACCTTGAAGGGTGTTGGGGCACTGAGTGGAAGCTCCCTCGATGAGGAGGCCGGATGTGTAGCCGCGGAGGCAGAATTTCCCATCGGAAGTGTTTGAAGAATTTGAGCAAATTGTTGGAGCATCTGCGCTTGTTGCCGCTGGAGGGCTTCATTCACCATTTCCTTGAAAGGATCGGATGTCTCGGTGTTGTCCGCCATTTGAGGTCGTTTGGGGCGCACAGGTGGAGCGTTTGGAAGCTCTGTCGCTTCCCATCCAAGTTTCCTGTATCCTGACCTCGTCCTCGGGAACATACACTCTCAAGACAAACTGCTCTGATACCACTGATCCAAAACTCAGAAGTTCTGGTTGACGAAGATTGCAATAGCACAGAAACAACACAATAGCAATGAATTCTCTAAGAAGAGACATCATATTACTTACAGATCGCAATACAAATATAGGCTTATCTCTGGGAAGAGATGTCTTGCCAAAACATACGCTTATCTCTGAGAAGAGATGTCTACCTTCTCCTTTCGGGTTACAATGCATTTATAGATATTTTTGAAAACAACCTTGGGAAATTGCGTGGCTCGAGGAACTAACGGGTGACGATTTAACGTCCCAGCATTAAAACCATACAATGCTCGAGGACATACGTCCCAGCATTAAAACAATACAACGCTCGAGGACATACGTCCCAGCATTAAAACAATACAACGCTCGAGGACATAATCGCTCGAGGACAAAACTGTCACCGACAATAGAAAATGAAAACAATACAAAATTCGAGGAATCACTGTCACCGAATGGTCACCTCAAATTGTTGCCCGGATCATTGGCTGATTCCATTAGGGCTTTGGTCAAGGCTTTTGATGTATCTTCTCCTTAAAGAGCCATTCAAAAAGCCCTTGATCTTGAGTCTTCAGCACCCCAAGGTAAAATTCTGCCCTTTGTTTCACAAAAAACTAACTCTTTTGGACCTTTCAGACAACCAAGAGACAATAAATGGGGGCAGCCAAGGGGCAGCACTTTTGGGCCACAAAAACCAATTCCTTTGGGGCAACTTGATAAGCCAAACCAACAAGGTTTGGGGCAATTTAGTAAGCCAAACTAGTAGGGTTTGGGGCAGCAAAGAGAGCTTCCAAGATGGAGCAATGAAACAAGAAATAAGCTTAAGAAGGAAGAAGCTTTGTTTTGATTGTAGAGACCTTTGGACACCCGGTCATCGTTGTCGTGGAAAGGGACAATTGCACTACATTGAGGTGCGTTTGGATGATGAAGAAGAGGAAGAACAGGAAGGGGCAACCACCTAGGAGGAAGAGCATTTTAAGATCTTTGGAGGAGAGGACATGAGTGGCACTTTTGCTTCATTCTCGGGGACTCATAGATACTACCCCTTTCGTGTGAAGGGAAAATTGAAAGGTATAGATGCTACAATTCTCATTGATAGTGGGGCCACCCACAATTTCATTGATAAAAGTTTGATTGTTGTATGTGGGTTTCAACCCATTGAATTCAAGGGTTTCCGTGTGATTGTGGCTGATGGCTTCACCATCCCTTGCACCACTAAGGTTCCCAAGCTTAGCATCATGTTGGAGACACACTCCATAGAGGATGATTTTTATGTTGTTGGCATTGGAGAAACCAATCTTGTTCTAGGCATCTGATGGTTGCACTCACTTGGGTAAACACATAATTGCCAAACCATGGAGCTTAAATTCGAAAGGAATGGGAAAAAAGTGATCTTACATGGTTTGAATGATAAGATGCCATTGGATGTGACATCAAAAGCTATGGAAAAAGTCTTTCCAAAAAAGAAATTGAAAGGGGTAGTGAAAAAAAACGTCTTTCCTAATCTGGAACAGCCCTCAAGCCATGAAAAATACTATTTGTTTCCTTGTTTATTGAACCTAATGAATGCTGGAAATAATAAATTGAGTCAAGAATTCAAGGAGGCAGAAAATCAGTATGTAGATAAAAGAGGAGGGTCTGAAATTTCGATAAGAGGTAGGCCAAATTTACATTTAGAATATTTTGAGTTGTTTTTGCGAAATCCGAAGATGTCATACCTAGAAAAATCAGGTGAAAAAGGTACAGTACAGCTCCCAATAAATTCTGGAAACACATGTACAAAGTCTGATTTTTTCTTTTCAACAAATTCTGGATTGGTAAGGTCAGTACTGCTGCCTACTAAGGACAAAAATTCTAATATTTTGGGCATGCTACAGCCTATGTTAAGTTCTGAAAATGCATATGAATGGGGTTACTCCTTTCATGACAAGAAACTGGTTGGTACAAGTATGGTACAATTCTCAATAAATTGTAAGTATGGATCAATGTTAAGCTCTAAATGCATTCTTTACATGATTGATGAGGTTGACAAGGGGGAGCAAAGGGGAAGACATGAGACACACATGAGGGTACTGTTGTAGCATCAATTTGCACCCTTGGAGAGGGTTCTTTAGGCTCTCTCCAATTGAACTACACTATGTGAACAACCCCAGGCTATGGGTCACCTTTGGTGGGGTTGGACCTTTGGAAAAGGCCGACTTCCTCTTGATGGATCACCTATACTAATGTTTGCACTGAGAAAATGGTTAGAGAAGGGGTAAAGGGTCACCAAGAAAGCTAAAAGGGTGATGCACCAAATTTAAATGAGAACTCACATAAGCATGAAGTAAACACTGAGGAAGCATAAGACAATGCTAGCTCACACAATCTCACAAAACTAGCTAGTTGCGTAAGTGTTTCATAAACTAGGTTCAAGGAGCAATGAATGAAGGCAAAGAGGAGTTCTAAGACTCATTAAGAGCTTGCATCAATGATAGAAAGAACACTAGCTTAGCCCTGCAACTAACTTGAAGACACCTAGAAATGAGCAAGAAAAAATGACAATGGGCATGGAAGATTCTCCTTCACAATGCCATCATGCACAAGCTTTGCTACACACAATTCAGAGGGGAGAGATAGGTAAAGAAAGTCTTTATTGCTTCAAGAGGTCTTTCATAAAAAATTTGACGGGGTCTAACCTTATCAAATGAGTGTTTGCTCTTCCAGAAATGAGAGAGAAAAACTTGTCAAAAGTCCGAGAGATTCAAATGGGAAAAGAAAAATGGGTAATATAGAGAAGGGGAGCATGCGTACAGAACCCATCAAAGCGCTGTTATCACCTTTCTTCGGATCTCCACCATATTTTCATCCAATCCGGACTAGCCCTCATCAACAAGTTAACTTGCATTTGGATCCAATAATCTTTAAGCTTTCTCCTTGGTCGAGAGATCCACTAGAAGACAAGAATCTGTTTTAAATGATGAATCATGGGCTTATTGTTGGAGAAAAAAATATTCAAAGGCTCTAAAATAGAATCAACGCTCCAACTACTTCTCCAATGCTCCAACTGCTTCTCTAACCACCAACTCTCTTTGTTTTGATCCTCCACGCCATCTCCACTTGCTTCATTATGAGGGCAAAGTCCTTATATCCATGGACTTGACGGAGCCATGCTTAAGTCTGCTTTTAGCGGTTGCAAGTACTTGCACGTCAAAGCTATGACCATGTCAAAGGACAAAAACACTTTTCCATAATCACGTGTCTTCCCCTACTGCAAATCCTGAGCATAGGTCTACTTTATAGCTTGTATTTGATCGAGCTCTAATGGCGACGGGTAAACCTGCAAGACTTGCTTTTGGTTTGACCTAAGTCACTTTTGTTCTTTATTGAAGTCTCTTCGTTTTCGACTTTTAATATTGATCGCCGATCTTGATCCAGGCTTCTCGATCATGACACTTGTCAGTTCTTCGTTTAACCTCAGGATCCTACTGTCAGTTTCATCCAGCTCCGTGCTTGTACCACGTGGTGGCCTTGTGTTTAATCTGAGCTCCTTGACTTTTTGACCTCGCTCGCACCGTTGCTCGGGTAAGCTCGGTGAATGCGTGTCATTGATCTTTGGTATAAATGATCAATCACACACCGTTGCTTTGGTAAGCTACTATGATCGAGACACTTGTCATCAACGTGTTCAATCTTAGGATACGCTGACCTTTTGACCTCTCGCTTGCCATTGATCTTGAATCTACATGGTCTAACGTGCTCCGTTGGATTTTCGGAACCCACTGACATCGTTAGATTGTTGCTCGACGTTAGATCTTCGGTGCACAATCAAATGCATTCTGTTAGATCTTCGGGACCCACTAATGTCGTCAGGTTGCTGCTCGCCATTGGATCTCTGATCTGATAGAATGCTGATCATTGATCTTGTTCCAAGCACTTTTTGACTCTTTGACCTTGCGCATGCTGTAGATCTTCTACCTGAGCTCCCAAGATCTTGACATTTGTCGGTTCTGCGTTCAACCTTAGGATCATTTGAACTCAAACGGTTACTTGCCGTAGCTTTATCTTGACGTCCCAGATTGCTGGTTTAACCTTGAGGACTTAGGTCTTGAGATAGACAACTCATCAAGACATGAAATCTGTAGATAATGTTCAAGGCATGAAAAACACCATGTCCATGTAACTCTTTGATCTTGATTAACTTTTCAAGTGCATCTATCAAATGCGTCTAGATTGATTTGTTCGTCTCTACATGATGTGTTGAGACGGTCTGGCTATTCTAGGCTTGAGCTTGAACTTTCAAGGCTCAAAATGTGTTTCTGAGCCTTGTGAAACTTGCTTTATGTCCATGAAGGTCATGATCACCATGAGAACCTGCCTATTCTTTTCACCTTGCAATCCTAGACCTGCTTCCAAGCCATTTGATCACTTACTCAATTAGGAACTCTGCTTAGCTGATCACTCCATACCAAGACCTCTAGAAACTGATCCATCTAGTAATGCAAGGTTGCTTGCATCTCCATGATATCTCCTCTCAAGGTATGCTTTCAATATATTTCAAATTTGCTCTCTTTTTGTAAATTGGGAATGGTTTGTCATGGCATATAAGAAGGTATAGGGAGTTGATGGATGTTTGCCAAGGTAACATGCCCTCAATGACGAAGGATCAAGTAAACCTTTTCATATGGGGAAACAAGGTTTTAATCTCCAGCCATGATCCCTTTTCTAACACACCTTATGAGTGCATGATGATATCCATTGAAGATCTATGTGTGAAAGGTCCATCTAGATGGAATTTAGCAATGGGTAGTTCACATTTTGGGACATTTGTAAGGCTGTAAAGTGTAAATACAGCCCTCTAATCATCAAGTACAGGTCTCTTTGTGAAGTTTTTCTTTCCAAGCTTGGAAGGCATAAGGGCTTGAGGGCCAAGGTTTGCATGTTGAGGAAGTTTCCAGCCCATGAGAGGCATGAAAGGACAAGATTGAAGACACTACCAGCCCCTCGGATTGAGGAATTTCTGAGGAACAAAGTCACTATGGACAGTGGGGGCAGCATTGACATCTCTTACATGCTCTCAAGGCATTCCCACCTTTGCTTTCAACCACTTCACAAGTGGAAAGGAAGAAGAGAACTCTTTTTTAGACTAATGTGTTTGTGTCATGTGCAGGCGTTGATTTAGGGGCACTCAAGGTTCAAATTTTTGAAGACTACCTTACTGGAATATTCTTTTCCAGCCACTACCATACTGTGATTTCGGAGGTATTGTCTTTTTCCATCACCCTTTTGATACATCCGAGATAGGAGGCCTCAGGGGGACAAAGAGAGAAGACTAGGAGCTGCTGTTTTTTCATTTCCAATATGTATAAAAAGCAAAGAATCTTCATCTACAACAGTAGAAGGCTTCGTCATGAGGGTTTTTTTTATTGGGAAGGGCCACCGCTCGAATTTTGCATGATGCCCATGGTGGTGACAGCTCCTTGGTTACTACGATTGCTTGAGGACAAACAATTTTGGGTGGGGAGGATTGTCTTGTCCCTCGTTTGGACATGAAGTGATTGAAGACCCTTAGCCTCACTTGTTTCCCAAGGGCTAAGGGAAAATATAAAAAACAAAGGAAACACTTTGGTTTCTAAGAGTAATTGTAAAAAGCACTTTATTGTTCTAATTTTCACTTAAGTTATGTTCTTTTGAGGGTCATCGGAACCCAAGGACTTAAGTAGAAATTATAAGAGTTATTCTTTTTTAGATTTGAATTAGATCCTTCCCTCCAATTTGGGCGCCACCCTTGGGGAGGTGTATAAAAAGAAAGTGAAGGATCAATTGAAGGGATGCTAATTTTGATATTCAAATCTTAGACTTGGAGCTCAAAAACGCTTGAGCTATTGCTTTAAAGATGAAAACCTTCAAGCAAAGAGATTGAGGACGCAAACCCTCTTTCTTTTGTGGGGCAACTTTATCTAGGAGCTGCCATTGTTCAAATTCAGAAAAAAGATAAAAATAGTGGTTTCCAAGTGTGGCGACTTGCTTGTGGAGGTTGGTGACTTGGTTAGAGATTGATTTGCACATGTTTTGGGGTGATTTTGTGCCCTAGATATTATTCTGACTTTATTGTATTATTTCTGCACTTGGGCAATTTGATTTGGAAGGGTTTTGACATGTTTGGAGGGCCATTTCTTGCCCTATAATATTTTGCAATATTTTATATATTTTTCTAGTAGTGGGTGACTTGGATTGGAGGTTGTTTGGTAGGGTTTGAGGGCTTTCTCATGCCCAAACCTGATTCTGAATTTTATAGATATGTTTTTGAATTCATTCCTAATTTTTGATATATTGTGGAAGGTCAATCGGACCCCAACATTGGTTGTATTTTTATATAATATTTTGAGAATATTTGAATAATATTTTATGCCAATTTGGAGCAAGTACAACATTTTGAAAATTTTCATAACAATAGGGAATAAATTTGATAATTTTCCCAAGGGGGATGCCTAGGGTTTGAAGCTCCACTTCACTATTTGAAGGGCTATTTTGGCATGTTTGGGTTGCCTAAGTGATGCATTGGTATTAGCATATTTTACACTATTTTTTTGACATATTAAATCCGTTAGGGTTTGTTCTGAAAATCAAAATTCTTTTTTTTTGCCAGGATTTGACAAAAATATCAGATTTCAAAAAATATCCCAATTTTGAGACATTTCAAAGGGGCACATAGATCCTTTCATACAAGTTCCAAATGATGTGAGCATAAAAGAGGGGGATTTGGGTGATCATTTGAGCTACAAGGATGATCATTCCTTAGAACCAAGTCCTACACTTGAAGACAAGGCTATAGAGAAAGTCACCATTGCCGAGGTAGCAAGATATTGGATGTGTGAAGGTGGTAAGCACGGTAGATGTTGTTGTTGTGTAAGATCCTATGACTCAACATAGCATGGTTTTGTTGGAGTCAAGTTACATACATATTTTCCACCCTTGGATGTGTGAAGGAGAAGTCAAGAAGGATAAGAGTCTACAAAATGGCTTCACCATTCTAGATTGTAAACCTGCTGTTAACTACATTTCCAACTTGCCCAACATTTTGTTGGCAGCCATACCAGTGGTTCCGAGGATAAAGTTGAGTGATTTTCAGTTTGTCGCTGCTGTTGAAGTATTTCCAGTCAGAGTGTGGTTGTTTCTAGCCTCTAGTTTGCTGTCATTGATATATTTTATGAAGGATTTTCAATATGGTCTGTTGTACCATTCTTTCTTTTGCTCCCAGTAACAGTTCAACCCCCTTTACACTTTTATGACAGCCATAAAAGGGTTTTCAGTCACTTAGTGGAAGAATTTTCAGTCTACTGTCAATGTTGAGGTATGTACAACTAGTGCAAATTGGTTAACAGCGACTACAAGTCTGATTCTGAGGAAGAAAATGCAATGTTACAGCCATGCTTGGGGCAACATGAATGGGCCTTTGAAAGTCCTCTATATGAATGGAAGATATGAGGTAAATGCAAGCAATGAAAGAAAGTTGGGGAACATGTATATGAGGCATGATGAAGTGGTGGAAGGAGTGATGTTGGAAGCTTTCGATTTACCTAATGTGTGTGTTCTATGTGCAGGTCCAGAAATGGAGGAGATGCTTCTCCAAGCATTAGAAGCACATGGTGACGAATATGGAAATGATGATGAGATGATATCATCATATGATAGTGGAAGCATACCCAGGACAATTATGGACTTAATTTCCAGCATTAATGTTGCTGTCATTAGTATTATCAATCATCACATCATTGCATGGGTACTCACACAAGTGATTTTGTAGGGGTTTCTAATCACGAGAAAGAGTGTTTTCCAATTGGTGACGACTAATGGAGAGCTTTTAGTCCTTATATGGTTACTTACTACTACATTGATCACATTACCGAATTTTGCATGGGTTTGTCATATTTATCGCTGTTACATCATTTCTCTATTGATGGTCTTAATATTTTCAGTCATGAACAGCTGTACATTTGTGCCATTTGAGAGGGCCTCCTTGCATGGTAATGTTAATGGAGGGGTCCTATTATGGAAGACAATCATCCCAACCATCCTAGTCCTAATATGGATGGGATTCCAAGTGACTTGTGGCAATTATGCCTTGTTTCCAACTTACATGCAAGTTGTGTTGTGGCATGAATTGGAGGGATCAACCCACAATAACACTATGGCACTCACTGGAGCTCAAGGCTATAGTCTTGAAGCAATTGTTGGGGATCCTTCATCATATGAGAAGAGCAGATGGGTACAACAGAAACACAATGGTGAGCCCTTGGGGCAGCCTTTGGCCTTAAGGGAATCTATGGAAGATGTTCTCATACTATGGATAGGAGACTTCATCGAGGGGGAGCATATAGAAGTGGGTAATGGATGCAGTAGACCCCATGATAATTGTTGGTAGAGGTTGTATCACTTGATAGCTATGGGACAACAACACAATGGGGAGAGCATATGGCAAATTTTGGTCTTGTGGGAGTTTGTGGGTGCCTTCAGACATCAACAAATTTTGGAGGATCATCTTGTGGATGAATTGCACTCATTGTCCATTTGGGATATCAGAGATAGATCGCACTATGTTTTTTGGTGGGAGTTATCTCACTTGATAGGTACAGGATCCAGGGCTATGGACGCTATAACATAACCTATCACTTTGGCATAGTGATACTTGAGTATATGAGGTTGGAATGTAAAATCCCCAACCAATAGTGATTGAAAATTGCCAAATTTTCTGAGTTTGGTGCTTGGGAATTTTGTCAAACACTTGCTGGTCTGTGTTTTCAGTTTGCTGGTCTGATTGGTTTTCAATATGTTTTGAAGAGATTTTCACTTGTCTTGAACAATAGATTGATAAGCAAACAAGGTAGACAATATAGCAATGATAAACAATGCAAATTGAAGTCAGCCCAATCCTTTTTATTTAATTTTCTGAGTACAAATCAGTTTGATATAAATGTGCCTCAGACTTATAATAATGGCCAAAATGATCACATACAAGCAATAGGATAAGAGGACCCTGATTACAATTGAGTGTAGATGAATCCTTTTCAACTCTGGATGATGAATGCCCTCAAATGATATGAATTTCCAAGTTGTCTTCAGACTGGTATACTTCAGATCAGACTTGCATATCTTCCAAAATCCACCTCCAAATGAATATATGTCAATGCCAAAGTGTTAGGAAATGTTGGGCGCCCTTTTTGGATGATATTTGATATTTTTTTGGACCCTTTTAATGCAAAATCGCCCCACTTCAAAGTTGCAGACCTGCCATGGATAAACCTTCAAATCTGAAATAATCTCCACAACCTTTGGATTCTTTGGCATAAACAAAATGTTCCTTGGACTTGGGCACTCCAAATGGCACTATGTTTGATGTTGAAAACCCTCTTAGGTGACCAAAACGAACTTGGAAGTGTGGCTGTCCTCAGAAATTAGAGTCATATATTCCTCCTTATTTACAGCTGTAATGGCCTTCCAAAGGTCTCCAAACTTGTCACAAATCTTCCCTAAGGAAGGGCAATCCCTTTGGTAACACTACCACTTGCAAACACTTCCTTAAATATTGAAATCAAACCATTCCAATGGGACTGAAACAAAATTACAGTCAACCCTAAATATTTGCATACTCACCAAAATAGACCTCCATTGTCTTGAGAATGTTCTCCCAGCTAGGGCGCTTCAATTGGATGTTCTTGTTGCTTCAACAAACACCTAGAATGAAAGATTAGAACTCATTGCCATGGCTGCCATGAAAGTCTTCAGATTATGCAATGTAAACCCTTGACCAAAGCTTGTCGATGATGCCCAAATGAAGAAGCTGAATGCTTTCTCCTCAAAGTGCAACCCTTCAGATGTTATTTCACACCCTCAGTTATGCTTCCAATGGAGGTTTTCGTCTCCAATGGCTATTTTGCAGAAACCCTAGGTCTCCTCAACCACAAGTCAATATCAAAACATAAACATGAATGATAGAAGCTTACCCAACCCCTTTATTTATACTTTTCCAAATCTTCTTTAGGAAGCTTCTAGAATTAAAAAATAACTTTATTTCTTTTATTTAATTTATTTCCCTTTTAATAAAATAACTTTATTATAAAATAAAGTTATAACTGATAAAGTAACTTTATAACATAAAGTTATAAAGATACCCTCTCTAGGTGTCGAAACGCCAATATGCCCATGGGAAACAACTGAGTGTGGTAGAGAAAACCCTTCGAAAGGCCAGGTAACTGCTGAAGTGACCCTCTAATCATCCTGTCTTGGCCTACGAAGGTCAATGATAGGCCAATTCCGTCAAACAAGTGATGACTAGGAAAAAGGGGACATTAGATGGAATTGGTCGAGGGCAAGCAATTTTGGGAAGGACGGACTGTAATGTCTTCTTTTCTAGATAAAAATAATTAAAAATATTATCTAAGTTGGACCTGTTTATTTCTAATATTTTGGGCAACTTAATAATAATATTATTATTATTAAAATAAAAAGTATTCTTAAATATTTTAAAGTAAACTTAATAATATGACTAAGTGGTCAAAAAGTAATGTCGGCAACTTAAGTTTTATTATTAAAATAAAGTAAGTTTGGAGTTTGAATGGAAAAATGTATAAAAGAAAGTGAAAAGGTCTATTTTTGACATCTATCTATCATCTAACAATTAATTCTTTCGAAGCTAAGCATGATTGCTTGCACGTTCAACCATTGAGGACAAAAATCCTTATTAGCTTCCAGATTTGGGGACGAAAACCCTCAAATTCATCTTGGGGACTTCATTTAGAAGTCATAGTTGGGTAGAGTATCATCTTGCTGGCAGCTACGACACAATTGAATGGTGGCACAACAGTTTGGGGAAGGCCATTAAGGTGGGCGCATACCTAGGGTAGCATTTGGAGGTGTTGCATAGCTCAAGGGAGTTCTTTAGAGTAGGGCGACTTCCCTAGAGAGGTCATACTTTGATTTTGGTAGTGTTTGATGGGTGAAATATTATTGTTTTTCATTCATATATTCTGTTGTATTCAATTCTAATTTTCTGACTTGCAATTTGGTTAAAAATCAGAATTGATGTTTAAGGGTTTCACCCAAAATTGATAATTGAATTTCCATAATTTTCAGAGGGTTTCTATGAGGTCTGAAAGTTAATTTACATGCTTGAATATATATATTTTCAGAAAATTTGTATTTATTGTTAGGGTTTCACAATAAAAACTGAGTTTGTACATCAGTTTTAAGGGTTTCTGCATAATTCCAAAATTGTATAAATATGTCCTAAGAGGGACATTGCATTATTAGACGTTCTTCTTGGTCTATTTTTTCCATCTGCTTGTTGAAATTGTTAGATGATGAGAGCTTTACCCTAAATTGACTAATTATCTTTTACGCATGGAAATTTTCTCTTAGAGGTAAATGTTTTCTATTGTAGGTGATCATTGGGTTGATCTCACATTCATAGAATCTCATTTTCTCACTAGGGCCTCTCTATCACCCTTTGTACAAAGTCTTGAATGGCTAATGGTTCTTAAGAGAAATCTCTCTCTTTAATTTCTTGTTTTTGAATTGGTTTAATCTCATCATGGGTCCGTATGTGCTTTTGAACCAGTATGTGATTTTTGGGTCTTGTTATGAACTTATTTCTTCTTGTTTTATTCAAAATTATATTCTCCTTGAGTGTCAAATTGATAATTTTAAAGCTTTTCTATCATCTTGAATATGGATAAGTGCACCATATGAATTGTATTATGGTGGTTTTAAGTTGTAATCCTGTGGCCAGTCTGTTCTGATTGGATTTAATAAGATGCACAAATGAGTTAAAAGATTAAAGATGCAGGGACTGAGTTGCCTGCTTATTATGAGTGGGGCATACAAGCTATAATGCATTTTACAATGTCTTTGAAATGAAGGACAATGTTGGGTGCAGCTTTAGACAAGGCGAGGTAAAGGAAATTATTATACCATTTATCATAGGGTTCCTTTTTTTTAAAATCGATAATATTTTAGTATTTATTTTAACTAACTGGGAATCACAAATTGACATGTGGGTATGATTGTGTGTGCATTGATCTTGCATTAGTTTCTATGTTGATGCCGATGTCCAGTTGTATACATTAGTATCTGAGCCTCCCAAATTGTCCTCTGTATTGCTCTACAAAAAATTTAAGCAAGGACAAGGGTGATGTAGCAGAGCTTATGTTTGTCAAATCCATAACATGCTATTATTGATGAAACTGGTAATGTATATGATTGTGGGATTGTAAAATTCATAGATCTAAATCAATGATATATGTCATATGCGATATTGTCCTTTCGAATCTGGTAATATCTGAGAAAGATTCTTTCCTATGTTGAGTTATTTCTAGATTGCTTTTGATTTATATCAAATACGATTTGTTTCTTACACGTTATGTTTGGAAATTGCAGTGTTAAACGAGGTGGACCAAATCCAACTTCAAATTCATTACTGGCAGGAGTAATACAGAAAGCAAAAGAGCTTGATGTACCGAAAGAAATTGTAGAGCGAAATATTAAGAAAGCATCAGAGAAAGGACAGGAAGCTTTTATTGAGAAATTTTATGAGGTTTGCATGTCTCCGTAGAATGACCAACTTATACTATTTTTGGGTTATGTGGAACACAGTAATTCTTTATAGATTTATGATTTTGGATATACCCATGATGATACTCAGCATGATCAGCAATGAGTTAACTTTGGCACAGTAAACACAATGCATTAAATTCAACAAATTAAGCTTCTACTAAGGAAGTTATTTGCTTCTGAAGTAAAGCAATGTCCTGTAGAATTCCTTTTGTTTTTTCAGGTGCATGGTTTTGGGGGAGTTGGTTTGATAGTGGAAGTTTTAACAGACAATTTAAATCGATCATCAGCTTTTGTAAAGGATTTAGTTAAAAAAAATGGAGGAAAGATGGCAGATCCAGGATCGGTATTATTCAAGTTCAAGCGTGCTAGAGTTATCAATGTGAAAGTTGAACAAGTTGACAAAGACAAACTTCTGGGTGCAGCCATGGATGCTGGTGCAGATGATATTATTGAACCCCCTGTGTATGAAGACGACACCGAAAATGAGCAGTCTGCAAGGTGCTAGTCAATTCAGTCTTTTCTGCATTTGTTGTGGTATGCCAACAGCATGAAGTGCACAACATTTCTAAATATTTTCTTGATCACATTTCTTTTATTTGCTAGCTTGCTTTGTCTGAATATTTAAAGAACAATGTTTTTCTAAAAACAATTCTTTATCCTTGTTATAGATCATTAGGATTTACTGTTGAAACTTCCAAAGAAATTGTAAAAACTCCAAAATAATATTAAGCATTATGAAGTAGGTTAAGAATTTTCCTCCCATCATATAGTGAGGGTAACCTAGAAGTACTTTTCATTAGGATGTGAATGGGATCTGAGTTATAGCTTTTACATCCATTCCTTTAATCTGATTTTGCAACAAGAGCTAGGTATTTATCACTGACAAAAGTATCATATACCTTGGTAGCCTGCAGAATGCTTGATACCAAAGCATGCTTGCATTTATGTTAGAATGGGTCATGTCTAGTCTTCTATATTAACGATCGAGAATATTTAGCTCAAAATTTTGTTTCTTCCTTTGGGAGATATGAGACCTTGGTAGACTTTGTACTACTTTTTGGAGGTCAAACTACCCCCTTTTAAAACACTTTGGGGCTCTATACCCGTTAGGGTTTGAACCCGAGAATTTTGCTTGACAACACACTATCTTGACCACAGCTACCCGAAATGCGTTTTAAACATGATTAAACGCCAAACATGACCAAAAACAATTTTTTCAACCATGAAAATTGCGATTCATTCAGTCAAATAGTCAAACTCTGTCAATCGTGGTCAAAATCAGAAAAAATCACCCAAAAACATGTTTTATATGGAAATCACAATTTATATGTGCTTTATACACTTTTTCCCTAAAAAAAAAAGTTTTTGGGCTATATATAGAGCAAAAATGGATTTTTTGGGGTCATTTGCAACTAATTTTCAGAGATTTTCAACTGATTTTCAAGGGATAAAGCAGAGTAAAGCAAGAAGTTAGAGGCAACGCGAGAATACCAGGTTAAACCCTAACCCTATTAGGGTTAGGGAATAGGGTTAGGGTTAGGAGCATAGTAGAACTCGGCACTTTTATCGCTACTTTAAAAAATATATAAATTCATAAAATACACTAAAATACATAAGAAAATGAAATTAATGTAGAGAAATGATTGTAGAGATTTAGAGAACACAACTCAGAGTCAAACATATTTTATATTAGTTTTTAAGCAAATAAGAGTGCACTTCTGTTAAATTATTTAGGTTGCCGGGTTTTGGCCGGTTACTTGGCCAAAAACCGTGGTTTTTGAAGGGTAACCGCTCTCAGAAAACCGCAGTTTTTGGCCTTGTAACCGACCAACGGTTACTCGGCCATCTACCTGTTTTGCAAAAAAAATCAGGGTTTTCAGGTACCCACATTTTTTAATACAATGGTTAGGAGTTTAAAAAAAATTGAAATGTTGTCACTAACATATGCATTCTATTTGATAATGTTAGGGTTAGGGTTAGGAGTTTAAAAAAAATTGAAATGTTATCACTAACATATACGTCCTATTTTATAATGTTAAGTACCGTCAAGGAAGATTAACCGATTGACCTTGATGAGATTGATTCAGGATCCAAATGGCCCAAAAATAATGATGTGCATATTTATGATGATTCTAACTTCGACATAATCATTGAGGTTGGGTACAACATCGAGGTTCTTTCTCAAATCAGGAGAGGCTCTAACCCTGGAGCTTCAATATTTACACCTATTGATCCTTAGTCTACCTCGTTGCCATTGGCTCCCTCTCCCTTTTTGTTCCTTTGTAAATGGTAATAGTATGTATTCTAAAATGCAAATGTAATGAAACTTGAATGGTATGGAAATTAATGAAATAAAATAGTTGGCTGATTTTGATGGCATACAATCTCATTTATCTTCTTCTCATAATCTGTATGTGTTCGTTATACAATTGAAATGCCTAATATGTATTTCTATGCAATGGAAATGCCTTCAAATTAAAAAAAACAATTTTTTCAACATTTTTTGGCGGTTTTATTTTTTTCCATTTTTTTCTCATTTTTTCTCAATTAATCACGATTTTTTGAAAAACACTTGTACTTTTGAAAAAATGATTTTTTCCCCAAACGATTTTTGCTACTATTGTCTTGACCATTCAGTCCAGCCCAACGAACTTAATTGAATTAGACATGTTACCAACAAAAGTCATGTTATGCTTTCTATCTTATTTCTTCTTGGAGTTGAAGATGCAAAATTCAATAACTTAAGATGTCATTACGATGTATTTTGATGATAAGCTAGATTGTTGATTTTAAATGCATGTGATTTCCATTGAAGACTTATGGAATAAAAGTTTGCATTATCTGAAACTTTGCTTCCAGCATTAGTGATATAGGATGGGTAAGAGGCGACTAAATTAATGGCAGCCTTTCCCTAAAGCCTAGACTCAACACTCACCATGAACACACACTTTGACATAGCACATTCAGACCTAAGATCAAACTCACACTTTATTTCATTTAGATGACAATATTATAGAGATCTTCACTCTCTCTCTCTCTCACTCACACACACACACACACACACACTTGTCTTGTCTATGGGAATACAAACATGAAGAAGAAGATAGTTCAAACACAATCCCTAATCGGCTGCAGCAGTTCTTGCTAATCCCTCCTCTTACATTCACACACTTTGCCCCTTTCTCAAAATTGGAGCTACTCCACTCTTACTTAGCTCTCTCTCTCTCATTGAAGCTATAACTCAATTGACTTGAGTCTCTTTTGCCTTTTCACTGTAGTCTAGGGTGCCTCTTTCGAGCTTCCTTGTTTTTGGAAAACAGTCCAAGTGCCAAAATTGATCATTTTGGGTAGTTACTTTTTTTTTGTAACCAATGCAGGGGAAACCGCTGCTTACTTTAGATTAGTGGTTTTGAAACCGCCGCAACAGTTATGTAACCATTAGTCAATGCAAATTTTCGGTTGCCTGTTTTAATTGATGGTTTTGTCATTTGTCTAAAAAGTGTCAAATTGAACCCTGTTTGATGAATGAAACCTTCTTCACTCGATCTTCTTGGGGTGTTGGAGTTCTGGGGATGTTTCGTGGACATGTTCTGATCATCTTCGATAAGTGCAAGCATGTAGTGCCCCCCTTTTCGAGATTAGAATAATATTATTATTAAAATAAAAAGTATTTTTTAAGACTTAAAGTGAAATAATAAGTCTTAGTTGCCAAAAAGTGACTTATGTCGGCAACTTGATTCTAATTTGCTTTGACTTAAAGAGGGGACCCTTTTTAGTCATGGGCAAGTTCGCCCTTCAGTAAGTTACAAGAAACTAGCTTTTTGAAAATTTAGCTTTCCCTCCAAGTGGAACGCTCATCTTTTCGAAATGTATTTTGAGGGAAAGGATATAAAAAGAAAAGGAGGAGACTCATTAAGGGCATGTCATTTTTCATCACATTAAATCATAAGTTTGAGCAATTTTCTTGGCTTGCTTCCATACAAGACAAAAACCTTCTTTGAAAAACTGATGTTGAAGACGAAAGCCTTCAACCTTCAGTTAGGTGGCTCCATTTCAGGGGTCATATTAGGCAAATTTGATCAGTTTGGGGTGTTTAAACACCATTTTCAGGTACAACACAATGGTATAGGGCAACGTCGACCATTTCTATCCAATCAACCTAAAATCAGTACATTTATTCTTTCATTGAAGGATTGCAAGAAATGTGGTGGGAATTACAAGTCAAAATCATATTGTTTTTCATATCTGCAAATTCTTTGTCATCCTGTCAAAGTTAGTAAGCACTATGAGTAACTTGATTACTGTTGTCTGTTGAACTCCCCCCAAGGCTTGAACACCTTTTTCTTTGACATTGTTGTCTTTACAAACCCTTGTTTGTTGGAGCTTGCACAGTGGACACCCTCAACGGACCTGTATACCTTGATACGCAGTGAAGAAAAGCAATGGCAGAATTCAAAAAGGAGCAGATATTCATTCAAGATATAACATCTCTATCAATGTAGAAGACGACATGTAGGATCCTATTTTAAGTAGAAATTTTCAAGGTATGAGCAATATACTACTCTTAACTATGTCATCATTACCTAGAGAAAATACTTTAGAGTTGTACAAAGAAAATAGAACAACTTTTTACAAAGGAGGAAGATGGCCACCACATAAAGGATGGCATAAACAAACAAAAGGACAAGTTTCTTATTTTACGTATGCCTTCCAACTTTCTAATCCCTTTGAGAGTGAGCCATTAGGAGAATATAAACACTGAAATTATGTTGCTAGATATAATGCTCATTTCAAAGAAAACTTTGATGATCTATGTAGAGATGTCCAAAACCTTAGACAACTACTTACCTATTCTAGTTCAACCATGAAATCTATCCATAATACTATAAGTAAGACAGACAACAATCTCACTTTTGTATTAGAGCAAATGCAATCAATAAGTAAAGTTGTCTCTCAAAATAATAATAATCTTGGTATAAAAGACACCCATGTCAAAGCCATACAAAAATCCACTGTCTATATACCACAAATCCATGAATCTGTTGGTCTCATTCATAAAACTACAGACTCCTCTCTTAATATGCTTCACTCAATTGGAGATAAGTTGGACCAATTTGATGATAAGTTATCCTCATTAGAAAACAACTTTTCTTGGCTAGAATCCATCGAAAAGGATAATTAGATAGAAAAGGAGCAATAAAAACTCCAAGCCCAATTCAGAGCAAGTTCTAGTTCCTTCCTAGAACCAATATCCCTTGATTTTGGACCAAACATTAAGCTAGATGATACAAAAAAGGAAGCTAGACTCGAAGCCAAACCTATCAAGACTAGTTCTCCCTCTCCATCATTGACCATGATGATTATATCTAATATCCCTATCAATCTATGGTATTTGTATATTGACCTTATATAAATCTCATCAAAGAAATAACAACTTGGCCTAATACCATGAAAACTATTGGAACTGCTGCCAATCTTGATGGAAGAACTAATTCCATATTTGCTGTCAAATATTTTAGGGGAACTGTTTTACAATGGTGGAATTCAATGAAACCTCAAATCCATGAGTCTAGAGTTTTCTCACAAACTAATACCATGGCTACCCTATACCAACTACTCATAAATGAATTTGTTCCTCCCTAAGGGAACAAGGAAATTGAATCAAATAGATGGTTAGCCAAGATGAAGTTGTGTGACCTTTCCCAGTTTGAACCATACATTATTCGATATCGGTAAATGGCTTATGAAGGACATTCTCATAATTCAAATGCCATAAAAATGCATTATTTAGAGTCTCTACCTTATGACCTGATTGATAGAGTCATATCCTATGTTGAACTTAAGGGACTCAACCTTGGCCATGACCCTCACAGATATAATTGATTTTGCTAGACAACGAATTATGCTGCTTATATCACAGATCAAAGCCATCAGAAAATTGTCTCAGCAAAATGCTAATAAAGATGCAATTCAGTTTCTTGAAACAACACCTTATGGTTGTAGGTCTTATATTAAAAAACATAAAAAAATCAACAAAAGGCTGTCTTTCCGATGAAGGTTTTTCCCTACTAGGTGCACCCCTGCTCCTAAAAATACACATCTATGTCTCCGAAATACCCGTCGTCTTGCAACAAAAGAAATTAAGTGTTATATTTGTAACTAGCTTGACCATATTGCCCCACAATGTACTTGTAAAAATAAGGTTGTCAAAGCTCTCTATTCCACAACCACAACAACATGGTGGGATGTAATTGAAGAAGGAAATGATCTATATCAACAAGATGATGTTTTTGAACCAATCCTAGAAGAAGATCCTTCCCTAGAAGAAGATAATGATGACCTCCTTAGTCTTGCTGATGATTTAGAGGCAACCACCCTTATGCAATATCCTAAAAATCAATATGATGAAGGAAGCTCAAAACAACCAAAGAAAAACCCTCAGGAACAATCTTCTTTAAAGAAAGTCTATGCAAAAAGTATCTAGCCTAGGTTCCAATATATATACCTCCTACAGTTCCAAAACCTGAACAACAAACTGCCCACTTTGATCACTCTTTTAAACCAAGTGATTCATAGATGAAAAATAAATTCCAATGTCTTATACCAGAGGAAATGCCTAGGCAAACTATCAATCCTGTTCCCCCATGGGACTTAAAAGGAAAATCCTCTGAGCCATATGATGATGATGAATTTTTTGGAGATGATTTCAAAAAAGAATGCGAGGAGAATGATTGTAAAGCAGAAGAATTAGGAGAAATTAATATTGAAGAAATTATAGAACAAGAAGAAGCTTTTGAAGAATTCTTCAATATCTCCCTAAGAGATCTGACATACCAAAGACTTGTGTGCACCGCGGTCCCTACTAAAGGAGAACCCAAGGCAATATATATAACACAACTTTTAAATGGAAGGTATGCCCAGTTTATTAATATAGAAATCAATGTTAGATTTCTAGATGCACGCGTTGATACAGAAGCATCCCATTCTTTTGCAAAAGAAGTCATTATAGATGATGGGGAAGAATTAGAAAATGATCAAGTATATGAATCTCTTAATTTACAAGGAAATTCTTTCAAGTGTAGATATTATAAGCATCAAAAACCTTTGAAGTTCTAAGAAAAATAATTTCCCTGTGATTTCTTTCAGTATAATAATATCCCTGTTGATGTTTTGTTAGGAGGAATTTTCAGACTCCTATTCTCCATATGGTAGCACTCCTAAACATGTACTCTTCACCTTGAATGAAGATAGAGTAAAATCTCCTCAATTACAATATGCTACTGAACAATTTCCCTCCACCATGAGTCATTCATCTCCTAATACTATATTGGAAGAAACCCATAAAATAGGAGATTTAGTTAAAAGAGATATTTGCTCAGATGATCCTCAGAAATTATGGCAAAAGATGTCAGAAATGGAGATCAGAATAATCTGAGATAAAACAATAAAAATCGGGAAAAAGATTCCTATCCCAGCTGCTGACTACAATGATATGGTAAAAATAATCAAAGAACTTTTTGACCATAATTTTATTGAATCTTCAACATTTTTTTTATTGCTATGCATTCATGGTTAATAAGCATTCAAAACAAAAAAGAGGAAGAGAATAGTCATTAATTATAGACCATTAAATGCCATTACTAAGCCATATCCTTATTCCATTCCAAATAAGACCCATCTCTTACAAAAAGTAGCAAAATGTAAATATTTCTCCCAGTTTGATTGTAAAGCAAGGTTCTATCAGATAAGGATCAGAGAAGCTGTCAAGCCAAAGAAGACATTTAGTTGTCCATTTAGACATTATCAATGGAATATCATGCTTTTTGGCTTAATGAATGCTCCTTATTTTTAGGCTCATATAGATTCCATCTTTAAGGATACTTATGATTTTCCTTGTATCATATGGATTCTATCTTTAAGGATACTTCTGATTTTCTTTGTATCTATATAGATAATATTATGATATTCAACAAATCTCTTAAAGACCATTTATAGCATCTTCAGAAGTTCTACCAGATTGCTAAAGAATCAGGGATAGTTCTATCCAGTACCAAACTGCATTTATACCAACAAGATTATAATTTCTTGGGAATGGTGGTAAAAAATAGTTAGATTGAGGTCCAACCACATATCATAGAAAAGGTCCTTTGATTTCCTGATATATTAGATTAAAAACAATTACAAACATTTTTGGGCATGCTCAATTATGTTAATAGTTTTTATGAAGACTCGGGAAATGATTAGGTTATTCTTCAAGATCTATTAACTAAGAACAAAAAATGTTTGGACAGATGAATTGACTCAAACTGTTCAAAGAATCAAAACTAAGGTACAATTTTTGTCATATTTGCATGTACCTCTTTCAGGCGAGTATATTCATTATACAGATTCCAATGACTATGCATCGGGAGGAATTCTATGTTGCATCGAAAACAGTAAAGAATATGTCTGCGAATATCCCAGTGGAGTATTCATTGAAGATGTAAGGAAATGGATATCCTCAGATAAGGAGATATATGTTATCAAGAAATGTCTGGAAAAATTCTTCCCGAGATTAATGCATCTAAAACATTCTTAATTAACACTGATTGTACTAGATTTGCCACTTTTGAGATCATGGAAGGAAAGATGGTAGGGGTAAATATGTAAGGTGGTAGGTATTTTTTAACCAGTTTAATTATAAAGTTGAGCATATTGTGGGAACCAAAAATAATGTTGCAAATTGGCTAAGTCGGAATCCTATCACAATTTTGATGCGTCAACCTATTCTGGGATTCAATCTAGCCAGGATAAAAAAATGTTAAATTCAACGAATTAAATACTCTGATTTAGGAGCAAATTCTCAGAAAAGGATTAACTGCTCGATATGCAAGGTTTTCCAGAACTGCATCGATAGATCTTCAATATTCTGGAGCAACAAATATCAACGCAGGGTTGAATGAATGAGAATTCACTATTCAAAGACTTAATAATGAACTACAGCTCCACCAATTCTTTGATTGAATCAAAAGACCAAATTGGATGTTGACTTTGTCTTTTCAATCAACCCATAATTGGTACCTTTATTCATTCATTGAAGGATTTGGGTCCCATACTATTCATGAAGAAGACGAATTCTCCACTGACATTGTTATTCATACTATTATTAGAAGAAAAAATGTTTTTTTTTTTAATATCAATAAAAGGTTTGAAAATGATAATAATGGACCTTATTGGAATACTCGTCAGACATTCCAAATAAGATGTCTATTCAATTCTATCTCTGAAAATTATTTACTGACAAAAGCCGAAGCCTTGTTAGACCCTCCGAACATATTATCTTCCTCATCAAATTCTAATAGTATATCACTTTAATAAGTGGAAGAATCTTTGTACATTGGCCCTAATTATGTAAAAGGGATTTAGTGGCAGACACCGATGACATAGATTATATCAGGACCCTACAAATCTTTTTCTATTAAAAATAAAGGTGTTAACTGATAACTCGAGTTTTTAGTTAAAAAATTCTTTTTTACCTATTCAACCAGTCTTCCTTCTATAAAAAGAAGAGCCCGACTCATTGTGAATACGAGTTGCCTAATAGTTTTAGTGAGTCTTAGTGTCCTAAGTTTGCCTTAGGTCACCAGAAACTTGGAGTATGCTCTCTTCTTGCATCTAGTGTGATTTTCAGGATAAAAATTCAAATTTATGTTGTGTCTGAAATAATTGTAATAATCTGCTTTGTGATCTTTTACTTTCAATCATATAAGAAGCCATAACCATTCGATTAATAGCCTCTGCCGTTGGTTTGTGTTTATATGCTGACTAAGATCTTGAAAGAAGTGAGTAATAAGTGGTATCAGAGCCATGCACTTGCACAAAACAAGGTGGGAATTATAAGTCAAGATCATATTGTTTTTCATATCTGCAAATTCTCTGTCATCCTGTCAAAGTTAGTAATCACTATGAGTAACTTGATTATTGTTATCTGTTGAACTCTTCCAAGGCTTGAGCACCTTTTTCTTTGACATTATTGTCCTTACAAATCCTTGTTGTTTGTTGGAGCTCGCATAGTGGACACCCTCAACAGACCTGTATACCTTGATACTCTGTGAGGAGAAGCAATGGTAGAATTCCAGAGAGGAGCAGATACTCACCCAGGATATGATATTCTCAACAAAGCAAAAACAAAAGGATATTATGAGATGCCCTTAAGAGATCCGATACAAAGCATATTTGATCAAGGAGAATGCACTACATCTACACCACAAATTGAAGCCACAAAAGATGCAATTGAAGGTACAATTACAAATTATTCCCCTCCTTTGAAGCCTTTTAAAGTTTACAATAAATCTCAATTTCAGAATAAGACCTTAGATAAGATCATGTATAAGTCTATTTTTAAATTTTTTGTAAAGCCTATAATTAAAATTGTAGAATTAGGCCTTGTTTATAAGCCAGGAAAAACATACTAGACCCATCTTCTTCTTCTATTCCCTGAACATGAGATGGAATACATTAGAAGCCACGAAGATGTCCAATTTGTCTATTTTACATTTATAAGAGTCATTATAAAACCTTAGTTCCTTGCAAATATTAGGCCTGACTCTTATGTTGCTCAATGCGACAGAAGACGAGTAGATTTCTGTCATGCATGTCAGTTGTCTTCTATCTGTGAATTAAATGAAGGACTAGTCTGCTATGAATATTATCCTAATATGACAAAAGGAGTTAGAGATAAAGGATGCAAAGAAGTTAAACATGAATCTTTAGACTGTTGGGGTTTGTTTTCGTCAGTTTATGGCCTGAACATGTTTGGTCCCTTTCAATACGCTTCAGTTAATATTTAGGTCATGTACAACATGACAAACAATAATAATCCAAAGATTATAGAAAATCTTTCTTATGCTAGAAGACTGAGTGGTCCCGTAAAATTACAAAAGGATGTAATAAATAAAATAGAAATTCCATCAAAATGGAAACTTCTTTGGCTTAAAAATGTAGCCCTAATGCTGAGTAAGAAAATGTGAAAAATCTAGAACACAAATAAATAGAATATCCATATTCTCCCTTGATATTTATCTCAAACCTCTGCCTTTCATTCAGTAGTCCAACCTCCATATAAAGTTTATTAATTGTAGTAAACTTTATCAAACTTTATTTTAAGTGTATTAAAATTTCAAAAAAATTAATTATATTATTATTATAATTTATAAAATAATAATAATAATTATTGTATTAAAAAATTAAAAAGGAAAAAGGAAAAAGAAAAGGGGATTGTTGTAAGTCATATGGAGAAAGTATGGATAGATCCCCTTCACCAAGGGTCTATTAAAACTGGAATTTTTGTTCCATTTTCGGGTACCTTTTCATGCTCATTTCAACATTCTTATGGTGATCACATTTGCACCATTTAGTTGGTTCTTCAAACGTATTATCAGATATTGTTGTTACTTCGGCATCACAACACACCTACTCTTCCCAAACCAACCTTTTCAAGTCCCTTTGCAATCTTGGGCACGAATTAGGGTCTGTTTCTGGTCCATGGGAAAGATTATACTGGTGCATATCTACTCCAGTCATGTATTCTATCATGCTCCGCTTGTACCATAGAATGTGCCACTATGTTCATCGATGTCACTAGTAGATTGTAGCTACTTCCTGTGCTCATTTTTAGACTCTTTTGGGAACATGACTACATTATTGCCGCGCTTTGTTCATTAGGAGTTGTAACTTCTTTCTTGCAAAGATTATCTTGCTGCACACCATTGTGTAGACCTCTAACTTGTTACAATCTTAATTTTGTGACTATTTTGATCGAGTTTTCTTCTTTGACAGGTTGACTCTTCACTGACATTGTTTCACTAGTTTTTGTCATTTCTCTTTGGGTTCATCATTTATTGTATGCTTTGGAGGTTAAAGCTAATTTTGCGGAGGAATGATAAGGATGTATAGGGGTTCGTAGGATAGTCAAATATCCTATAGTCTTCATTTGACCCCTTTATATTTCATCCTTGTAAAAATACATGTAAATAGTGATTGGTTAGTTGTTATCCTCGTTGTTAGGATAAGTGTAGCTAGCACATTCTTAGGGATGTCTTTCCCCTATTCATTAGGGATTTTTTTCCCATTTCCTCTTCTCATGTTGGAATTCCTAACAAGGAGATAGAATTCCTAGTTTTTAGAATAGTTGGTTATCATTGTAAAACCTAATTAAAAGCCTTGTTTTTGAATATAAATTGGGTGGAACTTACGAATTCAGCATTACTATTCTCATTCTGTGCATTTGCTTATTTAACCATGTTTGTGGCTTCTCTGGGAAGGAGATTATTGTCGCACTTCGTTTAGACACCTTGACTGCCACTTTTTTGGTTCTATGTGGCTCTCCAGAGCCATATCACCAGATTTGGATATGGATAGGCATTTAGGTCATAGCCAAGGATATCCCTATTTATCTTGGATACTAGGATCCATGTATATAGGAGGGAGGGTGTATGCCATAACATAGGGAATTAAAAAAATGAACATTTTTTTCTTAAAAAGTTGTGACTTCTTAGTCTTGAGTTTTAAGCAATATTTGGGAACAAGGGACCCTCAAATTAATGATCGCAGTAATAAAATATTTGATATTCATATATATAAAAAAGTGGATATTTAAACCCCTTAACTTGCATATAATATGACAATATATTAAGCACTAGAAGATTAAGTGCTCCTCTGCTTGCACTTCTGAAGAGCAAAGTGTACAAATGTTTTGATGTATGAGAATGTGTTGCTCTACTTGGGGTTGGAGTTAATATGAGCATTCTCCCTTTTTGCCCCACAAAACATCGTAGACCATGCAACCAATGTTATTGAATGTAGGTAAAGATTTGAAAATGGAGGGAGGGTTTATAGGACAAGGAGAATGATTGGAAATTATTTATAGGTCTAAGAACTTTTGAGAAAGAATTGTTTGCTCATTATTTTAATGCATCTATTGCCCTTTTCTCCCCACAAAATGGTCTTGGGGCACTTTGAAAGGGGTATGAAATTAATAGTTCGACAACTCGTATTTGGCAATTACTCGACAATCCAAAATTTTGACTTAGAATCAGGGCTTGAGAGTTTCTGGGCAATTACTCAGCAACTTTTTAGCTACTTTAAAAAACATATAAACTCATAAAATAAACTTAAATAGCATGTAACAATAAAACATTGTTAATTCACACATGTAGAGAATGCCAAAGTATAATTCCTATTAATTTTTGACCAAAAAAGAGTACAAACTACAAAGTACAAAGTTACAAACTATGATGCTCATAGAGTCATGAAATATCAAATATACATGTTACATTTCATCTTTAGCCCTAAAATAAGTCTGTTGCGGCTGCCTTGTGGAAGTGGAAGGTAAATATTCCTCTTTTGCCATGCCATCATTGTGAAAGATATCATCCAGATCTTCACCAACCCCTCTGATGCCTTTGCTGCCCTAGATACTATTGCTTCTTCGACCTCCCTCTCCAAATTTGCGATCTCCATGTTAAACATGGGCTTTGCATCATTAGCAATCTAGTCGGCAAATGGATTGATCTCAATTGCATCATATTTCTCTAGTTCCTCCACCTGTCTCATGCAAAGACGAAAATTGCATCGTGCAAAGACAAGGTCATTGAGGTGTTGTGTTGTCACCCTGTTGCACTTCTTTATGTGAACAACTTCAAACATGTTCCAATTACGTTCACACTAGAAGAGCTACAGGGTTGACACTAAATGTAGATGGCTAGCCTTTGAAGATTTGGTGTTTTTGCACCATAATCTTCTCATCACACTTCTGCAAATAGGAGATTTATGATTTTGTAAATCAACTAGGCCTGAATAAATGAAAGAAGTCTATTACCAGTATCTATAGACTACGAGTAATGAGACTAGAAAGTAAAAATAAATTACTCAATTTATTTTTACCTGGCTAAGAGTTGTTCATTCTTTTAACACACAGAGTCGAAGAAATGAGTCTCCCTATTGCATTCTTGTAAATCTGTAGCTCCTCAATAAATGCATATGTAGTGTCATCATCAGAGATTATCCTCTCTATTCATGTATTGAGGCCATCCACAACGTCTTCATTAGCCTTAAATGTATTAGAGTTGAAAAACTTAGGATTCAAGTAGTAGGCCGCTACATAAATATGTCAGTGAACCATCTTGTTCCATCTCCGATCAACTATGTGCTAGATGGATTCATATTTTCTTTGAATTTGCTCATAATATTTGGCTATGGCCTCCTTGGCCACATCCATGACCTCATACAAATAATTCATTGGGTTTCTCTCCCTATCCACCAATCGTAGAACTCGAACCATAGGCTCTGACATTTAAAACAGAATAATAGATATTTAAAATCAAAATTAAGAATTTTTTATAACAAATAAATGGTAAATTTAAAAATAGTTAATTTTTAAGGCTACCTTAATTATTTCCTCCATATGCTTTGCAAACACATCATAAAATATGTTCTTCACGACCATTTTCCCTTTGGCCTTCTTAGCATAGGAAAACTCCAACCACCAATGACTTACAAACATCTGTTTAAGGGATGTTAGTGAGGCTGCAATGCTATGCAATGTGATGAAGTTTGTTGCGAATCGTGTGACTCCCGATTGCACAAGACCCTTTTCTTTGGTGTGCTTTCCTATCAAGTTTAGCACCCAAGTGTTATTGTAGATGAACTTGGTGATATTTCTTGCCTCTTCAACCATATTTTTTACCCATGAGATCTTTCCTATGTCCTCGAGTAGGAGATCAATACAATGAGCTGCATAAGGAATCCAAAAAAGTGTAGGTTGTCTTTCCTCAAGAAGTCTCCTTGCTGCTACATATGTTGCCGCGTTTTATGGCACAACTTGGACAACATTTTGTACACCCACTTCCATCACCACCTCATCCAACATATCACACAAAGTGTTTGCATTTTTATTTGGTGGGAGGCATCAATTGACTTCAAGAAGAGTAGTTGCCCACTTGAATCCACTAAAAAATTAATCAATGTGTGGTTTTTTCCATCCATTCATCCATTAGACAAAATGGTGCACCCTTTTTTGTCGTACTTTTTTTTGGTTTTGTACTATAACTTGCGTATGTTTGACTGAATCCTCCAACAATGGGACACTCAAATCATGAGGATTAGGAGCCGTGAACCCCTTCCCAACAACAATCAACGTAATGACCAAATTCTCCCAATATGGACTTTTTGCCACATTATAAGGAATGTTGTTGTAGTACCAAAAGTTTGCCGCAATGTAATTTCTCCAATTGGGACAATTAGGCAAAGTTGGGGTTTTTCAACAAACCCTTATGTAAATCTAAAATCAATCTGAAATTTGCCCTAAAAACCAGCAAGCCGTAGTAACAATAGATGACCAATTTCCAACCAACAACACTTCAATATAACCCCCAAAAATCACTGTATGTAAAACTAGAATAAAATACTTCTTTTGTGGCAAGATGGAATGGTGATGTCATTGGAATTTTCATTGCAATAATTTTGATTTTATGATGCCGGTACAACTGCATTTTCTCCTTGCCAAATCACCTTGAAACCCTTGCACAAACTCTCAAATATTTATGCAAAACTCATGCAATTTATTAGGGCTTCCAATGAACACAATAGGGCTGCAAATAGTCCAATTAGTCCATCCAAACAAGTTGCCATACTTGGAAAAATAGGTAGAGTCAAATCTGAAAATCAAATCCTTGATATAACCCTTCAACAAACCCTCCAAGTTACCCAAATCAATTCGCCTTTTTGGGAAATTATTATAATAATTTTTAAAATATAAAATAAATAATATATGACCATTTCCTCCAAATTAGAGCTCAAAAACACTAAAAAAATCCTCTTAAGTGGATCACTCCACTAGGAAAATTAATAAAAATAATTTTTGAATTATATACTTTTTTTTCAGCCCTTCAATTCACTCAAATTCAGCTTGCAAATGATAAGAAAATTATGATAATATTTAAAATTATTATTATTATTGTCTTTGACCTGATTTTCGCTACCGAAAGCAAGTTCAAGCATGTCCTAAGGCATTCGCCCAACCCTACAAGGGAGTCGCCAAGCTTGGGGAGTCTCGTTGATGCCCTAGAGTGATTCGCTCATCTTCTTCGACCTATAAGTTGTAAGTTTCCAACTCTCTAATGGGTTTGCTCATTCCTCAAATGAAGGTGGTGTTTCAAAACACCTTTGTAAGTCCAATTGCATGCAACCATGCAAATCTGAATCACAATTACAAATCTTGAATAGAGTTGCTCTGAATGAAGAAATAGAGGTTTTCGTCTCCAAACCCTTGGCACACTTGATGGTTTTTGTTCTCAAGTAGTGGTGAACAAGCTTGACATACTTGATCAACATTTCAATATTCCAAACATGCATAACCTTCAAATGAACCCTCAATTGCTCTTTATAATCATCCCCAAGGGTGGCGCCCCAAATTGGAAGGATGTGACTTTTGAATCATAAGCAATTTTACCTTTTGAATTAGCTTTTTGAGGGGTTAGGCTCCCATGACCCTTAAAGGTCCCCTACTCAAGTGAAAATTAGACCAAAAGTACTTTTTGCACAACTCAACTAAAAATTAGAATACTTAAGTATATTTTCAACTTTTTGCTCTTTGAAGGCCCCCCTCATCGTTCCCCTTTCTTTCTTTCCCTTAGCCTTGTGGGAACAAAAACAAGCTAATGGTCTATAAGCAAGCTAAGCCAAAGAGGGGGACATTACACCCAACTATCCTTGCATTATTGTGTAGTTCCCAGTTCCAAGTGGTACCTTCGAGTGAAGGTTGTGACCTAGGGCTACTTTGAGGAACCAAAAAGGTAGCCAAACTATCTTCAGTGGATGAGCCTCATCCTCGACCCCAACCTCCTAGGGTTGGGGCAATACAAGAGGCCTCAATGTCATAATTATCCATTGCCATTGTTTCATGGGGACGCGTCTCCACCGAAAAATCCCACGTTTTGGGGATGGGGACGTCCCCCAGCCGTCCTGCCACCTCCGTCACGTTTCTCTTTCATCTCGGGGACGTCTCCCTCTGAGAGGGGACGTCCCCTGGACGTTTGGGGGACTTCTGGGCATCCTCTGGACGTCCAGAAGTCCCCTGGATGTCTAGGCATCCCCCGCGCTAACCAAAGCCATAAAGTGTCAATTTTTTTAAATTTAAAAAAAATTGGATTTTTATGTTTTCTACCCTAACCTTGTGGCTGTACATAGTGCCTTGCACCTCATTGACTGCAACACACTTGCGTACAAGGAGTCCAACAACCAAATGGCATGTAGAGTCAGAGGAGCCAGCACAGATTGATGTTGATGCTACACAGACAGGGCTGGCTGGTATTAGCTTGGAGCTTGAGCGTGTGGAGTCCAGCTGTTCTAGTGATGAGGAGTTCCACATTGCAGATGATTAGCCATTGACTCATTGAGTCATTTGTATTTACTATTTACTTTTAGTATTTCACTATTTTAGTATTTTGTTTTTAAACATTGTTGATATTTGATTGTAATCATGAATCATCATTATGAAATTTTGAAAATTCAATGTTAAATCATCAATGTTTATTGTTTAATGTTCAAAGTTAAATTGTTAATGTTCATTGTTCAATGGATCAAATTTGAAACTTAAATGATTAAATCACAATGTTAAATTGTTGATGTTCAATGCAATATACTTAATCCTTATAAATCTTTTTATAACTAATTTTTCAAGTACTATATGTATTTCAACACTGCTCGCCCGTCGGCCCCCTGCCACCGTCCCCAAACGTAGGCCCCACGTCCCCCCGTCCCGAAACGCCATGGAACTATGTCCCGCGTTGCCCTCCCATTCATTAATGCTGCAAGTGCGTCAACTTTCTTCCCTTTTTGCACTTTTTCTCTCCATAAGCTCAATGCAAGCAACCATGTCTCTTTGAGTCTCAACTAGTGTTTGTGTGCACAATGCTACATCATTCCCTAGTAGTCGTGTGATGTGATATTTCAGACAATAGACACCGCCACTCATTTTCATCCCGCAATAATTTCATATGACATGGTTGGCCTCTATCGCCACTTCACAATGCTTTCAAGAAGGGTCATTGGACTTACACTTACAACGGATAGTTGAACTGGATGCTGATGCCATTCTTAAAAAACATGCTTAATCATATAAACAACAAAAAAAGTTTCATAGTTTAACCCTAATTGTTAATCAAAGGAGGAAGCAAAAGATGAAGTAGATATCAATGATCATGATTCATATTAGAAATATAATGAAAAATAATATAAATACCTTTGGTTGCCACTGTATGCTATAGGCTGTGATACTCTGTGATTGTTTTCTTTGAGGCTGGAAAACGGAGTATGTACTTCAAAATCAAAGTTCAATGCTAATCTCTGCAGTCTGTATTTGTAATATGTATCAGTTGACACTGGACAATATGTAATATGTTTGTCATTCATTCATTCATATGTAAACAATAATGTGTAATATCAATTTACAAATGTGTATTAACAATCAAACTTAAGTATTCTTTGAATTTAAGGGCTTGAAGTGATTGTCAAATTGTTAATGACTGGTCAGTTTATGACTACATCAGAGTTTTGTAATACTTAGGACTAGCTAATGTTTCATTGCTTATAGCATCAGAATCATCAGATTTATGTAATGCTGGGCTGTATAGATTTAAATCTTGCTGTAAATCCTGCAGTGTCTTGTGCTGTGCCCTAGCAGCTAGCTGATTAAAAATGTAGAGAAAACCTGCAGAGAAAATGATAAAATTGTTTTTTTTCCTAATTGGGCTTTTATTTTTTACTTGGTGAGTCATGGCAATATAGTCGCGATTTTTGCCGAGGAATCACTGTGATTGCTCATAAAAAATTGCAGGTTTATCGCCGAAAATATATTTATGAGAAGATATATCATTTCCTGTGCTGATCACGATTTATTGCGATAAATTGGCGATTTACGGCAAGATTTAAATCTATGATGAAATATATAGGGTGAAACTTTGTTCCTCACAATTTGTTGACATGTCTTAGGAGTATCCATGGTAATATATTTTGTTCAGTGCATTATAAAAAAATGATAATACAGTATACATTTCTTAGATCAAATGACTTGGAGCCGAAATGTGTAGTTTTCATTATCAATTTTGTTAAAATATAAATATATTATTAATTTTGTTTAAATATAAATTTATTATTAATTTTGTTTAAATATAAAATTAGTATTTGTTCTATTCAGATTGAGTGTAATTAATGATATTAGGTTTATCTAATGACAGGTATTTCAAGGTGATTACTACAACCGAAAATTATAATGAAACAATGTCCAAGTTTCGTGAAGAAGGCATTCCTTTTGAACCAGATAATGGCTTTGAACTACTACCCATCGCAACTATTGAGGTGCTTTTCTATATATCATTATCCACTCAAGAAAAATTGTTGCTCTTTATCTTATGCCTTGTTTTTTCATTTATATTACTCTCAATTTTGAAAAGTAGTTGGGTTCTACTCTCTTCATACCAAGACAAATACACAAACTTGTGTACTGTATTTTTCGTTTTTTACATTTGGTTATGAACAAAAACACTTTATTCCCAAAGATTAGAATCATGTCAGCATTCTTTGTTTCTCAAATACTAGGACCATCTAAGTAGTTGTGCACCATTCTATTATGACAACTTCATGCACATGTTGCCTCTTGATCAAGTGATGTGACGATGGATGCATTATTCCTCTACTGAAAGTTCAGTTTGATCTTTCCTAGCTCTAAGATTAAGCCAAGGTTATGCCTTAGGATTATCAATTCTTTCTTAGATGAGATAAATGTAGGTTTGTTTTCGTTAGAAGTGTGGATTTATGTGCTCGAGCACATATTCAAAAATTTCTGTTGAGCAATCTTAGCTCAAAAGGCCTATTTCTATTTTAGAATTAATGATGTTTAATTTACTCATCTGTTTTCTTCCATTTAGACTTCCATACAAGTCCCATCTCTGTCCACCTCGTATCATTTATTTGAATTTGCACTTGTTTGTGTATCCGTTCATTATTACAAATTAGTAAAGATGCTATATCGTCCATCTTTCGTCAAAGTTTGTATAAAGTTGGAAGCTCCTTTATCTACTCCATTGTCAAAAATTTCAATAATATTGATCGCTTACATTGTATCTTAGGCTCTCATACCATGTATGAGAGAGGTGAGGTATTAGATCTCTGGAACTACAACTACATGACAAGATATATCCTATCTGTAATTTATCTTGCAGCTCTTACCTTACCAAGATTAGTGGATTAATGTATGTTTTAGAGCCAAAGAATATGTGACCTTTGGGTGAGATCAACACATTATTGATGGCATATTTATGGCTTAAAATATTATTTTGGAGGATTGAAAATAATCTTTCAATATCCCTTGGGGATTTACAAGCTTTTTGATAAGGTTTTAGAAGTCTTCTTTATAAGTTTTGCACACTAGGAACCTGAGTCTCTTATTGTGATTTTGATGAGGACTTTTGAAAATGGGATATATCATAGTTTATTAAATCTAATATTGACATCATCAAGGTGTCTTGAGGAACTTGTTGTCAATCAGACTTGCACCCTTGTGAAGGTAGCTTTAGGCTTCACAGTTTGCTGAAACATGGAAACAATCCTACGCTGTGGGTGGCCTGATCAACAGATTGAATCTCTAGATTCTAAGGGCTAGCTCCCATTGGTGTATCATTTAGGATTCCTAGTCTATGCCACAGATTGCTGAGGAAAAGGGAAGAAGGAAAAGGTAAGAAAGAAACTCGAAGGGAAATCCTATCTATGATGGTGATACACCAAACATATGGCCTTCATCTGCTTGGCGTGCACTAAGAAGATGAACAAGGACATGAATCTGACTATACTTCTCAAACGGCAGCCTCCGAGCATTAGTATTTCACATAGGGGTTCGGACTTGTGCATGAGCTAAGGCAATAGTTCAATAGGTCTATCAAAGACACTAGAGAGAGTTTACACTTACCATACAAACAAGATGATAGAGCACACTATGCGACCTGCAAGGACGAGCTTAACACCTGCAAATAGGTATGATGGAAAGGATAAGATGAAAGGAAGCCTTAGCTATCACTTTCACTTCCCAACAGACCATGAAAATATACTAAAACACAAGCTTTTGAGGACATATGTATTCTGTCTTATTCATCAAAAGAGGCAAAATACAGATGTTCTCTGAACATGGAAAAAATCGATATTCGAAGAGAGGGAACCCTTTACAATGGCTTGAAAGCCCGTATATATAGAAGGGACAAGAGAGAAGAGGGACTTGCATGTTAGAGTGGGGAACTGGGAGAGAAGTTACCAATAACTGCGGATCCCTCCTTGTTGCTTTCGAGCTCTTCAACATTGAAAGCATGCAACCACCTTGATTCTGAGATCACCACAAATCTCATCGTAAATCTCTTTTAGCTCCTCATGCATTCAAGTCCCTTCCTTTTGAACTGATAGAGCCATGTCGAGGGT
Source organism: Torreya grandis (assembly GCA_037957365.1). Classification (NCBI taxonomy): domain Eukaryota; kingdom Viridiplantae; phylum Streptophyta; class Pinopsida; order Cupressales; family Taxaceae; genus Torreya; species Torreya grandis. Next base: position 1,753,272 of record JARHVA010001447.1, on the reverse strand, counting down.
AGCTACATGTCTCTATCTGACGTGAATGAGTCGATCCTTGCATTTAAAACTTGGCGTGCCCCTTTTGCCTTTGCATGTCCTGCCTGAAAAAGGACAAAATCCCCACTCTCTGAATCAAGACCTAGCCATGCTGCCTCTGATCGAGTGGCTGCTTGTCGAAGGTGAGAGCCATATCAAAGGACAAAGGCTTCTCCATTAATTTGCACCTACTAGCACCTGCTAGTCGCTTGGGCTTTCTTTTGTTTTGATTGGTTGTTAGAAACTGACTCGGATCCTTGATTCACACCGTCGATCTGCCTGACATGGATTCCTGCGAGTCGTCGATCTCTTGCCAGTTGAATGCGTCCTTGACACTTGTCATGTACACTTTCGCCCTTGAGATTCATTGACTCCCTTTGACCTCTTTTGAACGCAAACGACTACTTGACGAGACCCATCTTTGACATCTACGGGAATGTCTCAGGATTTCAAATTCAAACGGTTATTTGCTTTGAACAGTTCCTTCGGACATTTTGTCCGAAGGAATTAGGTCTTCGGGTTTTTTGCAATGGACAATTTCTACGAACAATTTGTTCGAAGGAATTTAAAGAAATGACCCTCCGACTTTGTTGAAAAGGACTTTCCGAAGGGAAAGATACCCTTTGGACTTTTGAAAAGTGACCTTCCCGAAAGGAAAAATACCCTTCGGGAATTTTGAAATGGTTCGCTTGCCCTTCGGAAGAATTGAAATGGACCATTTGTCGAAAGAAATGATCCTTCGGATTTTGCAATTGTCCTCTCTGAGAATTCCTTCGGACTTATTGAAATTGTCCCTTTGGAAAAATTGAAATTGACTTTTCCGAAGGAAAAAGAACCCTTCGGAAAAGTTGTAAGTTCTTTGTCTGAAGGAAAAGTACCCTTCGGGATTTTTGAAATGGTCCTTTGAACCTTTGAAATGAGCCTTTGGCAAAATTGCAACGGTCCATTTCCCTTTGAAAAATACCTTCGAAAAAGTTGCAATGGTCCACTTTGAAAAGAAAGTGACCCTTCGGCAAAGTTGAAATGGACCATTTCTTCAAAGGAAAGATACCCTTCGGAATTCTTGTTTTGGTCCACTTCTCCAAAGAAAGTGCCCTGCCCTTTGGAAATTTTGAAGTGGACCACTTTGCCGAGGAAAGTGTCTTTCGGCTTTCCTGAAATGGCCCATTCGGAGAAGAAAATGACCCTTCGAAAAAGTTGCAATGGACCATATCTTGCAGACAATTCTTCCGAAAGAATTCACTAAGACAATTTTCCTGAAAGAATTCACTCGGACAATTTTTTCAAAAGAATTCATTCTTTGACCTTTGACTTGAATGGACCTTCGGATTTTTTGAAAAGTGCCCCTTTCTGAGAAGTGCCATTCGGAAAAAATGAAATGGATCTTTCGGAAAAGATGAAAGAGTCCTTTTCCCTTTGAAAAATACCTTCGGAAAAGTTGCAATGGTCCATTTTGAAAAGAAAGTGACCCTTCAGCTTTTTTTGTAAAGGGACCAATTGGAAAATGAAGTACCCAAGTTGTTTCGGACAAAAAGTCCGAAACAATTCATTTGGAAAGATATCTTTCGGGAATATTGCAAAGGACCCTTTGGAGTCTTTCCTTCAGACAAAAAGTCCGAAGAAATTCTAACACTTAGGTGAAAAAGAATCCTGAAAGGAAATAGACTGGTACTCTCGCTTCATTGGGTCTTCCTTTTCTTCTTAGTTCGGGCATCTTCCAAAAGCTTGCTCCTTTCATTGCTTTGATCAATGTCAATACTTTCCTGCAAAGAACAAGACAAGTGAAAGAAAAAACCCTGAAACACCTAAACAACTTCACGACCCGTTAACCATGGATTCTTCAAGGGTTTTTAAGGACCAAAAACTGACTCACAAGACAAACTGGCATGATATACGAAGTTTCGAATGGTAGGGGTGACAATTTGACCTATGGGGCAAAATTGTCAACAAAACCTTTGTCAACTACCTCATTCACACTTGTTAGTTGCCTACCTTGTCGATCACTGATAATTGCACAATCTTTTTCTGTGTAGCCTCAATTACTCTTGTTAGCACTGCTAACATCTTGGTGAAATCTTTCTCATTAACAATTTAACCGACCTTGCAAAATTATGTATGGAATTGTTGACACATTTGTTGATAAATTTGAAGGAGGCCGCCGGTATTCCCTCACCAAGTATGTCCTTTCCTATATAAGGCTGAGAGGATTACTTGGTGGAATTTGTCTTGCAATCTAATTATGGATATACGCTGAGAACGGAAATACATATTTCTCTATAGTAGCATTTAGCTATGATGATTCCTTGAAATGTCAGATTATGTATTACATTTTTCTTGCCAATGTTTATGTTCCACAATTAGCTTATTCCATTGTTGTCCTGTTCATCATGAGTTTCTAGAGCTTCAACAATGTAAGAGATGCCAAAATCAAGAAATATTGTTCTCCACTTCAAAAACAATTGGAAAATAACTGTGCTACTATAATTCATCACTCATGCTAAAATCTTTCTTATTTCCAAACTTTAAAAAAATAAGAGGAGAAAGCTCTTTACCAAATACCATGCAAGCTTCAATGTTCGTTGCATTCTATTTTTCTCTTAACTCAACTAATAGGCATAACCTTTAAGGGATCCCTTAGGTTGCTCAACGTAGAACATGAGGATGTTACTTGTAGATTATTCCCTTTCACCTTCAAAATCCTGGTCTACCACTGGTATTTAAACATGACCGCCTGATCCATCACCGCATGGGAATAGTTTGAAAGATCTTTCACCTCTTAGTTCAGTGATGCCACTTACCCTAGTGTGTTTTTCAAACAATTTAGCCTTGTCAAATAAGAGATCAATGAGTTTGTTAGGAATTTCAACTTGAGATTTCAAAGGATGCCCAATAGGTTCGTAAAGATAGAAGACCTTACCTAGAATTGACACATGCAATGTACTTGGAATCTTGGATGCTTTAGATCCTAAGACTTGCATTTTTGTAAGAAGATTTGGGGCAGCCAATGTTACGGATGCTTACATTGAGGCTATTAATGTTGAGAGGCAGCTATCGCCCTCAATTCCAATTCTTGTGCTCAACCTAGTCCCATGACAAGTTGTCATGCCCAATGTTGCAGCTAATATGCCAAACGCCACACCTTTGTTACCAAATAGTAATCCCTGTATTGGGCCTAAAATAGGGTGTCTATAATACAATAGTCTTCTAAATAGGTAAATGGTAAAAGACAATTTTAAATCCAACACATAGAATGCCAGTCCACAAAGTGTTCTGGGGCTATAAACAAGGGCTGTGCTCAAAGGAAGTAGATATGGATTTATAAGGGGAACCTACCCATACAATCTCTAAGTTTTAGAATATGTAAACGTTGAAAGAATGAAGAAAAATGGAAGGCATGCGACCCACTTACAAACTTGTGTGTCCGTCTTTTAGTAAACATAAAAAAAAGTTACATCAGTTGGGAAGGTTGATAACTGACCATTAGTTAAAATTTAACTAATAGCTAATTAATAACTTTAATACCCTCCCTTAATGACTAAATTGGAGACTATTTCAAGTTTGTCTTGAAATTTTACAAACAAAGTGGGATCAAAGAGTTTTGTCATTATAATTAGAGAATGCTCTTTAGATATCAATCTGAAATGTATAGTACTTCGATAAATTGCTATTGTCCAATGTAGGAGCTTCTGTGTAGATAAAAATCGAAAAAGATAGCCAACAACAAAACAAATATCTGGTCGTGTGGATATAATATATAACAAGCTGTCCACTAATTCTTTGTAGAGTGATTTATTGACTAGTGATAAATCATCATTTGCTGATAACTTTAGCCTGACCTCCATAGTTTCGAATCCAAAATTTTGGAGATGCTGATGAAATAAAATATACTAGGGTTGTGGAACCTGCGTAAGTCTGTAAAGGGACTTAATCAACCTGCAAACCAAATGTTAACTTCTAGGTACTCAAAAACCTTCAGGTTGCACCATGTAGACCTCATACAATTCTCTATTCAGGGAACCAAATTGAGCTACCATGGAGAGAAGCAACTAAAGTGCGATCGTCTTCGCAGTAACTAATTTTGCAATAGGAACTTTGTCCACCCATTTGCATTCAATGGGTTGTTTAATTGGCGGTTCAGGAACCAAAAAAGGTTTGAAGCGAGAGAAAAATGACAATGCTCTGTGGAATCAACAACCTTGTTTCTTGTCCTCTGAGCCAATGCCTTTGATTGAGGCATTTCGTCCCCCTGCATGACTACCCATGCATTTGATCAAGGAATTGCATCCTCTACACATTCTTTATAGTGGATATTCCCTAAAAAACTAGTGCATGCAAGTGGACTGGAGAAGGGTCAACAAGCCTATGAGGAATTTCATCCTCCAACATATCCTATATGGTGGAGTCTTCCTTCACACGTGCCTTTAATTTGACTGTGGCAGGGTCAACAATCCTATACAAACCACCTTGCCCAATACCTAGGGCAAATACTTTGCCCTGTTTTATATCAGACACAATACGCTGATTTTCAAAGAATTTTATAGCAATGTTGTGATTTTCTATTAACTGACTAATAGATTTTTTTTTAATTTATGCTAGGAACATACCTAACATTCCTTACTATTATTTTTTGAGCATTATTCACTACTATTTGAATATTTCCTATGCCCTCTACTGCAAGTGACCACCCATCAACTAATAAAACTAAATCATATATTTTTATATTTTCAATAAATATGACATCAATTCTTTCGAAACGTAAAATATCTGGATGTGCTGAAATCAATGAACCAACAATTGGTAGTACTATCATTCGAGTATGATGCCGCAAGGGTATACTCTTCATTAAAATCCCGTTCTTCAATCAATGACACATTTGCCGCTTGAATGCTTTGTTGGGAAAATGCATACTATCACTTCCAACAATTCTTTTTAACATTCCCAACCGTACGATGGTGAAAGCATTTCACTTGGTACTTGGAAGATGAATCAATAGGGGTACGTTACCACTTTCTTGTTGACTTAGCAACAAATGTACTCTCTGTTTGTACAACATTGGGCTCATTTGCTTGTGTCTGTATGCGTTCATTCTACAACAAATAATAACTAACTTGATCAGATGTTTGGGTCTAGCTTTCTGCCATCATGTGTAAAGCCTACATGAAAGATTCATATGAAGGCATCAAACTGTTTAGAACAAGAGCAACTGAGTCATCATCATCCACCTTTTTGTTTAATGGTAGCGAGCTGGCGTCGGATATCTTTGATTTGAAGAAGATGTTTTGACAAGGACCCATCCTCAGTTATCTTTGTGGAAAATAGCAGATTCTTTAGGTACAAGACTCGACTCTTCTTTGAAGTTTGATACTTATTTTTTAGATTGGTCAAAATCGCACTTGCCTCAGTGGCATTTTGGACCTCATGAATCATATCATTTGACACATACAACTTCAATAATGGCAAGGCCTCCTTATGATGCTTATCATAATCAACAAAATTTTTAACAACTCACCTCAGTGCCGAAAATGATTTTATCACAATCACGATATTTTGTAATTGTTAAAGTTTTATTGCTCTTGACATTGTAATTATGTCCAGTCAATTTGTGCACTTAATGCATAACTAAATTTTGAACATTGGCCATAGTACACACCTTTGACTTGTAAAACAATGCAAATTCTATAAAGCAACTTTAAATTTCTATAAAGCAAATCACATTACAAGCACTGTGTAGGCCGTGGAATATTACTATTGCACAAAAAGTGTTTACAAAGTCTAGGTACATGTCTCAACTGCACTTTTCATTTCGTGATTTTGTCTTCTAAGTGGTTAGGCACTCCTTCCTATGCGCCAACGCTACACATCAGCAATTGGAAATTTTGACATGCTTACATTATGTTTGCTCATGCTTTGGGATCTTCACGACTTCATTGTTATTATGTGCCCTAGACAACACATCTCTACCTTTGCACTTTTGTTTGGTCATCTACCATGCCTTGATGTATGCAGGCCTCGTGCGATTGCAAGTTATGTCTTTCTCCTGGACTATGGGCTACTCATGTCTCCATGCCCTAAATCATGATTCGAAGGTCTGTCAATTCGTGAATCCAATTTACTATCCTCTCACAAACTGTTTGGAAGAAGCATGACTGCCCTCCTGTCTCTAACAATCATGACTTTATCTTGTCGATCTGGTCTTTTTCACATTTTGCTTTCAATTTTGAAAATCACGACCTTCTGGGTTGCTCACGTTGCCAAATTGTCATGACTGAAATTGTGAATCCTTCAGTAGTTGCCCTTCCATGACTTGCGATTTTTCCTTTCAACAGGTTGCAAATCAGGATTTTTGCAGTCTCTCGTATGTCTGGATGTCATCCTTCTTCAGGTCTATGAGTGTCAACCTCCTTTGCACTATCTTTTGCATGTTGAAATCAAGCTAACATCGTCCACCTCCCCGTTCATTTTTCCTTGCATGTCTGTATGCAATTACCGCTGCGTCTACACTTTCTCATGCTCTAGCTTCAACTTTATTTTGCCATTGCCTTCAAATTGATAGAAACCTCTTCAAAACTCGACGTCCATCCCCTACGCCAAGCGCTTCCACAAATATCGACAACTTGTTGTACCCTTATCCTTGGGCTTCATCAAATAGTGGCTCTGATACCAATGTTATAAAATATAAATGCTGAAATAATGAAGAGAAGTAGAAGGCATATGGCACACTTACATACTTGTGTCTATTTTTTATTAAGCATAAAAAAAGTTACATCAGTTGGGAAGCTTGATAAATGACCATTATTTAATTTTTAACTAATAACTAATTAATAACTTGAATACTAAGGAGAGAGAGGGTGGATGACCTTACTAGATCCGGGATATCACTAGAGGGTAAAACAAGAGCTATAAGAGCTACAATGCCACTAGGCGATAAAACAAGAGTTATAAGAACTAAGGTGTCATTAGACAGTAAAGTAAGAGCTATAGGTGTGAAGGTGCCACCTAGTTGTAAAGCAAGTGTATAGATATGAATAATGCAAAAGATAGCAATAAAATAACAAGCATGTGCTATACTATACTATCAAATACATGAAACATACAATATATAAAATATAGAGGAAATTACAAAAAGAAGATGTTAGGGTTAGGGAAACATACCTTGAATTGACTTGTCGATGCATTAATCTGCCCTTTGGTTTTGGGCACGTTGTGAGAGATGGTTGTAGGTGAAGTCAAGATGGATAGAAGAAACCCTAAGTAGATCAAAGTTGGAGACTCCAAAGATTTGGTATACTTCGTGGTTGCAACTCCTATTTTTGAAATATTCAAGGCCTTTGTGCTAGTTTGTCTTTGTTGGTGTAAGCTCCTCTAACCCTTTATCCTCTTCTTCCTAAGGTGGAATTGCATGCACAAGCAAAACAAATTGATGTTATTTCTTATTAAGAAACTACGGAGGGAAATCTATAAATATGGTTCGGAACTCTAAAAGTCAAATCTCAGTTTTAGCTGATGTCTTCAGACCGACCAAAGATGTATAAAATAAATCAGTATGTCTTTGGCTTGGATGATGTCAGCCAACATAGGGGTTGCTACAAGACGATTGATGATGTTGGCTATGTGTAGGCAATGGGGAAAAAGAGTTCAGAGGGAGGATAAGGAGACTCAGGAGGACAAATCTGCTGATATGATGGTGATATGAAGGTGGTAGTAAGAAGGCTAGTCCATGAAACATCTATCACGAAGTGCTAGAAGACAACCCATCCAATCTTGGTGTATGTGGAAGCATATACTCAAGGAGACTAATACGTTGACAAGCCGTGGACAAGAAAAGTGTCAATAAATTGCATATAATGTGTACACAATCCCCTCACTTGAACCATTTGACATAATTAGAATGTAGGATCCATCTCCACAACAAATTCTGAATTAGAAAGCATCCAAAGGGGAATGCAAAAGTTGAGCAGTGATTTGATCACTCTTCAAAGAAGAGTAGAGAGTGGAAATCCTAAGACAACTAACAATTTTTTTTTCTTTTTTAAGGAACAATAGGTTGTGGTGAAACAATAACACTCAAAATCATGATCAAAGACTGCCTTCTAACCCCACTCTCACTACTAACCTGATGGGCGTAGCCTCATCCAATTAGTGTACATTCCATCAAATAACTCAACATGGCGAGTCAGACTGTCCTGACTTCTGCATTGCTTTCCAGATGTTTTTTAAAGAAATAGATAATTATGAGATGGTTCCTACATATTATGAAGGGTCTAGTACAAGCTCATCTAACAATGCAACATCTGCCATGGTTTTAGAGACCATCGAATTCCCAAAAGAAGAAGATAACGACCTTGAAGATAAAGTGGAAGAAATTCATGCTTATCAACAACAACATAGGAGTTATGGATGTATAAGTAAATTAAAAACCCCCAACACTTTTTCAAGTTCCCCTAATAATAAAGTAACACCTCCGGATCCCCAAGGCTCAAACAACCCATCTCCTCCTCAAGGGGCTAGTACTTCCAAGCAACAGAAGACCATCACTAAAGATGGGTGTTTGAAGGGCTATATATAATGTAGTCGAAGAAGTGAAAATGACTAAATACTATATTATCATGCATGAATTAGCCCAACTCACCAAGCAATGAGATTTATTGTTGAGGTCCCTTTGGAGGAAAAGGAAAAAATGCTACAAATGAAACCAAAGTAGTTTCCTATAGAGAAAAGGGCAAGGCACCGCCATTCTTGTTCACTGTAAGTGTTTTTGGTAAAACTTTACACACTTTTCTAGTAGAGTTTGGAGCTTCAGCTAATGTTATGCCTTACTCTATCTGTAAAACATTGGGCATAACACCTGAAATATATACTAAAAGAGTGGTGCAATTGGACAAGTTAGAAATAAAAGTGATTTGAGAATTATCTAAGATTCATATGCATTTAGCTTCTGATTCTCGGGTGCAACAACTTATTGATATTCAGGTAGTGGACGTGTTTGAGACTTTTAAAATGCTGTTGAGTAGAGATTAGTTAGGAGCTTTGAATGGCTATATGTTGCTATTGGTTACTTCTCTCATATGTGGCTGTCCATGAGGGGTATGCCAAATCAAATCAGGATTGAGAGGGAAGCCAAGATGAAATGTATGATCATTGAATATCATCAGAAGAACGAAAATGTTGAAGTAATAGCAACTGAGGCTGGGGCATATAAATTGAATTTCAAAGATAGTGTGGCTCAAAGAAAAGATAAACGATTTAGGAATGAGATGTGGCTGCTCCAATTCAATGATGCTAAGTCTAAACAAGGATTTGGAGCAGGTGCAGTTATGACTAATCCCCAAGGTAAGGAATTCCAGGTTGCTTTTAGTTTGCAATTTTCTTGCCATTAATATCACTCATATGAAGCTCTGATACCATTGTAATGAGCCTAACCCAATCTGACATGAATTTCTTCAATTTACTGCCCTTGTAATTTCGTCAAACAGTTGATGTGCAATGTGCTTGTTTGCTGATTTGAGTTTTTTCAGTTTATGGATGATGCTTGAGATGAATGCTGAAGTGAGTTGATAACTTGCAATAACCTCTATGATGTCTAAACAAGGAATCAAATGCAATGCAACACTTTTTTTGTATTTTCAAATGCATATAGATGAGAAACTACATAAGGGAATGCATCTACAACCAACTGACATTTTGTCAAACACTTGGCATGCAACCTAGAGAGCTAGTTATTTGATAATGCAAATGAATACAATATATCATGTAGATGACTCCAATTGAATGCTTCTTTATTAACTACTCTACTACGAAGATGCTATGAAATATGCCAAGATTCTTGGCTTACAATGTGCAACATATAAATAGCTTAAGTCTGATATGAAAATGGCTACCAATGGCAGCGATGTTACAATAACAAAATGCTAATGCTAGACATCAAAGAATGCAAGGAGAACTTGGTAGAAGTGGTGCCCAACCATGTAGATGAAGCAACAAACAAAACCCAATGAATTGGAAGCTCCCTAAGCCCAAATCGAATTTATCTCTAAATCACCCCTGTTCTGATCTGATATAAAGAATAAATAATATGCAGCTTCTTTCACTCCTCTTAAGCAAGAAATATCATTAATTGACTCCCTCAAGAAGGACACCTAGGTCAAGAAGTGAAATCGTTGCAAGGGCAAGCTCCCACAAGCAAAATCGAACCTCTCACAAGCTGGTAGTAGCGACTGAAAATGCATATATCAGAACTTTTTATCAACTGATGATGATGTGAATCGATCCTCCAAATGATGTAGATTCAAGCATGAGTTATCTCCAATACTCCTCCATTTCGTACCATGCAAAATTGGTGCTTGGCCACTAATTTTGCCCAAGTGAAATGATTGAATTGCCACTTCCAACAATTGCAACCCTCCAAAAGGTATTTCACTTCCTTAGTTATGCTATCAATGAGAGTTTCCGTTCCCAAAGACAAATGCGAATATTCCGCAGAAACCCTTGGCTCCACAAGATGCTCATCAAATAGATATGTCAACAACTGGATGGATGAGAAGCAAGCCAACAACATCTATTTATTCTTTTTCCCCAAGGGGTTGGCCCCTTCTAGAAGCTTCCAAATAAACAATATAATATTATAATATATTTACACTTTATTATAATATAAAAATATAATTCATAAAGTGCAAATATAAAAATATAACACAATGTGTTATCCAACACCCAAGATATCCATCCAAAGAAATAATTATCCAATCATCCAATGAGCCAACCAACACCTGGGTAATTGCCGAGAGGACCCTCTATCCATGCCCTGTTAGCCTACGAGGGCCATTGATAGGCTAACCATGTTGATATATAAATGTCTAACTGGAGGGGGACATTACAGTGTCTTAAATAAATGCAAATCTTAGCTCAATAACAAATCTGATTCCAACTTTATATCAGATAAAAACAACTGAATTTTGAATAATTACAGCATAAAACTAGATGAAAGTCAACCCTACCATGGCTGACAAATAAGATTGAAGTTTTAGCATCGAACAATATAATTGAGAAAATATCTCTAAAATTACAGCAAGGTAAAGACCAGAAAACTAATTTATTATATTTTTTTTGGCTCCTGCTTTAATGGGGAAGGGGAGGCATCAAAACGTCCCTAGGATGTCTGGATATGTTTTGGGGAGGTCTGAGTCTCGTCCCCAATACACAAGAAACATGGTATGCATCCTGGGCCTATAGGGACATTGCCCCTTGTGGTACATGAGAAAAGTGCTTCAAACTAAAAAAAATTATCTCCTAAAAAATTAGATAATCTCACGACCTTTTGGTTTAGCCACAAAAACGGTGAAACTTAAAAGTGTTGTTTGAATATGGAATTCAAACCAAATATGGTTGTAGAAGGAAAATTAATCCAGGGGATGATATCTAACCGCTGGTAAACTTTGAGGGTGATATGATGTCATTGATTCTTGCATGTATTCCAAGACCATCACAAACTGATGACTGAACATTAGGCATGAGTATAAATGCGAGGAAAAAACCATTGCCAAATTGAGATATATCTTTTGAAGAAATTTTAGACCAGAATGAGTGGTTTGATCATGGTGCAATTTCTGGGATTGTGCGCTTTGGAAGTCTTTCTAATGGATACTAGATGAAGCAAGAGAGACCTAGAACTTGATGACTTGGAAAGCTTTTTTTAGCTATATGTTATTTGGAAATGAAAACAGAAATGGAAATGGAAACATTTCCAAAATGTGGAAATGCGGATTTTCAAAAACCTTTTATTTGGAAACGTTATGGAAATGTCCTACTATCTATCTATATATTATAAAACAATGCATAATACTCATTTTTAGTCTATAAAAGATAAAACACTTAAAAATATATAGTAGTCATTCATTCATTACTTCAAAGACACAATGTACATTCAAGACTAGAATAATTGAATAAATCATCTAGATCGTCCTCAAAATCATGAATGCCACTCCTACTATTTTTCAACTTTATCATTTATTGACTATAAATCATCTAGTTTGTAGGGGATCGCCGGTGCATCGAAGCTTCTTGAGTGCACGCCTTAAAGGGTGCATTGGGAATGGGGTGGGATTAGCTCGTGACACTTTGCGAGAGATGTTCTCATACTATTCTATCACACCTACATCCCTTCATGCGACTTTACTGGGAATGGGGTGGGATTAGCTCGTGGCACTTTGCGAGAGATGTTCTCATGCTACTCTATCACACTTACATCCCTTGATGCGACTTTCAAACCTCCTATGATGTCTCCTTGAAATCTTGAAACCCTGAAAAATGGCGAAGTCTGGAATCCTAAAACCCTGGAATCTGACTAAGTCTGAAATATGATAGGATCCTCCAAAACCTAGAATTTGCATTATTGCTCCTAAAGGTCCGAAACCACTCTCAAACATCCTGAAAGTGTGTGTGTGTGGGTGCGTATTAAGTATAAGAAACTAGATGTCCCTATCTAAATAAAAACGTTCTAGATGTTTCCCGATGTCTTTGCGGCATTTCTTGTACATTTCCCTAGCATTTTCAGATAGGAAACTGGGGGGGGGGGAGGGGTGTGTTTCTTGCAATAGTTTTTTAGAACAAAACAAGCAGTAAACAAAGAATGTTGAAGGGTGGAACATACAATTTACAATAGAACCAGAAATATGACATTGAGGATACACTTGAAACAAAATAATGTGGATTTTCTATTTTTTATGTTTCTATTGTAGGTGAAACAATTAGAACTATATTATTACGATATGAGTACAAACATAAACAAGAGGGATTGGAGCTATGAAACAGAGTAACAAAAAAAAGAAAAAACTTGACAAATGGAAGCCACCAACAAAAGGTTGAGGAGACAGTAGCAACACACAATATATCAATACTCATTAATCTGATTATTAAGAACTTCCCAATTATAATGAATATTAATAAAGGGTAGGAGCTACTTTGCAACTTGGAAAAGAAGAATCCTCTAATAGAGAAGTTGTGTGGCGGTGGGATACACATGTCCCTCTCAATGGTACATACGTAGAAATGACTAGCAAGAGTAGGAACTGTTGTCAACCTGGAGCTGCGCCCTGAATCGAAGATGTGCATGAAATGGCCAGTCCTCTATCCGGTTGAAACAATGGGATCTTCTCACGAGGATGGGTGCCTCAACGGTGAGAAGAACCTCCAGAGATTGCTGGTTCCTGTAAGATGTATCAATGCGGATCTCTACTCTATGCTACGGACTACCATGGAAAAGGGAGAAGGAAACTTTAAGGGGAAATCCTACCTAATAAAGGTGATACACCAAAATATTGATCCACTTAACTTGTAACCTAGAACACTGAACAAACAAGGGAAAATGAAGACTTTTGATTTCAATCAATCACTTATGCATAAATATTTCATGAAGAGGTTTTATCCAATGACCAAAACATGAGGGAAAACGATGGAGAGAGGTCTGATACAAGACACTTTGCAGCCACCTAACATCCACTTACAGCTTTAGCAAAAGACACAAAGAACACTTAACATGACCTGCATAATACGGTAAGCTAGCAACTAGGTACGAATCATAATTTGGGAAGGGAGAGAAATCTACCACATATGCAAATTGTTGAATGAATATACACTATGCCAACACTTGAAATCTGAAAGTACAATACTTCTATTAATTGAAAAGGTTACACAACTCACCAATGGCAGAGTCTGGTCTAGCCAAGAGAGGGATGATTTTTTTTTTAAGGCTGAAAAGCCATTTTATAGAGAATTACAAAAGCCAAAGATTGGAGTTGAAAAATTGAAGAGAAGGATTAACTTAGATTAACTCAAGGCTGACTTGGCCTTTCAATAAAATATGTTTTCTTTTTGTCTTTGCATGAAGCTTCTTGCGCTTGAGGAAGTGAACTTGTCTTTGTTTTGAACCGCCCACCTCTCTTTGCATGGAGATCCACGCCAATGTCATTTTTAGAACTCTACGTGAGCTGCTTGATGCCGAGTTGGAACGTTTGAAAGGTTGAGTTGGCCGTTTGATAAGCTGAGTTGAACGAAGAGATCGTTCTCCTTTGCATGGGAAATTTCTGGTAGATGTGGCGTTTAAATATTAGTCAACTCTAAATCTAGAACAGTCAACTTGACGTTTGAATTTGGAACTCCGATTGGAGCTGAGTTGGACCTTCGGATGCATGAGTTGATCTGGAGATGAGTAGGACTTCAACAACCAGTCAATTGAGGCTTTGACCAGTCGATCGAAAATAGCCCTTGCTTGCATGTATTTTATCCTATTCTGGTCTCCCTGTTCATGTCTATTTCTGGTAGAATTCTATATTTGGTCTATATTTCCTCCATTTGACTTTTTTCAACTTCCCGTCGCTTAATCTGAGGTCAACTTCTGGTGGTCTAATTCTTTCATAATTATGGCTCTACCTTTGTTCTTTTTTTGGCTTTCTTCGCTCTAGTCGAACTCCTCTTTGAACTTCAACGGTTACTTCCCGCAGTCAAAATTTGACGTCTCGCGGGACATCACCCTTTGGCATTTTCTCGTGTGTATTTTCTGTCAAGCCCTTTTTGTGCTTGACACTTTGACGTCTGGCTTCCTTTGTGACTTTGCTTTCAAACTTTTCGAAAGAATTCTTTACTTCGGGTCTTTGCTATTTTCTTTTGGGAAAATTGTCTTGCTTATTTCTTTCTTTGTCGAACAATTTTTTCGCGAACATTGTCTTTCAACTTTTTTGAAAGAATCATTCTTTCGGGCTTCTTGTCTCTGTTCTTTTATCCGAATTTCTTTGGACTTTTTGTCCGAAGTAATTCCTTCGGACAAAAAGCCCGAAGGAATTAATCATTCGTCCTTTGCCTTCGCTCTTTGTTGATTTTGGACTTTGCTTTGTCGGCTTTTTTGCACGGGCCTCTCCAAATTTCTTCGGAGAAAAAGCCCGAAGGTATTACTTGTCTTTTTTTTTTTGAACTCTACTGAGAATGCCCTTCGGAAAAATAGCCATGGTCTAGTCGCCGACCAAGTGCCCTCCGCAAGGGCTTTTGTCCCTTCATCTGCGCCCATGTCGAAAAAATTGTAGGGCACCCGGGTTTTTGCAAGGGTCTCGAATTTGACGTGTACCTTCCCGGAGGGTATGTGCCCTTTCGGATTGTTGAAAATGACCCTTCCGAAGGGTACCTTGCCCTTCGAGTTTCTTGTTTTGCCCTCTTCTGCCTTCCAAAGACACCCTTTGCAATTCATTCCACGGACTTATTCCTTCGGATTTCTTCGGACTTTTGTCCGAAGGAATTATTCCTTTGGCTTTTTTGCTTTTTGGCGGACTTTTGTTTGGCTGCAGGTGTTTCCTTTGTAAATTCTTCGAAGTATTCCTTCGGACAAAAAGTCCGAAGGAATTACTTCCTTTGTTGTAAGCTCTGCAAATTCCCTGAAGGAATTGAAACTTGTAATTTCCTGCAGACTTATGTCCTTAGCACTTCTCCGAAGCTATGTGACATTTTGCCTTCTTTGATGACCCATTCCTTAGGACAAAAGTCCGAAGGAATCCTTGTTGTAGCAAAGGCCCTCACAAAAAAAAAAAAACAATGTATTCTTTCCCAATGTATTCTTTCTTTCCTTGGATAGAGATGTGAATTTTCCGAATGGCAAGAGACACTCTGACATGTGAAAGAATTGTCAACAGGAACATAAGTGGGTCTTAGGAGCAGGCTAATGAGATTGGTTCAAATCTGAGCAAAATTGACACAGAATAAAAGCGCTGAATACACAAAATAATTAGAATAACAAATTAATTTCCACACCATAATTCTTTTCTTTATATTATTCATTCGGGACATTACAACATTATAGGAAATTATTCCTATAATCATGGAGATTATCTCCATCAATATCTCACCCAAATCCCAATGAATATTCAATCTCTTATATATGTATTATTGTTGTAACTCACAACAATATATCTAACTAAATAATATATTCCAATCTATATGCATAATATTGTTGTAACAATATAACGACAACTAATTATTAACCAAATATAACTAATAGTGAATTATTACTCGTAATTATTCACACAAATTATTGTGAGAACTAACCATTTCCTAATATTCCCCCCTTAGGCCTTACATGATAATTTGTGTTTCACAGGACTTAATGAAAGTAAAGAAGGAACGCATCAACTTCTTATCAACCATTCATTGTGGAGAACCTCCTCCATCAATCAAATCAGTGTGGGAACTTGAAACATGTACATCTACTATCAACCAAAAAATGGGATCACTCTCAACCAATCGTGGGAACCTCCTCCATGGTGGGAACATGTATCAACCACCAGCCATGTAAAGGGAACTACATCAACCAAATTTGAGAACTTACCAGCAGGAACCATCTGTTCAACTTTCATTCCTGTATCTCTTAAATGCCTTTTTTTATGCAGTACGCTATGTGAGAAAATAAGAAATACACCTCTTATTTGTCACACAAACAAGTGCTGAATTAAAAAAATATCTATATGCGCCACTATAGCAGAAGCGCCCCTTTATTAGTGGCTAATGAGAGGTGTAGAAAGCCTCCATCCTCTAGTGTCCTCCAACCTCCAACTGGTGAAGCTACTCATTCAGCAAAGGTGTCGATGAAACTCATTATGTTGTTTTTGAGAATACAATCCCCCCTTAATTTGGATGTCCCGTACAACCGATAATGCGTCTGTTACAATAAAGGGTTTGACTTTGATGATCGAATGACATAAAAAGACTCTAAAAAACAAACGACGTAAATGATTTTTTATAAATAATGACACACAACTAAAAATCAAATTCCAATTAAAGATTGGATTTGACAAACTAAATAACACTTTTGACATTTTGGACTTGACTCAAATATTTTTAATTTTTAATTTTTGACTTTGAAAAAATTTGACATACTTTACAAATGACTTCTTTGACATAAAGAATATAACTCTAACACTGATAATAATTTTTTTTTTGGAGGATATTTAACAATTAAGACTCACTCTAACCTAATGCCATGAAACTAAAAATAATACCAAATTTACAATAATAAACATAGACCACTAAAAATTTATACCAAAAAACCTTATTTTTAATATCTATAACCAGGAAAACGTAAAGCAAAAATATTATTATATAATCCTACGAACACGAGTCACTGATCATGAATGGAGCACGTTTGAACAAATTTGCATACCAACAATTTAGACATACATAACTGACAGATGGCAATCTACAAGGCATTGAACTGATAGGACTGCAAATTAAATGTTGAGAGTTGTAAGACCATGCCAATGTAGAGATCGTTGATCGACTGAGAAGCATGTATGATTTTGGATTTGTGTTGTTTAGAAAACTTTAGAAATGATGCCTACAATACACAGAGGTCTACAGAATAAACCGAGTGGTATAGTCAAATGATAAATTGACGATGCACAAAGAGAACTGGCAGAGTTTGATGGTAGTCACATAGGTATACAACTGCATGGAATGATTTGATGCTGAGCCGTCACAAGTAGTGACGTGTCTCCAAATCCAATTGCTCCAGGTGTTAAGAGATTGCCTTATATTAATCCTCACACAAATGTGATTAGAATGTCAGAAAGACACTGTATAGCTTGATGCATATATTTCTAGGTTTATTAACCACAATCTTTTCTAATATAATCCTACAGATATTAATATTTGGACAAATCTATCCAACTATGAATATCATTACTCAGGGCAATAACATAATGGCAACACCCTTAAAAAATAAAATATCAAATTGTAGTTTCCATTGAACAACCACCTGCTCTGATACTAGAGAATGAGACTGATTCAGATCTCAGTAAATTTGACACAAAATAAAAGAGTCGAATACACAGAATAATTAGAATAACAAATTAATTCTCACACCATAAGTCTTCTCTCTATTATTCATTCGGGACATTACAACTTTATAGGAAACTATTCATATAATCATGGAGATTATCTCTCCATCAATATCTCACCCAAATCCCTATGAATACTCAATCTCCTATATACGTATTATTGTTGTAACTCACAACAATATATATAAACAAATAATATATTCTAATCTATATTCATATTATTGTTGTAACAATATTACAAAAACTAATTACTAACCAAATATAACTAATAGTGAATTATTACTCTCGTAATTATTCACACAAATTACTGTGAGGACTAACCATTTCCTAACACATGCATACATGCTAGTGGCAAGTAGGTGGAATAGACACATGCAAGTGTATATTAAGGGAATAGATTGTACAAGGTAATAGAAGATACAATAATGTTAGAAAAAAGTGAGAGAATAGAAGAAATGGGAAAATAATTCTGCTAAGGTGGAGGGGCCTTAACAAGAGCTTATGCAATTAGTTTGGATGGACAAAAAGGCCATTGAAAGTCTAAGAAATTATTAGCATAAAGGGTTAATCAAGGATACGCTTAGGATGAAGATATTGAAGAAAGAGCCAAATTCTTTTAAGGTTAGTGAATACCCTCTATAATAGCCTTGTTAATTTTAAATCAAAGAGAAACAAGGTGGGGAGAAGCATCAATGTAGTATTTGTAAAACAAGGGTGCTTACAAAGGGTATTGAGACCTCAATTCCCCTAGTTATTTATAGACTTTCCAATTAGCAGAGGAATGAGCGGAAGCAGTGCCTTGGAGGGATGAAGAATCAAGGATATCATATACATTTGGAGGTAGAATCATCTAAAGGACAAAGATTTCGAAGTTAATACATGAGCCAAAAAATGAAGAGGACATAGAGAATGTGCTTCAAACTCATCCAAAGTAAGCTTAACACGAATTTGCTATTTTTACGAGATACAAATCCCTAAGTTATATGAAATTAGCCCAATTAGTCTCATAGTGCCTTGTAATTTGGTGACTACTATTGCTTCAAATAGCCCAAGGCTATTGAGCCATTGAAAAAGAAAGATTGAGATTGAGTCAATCAGTGACTTGTATTTGGATTCCCAATCGATTTGTCAAATAGTGAAAATATGATTTAATGTTTGATAGTCCTTGAGATGGACTTACTCTCTAGCGAGCTTCCTTGTTTGCGGTAAATGAGAAAGTTACATACAATTAGCCATAGCATAAAGCTTGGAAAATGTGATGAATCATGATGCTATTGTAGTTTTGATAAGCCATGCTTCTTGACCGTTGGATGAATGATATGGTGAGACAATGATGGAGGGAAACTAGAGCAAAATACATCATTGAATATATCAACAATGGTGCTAGCCACAATGATCATACCACACTTGAGGAACTCAAACAATAACCCTTTGCTAGTCCTTTTTATGGTACTAGGAGTGAAGAAACGACAAGGGGAAGGCATAGATGAAACTTGCACAAGATATTGACCAAAAAAAATCCATAGAGAGTGGGTGTAGGGCCATCGTGAATGCTAGATATGTGTTATACTTTGCATGATTTACATGTATTAGCAATGTGGTTCGGGGCATTGCCTTGACTGTGGGATTTGGGGGGCCAATAGATTCCAATTGAGGGTTTAGAAGCAGGAGCCCGTGAGAATTTTTTTTCGAGAACAGATGCATGCTTTAGTTAGTCTGTGGGTGTTTTTACATATAGTAATGTATGGGTAGTTTCACGACCCATGGTTTTATGCCCATTGTATTGTAATACCACTTGCATGGTTTCCTATTGATGTGCCTACAAATACTAGTACATGCATTAGGGTAAATTAGGATTTTGAAGTATGTTATTGTATTGTAAACGATTGAGTTAATGCAATAAGGAAGAAGGCTACAATGCTGAGTTTTTTCCCAAATAGGTTTTCCTAGGTGAAAATATTGTGTATCATGTGTGTCATTTTTACTTTTTATTATAGCTTAAGATTCTATTAGCATTGCTTCTCTTGCATAAGTTTATCAGTCTATTTCTCTTCATTTGGTATTAGATTTAGGATTTAGCTTTATCTAAAGAGCTAGGGAATCTTGGCCATATGATAATTTTTTGCGAGTGGGAGTTGTGCGTGTGAGAATCTTTGCGTGAAGGTAAACGATGGGAAGCACAAGGATAGAGATCAAAAAATTTAATGGCCAACATTTTGAGTTATGGAAGCTCAATATGGAAGATCTTGTGGACAGAGATTAGTGTTAGGAAATCAACCTATGGGTATGAAGGAAGAAGAATGGGACAAAATGGATTGGAAGGTGAAGAGTTCAATCAAACAATGCCTTTCATATTTAATGTTGTTTAATGTCTTTGGAGAATCGACCACTACAACACTTTGGAATAACTTAGGGATTTTGTTTCAGGCAAAGTCTGTAGTGAAAAAATGTTTTTTCGAAAGAAGTATTCCCTAAGGATGAATGAGGGCAACTTCACGACAAAGCTTCTAAATGCAACACTATGGTAAATCAATTACTTCCAGTCAAGTTTAAAATGGATGAAGAAGAAAATTGTATTACTTTCTTTGTTCTTTGGCCGATAAATGGGATAACCTTGTTATCGCCATTAGTGGTATTGCATCTACATTAAGCTTGAGGACACAGTCACATATCTGTTATAACGAAACAAAAAATCCATGGAGGATTATCACATGAAGGATGACTTGTTTGTGAAAGGTTGTTCCTAAAAGAGAAATAAAAAGAAGTCAGGGAACAAACAATCAAAGTATAGAGGTAAATATAAGACTCCAAGAAACAACTTTGAAGAAATGTTGGAATTGTGGTAAAACTAGGTATTTTAAGGACACCAAATCTAAAAAGGTTGAAAAGGGTAAGTTCCCTGACAATGCACACTTTTCAGAAACCAAGTCCTCCAACAAAGACTTAGGTGATCTACTCTTGGGAGTTTCAAGTACACATGCTTGACATGAAGCGTGGTTGATCGACTTAGGTGCTTCATTTCGTATGATTTCTCATAGGGAGTGGTTTTGTAAATATAAAAAGATTAATGGAGGTGATGTCTTCTTAGGAGATGGCATACAATATAATAGGTCTAGGAAGAGTCAAGTTGTTGCTCAAAAATGAAAGGATTTAAATGCTCCATGGTGTTTTGCATACTCCAGGTTTGGTGAGAAACCTAATATTTGTAATCAAGATGAATGATTTGGATGTATAGGTAGTATTTAATAAGGATAGTTGCAAGATGGTTTGTGGAGCGATGATATCGACAAGAGGAGTCCGCCTTAGAATGTTGTTCAAGCATGAGGCAAGCACTATTGGTGATGGATGTAATAGCTATATTGTTCCTTAGGTTTCTAATGATTCAGATCAGACCCTTACGTTGCTTGCAAAAAAGACAATGCTTTGGCGTTAGAGGATGGGACATATTGGAGAGAAAGGTCTTTAAGCATTACAAACTAACAATATGGCTGAAAGAATTTTTTATTGTCGTTTAGATTTTGATTTATGTGAGCATTGTGTATATGGTAAGCAAACTCAAGCAAAGTTTCTCAATAATGCTACAAGAGTAGATGGGATTGTGTAATTAATACATAGCGATGTGTTTAGAGATGTGAAGGTTCTATTTCTAGGAAATCTTTGTATTATGTTTCTCTTATAGATGATTATTCGAGGAAAATTTGCGTATATTGTATCAAGAATAAATCTGATATTTTCAAGGAGTTTAAGGATCTTGTGAAAAATCGGACAAAGAAAAAGATTAAGGTTTTAAGAACTCATAATGGTGGGGAGTATTGCTCAAATCAATTCAAACTGTGATGTCCCCTTCTAGCTAGAGACATCACTCTAGCTTGTGATTAGCCTACCAGAGACCCTTGTAGGCTAGTAGGATTGGATAGAGGGTCACCTTGGCGTGGAGATCTTCCGGGGACAGAGCAGAGTACACTTCTGGGTTGCCAGAGTTTGTTTATGATGAGTCTTGCTTTGAGTTTGGCTTGGTCAGAGTATTTTTAGTAGTTGGAGATGGACCCCTTCTATTTTTAGCAGACATCACGGTCATATGGGTGGTCAACTGGCGAGCTCCAGTTTCAGACGACATAGCTAAATTCAAAGTATTCATGGAGTTAGACAAGTTTGAATAACTTAGCATTTATTATTAAGTGATTTAATAATAAAGTTATAAAGTAACTTTATATTATAATCACTTAACTTGAGGGTCAACTCATCATTAGATGGGGCCATGTTTTTAATTAAATTATCTGAGCGAGACTATTGAAATATTAAAATTAAATGCCCATTTAATGATTAAAATCGTTTTGACACCCAAAGTGAAATTACAAGCAAAATTGTAATTTAGAGGATTAGGGTACGATTTGCAAAAAGGATATATGGCGTTGAGTTTGGAGAGAGGTATCATTGATTGCTATTTTGCTATTTGACATTGTGAAATTGAAAGGGGTTTGCTCTGGAGACTAGGGTTTTCAGCCACCATTGGAGGACGTAGTTGCTTTAATGTTCACCATCTGAGCTGATGAAATATTCAGGGATATTTGGTTTCAAGAAGACTTCATTCAGAGGTCTTATTTGCATCTAATTGTGTAGAATTGAAGAATAAATTCACGAGTAATTATTGCAAATTTATTGAAGATTTTTTGGTGATTAACAAGTATGGTACGGATTGCTACAGTACCACCGTACAGACTGCTACAGTGCCGTGTGAACAGTGCCACCGTATGGACTGCTACAGTACTGCGTGAATAGTAAAATAAAAAATAAAAAATAAAAAATAAAAAATAAAAAATAAAAAATTTGCAGTTTGCAGATTTTCATCTACTGGGACAGCAAAAATCAGGGTTTTATCTTACATTGTAATGAATTGTTTTTTCAGGCATATTGGCATTAGAACAGAATAAACATTCTCCTTGATAGTCTCATAAATTAATTCCAGCAGTAGTACTATTGTTTTAGAATTATTTTAAGCATATGAGTTTATTTCGGAATTGTATCATTGCTCATTATTACCAAAAACACAAAAAAAATCCATAAACATTCAAAAACCAAAACAAATTCAAATCAACTGCATTCAGAAGAAACAATCAGCAGAGGAGAACCAAGTTGGGTTCTTACACAAACAATTTTGTAAGAAGTGTAGGATAACAAGGCAGAAGACAACACTGTAAACACCACAACAAAATGAAGTTGTAGAAAGAATGAACATGACTTAGATGGATAAGGCTAGATGCATGCTTAGTGGTGCAGGGTTGGAAAATAAATGATGGGTAGGAGTAATGACTTCTTGTTGCCTGATCAATAAATCACCGACATCAGAGCTTCTTAGTAAAACTCTACACGAAGCATGGACTGGTAAGAAACCTCTCTTTGGCATCTCAGGATTTTGGTTGTGATGCTTATGTGCATATTCCAAAGGAAAAAAGAACTAAGCTAGATTATAAATCAGCTAAGTGCATCTTTATTGGATATAACAATGGTGTAAAAACATGTAAGCTTTGGAACCCAAAAACAAAGAAGATTGTTTATTGTTGTAGTGTTATCTATAAAGAGATTAAGGGGGTTTCAAAGAAAGAAGGATAACCAAAAGAAGAACTAGAAAAGGTGCAAGTTGAATTAGTAGGGGAGAATTTGTGTATGAATACAAAGCAACAAAAGAAGATAAACTAAAAGGACTTTCCTAAGGAAGATTCAGATGAACTAGAGGAAGATGATCCAAAAGGAGGATCTTAGACTCTAATATTGAGAAGATCAGATTGAATTAGAAGGAAACCAGAAAGGTATAGTCCACCTAGTTTTTCTTTTGCTTTTGTTTTATCAGTGTTATTTGTTACTGATGAAGATCCCAAGATTGCGAGAGGCCCTTAATTCAAAGGATTTTTTTTGGAAGAAGGCCATAGATGAAGAAATGGAGTCCTTGGATTAAAATATGAAATGAAACTTCATGAAATTACCTATTGGTAGAAAGCTTGTT
Source organism: Torreya grandis (assembly GCA_037957365.1). NCBI lineage: Eukaryota > Viridiplantae > Streptophyta > Pinopsida > Cupressales > Taxaceae > Torreya > Torreya grandis. The sequence continues at coordinate 1,729,386 of JARHVA010001447.1, read as the reverse complement.
GGCTATAAGTGGGTGTTCAAGAAGAAGTACAATGCGGAAGGGAAAATAGAGAAATATAAAGATCCGTTAGCAAACAACTTTTCCCAAGGGGAGGGAATTGTTTTCGGTGAGATTTTTTTTCCAGTTGCTAAACAAGCTTCCATTAGTTTTTTTTTTGGCTATTGCTATTGCTTTCGATCTTGAAGTAGAACAAATGGATATAAAAACAACATTTCTGCTTGGGAAGTTTGAGGAAGATATCTACATGGTGCAGTCAAAAGTTTTGAAGTCAAAGGAAAGGACTTGGTGTGCAATTTGAAGAAGTATCTTTATGGCTCGAAGTAATCATCAAAGACGTTGAACGAAAAGTTTAACAGTTTTGTGTTGGGACTTGGGTTTGTAAGAAACAAAATTGACCACTGTGTGTATTTCAAACATGTTGGCGATAAGTTTGTTGTCGTAGTTTTGTATGTGGATGATATGTTAATTGGTAACAAGAAGGAAATGATCAAACATGTGAAATGTCAATTGTCATCTCAGTTTGATATGAAAGATTGAGGTGCTGAAAAGTTAATTTTGGGCATTGAAATAAAAATGGATTGACTAAATAGGAAACTGTGGTTGAACGAGAGGAAATATGTTGAGATGATACTACAGAGGTTTAGAGTGTGCAATTGTAAACCTATGAGTACTTCATTTCCTATTGATAAAAAAGTATCTATTGAATAGTGTCCAAGGACACAAGAAGAGATTGAGGAAATGCCACAAGTTTTTTATGCAAGTGTTGTTGGAAACTTGATGTATACTAATGGTTTGTACTAGACTTGACATTACTCATGCAATGGGAGTTGTAAGCAAATATATGTCCAATCGAAGAAATGAACATTGGATGACTGTGAAGAAAATTCTAAGATATTTCTCATAGTAAAGTATGATAGGTTTCATGAATTGTATTACTGCTTTGATAGTTTCCTATTGATGTGCCTACAAATACTCACACATGCATTAGGGTAAGGAAAAATTTGATGTTATTGTACTGTAAATAGTTGAGCTAATACAATAAGGGAGAAGGTTTTTGTGCTGAGTTTATTTCCAAAAGGGTTTGTCTAGGTGAAAATATTATGTATCTTGAATGTGTGCCATTTTTCCTTTCTATCATGGCTTAGGATTCTGTTAGCATTGCTTCTCTTGCATTAGTTTATCGATCTATTTCTCTTTAGTGAAAAGCACTTTCATTCTTCCTATATTTAAGAAACTTGAGTTTATTGCCTCCAAGGAGATAGAGGGGGGATGGAGGAGGATATTCCTGGTGGCATACAATCTAATCAACATTCATGCTTGAGAAAATCTCCTTCAACCTAGGGCAAGAATCCAAATAGACAATAATGTGATTTGTAAATCATATGAACCTTCATTTAATTGTCACCCCAGGGACGTAAACGTTTACAATAAGTCTCCACTATATATGCAACAATAAACTACTTTGAACAACTGAGAGGACTAGCACATTTGCTTGGAAGTAAACAAATCTTGCATAAAATTGAAACACACTTTGCACTGAAAGGAAATTACCCGAAAGTAAACACATTTTGCTTGGAAAGGAAAGTACAAAAAAGTAAGTGATGGAATTGAAATGCTAATTTAACTTGGAAGCTTCCCACATAGCGAAATTGAAAGTATGCACACAAAATTGAAATACACACGAAAGTAAATTTATGTAAATGAAATTAACTATAAAAGGAAACTATACATGCTTGCAGAAATGATATTCAAATGAAATGCTCACACAATATAAAACAAACTATTTAACGGATAGGAAACTAGATCATTGAATCCTCGCGAATGGCCCCTGCCTCGATTGAATTGAAGTTTGAATTCCTTGCTCTTTAAGCTAAGAATTAACTCAATGCAGCTGATATTACTGATAACTTATCTGTAGCGATAAAGAAATTGCTATATGCTTGTTACAATTCAGATTACAATATTTCTTCACCAGTTCTCTATTTTTCATATTTGATTCTAAATCCTTCCTACAACTTGCAACTGTTCTTTATATAGAGGAGGTAGGGGCATTATTAAATGATCCCCAAATCCTAGAAGTTACGAGAACAAGAGCATTTGAAGTTAAAAAAACAAAAAAGACAAATAAGTCTAAAGGTGGTTAAGAACATAACTGCCATATGCAATGTGAAGACAACCAACCATCGATCCAATGAGAGCATCTTGGAGTTACTACGGTTTTCCATCTTGGCACATGATTCTTCTTTCTTGTGAAATCCGTTTGGAATGGTTAGAAAGGCTAGTTTAGCTTAACTTCTCATAAATGGATAATAACTCACCAACATCCATTGCTACAAGCAGATACAGTCAGTTGCTATGAGTGATCAGTGCTTCCACAGTCTAGCCAACATGTGACTACGATTGATTTTGTTGTGGTGGCTAAATGTGCAAAAACATAGAACGATATACATATACATCTCCTTCACCATTAAGAATATAAATATTTAAACCATTAAATCATACTAGTAAATATAAAAATAACATACTAAACCAAAGTCAACTTTCCATATGTATATTGTTTATAATATATGTGCATATCAACATATTATGAGTTTAAGGAGTGGAAATATCTTGACAAAGTAATTATTATAAAGAAGACTCAAAAATGACTCATCATATCCCGAACTTTAACTATTGCACGTCCTTGTGCAACGAAAATTAGTTCAGGTAGACCTAAAACGAGACATGAAATGACGACATATTTCTCAATTGCTTGATGTAACATCTCCAATTGAACCCTTGGTGAGTTACCCTCTATACTGTATCAACTTTTCTCATTTCTTGCTTTATTCCTATTCATTCACGGGTATTGTCCTTGTCCAGACAAAGATGGGAGAACACAAAGCAAACATTGTGAATCTCAGCCCTACCCCTTCAACAATATTTTGCCTCAAGCGATTCATATTCTTGTTGGATCTATTATTGGCAGCTTTGAGCTTATAGACATAATAAGGCTTCTTCTATTGTAAGGAAAGAGTAAGTTCCATCTCTCTCCACAAGCAGTAGAAGCTTCCCTACATATTTTGTTGGAGAGAGAGATGGAATTGTTGACAAATCTTCCACAAATCAGATTTTCTCTTGCCACTTGGAAAGTTCTCGTCTCTAGCCAAGGAAGGAAGAATACATGGTTTTCCTTGACCAAAATAGGCCATTTCTACGGACTCTGCAGGATTTCTACGGACTCAAGCAGGGTTTCTACGGATTGTTTGAAGGAAATTTACAAGTTCCCGACACTTAGGCGACAAAAGGGCCTTTACAACTTTTCCGAATGGCAATTTCAGAAGCCAAGAAGCCCTTGGTCGGTGGAGGGCAAGAAAACACTTAGGGGGAAGAAAGACAAAGGCGAAGATATCCTTCGGACAAAAGTCCGAAGAAATTCAGAGACCACAGAGACAAAGGAAGTCCCGCACAAAAGGCAAGCCAAAGAGTAATTTGGAAAAGGGGCATTTTCAAAAGTTTCGAAAGGCAGGGTACCCTCCAGAAGGGACACTTTCAATATTCCCGAAGGGCACCTACCCTTCGGGTAGAGGCACAAGACCAAATTCAAGGACCTTGCAGAAAGCCCGGGTGCCCTCCAATTTTTCCGAAGGGCACTGGCGGAGGACACTTGGTCGGTGCTGAAGGGCACTTGGTCGGCGGAAGGGCATGTTTGAAATCTCGAAGGGCACATTTCGGAAGAAAAGGCAAGGTAAGGAATCCGTCGGACTTTTTGTCTGAAGGAATTCCTTCGGACAAAAAGTTCGAAGAAATTCAGAGGAGACAGAAGTCCGAAGAGAGACGCGGGAAATAAAGCCAAAAGAATTCTACGGAAATAAACCCGAAGGAAATTGCCAAGCAGAGAAATCCGAGGGAAATAAGAAAACTAAGGGCGATGTCTCGCAGGCCGTCAAATTTTGACCGCAGGAAGTAACCGTTGGAACAGAGATAAAGCTAGAATTCCGAAAGCAAGCCCAATGGAGAAAATATAAACTGGATATAATTAGACAAATACATCCGAATATAGAATCCCGCCAGAAATAGATACAAATAGCAGACCAAAATAGAACGAAATACATGCAAACATCAGAGCTATTTTTGAACATCGGAGCTATTTTCGAACAATCAGTTAAAGCTTCAGTTGACTGATTATTAAAGTCATGTTCATCTCCAGCGAGCTCATGCATCCAAAAGTCTAACTCAGCTTCAGCAGGTGTTCCAAATTCGAACAAGTTGACTGTTCCAGATTTAGAGTTGACTAATTGATCAAACGCCGCATCCACTAGAAGCTTTCCATGCGAAAGAGAATGATCTCTTCGTCCAACTCAGCTTAAATAACGGTTAACTCAGTTTTCAAACGCTACAACTTGGCAATCAAGCAACTCACGTGTAGTTCTAAATTTAAACATTTGCATAGATTTCCATGCAAAAGGAGGTGGGCGGTTCATAACAAAGATAAGTTCGCTTCATCAAGCGAATAAGCTTCATGCAAGGACCAAAGGAAAAATATATTTTATTGAAAGGCCAAGTAAAGCCTTGAGTTAACTAAAGTGAATCTTCCCTTCAAGTTTCTACTCCAATCTTTGGCTTTTTGTAATTCTCTCTATATAATGGCTTTTAGCGTTGATTAAAAATAATCCAATCTCTCTTGGTTAGACCAGACTCTGCCATTGGTGAGTTGTGTAACCTTTTCAATCAATAAGGACTGTACTTTCAGATTTCAAGCATTGGCATAGTGTATATTTCTTTAGCAATTTGCATAAATGGTAGAATTCTTTCCCTTCCCAAATTCTGTTTCATACCTAGTTGCTATATTGTCCTTGTGCAGGTCATGTTAAAGTGTTCTTTATTATCTTTTGTTGAAATTGTAAGTGGATGTTAGGTGGCTGCAAAGTGTCTTTTATTAGACCTCTTTCCATCATTTTCCCTCAGGTTTTAGTTATTGGATCGAACCTCTGCATGAAATACTTATGCATAAGTGATTAATTGAAGTCTAAGGTCTTCCTTCTCCCTTGTTCGTTTAGTGTTCAAGGTTCCAAGTTGAGTAGGATCAAAATTCTGGTGTATCACCCCCTTTAGGTAGGATTTCCCCTTGAAGTTTCCATTCTCCCTTTTCCATGGTAGTCCGTAGCGTAGAGTAGGGATCCTCATCGATGCATCATACAGGAACTAGCCTTCTCTGGAGGTTCTTCTCACTATTGAGGCACCCACCCTCGTGAGAAGATCCAATTGTTTCAGCCAGATAGAGGACTGGCCGCTTCGCGCACGTCTTCGAATTAGGGCGCAGCTCCAGGTTGACAACGGGAATGACTTAAAGACTTCCCTCCTGGATATTTGTATTGACCTTTTGTATTCTGGAATCAAAGTCAATTGATTCAATTGTTTGATAATTGGGTTGGGCTGAGGATGTTGTGCTCTGAGGCTCAGGGTGGCAGATTGCTCTATTGTGTTGTATACTATCATCTCATGTTTTCCATGTATTAAATAGAAATTGTAGTATCTCAATTGAATGTCCCTCACAATGACATTGGGATTCCATTCCTTATCCATGGTCACTACATAGGTATGTTGGTAGAACTCACACCGCAGGTTTTTGAACTCAACTGAACCATAAAAATAGGCTTTGCAAAAGGACAAGGGAGATCCTAGAAAGTTATTTTCTCTAGAGATTATCCTCCCTATTTGAAATTGTATGGGTTGTTATTTTTCAAACAATGTGTAAACTTCAGTAGGTGGCCTACATTGCAACATCTATATAAACAATGCACAAATCCTTGGAATCTCTGCTTCTAAAAAATGATTACCTCTTTTTTCCTAAGTTCTTCCACTTTTTCTTCCTCTTGCTTTCTCAAATCCTTTTTATCTTCTTTTAATCGATGTATTCATTCTTGTCTCTCATAGATGGAGTTCCACTCGAGTTTTAAAGGTGCAACCATTCTCTGGTGCTCCTTAGAGATGTGATCTACAGGAGGTCCAAGAGACATTTGAGAAATACCTAGCTTAGCATCTTGGGAGCCTTGTACATTTTCTTCCTTATTGTTATGAATGTAGTTTAGGCTCTTCTGCTATGAGTGTAGGTGTTGCAGGTGAAGGTTTGTTAGTGGTCAGTGGTTGCAGGGCTTCTCTCTGTTGATTTCTCTGCCTCAGTCATTGTTTCTTCTTCTACAACTCTTGCCAAAGTCTCCAAACCAATATCCTTTACTTCCACCTCTTGGATTCTTGCTTTAAGGGATTCAATTTCCCTATATGCTGCCATAGGTTTTTTATGGGTATCAAGGTCACTACTTGGAGACATAGGGGAATTACTACGCTGTTCAGGGGTTTGTTCTTTACCCTTTTCTTCACTAATCCCCAGTTTAGGGCAATATTCTATTCAAGGTGTTCTTTCTTCCTCTTCACCAGGCCCAATCTCTTTTTCTGCCGTATGGTGTCCACACTGGACCCATATCCAAATTCTTCCTCATCTCCCTCATCTCCCTCCAATTATTCTTCTTCTGAAATATCGATCAACATAGCTTTTGAGAATGGCTGATTGGTTCTAGTTCTTCTTGCCCTTAATCTATGAGAGTACTTTTGGGTTATGCTAGAGGAAGCCTCTTAAATATTCTACCCCTTATGAGGTATAAAGAATGAAGGTGCAAAGGATGAAGGTGCATCTCTTCTCTGGGTTTCTTGGACTAGAGGTACAAGTACAGCTTGCTAGGGAAGATGAGATAGCAATTTGAATTTTTCCTAAGAGACATCAGGTCTTGTGTCAACTAAGACTCCTTTTACTATTAGGGTTATAAGACAATGGTTGGCGAAAACTCTTTCTTTTCCTTTTTGATACTCTACTATTTTTATTCTCAGAATTTTTTAGCAAGTAATTGGGAACATTTACAATAATCTTATGCCTGAGATGGCTTAGAAAATTAAGGTGAAAGTGTAAATTAGGGACTGCCTACCTTCACAGGAAATGTATTTGGTGATGAAAGTGGCCACCTCCAGCCATGGTGAAGGTAGTGATAGCCTCTTGGTTCCTTGTGAGTTAAATTCAAGCTCTTACCCTGCATTGCAAAACCTTGCCTTGGCTGCTATTGCCATGTGTTTCTGGCCGCTTCTCCCCTGTTGTCGGTAACCCGATTACTTCTGCCAACAGTTCCTCTGTCAAAACCACCTCTAGACCTTTTACATTGGAAACATCATCATGCAACGTTTGAGCAAAAGCCGTGACAGTTTCTAAATGAAACCCTCTATATCTCTCTATCATTGTCATCCACTCTGCGTTTTGAAAAATAGCCACAATATGAGGGTTGTTTCTTAAGACCATATCGCCATATGACTTCACTTTGATCACATCTTCGCCCATTATGTTCTTCTTGCTTCTCTTACCAGTTCAGTCTTCAAATATTCACAGCTCTGTAGTGATTTAATGGCGGTTTTGAAAAATGATAGTGACGTGGAGAATGGAGTGAAAATGCTGGTGATAAAGATGAAATGATGATTTAAAAAACCGTTCCTTTGCTTTGAATTTTGGTGACACATTGATTTTGTTCTCATCAACTCTTTTTTGCATGTCTTCTTACTTGCTATGTGTGACTGCTATTAATTTATTCCCCCCATCTTTATGCTTTAGATGTGACTATCCAATGAAATGAGTGAATTGGATCTCCTTACTCCCAACCAGCTAAATTGTGACACTTGTCTTTAAGTGAAGTGGGGACTTGGCTTGTGGGTAGGATTTGACACACAACCTTCTGAGATGCAATCATCATAAGTGCAAAAAGGCAAATGGAAAGGACCGCAATATCATATCATGATGGGGAATGCAACAAAAATCATGATGACAAAGCATGACATGGGCATGGAGTTGGATGGACTAGTTGCCATAGGTAACATATGAATGATTAGGCAATAATGATAGTACATAAAATATAAACAATATACATAGCTTTATTGGAAATGACATAAATACAACTATCATAATTTACTAATATAATTCCCTGGCTTTAGGTATTAGTTTACCAATTTCTTCTTTCCTGAAGGCTTGCATAGTTGCAGGTGGAAGGAATGACACTATGGAATCACTCGGGACTGATGATTGCAGTCAACTCGGCAGTTGAGAGAAACTGAAGAAGTTGTGATGAAATTCTCCTTTTTAAGATCAAGAACTACTTTACTTTTTGCCGTAACTTCTAAGATGATTTTTGTGGGAGTGTTAGATAAGTGTGAGGTAGTGAACATCCCAACTATGAGGCAACCAATTTTTGAAAGACTTGACAAAAACTGAGCTTTCCATATGTTCACAAAAGTGAGCAAAGGCAAACAATAAGTGCATGTAAAAACTTATAGAAAATGGTTGTAGTCGCTGCAAGTTCCAAATGGGAGGTGGTGGCTACAAAATGAATACAAGTAGTAGTGTTTGCGGGTTCAGATTCGAGACTTGCAGCTGCTAAGCTAAAAGAGGGCATAACCACAATGTTGGGTGAAAACAAGGATTTGCAGTCCGAGAGTGAATGGTGGAAAGTTGTAGCCAAAACATAAATAGTGAAGAACATGGAGCCAAATTCCTTGAGAGTACACTTGTAGTGATAGTTGTGTTGTTGTAGATGCTATAGGTTTAGAACTATAAGATTACTCGTAGCACTAGTAGGTAAACCTGTAGCTTGTTTCTAGCAAAGGCAACGTTACCTTTTTGTGGGATCTAGCATTCGTTGGGCACCCCGGTGCGAACCCCGTTCGGGTCCGGGGTTCGGTTTGCTGCCCCAACGCCCAGGGTTCGCCCCTGGGCACCTGAGTGCATTGGGGGTTCTTCTAGAAGAACCCCCAACGCACTTGGGTGCCAAGGGGTGAACCCTGGGCATTGGGGCAGCGAACCCGTAGTTGTCTGCGGCCAAAAGCTACCGATTTTTTTTTTTTGTTTCCTTTTTTGCCAAACCCAATGCAATTAAACAATAAAAAACACCTTCCTCAGTGCTAAAAGCCAAAATCAAAAACATACTTCAACACAAATGAGAAGAACAAAGTGACAAAAGGAAAATACTTGGCTCTTTTTTTTCTAATCGTAATGTCCCCTGTTCATATATTTTTAGTAATTAATAAAATTGCCCAAGTAGTGATTTTAATCATTTGAAAATATAAAGCAATTTAATTAATTGTTAAAATAGAACTATCTTGCATAATGATTCGAATTAACGGAAAAATGGTTTTAACCATTTGAAAAATTAAGGTAACTTTAATGATTATTCTAAGGGGTTTTATAATTAATAAATTATTTGAAAAGTGATTTTTATCACTTCAATTATTAGAGCAATTTAATTAATTATTGAAGCAAGGACCTAATATAAAATAATTATTTAATTTGCTGAAAAATAATTTTAAATACTAATTTATTAAGGTAAGTTATTTAATTAATTCAAAAAGGCTTAAAGTGAAATTAAAAGGAATGTCGGCTTGGGAGCAAAGCAAATAAAGGAAAAGTTATCCTAAAAAGCTGGCAAGAGAGGTTTATGAGGTATTTTACTTCCCCAAGTTGGTTCGCCCTTCTTTGGAAGGTACAAATACAAGGTGAAAATCACAATTGAAGATGTGTTGAATTTGATAATTATTTATTCATGCTTGAAGAAGCTATTGGGATGCATGCCCAATAGGTGTTCACAAATTTGGTGTTGATCATTCTACAAAAAGTGTCTTTTGACGCCACCTTTGCTAAATGAGGTTTTGTTACTTGCCCTAGAGTGAGACGATTTGCTTTGAGAGGTTATTGTGAGGTTTTGGTGGATTATTTGAGGTCCATTTGATGCATAATATTTTTAATTATTATTTGCATTAATCTAACAAGTGGAGCGACTAGGTTTGGAGGCTAGTTGAAGTGTTTGGGGATCTTTTTTGGGGTCTATTTGTGCAAATTAATATTTTGAAATTTATTACTAATTTTTTGCATATTGCCGTGGGGTTTTGGAGAATTGATGAAGATTTGAGGCTCTAATTTGATAGAATATTAAATAACAATTTTCAGATTATTATTTAAATTTTTTTTGATAGGGTTACTTGATCATTTCCATTTCTGAAAGGTGAAATCTTGCTCAATAAATATTCAGCTATTTTCCTTGCACCTTGGTGACTTGGGCGATTGGCTTGGATGACTTTTTAGGCCATTTTGGATGCCCTAGGAGTTCGCTAGAATTTTCCTTGATTTTTTGGCACAAGTGCATATTTTTGGCGAGGGTTTGAAGCAGAAAATAGGCGAGGAACAGCAGTTGTAATTGAGATAAATTCATATTTTTTCCAGCCATCATAAATTGGCATTTGATCCTCAATAATTTGGCAAAAAGGTACTTCTTTCCTATTTTTAATTTACTGCTTATATTGACAAGCATTCCGCTGAATTTTGGATAAATTAGTGGCTGGAATTTGTCTTCACCTCCCTTGCATTTTGGTGTCTAGGGTTTCTAAGGGTTTGGTAAAGGTTTTAGAACATTTATTGCAAACTAGGGTTTGTTGATTTTTATTTCAGAATTGTGAATTTAAGGGAAAACCTCTTTTTTGTTAAATCATCTCATTTGGGGACTTTACACTAATTTTTTCATTGCATACTTCAACTCCATTCTGCTGTAAGTTTGAATCTTCATCAAGCATCATTCTAGTCATTCGCCTACAGTGATTGATGAGCCATTTGCTATCAAGGTAAGTTTTATATTGTTCTATTTATTTATTTTTTGTCATTTTTTAAATTTTTACTAGTTTCTAGCTGCTGCCCTAGGGTTTATTTTGATTTTTTTTAAAATTTTGTGTTTGTTTTTTAACTTGTTATATTTACTATTACCACAATGTCTCGTAGCTCTTCCTCTACCAGCCAAAGGCAACACAAAATGGACTTGACACAATCACCATTGTGGAAGTATACAACACTCATAGACCAATTTTCAGGTGTTGGGGCCTATATTTGGAAATGCAGTATTTGTGATTCTCAGTTCACAAGCTCATACTTTAAGGTGAAAGCACATTTATGTCACAATCCTGAACGCATAATCAAATTTTGCACGGGGAAGACTAACTCTTCATTGCCACATTCAAAAATCCTTGAATTCATCAAGGAACAAGAAGATGTAGATGTTGCACATGCCATGAGACTCAGTCACCCTCTAACAAAGAAAGGCAAGGGATTAGGGAAGCCACCTATTTCTCCAAGTCCTACTGGCGGTTCTCCGGTTGTGCCCATTGGAAGACGTCCATTTTTGGGCACACCCCCAATGCAAGAAGAGGCTTCTCTTCCAAACAAAAGAACAAGAGGACCATTGGATAGGTCTTTTCAAAATGAGAGCAGGGAGATTGCGGATCAGAAAATTGCATGTGCATATATGCAAATGGGTTGTTTTTCAATGTGGTTCGATCACCATATTGGCAAAAAATGGGGAGAGCAATCAATGAGGCCCCAAAAGATTACAAAGGCCCAAGGTTTGAAAAAATCCGCACCACTTTATTGGGGAATGAGAGAAAAATTGTTGAAGATTCTTTAAAGCAAATTAGAGATTCATGGGCTGAAACAGTGGTCTCCATTGTTTTTGATGGATGGAAAGATGCAAGAAACAATTCTTTGATCAATGTGGTTGCAATGTGCCCTAAAAGGGCAATGTTTTTGAAGGCCATTAATTGTGAGGGGTGTGTGAAGGATGTGGAGTTCATTGGCAACATCCTCATCGAATCCATTGAGGCGATTGGACCTGAAAATGTTATCCAAGTTGTAACGGATAATGCCAAAATTTGCAAGGCCGTAGGGATGTTGGTGGAGGCGAGATATGGACACCTTGTGCAGCCCACTGAATCAACCTCATTTTGCAAAAGATGGGGAAACAAATTGACTGGATCAAACAAGTGTATGATGAAGCTGAGCAAATTCAAATATTTGCCACCAACCATCAACACTCTCAAGCCATTTTCAGATCCTTCTAGGCATTGGACTTGTTGAAGGTATTTTTATTTTAGTATTTTTATTTTTGTTTTAAAATTATAACTTTTTTATTTTTTAATCTAGTACTTGTATAACTATGTTTTTAATTTTGTAATAGGTTGCTCCAACTAGATTCACTTCTCACACAATCGTCTTGAGACGACTTGTGAGAGTGCGACAAGCACTTAACAATATGGTCATCGGCAATTTGTGGGGTGTATGGAGGGAGGCTAGCAAAGAGCGGGCCCAAAGAGTGAAAAACTTGATCCTATATGATGATTGGTGGGCCCATGTAGATTATTTATTGAGTTTCACTAAGCCCATCATGCGTATGATCCGTTTTGCTGACATAGATCAGCCATGTTTGGGAGAAATATATGATGGCATAGATGTTGGAACACAACTATCTACTGAGAGTGGGCTGAATCAGTAGTTGACTAAAGAAGTCCTTTTTAAATCCTTTATAAAAACAAACTAGAAAGGATATGCAAATTAAAACATATATGCAGAGATCTTACACACAAAAACACATAACACCATATGTATACATGGAAAACCCAATATGGAAAAAACCACGGTGAGAATAGATGTTAGAATCTACTGTTCTAATCTAGCCTCACAGTCAAAACCTCACCGGTTACACATTTAAGGGCACCGACTCTAAGGAGACACCAATCCCCTAGTTTAAGAGCACCAACTCTAAGGAAGCACCCACTTCCTAACTGAGCACCAAGTCAGCTTATTTGATAGCACCCACCAATCAGGTCTATATGGAGCTACAACTCCAAATTACAATATAGATTCATAAAAGAATCCAATCTCAATTCTCTGTTATAGGTTTGGTTTGTAACTGCTCATACTCTACACATTATCTCTCTCTACTCTTTCACTCTACCCCTTTGTCTCTGTGTCTAGATATATTTCTTACTCAACACACTTCATCTCTCTCTGCAGCCTCTTCTCTTCTCTTCTCGTTCAGTCTCTTATATTTCTTTGTTTGACACAATTCAACTACACCAACTCATACTCTCTACACCTCTACTTCTGTGTCTATATTCTTCTATATGACACAATTCTAGTAGCTTTTCCCTGTATCCTAGATGACATATATATAAGCAATTGATCTAGAGTTCGTATCTTTTCTGTGTTCACACTAATTTTCGAACACATCACGCTTAGTTCTATTGGTCTTTAGTTCCTGCCTTTAATTGCAAGTTTTCCGTGTTTTGAACTCATGCTCCACTGCCAGGATTCTTGGTCTCATTACTATATTTAGCATATTGTTGAACACAACTATTTATTGAGAGGGGGGGTGAATCAGTAGATCAACTAAAATTAGTTCATTAAACCTTTTAGAGAAGATACAAATGCATATGCATATTAAAGAACAGATGCGGAGATCATTCACACACAAAAACACATTACACTAGATTTATACATGAAAAACCCAAAGAGAAAAACCATGGTGAGAATCGCTGCTAGAACCTACTATTCTAATCCAGCGTCATAGTTAAACGTTTCATTGGCAAAACCACACTGGTTACATTCAAGAGCACCCACTATAAAGAAGCACCCACTTCCTATCTGAGCACCAACTCAATCTGTCTGATGGCACCAACTGATCATAATTATGAAGCTACAACTTCAGAATACAAAAGAATCAAACTCTATATCTTTGTTACAAGTCTTGTTTGTAATTGCTCATCCTACGCACCTTATCTCTGAGTGCCTCTCTTCAAGTCTGCCTCTATCTTACTTTGTGTCTGTATGTATACATACTTTATCTTGCTCTTTGCACTCTCTTCATCTTCTCTATGTTGTCTTGGTCTATGTCTGCATCTTTTGTCTGACACCCTTCGTATTCCTCTGATGCTTGCCTTTGGCAATCGTAATAGCAATTGCAAATAGTGGCAGCCACACACTTATCTTTTTCGTGAAGATAATATATATGACTAGGCTTTTTCTTTAGGGTCAGCCACCATTTAATGTTCACACTCAGACTTCCCTATTCTGGTTCCAGTTCTGGATTCTTATTTAATGCGACTTGACATGTACGCTTTCTACATCTCGTTTCAAGGGATCCCGTCGCTCTTTCTTATTAACTATGGCAACTGTTTTTGCCAAATCTTAAATGCGCATATCTTGTAATCATAGACTGATCGGTTGATTTGATCAATCTTGGTTTCTGTGTCAATGGATCGAGCTAACCATTTATCTGATCATGTCTTTAAATGAGGATCATTGATCTTGTCTTTGGCGCTATTCACAATCTATCTTGCAACGTCAGATCTTTTGTATGCATTAGTCCAACTTTCAAAACACATTCGTCGATCTCTTTATCCAAGTTCCCACAAGTCGTTGGATCTCCAAAATAGCATGCATTTTATCTCGCTCTTTCATTAATCGACGAGCTCCTTTTTGCATCTCACTATCTCCTATATAATTGGGTCGCTTTCACTCCTTTCGATTATCTCAGATATGCTCGATCTTTAACTCTCTATTGTGTCGTTAACTATAGGTCACTTTGCTTCACTGACTCCACTTCGCTTCATTGGATCTTTCTTATCAAGCTTTCGCGTGTCATCCGATTTCAGAAGATACATGATTTTTATCACGTCTTGATCATTATCCTTCGGTATGTTGACTTCATCTCGTTAACTTCGGCATTTATGTATTGCTTTCGCTCCTTTGATCTCTTCAGACTTGCTCGACTTTTATCTTGCCTTGATCCTTCGGCACTTGTGAAAGTGCCCTACACTTCTTCTGAATTATCCTTCGGAGACTTTGTAATGGTCCTTCAAGGCTTCTCAAGGTGCCCTTCAGAACCTTTTGTTGCGGCCTTTTTGTCTAAGGGGCTTCGGGACAATTTCCCTGACAAAATGCCAAGTGCTCTTTTTTCTTTGACTTTTTCGACATTTTTGCAATGTACCTTTTGGGGCTTTTCAAAATGCCCTTTGGAAACTTTGCAAGATACCCTTTGGCATCTTTGTTTCGGACCTTTTACCTCTGGACAATTTCCCTGACGAGATGTCAAGTGCCCTTCGGGAACTTTGAATTGCCTTTCAATTTTGCACTCATATCTTTCAAAACTTTTGATTGGGACACATACCCTTCGGAGCATATCCTTCGAAACAATTGTTGCGAGCTTTGTGTCAAAGGGACTTAGACAGAAATCTCGAAAGAAATCGTCGGGACTTATTTCCTTCAGAAACTTTGTTGCGGACATTTTGTCCGACAAGGTCCAGACCATTTTCCCAAAATAATTCCCAAGCTTGTAAAATCGACTTATTTCCTTAAGAAACTTTGTTGCGGACATTTGTCCGACAAGGTCCAGACCATTTTCTCGAAAGAATTCCCAAGCTTATAAAATCGACTAAGTGAGGAAACCAAACATTTTCTCGAAGCACTCTTTTCGAACAAATGCAAATTTGTAAAAACGACTAAGTGTTCAAACACTGTTTAAATGCCTGGGAGCCCTACTTTGCACCTACATAACTTTTGCTTCTCTCATCCGCAAGACATGAAACTTGGTCCACCAAGACTAGGCACAAACTGGAGTAGCCTGGTGTGATTGTTTCCTTTAGATGCTGCCATATATGCAAATGTTGTCACCAAAAAAACTTGTGTACTTAGCCATATCCAAACAAAAATCGAAAAGGCATTCATATTACTGTTTTTGGAATTCAAGGTACACACACAACTCCATGACGTCTCGACAACTTGACCATTCAGTTCAACACCTTTGTCATTAATGCATAATAATACATGCTGCCTTTGACATCAATGACAATCCTTCATACATCAATGATTATGTCCAACACATACTGGGCTTTAGTTTTGATGCACATGCCATATTACACGATTACAACAATCAAATTCGTTGTCTGTGTTGTAATTTATGGCTTAACTGCAAGTTCCTACATGTTTTAATGCTTGACAGTTGGGATGATCATATCTTTAAATACTGACCGTTGATCTTAAGTTTGGCGCCATGATTTGATGATCCTCGTTCATTTTGCTCAACTTTAAAACACGTCCGTTTGATTGAGTTTTGACAGGTTTATGCACTCCGTTGGATCCTTGTACTCTTTTGGGCTTTAATGATTCAACTTTAAAATGCGTTCGTTAGATCCTTTGATCTGAGCTCCCGAGTGTCGTTAGATCTTCAAACTAGCACGAACTTTACTTCTGTCTTGTCGTTAAACATCGAGCTCTTATCTCATGTTGCTGCTTCCTGAGTCTTTGGAACATATACACTCCGTCGATCTCATCAAACTAGCTTGATCTTTAACTTGCCTCTGTGTCGATAAACATTGAGCACTTTATCCCATTGAGTCCATTGGCTTCGTTGGATCCTCATTGCACGATCACCCGCTCACCGTTAGATCTTCTGACAAGATCGATCTTTATCTCTACTTAGCTATCGAGAATGTGACACTTGGCATTAGCGTGTGCCTTCTGCACATCGCTATCAGTTCCTGCTATTGAGACACTTGGCATCCTCATGTTGATCATTGACTATTTGACTTTGAATTGCACCGTAGATTTACTATTCAAGCTCCGTGATTGTGACACTTGTCACTAGCGCATTCACTTGTAGGTGCCTTTGACATATTGACTTCGTTGTGTGTCGTTGGATCTTCAACGTACGATTAAGCACTAACCATTAGATCTTCTAACAAGCTCGAACTTTACCTTGTGCAAATTTGACTATGGGGACCATCTCAATATCCCTGGAAGGCTAACTTTGTACCTTCATATCTTTTGCTTCGCTCATCCACCTGTTCTAAAATTTGGACCATATAAACTAGGCATGATAATGAACAAACCCATATGTTCATCTCTTCCTAAATCCTTCACGCATGCTAGATATAACGCCATTAATTTGCTCACTCAGATTCTTTTGCCATAGAGTTAACTATGCTTAGAACTACCTGGAAGGCCAACTTTGTTCTTACATAACTTTTGATGCGCTTCATTGTATGACCTATAATTTTGCGCATAAGATCCTCTCACATAGGGGATTCCATCCATATATACATCTGCTCCAAAAACCTTTAAACGTGCAAGATATGACATCATAAAAATGCCTACTTAGCTTTTTTTTGCCATCTGCAAATTTGACTGTGGAAAAACACTGTCAAAATGCCTAGGAGCCCAAATTTGCTCATGCATATCTTTTGTCACACTACATCGCGTGACTTGAGATTCAATGCATAGAAACTAGGCACAAAAATGAACAAACCCATATGATCATTTTGTCTTGACATCTCTATGTGTCCGAATGCTGACCTCATAAACATGCTTACTTGGCTCTGCTTGAACCCTTTTGCAAATTTGGCTTAAGTATAAAAACTTAGTGAATTATGTCTGAGTAGCTAACTTTGCATCCCCATATTTTCAACTACGTTTCATCGCATGGCTTCTAATCTGGCGCATAACATCTAGGGGCTAATGTGATCACAACCATATGACCAACTCGTCCAGACTTGTCCACACGTGGCAATGATGATATCAACAAACTGTTTATTCAGATTTTCTTCTAGAGACCCAAAATATCTAGATGAATATGAAGAATCGGATGAATTCCACTCATCCATACAAGCACTCCAATCATATTTGACCTTTGATAGGATTCCTTGCACATCCTCAAATCACCAAACTTAACCTTGAACATCAATGACATTCATAATGCCAATAATCTCCCTTTTGACATCAATGACAATCATATTGCCAACAATAGACTCAATGATTGAGAAAATAAAATTCATCATTAATGAAAAAGAGCAAGATCTCGAGGAGAAATTTTTCAAACAAGTGCATTCTATCCTTGTTGAGCAGTGGAACAAAATGACCACCCCGCTATATCTTCTTGCTTTTGCATTGACTCCTCATTTCTATAGCACATAGATCCTTTCTTTGCTGAGGTGTAATATTCCGAACCGAAATATTATACGGAAATTTGATTTCCTTGAAATTTCATTCTTTAAAATAAATATAGAATTTGGACTTCAAAATAATTTATCTAATTAAATGAGTTTGATTATAGAATTTTTAGATCTCGAATATCACAATAAAAGTCTCAAGGGTTTACGTCCTTGAGTTGGGATGACAAGGGTTTTTGTCCTTGTGTCCAATTTTACATTTGAGGGGTTTCGTCCTCAATTGTAATTGTAAAACTTTAAGTGTGTACACGTTTAAACGTTTAATACATGAATATGATTGGATGCCTTCTTTCATTCTCATAATGGCTTATTTATACCTTCAACCTTATGTTGAAAGGTGTGACTTCCTCAAGGGTGGCGTGCTTCCATTGAATGAATGCTATTAACACATTAATTAAATAATTAATAAATAACTAATGCTATTTAAAGACTATTGTTTAGTGTGGCAATCTCCTTAATTAATAGTTGTTGTTCCTTAGTAAATTGCAACGCTTTTAATGGCAGCGATTACCTTTTTGGCAACGATCTCCTTCTTGGCAGTAATCTCTTTCTTGGCAGTGATCTCCTTCTTGGGAATATTACAGCTTGGAAATATTATAGACCTCCCTTCCTTAAATTGCTTGTCCTCAAGCAATTGTAAGTTGGGATGCTCTAAAATAGTTGCTCCTTCCCATGTGACATCGATTGGCAAATTCTTTCAACGAACTAGATATTCTTTGATACTTCTATTCTTTAACTTCTTCTCACGAGTATCAAGAATAGTCTCTGGTACGAGAATCAATTTACCTTCATCAATTGGGGTTAATTCCATGGAAGGAATAATATGTTGTCCAAGTGCTCGTTTCAAACAAGACAATGAAAGACATTATGATGCGACTGTACCTTGATAAATCCAATTCATATGCTTCTTGTTCCACTCTTTTTATAATCTGGTATGGCATGTAAAAGTGAGGCTTGAGTTTTTCAGCACAACTTTGTTTAAGGGACGATTGTCTATAAGGTGGTAACCTTAAATACACCATATCTCCAACTTCAAAAGTTTTTTCGATTCTCCGTTGATCAACATACAACTTTTGTTGATTTTGAGTGTGTTGAAGATTATCTTTAAGAGTAATTAGGATGTCTTGATGTTGTTGTATTAGATCCTTAGCTTCGGGAACCCTACTATCCGGAATGACTAGATCAACAAAAGTTTTAGCATCATATCCATACAACGCTTTGAAATGTGACATTCCAATAGACAAGTGATGAGAAGTATTATAGCATAATTCTCCCAAGTATAACCATTTAACCCATGCATTTTGTTGCCCGTTGACATAATTCCGTAAGTACCCTTTAATCCATTTATTTATGGCTTCCGTTTGACCATCGGTTTGAGGATGATAACTCGTAATTTGAAAAGTTCTTGCCAAAAAGCACTCATGAATCGAGTGTCCCCATCACTAACTATATTCATGGGTAGTCCATGAAGCCCAAAACCTCTCTAAAAAATATTCCTGCAATCATAGGAACATCATACTTCTTGAGAAGTGGGAAGAAATGAGCGTATTTTGTTAATCGATCCACGACTACATAAAGGTTGCTTTGTCCTTGAATTGTGGGTGGTCCCGAAATGAAAACCATAGATATGCTCTCCCATTTTTGAGTAGGGATAGGCAAAGGTTGCAACAATCCAGCAGGAAAGTTATGTTCTATTTTATTTTGTTGGCAAGTGGAGCATTCTTGAATGTATTTAAGGACTTCACTTTTAAGTCCTTTCCAAAAAAATTGAACCCGTAATTGTTTATGTCTTAACAAAACCAGGATGACTTGCTAATGGATCATTATGTATAGCCTTTAGGATCTCATATTTAAATTTGGAACCAACCACTAATAAAATTCTATCTTTGTAGAGGATGAGGTCGTCTACTACTTTATAATGTTCATCTTCAATTTTCCCTTCTAAGATTGCATTGGCCCAGTCATCCTTAATGTATTATGGCGTTATGAATGCCTTCCAATCAGCCATGATTTCTACCATGGAGCATAAATGTGGTCTTCTTGATAAAGCATTGACCACTACATTATTTTGTCCTTTTAACATATTCAATGTCAAAATTAAAAGCTTGGATCTTGCTAACCCATTTTTGTTGTCTTTCTTTTAAGTTTGATTGCTCAAGGAAATATTTCAAGCTATTGTGATCGGTTTTGACCACAAATCTTCCACATACCAAATATTGTTGGAATTTAGCAAGGGCATGCATAATAGCTAACATTTCTTTATTATAAACTGAGTACCTTTGCTCATGCTCTTTAAGTTTTCGACCTTCAAAAGCAATGAGATGCTTATTTTGCATTAAAACCGCACCAACTCCTTCTCTTGATGCATCACATTCCAATACAAAAGGTAATGAGAAGTTCGGCATCGCCAAAATCGAGCATGAACTCATTACTTGTTTAAGGTGTTCAAATGTTGAAAGGGCAAGCTCCGTCCAACTAAAAGATCCTTTCTTTGTTAAATTAGTTAGAGGTACTAGTAGTTGTGAAAATACTTTAACATATCTCCTATAATAAGTGCAAAGACCTATGAATCCTCTTATTTGTGTGATGTTATAGGGAGGAGGCCAACTCATAATGGCTAGAATTTTCTCCTGATCAACATGGACTCCATCCTTATTAATTATATGCACTATGGGATTTCCATCATACCAAATTCACATTTTGACATCTTGGCAAAGAGGGGCTGCTGCTCCAATATGGCAAGTATCATGTCTAAATGTTCTTCCCAACACTTATATATTAGAATATCATCAAAGAAAACCAAAATAAATTTTCTTAGATGCATACCAAATATGTGATTCATGCAAGATTGGAAAGTAGTTGGAGCATTCATAAATCAAGTCCGAATGGCATCACTAAAAATTCAAAATGCCCGTAATGGCATCGGAATGCCGCTTTTTGAACATTTTCTTCCCTCATTTGTATTTGATGATACCCGGATCGTAAATCAATTTGTGAGAAGAAAGTAGATCCATGAAGTTCATCGATTAGTTTATCGATCCTGGGTATTGGATATTTATTTTTGATAGTCTTTTTATTTAACTTACGATAATCGATGCATATTCGTAATGTTCCATCCTTTTTGACTAGTACTACCAAAAAAACAAATGGATTGGCACTTGCCCTGATGTGCCCCATCTCTAAGAGTTCTTTAATGGCTTTTTCAATCTCATCCTTATAAATCTTTGGATGCCGGTAAGGTGTAGTTATTACTGATTTTGTTTTGGGTTCCAATTCAATGATATGTTGGAAACCTCTTGCTGGGGGTAGTCCCGGTGGTAGGTTCTCAAACACCTTGGCATGCTTCTTGATAATGGATTGAATGTCATTATGATGCATTGTGTGTTCTTGTGCGGAGTTGATCAAACATTGTATCGCCTATGTTACATGTCCTTTATTAAAAGTTCTCTCCATTGTTTTTGTTACAATTTGAGGACCACCATTGGCCATGCCTTTCAAAACTATAGCCCTCCCATCGTATTTGAACTTAATTTCCATGGTTTGATAATTTTGGGTAAACTCACCCAACAAATGCAACCATTGAACTCGCAAAACCAAGTCTGTTTCGCCAATATTGATGATATAGAAGTCATCGTTAATTTCATGTCTTCCCAAAGTTAGATTTAATTGTGGGATTCTCCTTGTGCATGGAAGAGTAAATCCATCAGCAACCGTTACCAGAAATCCCTTAAATTCTTCAGATTTTAAACCAATTTTCTTAGCCAATTTTAAATCAATAAAATTATGGGTGGCCCCACTATCGACTGAGATGGTAATTTATTGTCCTCGTAATGTTCCTCTTACTTTGAATGGATGATACCGAGATGCTCATGAGAGAGTAGCACATATTCCCTTTGTGGTTTCTTCCGCCATTATTTGTGATTGAGTTTTATTATTTAGGTTCATCTCTTCGTCTTCAGTATCACTATTCGGACTAACCTCAATGTATTGAACTTGTTCTTCGCCCAAACAACGATGGCCTGGAGTCCATGGGTTTTTACAAGTAAAACATATTTTTTGTCTTCTTAATTCATTCCGTGTTTCCAATGCTTTATTTGACTTTGGTGCTTCACTGCTTGTTTGTATTGGTCTCTTTTGCTCATAGGATTGAGTGTTTAAGCACAAAGTTATACTGAGAGGGGGGTGAATCAGTATAACATAATCTTTCAATCTTTTCAAATTTAATCAACCACAACCACCATAAACATTCAAGATCTAGAAATTAATAACACAAGAGAACACAAGATTTACGTAGAAACCCTTTCGGGAGAAAACCATGACAAAATATTGCTTTTATATATATAACTCTTTTACAATGTTTGCAGGCACCAACCTACTGAGGACAACAATCCCCAAACCAGGCACCGACTCGATCAATTTGTGAGCACCCATCCACTGGAGACACTAATCCCCTTCGCAAAGCACTGACCTGGCCAATATGTGAGCATCGACTCACAGGAGCACCAACCCCTAGACTGAGGCATCGACCCCAAGCCAAATCGATTCCATCATCTGTGATTGCTTCTTCAATCGAATGATGGTTTTGCTTCTCTTACACTTTCTCTCACTGATTTTCTTATATACTTTCTGCTCTACTCATATGCTTTCTGCTCTCTTCTCTTTCACAATTCTCAAATAACATTCTTTATTAAAATAAATCTACCCTTCACACTTCTTAGAGATATTCTATTTCATTTTCTGCTCTTCCTCTCTTCTTTCTCTCTCACACTTATATGATCTTCCTTCAAATCGAATGCTTGTAATACTTCCACATCTCTTCTCCCTTATATAGCCTTTAAAGGGTGTGTCCCATCCAAGAGGTACCTCTTCACCAAGAGATGTGCTCGTTGACATTTCCGTTAACATTTTTGTCGACATTTCCATTTACTTCCGTTGACATTTTCGTTCACTTATGGCAACAATTCCGTTCACTTCCGGCAACAATTCCATTCACTTTTGGCAACAATTGCATTTGACATTTCCGTTTATATCCGTTACAATTCCTTTGACATCAATGACAATTATTCCAACAATCTCTCCCTTTGTCATTGATGGCAATCCCCATGAATTAGTATATGAACTTCCCCTTGTCTTCAATTCTCCCCCTTTGACATCAATGGCAAAGGGTTGTACACCCTGCTCCCCCTGAGTTGATGCTTCCTCTCATAGTCACTAGATGAAAAAGATATTATCTTTATCTGTTGTCTTCGTTGCAATCTTGAATTTCTTTTATACCATTTATTGTAATATCTTATTTTATTGTTCCTCTTCATAGCATCTTTCCACTGCGCACATCATATCTCTCTTGCTTCAACATGGTCTTCATTGCCATTTCTTCTTGTGCTTTGTGTTCCATCATGGTCTCCCTGCCATTGCTCCTTGTGCCTTTTGCACAAGCACATATTACTCCTTTTAATTGTCTAGCTGCTGCATCCGCTTCCAAACTTGTATGAATTCTCTTTTGAGTTTGGTTCGGGCATCCTTTTTCTTGTTCTAGTCTATAGGATTACTTCCACATTGTCTCGTTATATGTCCATACTTATTACAATTATAACATGCAATGTCTATTGACAATGGAGTAAATGAATTTCTACCTGAGAAACCATATGAATCTTTGTTTCCGTTCCAACCATGCTCATTCCTCTCACGTCCTTCACTTGTGCCATAGTTCCATGCATACTCATTTCTTGCATGCCCATTCCTCATATCTACATTTCTGCCATTGTTCCATGCGTATCCATTCCTCGCATATCTCTTACACTCCTTTGCTCTATGACCAAAAATGTTGCCATTAAAGCAATAGCAATAAAATGATCCTTGCTACCTGTAAGACTATTTTGGCAACAATGATCTTCTATCATGCCAATGGTTCTTTCCTTTGTCTTCAACTTGCTGAACTTCATTTTTTGGGGAAGTCTTCTCTTCTATCTTCACAGGGTTAGCAATTTTAACATCCTCCTTGATAACCTTTTGTTCATCTCCATAGCCAAGACCTGACTTGTTGAATAGTGACCTCTGACGATCTAGAATCTCATCTAGAACCTTGGTGCTCTTCTCAAATCTTATGCTGCTTGTCAACTTGACACTAGACTTCTCCAATTCCTTTCTCAAATCAACAATCTCAGATTCAAACTTAGCAAGATTTTCTTCTTTTGATTTCAAGTGATGTCTTATTACCTCCTCAATTTTTTTCGTCTCTTCTAATTGAGTTTTTAGACTGGTAATGATCTTTTCAGACTCTTCGAATCTTTGAGATATGTTTGTTTTCAAATTTCCACCTTCATATTTTTGAAGCTGAAATTTTTCTTCAAATTCTTTTTCTTAAGCCTCTTTATTTCATTCAAGGCACAAACAAGTTCTTCTTCAAAATCCACTTCTCCTTCATCCTCAAGATTTTCTTCCTCTTCTAGAAACATTTGGTCTTCATCATTATTTGTTTCTATTGTCAAGAAAAGAGTTTCTTCTTTATCATTCTTTGAAGTACTTTCATTACTCTCTTCTTTTGAGCTACTCTCCTTGGTGTAAAAACTTTTCTTATATCTATCAAAGTTTTTCTTTTTTTCATATTTACTTGGCTTATAGTTCTTTTTGTATGAATGTTTGTTCTTTCCTACCTTAGCATGTTCTTCTTCATCACTATTATCATCTTTTGTATGAGGACACTTAGCAACGAAATGCTCTATCTCACCACAATGGAAACATTGGAAAGGAAGCCTACCTTTATACTTGCCAAATCTGTTTTTAAGATTTCTCACAAAAAGAGCTTCTTCTGATTCATCACTTGACTCAGGGTTTGTATTTTTGACTTTTTTTGAAGCTTTGAATGCTGCTTCGCATTTTGATGATTTTTTTGTTTTTGTCCTCATTTCATACGCTGTGAGGATTCCATGTAATTCATCCATCTTCATTGCGTCCAAGTCCTTCATTTCTTCAATAGTCGAGACTTTCGCATCATACCTCATAGGAAGTGACCTTAGTACTTTCTGTACTATCATTGATTCTTCCATTTTTCACTTAGCCCTTTGATTGTGTTGACTATCTCATCCACACGGAGAAGATACACTACAACATTTTCTTCATCTTTCATCTTAAGACTTTCAAACTGCCTTCTATGCGTTTGAAGCTTTGCCTTCTTGACCTTGTCATCACCTTCATAGATATTTTGAAGTTTGTTCCATATATCTTTTACTGACACACAATGCATTACTTTTACGAACTCTGATTCTTATAAGCCATATAAAATGGCATACATCACTTTTGCATTATTCTCACATGCCTTCTTTCTAGCCTGATCCATTGGTTGATTTGTTGGTGCTATGTACCCCATCGCTACTGATAACCAAATATCAAACCCTAGAGCCATAAGATATGTTTTCATCCTGATACTCCAAAAAGCATAATTCGTTCCATCAAACAATGGTGCTTTGTTTGTGAAGAAATCATCCTGACCTTGACGACTAGCCATGTGTGTTTCCGAGATCTACCTTCCAGCGGTTAGACTGATTCTGAAGGAACCGCTCTGATACCAATTGTTAAGCACAGGCTTAAACTGAGAGGGGGGTGAATCAGTATAACACAATCTTCCAATCTTTTCAAATTTAATCAACCACAACCACCATAAACATTCAAGATCTAGCAATTAATAACACAAGAGAACACAAGATTTACGTGGAAACCCTTTTGGGAGAAAACCATGGCAAAATATTGTTTATATATATATATATATATATATATATATATATATAACTCTTTTACAATGTTTGCAGGCACCAACCTATAGGAGACGCCAATCCCCAAACCAAGCACCAACTCAGTCAATTTGTGAGCACCCACCTACTGCAGACACCGATCCCCTTCGCCAAGCACCAACCCACAAGAGCACCAACCCCTAGACTATAAGGCACCGACCCCAAGCCAAATCAATTCCATCATCTGTGATTGCTTCTTCAATCAAATGATGGCTTTGCTTCTCTTACACTTTCTCTCACTGATTTTCTTATATACTTTCTGCTCTCCTCTCTTTCACAATTCTCAAATGACATTCTTCATTAAAATAAATCTACCCTTCACACTTCTTTTCTTAAGAGATTCTATTTCATTTTCTGCTCTTGTTCTCTTCCTTCTCTCTCACACTTATATGATCTTCCTTCAAATCGAATGCTTGTAATACTTCCACATCTCTTCTCCCTTATATAGCCTTTAAAGGATGTGTCCCATCCAAGAGGTACCTCTTCACCAAGAGATGTGACCTTTGACATTTCCGTTGACATTTCCATCGACATTTTTGTTCACTTCCATCGACATTTCCATTCACTTTTGGCAACAATTCTGTTCACTTCTGGTAACAATTCCATTCACTTCTAGCAACAATTCCGTTCATGTTTGGCAACAATTTCGTTTGGCATTTCCGTTCATATCCGTTACAATTCCTTTGACATCAATGACAATTATTTCAACATTGAGTCCTTGGTGGACCACTTCCAAGTGCCCTAGGTTGGGTGGGTGGCATATTTCTGCCTCTTAAGGTTGATGCTTTCAAATCTAAAGCCTTCTTAATGGCTTCTTGGAGTGTTGACGGAGTAAAAACTTTGAGCAATCCTTTAAGAGGTTCCATTAATCCTTTTGTGAATAACACTATGAACCTTTTTCAGACATGTCTAAGACCATTACTGATAGTCTTTGAAATTCTGCTATGTATTCATCCACACTATTATTTTGTTTTAATAATGCTAATTCTCTAAAATGGACCTCAGGTCCTGCTTGATCAAATCTTTCGATCAATCGTTTGGCAAATTCATCATATGAATTGACAAGATTATGTCCTTGGGTGACCCATCCGTGGAACCACCATTCATGGGCTATACCTTCCAAATAGAGAGTTGCAAATTTTATGGCTTCCTCTTCGATCATTGGACGTAATGAAAGGTATGTATCTAGTTTTTGTACCCATGCCCTAGCCATATATTTATTTGTAAAGTCAAAAGGTGAGAGTGTTACTTTGCCTAATGCTTGTTTCATATCCCTTTGTTTATTGTTGGGTTTATATTCTGGTTGGGGTACACCTCCATTTTTCCTCATGGCCATATAAGTTTGTAGGGAAATTCCCCTTTGGATTCCTTTTGGCAGTTCTTGATAAGCCTCAAAATAGGTTACTAGATCATCATTAAAGGATTTCAAAATTTTTTCGGTGATTTCTTCTTTTAGAATGAACGTTGGTTGGCAGTTCCAGTGTGATGATGTTGTAGTGGTTTTAAGTTTGGGCTCCAACATGCACGAAAGAGTTTATACATTTTGTGTGTTCGAATCCATCATCATTTTCATAGGATGGGCCAATTGTGCCACTGTATTTGCCAATTGTTCATGGCCTTGAAAAAATTTCTCTATCCTTTCGTCTCTATCGTTCTCCATTTCTTTTATTGGTTGACTTGCCTTCTTGGTTTTAGTTCTTCTCTCGTAATACAAAATATTGTTATCTTGCATATGAATTTCGTTCCACAAGCTGGCAGGATGGAGAGCTTTGATACCATTGTAATATATTCCGAATTGGAATATTATACGGAAATTTGATTTCTTTGAAATTTTGTTCTTTAAAATAAATATAGAATTTGGACATCAAAATAATTTATTTAATTAAATGAGTTTTATTATAGCATTTTCTGATCTCGAATATCACAATAAAAGTTTCAAGGGTTTACGTCCTTGAGTTGGGATGACAAGGGTTTTCGTCTTTGTATCCAATTTTACATTTGAGGGGTTTTGTCCTCAATTGTAATTGTGAAGCATTAAGCTTATATAGGTTTAAATGTTTAACACATGAATATTACTAGAGGCCTTCTTCCATTCCCATAATGGCTTATTTATACTCTCAACCTTATATTGAAAGGTGTGACTTCCTCAAGGGTGGCATCCTTCCATTGAATGAATGCTATTAACACACTAATTAAATAATTAATAAATAAGTAATGCTTTTAAAGACTATTGTTTAGTGTGGCAATCTCCTTAGTTCCTTAGTAAATTGCAATGCTCCTAATGGCAGTGATTCCCTTCTTGGCAATGATCTCCATCTTGGCAGCGATCTCTTTCTTGGCAGCGATCTCCTTCTTGGTAGTGATCTCCTTGGGAATATTACAGCTAGGGAATATTACATGAGAAGGGTGCCACCATATAGGGATGTCCAAGTGGCTGAAAGGTACAAATTGGCAATGTCTAGGATATTCCCTGGACCTGAAATAGAAGACATGGTTACAAGCGAGTTTGGGGCTTTCATTACCTCTCGAGGTCACAATCTTGGTGCTCTTTGGGACAAATACAAGAAGGATGATCCTATGTGGTGGTACCTTCATGGCCAAGGATCAACGAACCTACAATCTCTTGCAATCAAGAACCTGTCACAGGTAAGTTTTGTATTTTTTTAAGTTTTTAAATTTATTATTTAAGTTTTTCTTTTTCTCTTAAAAATTTTAAATTTATGTTTAAATTTGAATATAGGTTGCAAGTTCATCTTCTTGTGAGCGAAATTGGAGCACATATAGCTTCATTCACTCAAAAAATTGCAACAAGCTTGCAGCTAAAAAGGCCAAGGAGTTGGTCTACATACACTCTAATTTGCATCTTCTATCGCACAAGAACCCAAAGTACAAGGAGGAGATGTCAAAGCATTGGGATATATAAATCTAGAGGTTGTTTACTTGGATGCTTGCATATCCCCCTTCTCATTAGATGATATTGGCAGTCCTTTGGCTTCGACGACACAAAACGTAGCTAGCAGGAATGGCAATGCAGATAGTCCATGTGGTTCTACTTCTAATGAACCACAACATCATGATGATGTTGATGCTCTAGATGAAGAGCAATATGACTATGAAAATTGACTTTTATAGTTTAAACTTTGATGTATCTTGCAATTAATTACAGCCACATGATAATTTTTTATATTTGATATTTTAATAATATGATTTATCATTTTATCATTTTTATCAACTTATCATTTATCTGTTTAGTGGTTAATGACAATGGCACTAATTTCCTATGTATCAGGCTAGAATTTCTATATTTTTTATTTTTTTATAGTTTTTGTATGGACGAACCCAATAACGAACCCAAGGAAAAAACATTGTCGTACCAGCAAATTGGGTTCTTCGAACCTGCACCAGAACCAAAAATGAACTAGTAACATTGAGCAAAGGCAATAACTGCTTGTAGTAACAAGGCAATTTATGTGTAATAATAATAGCAACTGTAGGTAAATCAAATTACTTTATTGTTCTTTATTTTTTTATTTTTTGGATTCCTAAGTGGTCAACAAGTTGATTTTCCACTTGGGTTGATCTTTATTCAGTGTTTGGTTGGCTAGCATCCTAGTTTTCTAGCCAAAACTGCCAACAACGCCCAAGGGTTTTCATTGTTGGATTTATTTAAACTTTTCTGATGGTAACATCTTGAAGGTCATAATAAATGTTGTCTTGTATCTTCAATGACCTCCATGTCAATGCTTGATTGCAGGGTGTGAATGAATTCTTCCTTTGTCTAAGGTTTCTTTTACAACTTGAGGCGGTGACCGTTGATCAACAATCGAAACCTTACTAGGTCAACAATGCATAGTTTTACTACTCTGCTATCAAATACTTGCTCGACCGTCGACCCCATATGGACCTAGCCATCTTGTTTGTAACTTGCCCTCATTATCTTTGTACTTTCAATCAAAAAGTAGGGCCCAATTTCTAGTTTGAAACCTTTGTCTTGATGAACTTGTCATGACACATGACTCTTCACTATTGGACAATCTCTGTATGATGAAGAGCTTTTTAATCAACTTCATCTAATGTATTGAGTTAAGTGATGCATTGTTTTTGAGCTTCAAATAGATCCATGCCAAGTTCCAATGTAGTCCTAAGAGTTTTGATTTCAACCTCTATGGGGAGAGCAACCTTTTTACCATAGACTATTTCATAAGTTGTGAACCTTGTGGTGATCTTCCATGTAGTTTCATATGCCCAAACAGCCTCAAGAAGGTGGGTTGCCCAATCTCAATGATGTAAAGCTAATTGTGTTGGTTAAAATATTCTCCAACACTTTGCTTGTGACTTCTACTTGGCCATTGGACTGTAGATGATATAGAGTTGACTTCTAATGGCGTGGCTCATACTTACGAGCAAGG
This sequence comes from Torreya grandis, assembly GCA_037957365.1. Taxonomy (NCBI): domain Eukaryota; kingdom Viridiplantae; phylum Streptophyta; class Pinopsida; order Cupressales; family Taxaceae; genus Torreya; species Torreya grandis. The sequence continues at coordinate 1,699,301 of JARHVA010001447.1, read as the reverse complement.
GTTGCAATCAAATCTGATTTGAATTGTGGCATTTGATGAGTAACAATTTTTTTTGGGACTCCATATCATGTAAAAATCTCAATCTTCTCATCTCATGCATGTATAGGTGCCTTTAACTCCACCCATTTAGTGAGATAATTTGTACAAACTAAGATGTATTCTTTTTTATTAGGAGGGTCTATAGGACCAAGAAAGTCTAACCCTCATTTTTCAAAGGACTGAAGAGGCATCTCATCTGTGTGTGTGGGTTTCGTCATACACTAACTTCTATCAGACCTTCTAGTATATTCCTTTGTATATGTGTAAAGTAGACCAGTAGTATTGTGAGAATCTTAGTGGCAATCCTTGTTGTTGCAAAATCTCCCCCACATAATTCATCATGACAAGCTTGAAGGATGTCAAAGACCTCATTTCTCCTCATCGACGACGCATGATTGAGTCATGCCTTGTGTAAAAGAGATACCCTGAAATCCATGAAAATGGACTACTACGAGCAACCGCATTGCATCTTTCCCTTGGTGAGAAAAGCTATGGAAATTCATTTCTAGTGAAATAATTTGCAATATCTACAAACCAATGTTTTTTTATTGAAACAACAAATGTTTGTCTGCAAAAGTATCATCAACTTGCGAAGTTTGTAAATTAGATGTTAGACAGGGAAGGAAATTTGCAACTACATTTCCTTTTCAGGTTTATCTACAATGGTAATATCAAATTCTTGAAGTAGTAATAATCATAGTTTGCATAACCGGTTTGGGGCAAGTATTCGCTAAGGGACCAAAATGGGTAATCGGCGGTTATTCAACCCGCTTGATCTAATAACTGACAAAGGCAAAAAGTACTTGAATTCATTAAAAAAAATGTGTTTTTTTAAAACTACAGAAGCAAAATAGATGAAATGAGTCTGTAAAACATAGGGAAAATGTTTTCTTTTAGATTTGAATACAGACAAAGTACAAAATCGCATAATCATGTGGATACAACATTCACAAACTACAATGATACTTATAGACTTAGTCTTATACAAGAATTTACAAGACTACAAGTACAAATTACAATAATCTATAAAATTCTCTTCTTTGCTCTCTGATAAACTAAGGGAGACTAAGAAACTCTAGTCCTCTCACTCGATTCCGCCCCTCCCTCTGTCTAAAAGGCTGCACCTGCCCTTGTAGCTCCACCTTTGCCTCATCTTCAAGAATGTCCTTGAATCCAATCTCTCCTCCTTTTGCTTCAGTGGCACTTGTTGACAATTTTTCCCCCATAGGGCAAATTGTCACCCCTACTATCCGAAACTTTGCTATGGTGCCAAGTTTGTCTTATGAATCAGTTTTGGGGTCCTTAAATGTGCATTTACAGCCCCCCAAGTGGCCATCTACAGCCAGGTGAAGTTTAGTTGTTCAGAGGTTTCCAAGGAGCTTTCTTGATTACAGCCAATGCAATGTACAAATACAGCGATGCAAATGATGACGAAAAGGTCTCCTACGGCCATGTAAATTCTGATGAACTCCTACAACCATCATATAGAGCATACAGTTTGTTCAAAAAAAGGTCATCTACAGCAGTTTGTTCAAAAAAAGGTCATCTACAGCAGTTTGTTCAAAAAAAGGTCATCTACAGCAGTTTGAAAGGGTTTTTCTCCTCTTTTAAGCATCATGTACAGCCAAAAGCCAAGATTTACATGCTGTAAGTTCATTTATTTTGTGTAAGCAAAGATTTTTTCAGGTTTGTAAGAGGAAGAGTATTTCTTCGGACTTTTTCTCCGAAAGAAAGAGCTCTCAAAGGACTGTGTAAAAGCCCGGAAAAAATGATTGTGGATATTACAAAGTTTATTTCCTTCGGACTTTTTGTCTAAAGGAAATTAGTTGACAGGTATCCACAGAAAGAATTCGGGCACAGTTTGTCCGAAGGGTTCCAACTCTCCTGAGGTATACTATCAAAGTCGGGACTATGACAAGTGACTTAACCGAAGGGCTAGGTCCATGAAGGAAAACAACGATTATCAGAAGTCCCGAAGGGTACATACCCTTCGGGAAAGTTCTTGACATTTTGCCCAAGGGGACACTCTGCAGGGTGCCGAAGGGCAAGAGATTCACTTGGCAGAAAAGGATCAAGGCAAAAATCCAGAAGTGCCCCTGCCCTTCGGGAAGACTTCGGGGGTGCCCTTCAAAAAGTCCGAGTGCCCTCCAAAAACCCGTGTGCCCTTCAAAAACCCCGAGAAATATAAACAAAAAAAAGAAAGAAATTAAAGAAGGAAAGAATTCTTCGAACAAAAAGTCTGAAGGAATTCCTTCGGACTTTTTGTTCGAAGAATTCTTTCCTTCTTTAATTTCTTTCTTTTTTTTCCTTCGGACTTTTTGTTTGAAGGATTCCTTTGGGAAAAATGCAAACAAGAAAGCCAAAAGGAAAGTAATAAACCAAAGAGAAGTCAATAGGTAAAAAAAAACAAAGGCAAGACAGAATTCCGAAGGAATAATTGGGACGTGGAAAAAAATAGAAGTCCGCAGAAAATAGACACGAACATGCAGACCAAAATAAAAGGGAAATCCATGCAAGCAAAGGCTATTTTCGGTTGATTGGTCAAAGCTTCAGTTGATTCACTGTTGAAGTCAAGCTCATCTCTGGATCAACTCGTGCTTTCAAACGTTCCAACTCAACTTTCAACGTTTCAATTGGAGTTTTAATTTTAGCATGGCGTGGATTTCATGCATGCTCTTGTTTATCTCATGCTTTCAAATGATCAAACAACTCAAGAGGAAGTCCATATTTGGAGGTGGGCGTAGCATTTTTGCATGATAAGAGTTTGACTCCCCAAAATTAGCTACCGTCCTTTTCGATGCAAGGAATTTTCATGCAAGACAAAATAGACTTTGGTAAAGGCTTAGTTGGTTTGAGTTTACTCCCTCTCTATTTTCAAACGCCACCTCTTGGCTTTTATAAATTTATTATATTAATGGCTTTTTAGCCTTGCAAAAACGATCCCTCTTTTGGCAAGAAATTTTTCTTCCAAAGATTGTGTTGTAACTTTTTTTAAAATCAATGAGAAGACTGTGTTTTTTCAATTTTCAACAGCTGATATAGTGTACTATTATTATAGATTTGTCTAAGTGAGATTTTCTTTCTTCTTTGTCAAATCTGGATTTGTACCTAGTTACTAGCTGGTCATAAGCAGGTCACGTTCTGTGTTAAAAGCGTCTTTTGCTGATTTTATAGTGGATATTAGTGGCTGTTTAGTGCCTTTCATCGGGCCTATTTCTACGTTTCCCTCAAGCTTAGATCATTAGATTAAACTTTTTCGTGAAATACTTATGTGTATTGATCAATTGGAGTTGAAGTTTTGTCTCTTCTTTGTCTGAATTAGTATTCTCGGAAGCTCGATTTGAGTGGATCAAGCAAATTAGCTATATCACCATTTTAGCTAAGATTTTCTTTCAAGTTCTTTCTCTCCTTTTTTCCAGTCAGTTTTTAACGTAGAAGTTGAGATCCTCATAGATACATCTTACAGGGATCGGCCTTTTTTGGAGGTTTTTCTCACCATTGAGGCACCCACCCTCGTGAGAAGATCCCATTGTTTCAACTGGAGTGAGGATTAACCATTTCAGCATGTCTTCGATTAGTGTGCAACTTCAAGTTGACAACAATACCCTCCATAGCTTCTCTCGAAATCAACAATCTCCTCTGTGAACATGGGGGCCTCCTTCTGTGCAATCCAATCGCTAAAGGGATTGATCTCATCTAGATTGATAGGCTACTCTGATGCATTCTCCAACTTCTTTGTTTAAAGTCGAAGGTTTTATTACACAAAAACCAAGTCATTGAAACGTTGTTGGCTCAACTTCTTATGCTTGTTTGTGTGACTGGAGTCAAACAAACTCCAATTGCGCTCACATCTAAAAGCACTACAAGGTTGAAATAAAATCCAGAGGGCTAGCCTTTGATGATTTGGGGTATTTCCACCCCATTCTTCCCACCATGACCCTGCAAACAAGATATTCAAAACTTTGTAAGAAACTAATAATTGTAAATATGTAATTGGTAAGGTACAAGTAAAGACTTCATTTTGTATTATCTAGTGACTGCGTGGCTCTCCCCAAGATAGCTAGTGCTGAAGAAAAGAGCCTTCCCTTTTCCTGCTTGTAGTTCTGCAACTTTGCAATAATGAGGCCCCTTACCTAAACATCAGATGTCATACTCTCAATGCATGTTGAGAGCCCCTTCATAACCTCTCCACTAGTATCTGTGAAGCCATCGAAGTAGAAAAACTTGGGGTTAAGAGAGTACCCTGCTGCTTAGATGGGTTGGTGGAGTTGATTGTTCCACCTCCGATCAATCAACTTCCAAATGGGATCAAATCTGGCATGATCCCCTGTATAATAATTTTTGACAGTCTCTTTGGCCTTATCCATGGCCTCATAAATATAATCCATTGGATTTTGCTCTCCATCCACCAATTGCAAAACCTTCACCAAAGACTCGAATTACAAATTTACAAATAAAATAAAGTTAGTGTTACAAACTTACAGATAAATTGTAAAATAAATACTTTAAGTTTAAAAAATTGAAAACAAGGGAAACAACTTGAAATTTAAATTGTAATTTCAAGTTACCTTGACGATCTCTGTAGCTTTCGTTTCAAAGGCCTCACTGAAAACTATCTTCGCAACCTTCACTCCATCAGCGTTCTTAGAATAGGATGACTCCATCCATTCTTGAGACACAAACATGTGCTTCAAAGGAGTCAACAAATTGCAAATACTTTGCAATGTAAGAAAGTTTATTGCAAATTTGGTGACCCCTACTCGAACAAACTCTTTTCCCTTGGTGTTCTCTTTCATCAAGCTGAGAACCCAAGGGTCATTGTAGATATATTTTGTTATTTCTCTAGTTTTTTCTACAATTGGTCGCACTCAATCAAGTTTGCCTATGTCCTCCGAAAAAAGGTCAAGGCAATGGGTCGCCATATATGCTGTTGTATTGTCTGTAATAATTTAGACAACATTCTTGATGCCTACCTCTAAAACAACCTCTTCTAGCATCTAGTTCAAAGTTTTTGCATTTTTTTATTTTACTTGATGCATCATTAGATTTCAAAAAACCTAGCTCACCATTTGAAGACACCAAAAAATTGATGAGGGTGTAGTTTTTTCCATCTATCCATTGGAAAGAATGGTGCATCCAAACTTACGTTACAACCTCTTCTAGTCTTCGACAATTACCTTTGCATCTTCAACTGCATTTTTGAGCAACTTTCAATTGAAGTCTTTTGGAGAGGCTGTCTTGTACCATTTTCCTGCAACTGTCAATGTTGTAACCAAATATATTCAGTACGGCCTCCTCACCACATTGAATGGAAGGTTGTTGAAGTACCAAACATTTGTGCAAGCTTTATCTGCTTTCGCATGTGCCTGCTTGTTCCATCCTGTAGTTTGTAGTGAAGGTTGTGCCTCAGGTGTGTTTCTAGACACAAAAAATGAGTGTAACGGAGTCAAAGCCAGTGCGTATGTGCCATGGCGCTTGTATGGACAATGACTAGAACTCACAATTTCTATCATCATTGCTGCTTATTTTTCTGCCGATGTGGCACTAATGGCGCTGTTAGGGTTGCTTGCATCATTGCCTTATCTAGTTTCTTTTCATCCATTGATGCAAGCTCCGCCATCATTTCTCGTTTTGCTTCTTTATTGAAATTGGGACAAGACATGACGTCGTGACAAGGATACATGAAAAGTAGTACTTCATGTGATTGATGCCTCTTGACATTTTCGAGCGAAAGTTGCAAATTAAAATCGTCTCGGATGTTTCAACCTACATAACATACTTCCACACACCGATGCGAGCATTAGGAGGAGCCAATTGACTACCTTTGACTGAATCTGATCTTGATGCATTACCAGATGCCATTTTTTGCTAATGGATAACTTGCAAAGCACAAATATGTTGAAACAACATTAAAAAATTGAAATATAAAAATATTTAATACAAATTATTAATTAAAATATGATAAATAAATTATAATGATAAACTATTAAACGAAAAGTAAAATACATTTATGATTTAAAATTTTAATGAACAAATTGAAAACTATAAGTATATTCTATAACGGTTTAAAAATGAGTGTAACTGAATCGAAGTCGGTACAAATGTGCCATGGCGTTTGTGTGGACAATGATTAGAGCCCATAGTTTCTATCATCGCTATCGCTTGTTCCTCTGTCGATGTGGCACTAATGGTCACTGTTAGGGTTGCTTGTATCTTTGCCCTCTCTAGTTTTTTTTCGTCTAGTGATGCAAGCTCTATCATCATCTCTCGTTTTGCCTCTTCAGTAACATTGGGACAAGGCGTGACGTCACAGCAAGGAATGTATGAAATATGGTACTTCATGTGATTGATGCCTCTTGACATCCTCTTCGAGCGTAAATTGCAAATTGAAATCGTCTGGGATGTTCCAACCTGCATGGCATACTTCAAAGCACCGATGTGAGTATTAGGGGGAGCCGATTGACTACCATTGAATGAATCTGAGTCCGATGCACTACCGGATGTTATTGTTTGCTAATGGATAATTTACAAAGCACAAACATGTTGAAAACATTAAAAATTTGAAATATAAAAACATTTAATACAAATTACTAATTAAAATATGATAAATGAATTATAATTATAAACTATTAAACATAAACTAAAATACATTTGTGATTTAAAATTTTAACAAACAAATTGAAAACTATAAGTATAATCTATAATGGTTAAAATAAAACTAAATAAATTGTAATGATAAACGGAAATTAACCATAACACCAACGGTTAAAAAACAATATTTTTAATCAAAATTTAAAAAAAATTAGGAATAAATTGTAAATACTAAACACTAGAATTTAATGGAATGCATCAAATTTGTGTACTAAAATTAAAAATATTTATCAAACGTGTTTTTAATTACATTATAATTTCTTTACATACTTGAAAATTTAAAAAAAAAAAAAATGCACTAACTTGGGAATCTCTTTGGTTAATTCTCCTTCCAATCTGCTCTTGAATGCTCCAAATTTTGTGTTAGTGAAATGTGAGGTGTGTTGCATTTTATAAGACAAAATTATGCGTTTTCCTCATTTTTTGAGCATTTGAAGCCAATCCTGCGGTTTCCTTGTAGTTCTGCTGGGTTTTCCACATGGGCTCCGTGTGCCACAGAACCGGTGAGTAACCAGTGGTTACTCGCCAGTTTATTTTTTGCATTGTTTTGGACTTTCTGACAGTTTTGAGTGGCGAGTATTTCCTGATGGGATTTTTGGCAAGTAACTGACCAGCCAGCGGTTACTCGCTAGTTATTTCATACATGGTAATAACCATCTAATAATTTGAGTAATTATTATTGATTTATTCATCAAATATTCAATTGTAGAGTGATCAATGTGTATGAAAATAGGATAACCAGTGATATAATGATGATATTTGTTGACAAAGACTACAAGATTTCTATTTTATTTTTAATTACCATGTAATTAAGCTCTATCTCTGAAAGATTCTTATTGATAAAATAGATAACATATTTGAACTAACCATCCTTCTAACCAAGGACGGCTCCTAGTGCATGTTGTATAAAATGCATCTGTGTGAATATGGAATGACAATAATCCAGTTCTCTAGGCAGGGGTGTTGATACTACGATATCTTTAAGAGCTGGAAAAGTTTTTCGGTATTCATTAATCCAATTAAATTCAACATCTTTAGATAACAAAACAGAGGACATGCAATTTTACTGAAATTTTTAATAGTCTATAATAACCAATATGTTCAAGAAATCTTCTAATGTCTTTTTGTTTCTGTGGTGTGGGCATGTTTTTAGTAACTTTTATCTTTGCTGCCACTTCTATCCCTCGAGGTGAAATGTGATGTCCTAACACAATTTCTTTTGTCATTAACATATAACATTTCTTGTGTCTTAACGAGACTATGGTTTTGGCAATGTTGAAGATATTTTTCCAAATTGTTGATGGCTTCTTCATATGCGTATGTTCCCTAGGAGCATGTAAAAGTGATTTTTATCTTGATCTATAGTGCAATTTTGATTTGATGGTATCCACTAAATCGATAAAGGAAGGAAAAATACTTTTTCCCAAAAAAGGTGTCAAAGACTTGGTCAATTGATGGTAGAGGAAAGTGATCTTTTCTGGTGGCGATGTTAAGTTCTCTGTAATCCACACAAACTATTTTCCACCTTTCTTAGGTGTAATGAAATTGGAGAAAACCATTGGCTATCAAAAATGGGGTAGATGAATCTTGTATTAAGGAGTTTTTGCAATTCAATTTTGACAATTTCTCTAACAGGAGATTCATCTACCTTTGAGGTTGGCAATTGGGTTTGCACTTGTCTTTGATATAAATATTGTAGGTGCACAAATGTGGGTGTATACCTCTCATATCATGATAGTCCCATGCAAAGGCAACCTTGTGCCATTGGAGCATGGAAACTAGCTCATCTTGTTGCTAAGATGTTAAGTGATTGCTTATATTGAGTGGTCGACTTGGTAAAATTTCAACTACCTTGGAAAGTGAGGCCATAATTATTTAGTGTGAGTTAATATGTATGTGAGTTGTTAGTAACAACTCACTAGAATAGGACTTAGTTGAGAAAGAATAGGAATCATATCCTTAAAAATAGGATGTCAAGTGTGTATAAATATTTGTTTATATCAATGTAAATTTACCCTGGTACGATGCAAATTTCGCCAATATTTGGTATCACAGTAGACTCACAGGTCTGTAAATTATTGTAGTTTCTACTAGTTTGTCTCGTGTAAAAATACGTAACGAGTTTTTAGTAGTTTATAGAATTGTTGTTGTGAGGAGGGACGTCATAGTGTTCTCAAAAGAAATATTTTAGGAGCTGAATGAGTTTGAAGGCATTCAAATCAGCCTAATCGAGACATTTGTACAATAAAAAGGCACAACTTTCATGGCAATTACGTCCCATAAGGAGGTCTGAAGGAAGCACTGCATTGGTGCATGGAAAAGATTGGAAACTCAGAATTTGAAGAGCCCAACTTATAAAGCATTTTGAAGTGTTTAATGTGCAACTGTAAATAAGTGTAAGTTGAAAATATGCAGCTTTTAGACCTTGTAAGGAAGCTCCCAACAACCAAGAGGAAAGTCCCTGTAGAAAGGAGGAGCTTCTAGCCATGAGCATCAGGTATAAAAAGAGAAGCAATCCTTGCTGAAGAAGGCGATCCAACTTTGGGAGGTATCCAAAAGTTTTTTTTTTTTTTTCATTTATAAATATTTAGGGCCTAGTTTTTATTTTCTACATTAATTTATTTTTTTATAGTTGTCTAGTTAATTATTTTCTCGTCTACCCAAGTTGAATTAATTGAAAACATTTGAATCCGTTGAGAGTCTGGTTAAAATTTGGCCACATTGTCTCTTTTACTGTATTAAAACATTTCCCACAAGGATTTTATTCCAGCGTCTGCCAATTCCATGATTTAATTATTTTTGTGAAAAAATGCCTAAAATAAAGTCAATTCAATTTTCTTTCATCAGCTCATATTTTTTTATGAAAATTTGTCGGACTCTCTCAAATAATGTTTTCAAAAATTGCTTAAAAGCGTTTTTATACAGCTCTTTTAGGTTTTCATATTTATTTATTTTTCCATATTATGTGTTTTAGACTTAAAAATTGTTTGAAAAGACTATATTAATTACATATCTTTCAAACTGGGAGTCAGTTTTAGATAAATATTTGCCACATGATGTAAAATTGTATTTTGTTTATACTGGATTTTTTTTCCATATGAAATCTTATGGGTTTTACGAAACAGTCGTTTTCCTTTGAAAACTAAGTTAAAAAGATTCATTTTATACATGAATGCATTGTTAGTTGTGATCGACACAAATAAAAGTAATTTTTATTTGTTGGGGAGATGTTTATGGAAAAAAAATGTACCACTTGAACCATTTGCATACATCATGGAGGGATCTATGGTCCAGAAGACCATCGGATTCAATCTGGTTGAGTGAGCTAAGTCCACACGAATGGAAGTAAGAGACCCACTACCAACCTCAAGTTTGCTGCTAACTCAAGAGTTGTAGACTGCAATGGTGGCAAAATCAAAATGAGCCCAAAAGATGAGAACTGAAGAGTTGTTAGTCATCCCCAGAGTTGAAGATGTACTCAGTCTGCATAAGATGCAAAAATACTTGTGCAAAACCAACTAATGCCGAGAATGGTGTCCTGTGACATTGGCTATCGTTTATGCTGTTTGTGATTAGGGGGCAGTGATCAAGAACATAGGCTACAAATGAGAGTTTGGTGAGAAGCCTAACACTCACTAAACACAATGAGGACCCAATCCTCAATCATTGTGTTTTGTGTCTGCTCGGTGAGGCTCAGCCAACCAGACGAGCAGGACAAAGGAGAAGTGGAGGCCCATGCCACAATTGTAGTGAGTAGCATGTGTTCCTACTCACTTGATGTAAAGATCAATAAGGCTCAGCTGATTGTTCTTATTGTGAACCAATTGGTATGCTTACATAGATATGGAGGATGCACGCGTGGGTGTTCGTGGGCATACTTGGATTGGTTGTTGTGTTCTCATCCATGGATTGGCCGATGTGTTCCCTCTCCATTAGAGTCTGTGTCACATAACATTATTGGTCCAATTTATGTTCCATTTCCCTATATCCGTACTAAGAGAGGAAATGTTGAAAATAACTTGTTAGTACATCACATAGTGATGATATTAGTTAGATAATTATTTAGTGTGACTTAGTATGTACGCGAGTTGTTAGAACAAATCACTAGAATATGACTTAGTTGATCAAGAATGTGATTCACATTTTAAAATATAGGATGTCAAGTGTGTACAAATATTTGTTTATATTAATGTAATTTTTTCATGGTACGGTGTAGATTTTGTCATAGCCAAAGGGGTTGTTTTGTTTCCAATAAGGGTTGGCAGGAGGGTATAATACTAATTTCTTCATACTACTACTATTGGAGATGATCATGTTTCTTGACCTGCATTTGATATAGGCATCTGTTGTTCACAACCAAGGTCTTCGTAGGATGAGATAATACCCCCCAAATGAGCATTTGGTTGTAGGATCATAAAGTCAGCTTGGTATTTCCATGAATCAATAGATATAACAAGGTCTATGATCACTCATTTAGGCTACACAATGGATCTCTCTGCCATTTGAAGGACAATTGGGGTTTAGTGAAGCACTTGTAACTTAAGTTGCTCCATGGTCTCTTTAGTCATGACATTGATAGCGGCTTTTGAGTCAATTAGAGTATTTTGGATGAGGAGTCCTGCGATATGCACATTTAGAACCGGGCTATTAGGATCCGAATATTTAAGAGGAATAATATTCTCCAACATAAGATCAGCTAAATGTCCAACAATTTGAATAGTTCGATGATCTTTCTTGTTGCAACTAGGTTTTCACAAACATAGCTCTTGGACAATGTTGGTGTAGATGGGCACATCTTTCTTGACTTGAAATAAAGGTATACAAACACATGTTTTTTAGCTCCTCCACAAGGTCAAAATTTGGCTGAAGTTTCGTTGTGTGATTGAGACATTTAGGAAAAGGAGGCTCAATTTGTACAGTTGGATTTTTTGATGTACTTAGTTTAGGGGTGGGTCAATTGTGTGTTCAAGAACTTCCTTGGGGGGTTTTGTTATTATAAAAGTAGTAGGATTGTGGATAACCTTCATTAAACGAAGGTGAATATCATTTAACTCCATTGTATATGTAGGATATGTCACCATGTCATCATTATATACTGGGCGAGCAATTTTATTTTTGGGATCTAGTGCAGGGTGGGCATGTAGTTATGGTGGGCAACGAGGTTGGGTTTTGGTTGTTAGGCATTAAAGCTTGTTGCTGTGGTTGTTAAGGAAGCTAATGTTTTGATCAGGCCAAGGTGGATTTCCTCTCCATTTCTATTGTCACGGATTGGAAATTTTTTGTCACTGCATGTTTTGAGGTTATGGTTGCCACATTTGGCCTTGGAACTGCTGCCAGTTGACCTAAGATTGAGGATTTTGCTGTGGTCAATCCTGATTTTTGATGGCTTTTGGGGAATTTGGTTCCAAGGAGTTGGTTCATACCAAATATTAGGAGCATATGCAAATTGTAAATTGAAAATGAAAGGTCTAGTGGTATACCTATATTTTATGGTCTTTGTGATCATGATTTCCATTGTGCCACATGGAAGCCTTGGTCTCTATCCACTCCAATTGCATGAAGTTCAATTGTTTTTGAGTTCTCCTTTGTAATGCTTCCCACCTTTACACTAGTAGTTTGGCATCTAGATTCTTCTTTCTTCCTACGCAATCAGGGCAATAGACTATTAAAACTTTTTATGTTTCTTCTTTGCTTCTTTCGTGCATGCAATGTATCTAACTGTGTAGCCATGTCATTGATGTTATCTTGCTTCGTGTCATAAGCAAGTTGGTAACTTCCATACGTGAGACCCCATTGGTATTTTTAGATGATGACAATAAGGCTCTATTGTGGCGGGTCTTTTTCATCATACATCTTGAATAATTTTTGCACAACTAGGAGATATCCTTAAATGTGATTTGGGACACATCTCCGCCACCTATAAGATCCAAAACTTCCAAGCATTCATCAGTTATACTGCTCATAAATACTAGTTGAAGAGATTCTTGGTCCAACTTGTTTTGTTTAGACCTTTACAGGCTAAATTGAATTCTTTTTAGGTCATCTTCCAATGGCTAATCTTCCTTATGAGACATCCTGAAAATGTCATTTCCCCATATGTTGCAATACTCTTACTATTTGGAAATGAATTTTTCCTTCATATCTATCCAAGTAGTAACCACATCTTTGTCCAATCCGATTAACAAAATGAGAGATTCATCTTTAAGAGTGATAGGGAACAATTTCAGCCTTTAAGCATCCTAATTGTAATTGTAACTACGACATATGATGTCAAAATCAAAAATAAATGTATTGTGACCCTCATTTTCTATCCCTTTGAAGTTGGGTTGGGCAATAGGAGGGATGTTCTTCATAGATGTAACCCTTACGGGGGTTGTAATAAGAAATTCGAAAGTGGCAGGTTCATTGACAAAATTTTCTCCTGAAAGATCTTCCACTTCTCGTATACTAGAGACCTTTGCAACCCACCTCTCAAATCTCTATCAGTTCTTTTCCCCCAAGGTAAGTAATGGATTATAGTCTTGTTTTTTTCCTTGGGAAAAGTAGCTCTTCAGACTCGGGGCAGTGGAGTGGATTCTACTGGAAATTCCTTCAAAAATTAAATCAATATGTCATCTTGCTTTGCTGGTTCAACTGGTACTTTTAGCTTAGCTAGTATAGCAGATTTGAGATTTCTTTGTGGGCCTATCAAGTCTTGATATTCTATTTTTGAGAGAAGTTCAGGTGAGGGTGGGAAGGTTGAATTCTAGACTCATGGGTATAGGGTAGCCAAATTTGCACTCTTTGGAATGGTACACAAATATCTTTCTCAGGAGTGTGAGGATCCTCTTGTTCCCTAGCTTCAGATTGCTCCACTAATTCTACCAAAAACTTTTCAAATGCAGCTTTTTCTGATAAAGCTTCAAGTGACTAGGGTGGACTAGCTACAAGTATGCTTCTGCTTGTAGTGACTGCAAGTGGTACCTTAGATTTTGTTTCTTGAACAAAGTTCAATCTCCTATGTAGGCATCTACCCATGCGATATCTTTCACGCTTCATGCAACCAACCAATTATCCTTTCTCAATTGTTCTACCCTGTCCTACATAGGGTTAGTAAAGATAGAGATTTATGATTTCTAATTTCTACTTGTACAGAAAGGAAATTTAACCTAGAAATCAGTAAATCTATTCTAGGTTTTTTTAAAATTTAGTAATTGACATCCTTCCTCGACAATGGCATCAAAAACATTGGTGGCATACAATCTAATCAACAATCATGTTTGAGGAAATCTCCTTCAACCTAGGGATATATCCCAAATGGGCAGCAATGTGACTTGTAAATCGTATGAACATTTAATTGTCAACCCAAGGACGTAAATATTTTACAAGGACTCTACACTGTATATGTGACATTAAACTACTTTGAACAACTGAGTGGACTACCACACTTGATTGAAAGTAAACACTCTTGCATGAAATTGAAACACACTTTTCTTGGACAGGAAAGTATAGGAAAGTAAACACAATTTGCTTAGAAAATAAATTTCAGGTTAGTAAATATTGAAATTGAAATGTTAATCTAACTTGGAGGCTTCCCACACAACGGAATTGAAAGTATGCACACCAAAATTAAAATACACACAAAAGTAAATTGTTATAAATGAAATTAACTATAAAAAGAAAATACACACTTGAGAAATGAAACACTCATACAACATAAAATAAACTATCTAACAAATGGGAAACCAAACCACCAAATCATCGTGAGTAGGCCCTATCTCAGTTGGATTGGAGTTTGAATTTCCTCCTTGATATATAATTGGCTCAAAGCAAATGATATTATTGATAGCTTATCTATAGCAAAAATAAATTGCTATAGAATCGTTACAATTCAGATTACAATATTTCTACTCTAGTTCTCTGTTCTCCAAATTCTTGATTCTAGGCCCTTCCTACAACCTACAACTCTTCTTTATATAGAAGAGATAGGGGCATTAATTAAATGGTCCCTAAATCCTAAAGTTACGACTACAAGATGTAATGTCCCCTTTCTAACATTCATAGCATGATGTTGTCGTTAGTCTATTTCCCTATGGTCCCGTAGGCTAACCATGACATTAAAGGGACTTAGAGGCCATTTGGCCTAGACAGTTTCAGTTGCATATCTTTTTGAGGGGTTTTGAGGCAGTTTTGGGCATACTATTTATAGTAAGTCGTGATGGACATCGCTGGACATCTAGGGGCAGTGACGTGTCGATGGTATCTGTTTAAAATCGACATAAAGATTTATTTATGATTGACATGATTTATTGGGCATTAATGAAGCTATTTTATAAAGTTAAATTTAAATATTTAACTTTATTAATGCATATTCTATAGTTTGTGGGAATTATTTAAATAAAAGAATCCCCTTTATTTTATAATACATCGGATACATAAGTTAAATAAAGGGAGTTATGTTTTATCCCACATTGACAAAACAAAGGAATGGACTCTTGTGAGAATTCTATAAAAGAAATAGAAGAGCTTCCAGTTGGGTTTTTTGGGGGGATGAGATTAATGTTATGCTGTTGGATTGGAAATCTGATTTTCGAGCTTGGAGGATGAAATCCCTCTTTGCTAGTATTCTCTTCGCTGTTGAAAGACACAGTTAGGAGGATTGATGATGTTTTCATTCATGAAACACATTGGGCTTATTGAATTTACAATAAAGAAGGGCTGAATAATGATTTGCTACAGGAGCCGTGAATAGTGTTTTGCTACAGTGCGTGTGAATAGTGTTTTTGCTACAATGCATGTGAATAGTGATTTTGCTACAGTACTTGTGAATAGTAAAATTGCTACAGTGCCGTGAATAGTGCTGCTATAGTGCGTGAACAGTGTTTGCATCAAGTTCACTTGTTTATTCTTGCTGATTAGAGGTCTGGAAGGCTACCATTTCATCTGTAGATCATTACAACACTAATTTCCAGGGTTCTTCTATCAAATTTTCATATCTAAGCATTGTAATTTTTGAATACAAATTTGAATATTTGTCGCAGCCCATAAGGCAATTGTATGTGCACATTTATATTGCAAATTAGTGTTTAACAGCAAGCATGTATAGTTGTATGTTTGTCAAGTGTTTGACAAAATGCCATGTTGATCATTAAGCAATTTAATTGACATGACATAGTAGTTCGCAAGTTTTTTTTATTGGAAAAATAGGGGTGGTTATTACACAAGATCATTCTAAGCTAAAGAAACAAAAAAAACAAATAACTCTGAAAGTGGTGAAGAACATATCTGCCATATGCAATGTGTAGAGAACCAACAGTCGGTCCAATGAGAGCATCTTGGATTTACAACTGTTTCAAGCTTGGCACATGATTCTTCATGCTTGTGAAATCTGCCTAGAGTGGTTAGAAATGACAATTTAGCTTAACCGCTCATAAGTGGATAAGAAGTCATCTACAACAGTTGCTATGGGCTGACACAGTCAGTTGATATGAGTGATCAATGCTTCCACAGTGTATTTAATTGGTTACTGGTGATTCTGTTGTGGTGGCTATAGGTGCAATAAAAAATGCTTAAACCATTAAATCATACTAGTAATTCTAGAAATAGCATTTATTAAACCAAGATCAACTTTGCATATATATACTATTTATAATGTATGTGCATATCAACATGTTATGAGTTTAAGAAGTGGAAATATCATGACAAAAGAAGTATTATAAGGAAGACTGAATGATAAAATGAGGGCCATTTATAGGCCTCCATCAGCTATATTACTAACATTTAAATATACAAGTTATCCTATTTGTGTGTTAGAAATCTTTGTGTACTTTTAAAACATTTCTAATTCTTTTCTGGCTTATAAATTGTAGAAGCCCCTTGGAAATCTCACATGAAAATCTCCTTTTACAATGGCCTATCTATAGCCATGGGGGTTACACGTAATTTTATGTATCTATTAATTGTGATCTTCGATGGGTAGCAGGTTTCCATCTATGTCAATTGAGCACATGTTTTTAAGAAAGGAAACATAACATTACTAGGGATAAATGAGATCATTTGTTCAAACGATTTGATTGCTATGAAAATTATGTGGCATTATTGTTCTTTTTTTCATTTTTAATGGCTTTAATATAGAAAGAATTGGATGGATATGAATTAGAGGATACTTGAAAAGGAAGTAACATTGGAAGTGAAATATGCATCAATAATATCAATGGAAGCAAAGTGCAAGGAGTGTGAAATGGAATGGTGGAATGGAGATTGAGAGAGTTAGTGTAAAGTAAGAAGAAATGTGAGACTTAACTTTGATATCACTTGGGGAATACCCACATGGGGGAATATATAGATGAGGAAAAAATTCATTATGGACTAGAGAAATATTAAGAAAATGTGATTAATGATGGTAAAAACAAAGTGTTAAGGCAGGTTTATATTATTTATTATTAAGAGATAGACATTGGGACTTCTATGAGAGCATATATAATTAGGTCCATTATGTCATCGGTCATCTTTTGTTGCCTGAAATGAATGACTTTCCTTATTGGAGCTATAATATCTTCTCTAGTATTGGTCAATTTATATTCGAAGCAAAATTATCTAGAATGAGTGCAGCCAAAGTATAATTACTTTGAATCCTATGAACAAAATACTAATACTTATATCAAAGGATATGAACTCATGGATTTGATGGACAAATATTTAGATGGATTTGAACTAGCAAATGCATGAAAGGGAGGTAACAGTTAAAGTGAAATAAGCAAATCATAAACACCAATGGGAACCAAGTGCAGATCGTATCAAATGGAATAATTGAATAGCAATTGAAAGAGCTACTGTAACTTAACATGAAACGTGAGACTTAATTGATATTACTTGAGGAGAACGCACATAGGGGAATAGACAAATGAGGAAATTTTTAATTAAGGACTACAAAATTATTAAGAAAATGTGTCGAAGGATGGACTAAACAAATTATTCATGTGATGTTTTTGTTGTTTATTATTAAGAGTGTTGGCTATCTTAATACCACGATGGTGCGCTTTACCAAAAAACCAAGCATTCCGCAGATCCTTGAGAGTGCTGACATGCCACCCTTTCAAGAACTTGGATTGCTTTAGAGAGTCGAGCCATTTTCTAGATTGACATTAACAATCTATGTGATTGGTTTTAACTCTATTAATGCTCATAGTGATTCACATGTTCATATGTGCTATCCTTACTAAAGCTAACACACAAACACTCCTAAAACTTTACTACATATTCATACTGGAACATTAAAAGGGAAACTGCATATTACATAAGTAGAAATAACAACACAACAGAATATACAAATAAACAATGAAGTTCAACACATCATTTACTCTAAACAATAACCATCTCATATATTTATCTTCTCCATAGTAATGTAGCTCATCAAGGAAACTCATAAATACATCCTACAACTACAATACAACATACTTTTCCCTATGATATAACCCAATGTCTAACCAACCCATACTCTCTCTAATGCCTTAACATTATGGCAGTAGTTCCTCTATCCAGCATTGAATAATCATTGTAACTCTCCCAATATAAATACAACTAATAACTAACAGTCCAACAAAAAGAATCCTGACCAAATCTATTTTTTATGAGGCCGACACATCAATATGTAGCCGAGGAATCGATCAAGAATGTTGTTGTGTGGATTGTGCAACTCACCATGTGTCATCATGCAATTTGATTGTAATATCCCAAATTGGAATATTATATGTGAATTTGGATTTCTTGGAATTCCTTTTTAAAGTTCAAAATAATAATATTCAATGAATATAGAATTATGTTCTTATTAACAAGATAATAAATTTATATAACAAATAATGTTGTACAATGATCAAATGTGCAATGTGGAATTCTGGTTATAAATATTTTAATAGAGAACTCTCAAAGGGTTTCGTCCTTGAGGGGTTGATATAAAGGGGTTTTGTCCTTGTATCTAATAAATGAAGGGTTTTGTCCTCAATTATAAAAGAAGACGCTGCTGCCTAAACTTCAGATAAAGGAATGAATGTCAAATCTGAATATATATCCCTTACTTTCACCAAGTTCTTATAAATACCCTTTATAGCTTCGCTGTTGGAAATATTGTCATTGATGTCAAATGTCTATAAGCATTGGTGACAAAGGCCCCGTAGCATTTTATGTCTAAAGGTTTTTTTAATGTTCATATCTTGGCTAAAGTATGTTAATATTATTTAAATATTAACAGATATATTCTTGGTTGCATAAAGACAAAAGAGGGCCCATGAGGAATTCAAAGAGTCACCAGATAAAGACAAAAGAGAGAAAGGGCATTTTTCTCCATGAAGAGTCACCACGAGGAATTCAAAGGGTCATGCAAGTTTGGCGTCATTTTCCATGTGAATTGAAAGCTCTCAAAGGGTGATGCCAAAGGTCATTTGGAAAGCTATAAAAAGAGGCTTGGGAAGTCATTTGTAATATGCAAGTGCATGGTTTGTAATTGTTTTATATAGCTTAGAAGAGAAGAGGAGAGAAAAAAAGGAGATATAGAAGTGTTCTATCATTTGTTGAGAAAGCAACATTGAGAGAGAGTTATGTTTTCTACACAAGAGGGGATGGTGCTCTTGTGGGTGGGTGCTCACAAATCATTGTTGTGTTGGTGCTCAACAAAGGGGTTGGTGCTCCTGCAAGTTGGTGCTTGTGAACTTTGTAAACTTGAGTTGGTGCTCATTTACATACTTGAGATAATTTTTTGTGGTTTTTTTCACATTGGGTTTCCACATAAAAATCTGGGGTGTCTCTCTCTCTCTCGTGTAGTGCATGTTATTGTTTCAGTTTTATTACATATCTTGAATGTATGATTAAGTGGTTAAAGAAAAAGAATTTGATTAACTAAAAAATTTAAAAGATATATGATATATTGATTCACCCCCCTCTCTCAGTATATTCCGTGCTTAACAATTGGTATCAGAGCAAGTTCTTTCGGAAAGAGTTTAACAACTTGAAGGTAGATCGGGGAAAGCACGATGGTTGGAGCACGTAAAGGCAAATACAAGAAGAGATTCGAGAAGAAAAGTTTATATTCTAATGATCTTTAGCTCAACCAAACACAATGGAGTCAGTGACTCGGATGAAGAAGAGATTATATTCATGACCATACATAAAGATGCCTCCGCAAGTAAAAGTATAGATGATCAAGAAGAAAACGATGAAATCGAGGATAAAGCCGAGGTGAATCTGGAAGGAGAACTCATTTGTGCCTTAGAAAAATTAAAAGTTCTTGAGAAGAAGAATCGAAGATTGAAGCTCTAAATCGAGAAAAATAAAAATGAGTGAAAGGAAATAATTGAAGATCTACAAGCACACATTGAAGAAGCCATAAAGACTGAAGAAGATCTAACAACAAAATTGCAAAAGATAAGTAAAGAATGTGAAATGTATGTTGTTGAAAATGCCTCTTTAAAAGAAGCTATCGAGAAAACAAATAAAACAACCAATGATAAAGCAACCAATGAGAATAGCACTAACATATTGAATAAGATATTAGAAAGTCAAAGATTAATGTCAGATAAGACAAGTATCGGATTTGAAAAAGAGAAAGGGGAGGCCACTACTTCCACAAAACCTCAAGACAAGGTTAACACAGAAAAAAAAAGAGCTATGCTAAAGCCCTTACAAAAGAAAAAATGAAAAAGGAAGAAGTTAAGAATGCAGAGGTCAACTCAAACAAAGAACGCTGGAGAGAACAAAGCTACAAAAGATCACCAGGTCAAAGATACACAAACCAGAATAAGATTACTAATTATTATTTTTTTGGTTATTGTTTTTATTGTAATGGTTATGTTCATAAGAAAATAGACTGTAAGAAAAGAGCTAACAATTTCAGAAACAAGGAGAAGGGAACTCATGCAAAGTCAAGCAGAAGCCACAACTCTTTAGCTCCTCTATCAGGGTTTTACGAAGAAGCCATAACATGTTACAAGTGTAATAATTTCAGACACAGCCTAGTATTGTAGAAGCGTGTTTGGGTTAATCAAAAAGGACCAAGGCTTTAAGGCTTCATTCATCAAGAAGAGAGTTTAGACATATTCATGACAAAAGAAACACCCTGAAGAGTCTATGTTAATCCAGACAGCTTTGCATGCAATAAATGAAAAACAACCATGGTTCATCGACAACGAATGTTCGAGACACATGATAGGAAACAAGAGCAAGTTCATAACTCTAAAGAAGATCAATGGTGGCACAATGAATTTCAAAGACAATACCACTGCCAGGGTAGCCGAAAAAGGTACATTAAATTTGGATGATGGTAGAACTAAGACTAAGAATGTATTGTATGTAGGTCTTAAGCATAATCTGTTGAGTATAAGTCAAATGTGTGATCAAGGACACATATTAAAGTTTTATGCAGAAAGTTGTAAGATTAGAAGAAAATATTTAGATGTGTTGATTGCAAATGCTCAGAGGACAGACAATAATTTATATATATTATCAAATATCAAAGGTCAAAAATGTTGTTTGAGTCAAGTTGAGGAAGGTTAGTTGTGCCACAGGAGAATGGGACACAAATTTTGACAATTTTGTCAACATAGCAAGAAGCAAGCAGTTAGAGATCTTCCAAAGATTACAAAGCCCCCAACACGCTTTGTGAACCATGTCAACATGGGAAGCAGGCCAGAAGACGGTTCAAAACAAAGGAATACTCGACTACTCAGATGTTAGAGTTTGTTCACACTGATCTGTGTGGACCTACCAGAACTCAAAGTACTCAAAGTGAGAAATACTTCATGTTGCTTATTGATAATTTTACACGTATGACTTGGGTGATATTTTGAAAAAAAATCAAAAGCTTTCGGCAACTTCAAAGCATTCAAGGCTTTAGTTGAGAATGAAACTGGTTTGAAGATTAAGTGTCTGAGATCAGATTGAGGAAGAGAATTCATGTCAGATAAGTTTATTGAGTATTGTGAAGACCATGGGATAAAGAGACATTATTCAGCAGCCAGGACTCCATAGCAAAATGGAGTAGTTAAGTGAAAAAATAGAACAGTTCAAGAGATGGCGAAGACAATGCTAAATGAATCCAAGATACCAGACAAATATTGGAGAGAGCAGTAGGCATAATAGTGCATATCCAAAATAGAACGTTGTTGAGAGTCAATAGTGACAAGACACCCTATGAATTATGGAAAGGCAGACCAACTACTATTGATTATTTCAGAGTTTTCAGTAACAGATGCTTTATAAAGAGAACTGATGAAAAATTGAGTAAGTTTGAATTCAGAGCAGATAAAGGTATATTTCTTGGATACTCCAGCAAAAGTAAAGCTTACAAATGTTATAACAAAATAACTAAAAAGATAGTTGAAAGTACAAGTGTCAGGATAGATGAAGATGTAGCACAAAGAGCCAGTGATCCGATAGACATTCTTGAAATCATTGAAGAAGAAGATTTTGAAGAATCAGATGAAGATGAGGAGCGAAAGGACACCAAAACCCCATCCAAATATGTCCATAGAAATCATAATGAAAGTGACATCATCATGAACATAAATGAAAGAGTTTGAATGAGAAGAATGATGGTAAGTGAATTTGAGCATGCTAATTTTTCTTTGTTATCCAAAATTCGGCTTAGAACTTTTTCAGAAGCTAGACATGATGAGCATTGGGTTAAAGCAATGGATGAAGAATTAAATTAGATAGAAAAGAATGATACATGGGAATTAGTGCCTAGACCAAATGATTAAAATGTGATAGGAACAAAATGGGTATACAAAAATAAGTTAAATGAAAATGAGAAGTTACCAGGAATAAAGCAAGGTTAGTATGTAAAGGATATGCTCAGATTGAGGGTATAGATTTTGAAGAAACTTTTACACTAGTGGCGAGGCTAGAGGCTATCAGGATGTTTCTTGCATATGCAGTGTTTAAGAATTTTAAAGTGTTTCAGATGCATGTTAAGTCTGCTTCCCTGAACGGGAAAGCTAGAAGAGGAGGTCTACATTGAGAAGCTTGAAGAATTTTTTCTCTCAAATGATAGCATATATGTGTGCAGATTGAAGAAAGCACTGTATAGATTGAAATAATCTCCCAGAGCTTGGTGTGCGAGGCTTGATAAGTACCTGCATGATCAAGGCTTCAAGAAAGGTTTTGTTGACAGTAATATCTACATCAAAACAGAAGGTGAGCACCAGTTGATTGTTGTGGTATATGTTGATGACATAATATTTGGATGTAACAGTGAAAAGATGTAAAAATAATTTTTTGATAATATGCAGAAAGAATTTGAGATGTCTATGCTTGGAGAATTATCAGTTTTCTTAAGATTGCAAATATCTCAGTCAGATTAAGGTATTTTCATATCTTAAAGCAAATATGCCAAGGAGATGTTGAAAAAGTTTGGTTTTGAGGATTGTGCACCAGTTGGCACACCAATGGGTATAGGGAACAAGGTGAGTAAGGATGAAGATTCACTTGATATATTCATATATGTCAAGGGGACATTGGATTACGGATTGTGGTATCCCACAGACAGAGATTTCACTTTGGTTGCTTATACAGATTCAGATTGGGCATGTTGTTTAGACGATGGGAAGAGTACAAGTGGACGAGCTTTCTTCCTTAGTGATAGCTTAGTATCTTGGCTAAGCAAGAGGCATAACTCAGTATCACTTTCTACAACTGAAGTAGAATATATTGCAGCAGTGTTGTGCTGTACTCAAGTGCTTTGGATGAAACAAACTTTAAAAGACATCAAGGTAAAATATGATGAACCTATCTCTATTTAGTACGATAACACAAGTGCTATTAATATTTTTAAGAATCCAGTGATGCATTCAAGGACAAAATATATTCCTATCAAATATCACTTCCTAAGAGAGTAAGTTGCAGATCAACAGGTTAAGTTGGAATATATTAGTAGACAGAGCAGATTGTAGATATCTTCACAAAGGCACTACCAAAGGACACATTCGAGTATTTGCGAGAGAAGTTGGGAGTAATTTCTTTTACTTCCTGCCATTGAGGATCAACATTAGTTAAGGGGGAGCTAAGTGTTAGCTCCAGAACATACCCTTTGCCATTGATGTCAAAGGGGGAGAAGTACAAGAACAGGTTTAGAAAATAGGATGCTACAATAAAGGGAGTTACTGTATGTTTTCAGTTGGCAGTATGTGCAAGGCTTAGTTTTAGGTTGGCATGTGCAATATAGGTTTCAGTTTGAGGTTGCCATCAATGACAAAAAGGGAGATTGTTGAAAATATTGTCATTGATGTCAAAAGTTTAGTAGTATTGGTGACAAAGGCCCTGTAGCATTTTGTCTAAAAGTGTTTTTAATGTTCATATTCTGGCTAAAGTATGTTAATATTATTTAAATATTAACGGATATATTCTTAGTTGCATAAAGACAAAAGAGGGCCCATGAGGAATTCAAAGAGTCACCAGATAAAGACAAAAGAGAGATAGGGCGCTTTTCCCCATGAAGGGTCACCATGAGGAATTCAAAGGGTCATGCAAGTTTGGCGCCATTTTCCATGTGAATTAAAAGGTCTCAAAGGGTGAATGTCAAAGGTCATTTGGAAATCTATAAAAGGAGGATTGGGAAGCCATTTGTAATATGCAAGTGCATGGTTTGTAATTGTTTTATATAGCTTAGAAGAGAAGAGGAGAGAAAAAAAGGAGTTATAGTAGTGTTTTATCATTTGTTGAGAAAACAACATTGAGAGATAATTGTGTTTTCTACACAAGAGGGGTTGGTGCACCTATGGGGGGGTGCTCACAAATCATTGTTGTGTTGGTGCTCAGCAAAGGGGTTGGTGCTCTTGCAAGTTGGTGCTTGCGAACTTTGTAAACTTGAGTTGGTGCTCATTTACATACTTGAGATAGTTCTTCGTGGCTTTTCCCACATCGGATTTTCACGTAAAAATCTGGTGTCTCTCTCTCTCTTGTGTGGTGCATATTATTGTTTTAGTTTGATTGCATATCTTGAATGTATGAGTAAGTGGTTAAAGAAAAGGAATTTGATTAAGTAAAAGATTTAAAAGATGTATGATATACTGACTCATCCCCTCTCTCAGTATATCTCGTGCTTAACATTTGCATCAAATGATGTGTCTCTTTTCCAAAGTGATGTGTTTTTTCATCAAATGGGACGACTTGCATTAATATAACTTATATTCATTGCATTAAATGCGGTTCTCCTTCCCATATGGGCAATTTATTTTATTAAGTTGTTGTAGTTGATTTAATTGCTGCTAGTTTAGGCGATTCCATTGGTGATTTATTTACATTAATGTAGTTCATGTTTATGGTCTCCTTTGTATTTGGGGATATTACATTGACACATGCCATGTAGCTTCCAAGTCACAGTCTCTCTTTATTGCTCATCCATGGTCAATGTTCAACAGTCAACCTTCCAACCTTTTCCTTCCTACTGCTATTGTAATTTGGCATTGTGCCATTTAACCCTCATTAATTTGTAATTGCCTTACTTACTATTGCTATGCTTATCTTATAGCTTTTGCTTGTTGGCACTTTCCTCCTTTGTCTCTTGTTCTTCCCTTGTTCCTCCTTTAGCCTTCCACCTAGTTTGGCACAAAAAACTCCTCAGTACTCCCTTTGTTCCATTGTCCATTGCTAGCCCTACTTATATGCCAACATTTCTCTGGCACTGCACTCCTTGCTCAGCCTTGGGCATGTCAGGCATGAAAACATGCAGGATCTTAATAAAAAGTTCATTTGTTGAGCATTCATAACATCCTTGCATTGCAATCTTCAAATCCAATTCATTTCATCCTTGCAATGCAATCTTCAAATCTGCTAATAGATTTTTTAGGGCATCGTTCCTTTCCTTTTTTTTTTTCCAGTTCATCATTGATTTGCTCGGCTTCCCCCTCCATCTTTAATACGCGGTCAATAGATTATTGGTTGTGGTGGTCCATCTCCTCTTAAATGACTCGAGCCAATCCTCAAGCACTTGTATCTCCTTCCCCAACATTTCTTTTTCCCACCTTTTTCCAGCATGGAGTCCTCGTTATCTTCTTAACGTGATAAAGTGTAAGTTGCATTAAAAGATCTTTCTCTTGACCCACGATTGTATCAACATCCTCTACTGCTATGTGGTGCTCTTGGGTCTTCTATGCGATCAATGTCACGGGTTATAGTGGGTGACCATACACCTTTTCAGCAACTTGCATTATCTTTTTAAAACCCTTATATTACTTCTAAACTGTTTCCCTGTCTCCTTTGCTTTTGTGCTCAATTCCTTGAGCTCTTACGAGGCAGTCGGTTCCTTGGTAGTCGATCTTGGAGTAGGCACTTTGATAAGGGTATGGATCATGGCATGTAGCTTCTTCTAAGGTGCCAACTTGTCAAGTTCTTCTTGGGCTACAACTTTGGTTTCCCATTTTCATTGGTCAACGACATCTCCTCAATCACCTTGGTCAATTTATAGACCTTTAAGGTCCTTGCTTTTTTCTATTTCACCCATGATTTCTTCTCCCTTTTGCAATTTGAAGGCTTCCTGCCTATGTTCCATCATGTGTTGTTGATATTTCATCATACTTCTAGTCTTCATTGTCATGATTGCCAATTTGAGAGATCCTTTTGTGCCACATGGAGACTCCACCATCTGCATTAGATCTCCTCTTGACTTGAGTACAAATCCTAAATCCGAGCAAATAGGAGGGAGCACCAAGGGCCAAAAGGGGAAATATAGGCATTTGCTTAATAGGAAACAAGAATTAGGAGAAGAGACTTTGCGGAGATCAATAAACCAAGTTTAGGATCATCAATGCCATGTTATAAGAACACTCAAGTTCCTAAAGGAGTAATTTCCGAAAAGCACGAGAATAATGGCTTTGGGTTTTCCCAACCCTTGTGTGGCTTAATTCATGTAGCTTGCACTTGCCCAATTACTATGCTGTCCCTTGTTATCCATAATTTCTTCAAATTGCACCTAGTCAGTTCTTCCAAATGTTCAATCCTATGAATGTCCTCTCACACAAACACCAATGGGATTTTATTCGTTGGCTTCCCTTTTGTGCTTGCCCTTGTTAGCTCTTGTTGGGGGGAATCCTTGCTAAGCTTTCCTCACACTTTCCTAGAAACAAGTTTTGGTGCACCAAAACACCTTTTTCTTGGTTGATGCTCCTTAATCTGGCCTGCGTTTTCCTCATGGCCTAATACCTCCTACACTAAACGGAATCTCACATCTTTGATCCGTCATTGCACTTACGTGTCATTGATTCCTTGTTGAGCAAGTGGTTCATCCTGCCTTGGTGCTGTTACTAGGAGGACATTTTCCTTGTTACCTTGAATATGTGTTGGTTGCACTGCTATGCACGTGTTATTCTTCCACATGAAGTTTGTGAATTTATTTGATAGGCCGGGTACCAATTTGGGAACCAAACATTTAAGGTTTACTCATTGGGTTGGTAATGGGTGCAACATTTCTCTATGTGCAGAGTGGGCCCTAAATTTGGAGATCCATCTGCGCAAATTAGCCTATAATTCTCTTTTCTTGGTTTGATTTTCGGATGGAACCACACATTCTTTTATGGTCATTGAACAACTTGCAACACCCACCTTGGCAATCCATAAGGCATTCAATCCTTCCTCCCTATCAATGCAACAAACATGGGGAGCGGTGGGGGAAGGTAGGCGGGGTGGTGGGGGATGGGGACGGGAATGGGACAAAGGTGGACAAGGGGCATGCATTACCTTTACTATTATAATAATGGTTGTCTAGAGGAACCATTACCTTTTGGCTTCCATTCTAGCACCAAGATCTCCCTAACAAAGCTGGATAAATATCAACTTCTGCCGACTCAATCACTTCAAAGTCAGCCCTAAACTTTACAACCATGATGTCCACTATAGCCTTTGATAGGATCCATAATGGCCTTTATTGCGTTTTGTTTGACATGAAATGTACATGGGATGAAGGGCTTGACTCTGGGCATCTGATTGTCATCCACACATGTTTTGTCATGACGATTGCTTCGGCACTCGTGTCAACTAGGATATCATAAACATCATACCCATTGATGGTGGCATCAATGATAGGATCCTTGTCATAGCCCTTACAAGTTATTCTAACTCGGAGTGTCTCAAACTCTTGTTGTTGGGGACGTGCCATCTTACACTATGAACCACATCAATTCTCTGAAGTTGGATAGGATGCCATGTTTTTGGAGAAGCACTCGTGTCATCATTAAATGCTTGCAACTCAAACTCCTTTGGGATTGGTACCATTGATTGGCACAAGGCGACCTCCATTCCCTAAGCATAAATAAGTTCCATGTAATGTCCCCTTTTTCCTAGTCATCACATTTTCGATGAGATTGGCCTATCATTGACCTTCGTAGGCCAAGACAGGATGATTAGAGGGTCACTTTGGCAGTTACTTGGCCTTTCGAGGGGTTTTCTCTACCACATTCAGTTGTTTCCCATGGGCGTATTGGCGTTTCGATACCTAGAGAGAGTATCTTTATAACTTTATGTTATAAAGTTACTTTATGAATTATAACTTTATTTTATAATAAAGTTATTTTATAAATGAAAGAAATTAAAAATAAATAAAAGAAATAAAGTTATTTATTTCTAGAAGTTTCTAGCCCCCACCAAAAGTGGAGACATAAAAAGTATATAAGGAGGTGTTGGGCTCTTTTCTTATCATCCAAGTTTATGTTTTGATATTGATATGTGGTTGAGGAGACCTAGGGTTTCTGCAAAATAGCCATTGAGGACGAAAACCCTCTTGGTTGTGTGACTTTGAGGTTGTGAAATATCAACCGAATTGTTACCAGTTGTGGGCTTCACTTTTGAGGCTCAACTTGTGCTTCATTGAGATCATTTGCAGGCTGGAAGAATAAGGGTTTCATTGCAAAATCTGAAGATTTATTACAGCTATGGTATTTGGTTCGATCCTCTCGTTCTAGGTGCAATTTGAAGCAATGAAGACATCCATTTGAGGCTGCCTAGTGTGGAGAAGATTTGCTTGGCAATGGGAGTCGATTTTGGTTAGAGTATGCTGATTTATGGTTGACTGTAATTTTTGTTTCAAACTTCTCCATTGGTTCAATTCTCCTTGGTGTGGCACTTTTTAGCATCGTGGATGCCCTCTTGGAAAACGCTTTGGTATTACAATGATGTTGAATGCATTTTGAAGGTCTATAGGGGCTAGAATGCTTAAGGAAAGGTGAATGTTACAAGCTGCCATTAATACTTCAGACTTACCTTTTTTGTTCGAATCTTTTTGGATAGACATTACTTGGCATTGTGAGTATCACCACTGGGATTGCCTAGGATTGGCAATAAAATTAGAAGTGTTTATCATGAGTATTGGGTTTCATATTGAATGATATTGCAAGTTTTTCTGAAGACACCATTCTCAGATCAGACCATTAAAGTAGGTCGATTTTCACCCACATGGCATCATAAAATTCTGCCAACACTCCCAAAAAAGGCAGCCAGCATTGGAGAACATTTTTGATACTTTTGGAAGGCCATTTGTTGAAGGAATGCATGTATTTTCATGGTCTGAAACATTCATGTCTGCAAACAAAGATAGGGGTCGAATTTGCTCTGAGAGGGGTCTAAAAATCATATAAAACACACCAAAGGGGGCGCCTCACCTTGGGAAACATTTCTGGGCACTTTATTGACACTTGGGGCATCATTTAAGCTCACTAATCAGGTCTGAATCAGACTGTAAAAGTCTGAAGACAACTCAGAAATTTACATCATTTGGAGGCATTCATCATTCCGTGTTGAAGGGGACTCATCTACACCATTTGTAGTCAGGTTCCTCTTATCTTATTGCTTGTATGTGATCATTTTGCCTTTTATTGTAAGTCTGAAGCACATTTATATCACACTGATTTGTACTCAGAAAATTGAATTAAAAAGGCATTGAGTTGGCTACAATTTGCATTGTTTATTATTGCTATATTGTCTACTTTGTTTGTTTATCAATCTATTGTTCAAGACTAGTAAAAATCTCTACAAAACACATTGAAAATCAATTAGACCAGCAAACTGAAAATACAGACCAGCGAGTGTTTGACAAATTCCCAAGCATCAAACTCAGAAAAATTTGACAAATTTCAGTCACTATTGGTTGGGGATTTTACAGTGGTATCAGAGCTAAGATCTTGCCATCCTAGTGGGTTCATTCTTGCATGCAGCCACACGAAGTTAGGCCTCACAGGTACTATACACGCAGAAGAGCGGAATTGGAAAAAAATATATAGCAGGGTCTTATGGGTGATAAAGGACAAGGCAGCCCACCTAGGAATGAAGGTAGAAATAATACAGGTGTTGATGGCAGGAAAATGGATGTGCTAATTGACTTAGTAACACAGATGATAGCTAAGATGGATCAGCAACAGAATACCAACACACAGAATTAGAATACAGGTGAACACAGTACGGTGAATGGCAATGATACTAATCCGAGGAGAGATGACCAACAGGGTGAGACCTCTAGAGCTTCAGCGTCTAGACCTCTTTTCCCTACCTTCATGCAAAGGGAGGAAATACATACACCGCCACAGATGGATGCAACAGTCACTTATTGTGAGGAGTCTAGAGATGCATACCGTGAGTATTGTACCTTGCCATTTGATTTGAGGGACCAATGGCCATTTGATGTATACATGAACTCCAGGAACCAAAGGAATGCACTTCGTAATGATCCACGCAACTATCCTAGGAGTGACTTTCAGCATGCCCTTGGTAAGGTGAACATGCCAACATATGATGGCAAGTCTTCAGCACGTTCATGGGTCCAAAAGTT
Source organism: Torreya grandis (assembly GCA_037957365.1). Taxonomy (NCBI): domain Eukaryota; kingdom Viridiplantae; phylum Streptophyta; class Pinopsida; order Cupressales; family Taxaceae; genus Torreya; species Torreya grandis. Next base: position 1,668,832 of record JARHVA010001447.1, on the reverse strand, counting down.
GGACAACTATTTGTCATTGAGACCAATGCCAGAGGAGGAGGCAATTAAGTTTGCCACATTGCATTTAGAGGGGTCAGCTCACGAGTGGTGGTATCATGGACTTGTGGCACTTGGTCATCATCACATTCACTCCTATGCAGAGTTCACAGATCGATTGATAGAGAGATTTGATGTGAGAGATGCTGAGATTAGGTTCAGAGAGTTGGCACAGTTGCGGTAATAGGGTTCATTGGAGTCTTACATTGAGGAGTTCCAGCGTATTTCAGTGATGGTACCTAATATCAGTGAGAGGAGGATAGTCGTCCTATTCATGGAGGGACTTATGGAGCCTTTGAAGGGTTGGTTGAAAGCATTTGGCCCACCTACATTACAGGAGGCTATGCGGAAGGCATGTAGTATGGATTTTGCTGCACCTAGGAGTAGACCTACACCTAGAGATATAGACGTTCCTTCTTCTAGTAGAGAGAGTTCTCAGCAGGTTAAGGACATAAAGAAGGCAACAACACCAGCTATCAGTGAGGGTTTACGAGAGGAACTAAGGAGGAAGTTATGTTTTTGGTGCCAGCAACCTTACAGTTGGGATCTCGATTGTGCAGCTAGGCCTAAGGGCAAGGCTAATCACATCATGTGGGTGGAGGATTTTGATATTGAGCAGCAGGAGACTACAGGCAAGGATCAGGGAGATGGGGATCATATTGATGGTAGTTTGGCTTCGCTTGCATACTTTGCCAATTCAGACATTGAGACTACATTCAGATTTAGAGGTACAATGAATGGACAACGATGTATTGCTATGTTGGATACAGGTGCGACACATAATTTCATCAGCAATGGTTTTGTGGGTATAGGTAGACTGGAGGCAGAGAGATTTGATGGACGCAGAGTTCGTGTTGCCGATGGATACACTTTATCATGCACCAGGAAAGTAAGCAATCTCACCTTGACACTGAACGATTATGAGTTACAGACAGATTTCTACATTGTCTAGATGGGAGACATGGATGTAGTTTTGGGCATGAAATGGCTCCAAGATTTAGGAGAGTTCACTCTCAATGTGCCTAGGAATGAAATGAAGTTTGAGGTCGATAAACGTAAGTATACATTGAGAGGCATTACAGGTGGGAGTTTGCATGCTATTACTTATGATGGGAGATTGGATAGGAAGGAGACAGGGCTAGATTGGATTGGCAATCCATTGTTTGAGATGGGTGACACTTGGATACAGGAAAATCCACTTTTTGAGTTTGGTGTTGATCATCTTTCTGATTGCAGTTCAGAGTTGAGTTTTGACGATAGTTCTCCTAGTGCATTCGGTTTGCAGGCAGGGCATGCGGCTAATTTCCATGAGGATTTCATATTAAGGACTGCTTATAGTTTTACATTTGATCCTCATGTTCAGGACTTGTTTGGGATGCAGTGCACAGCGGCAAATGTGTTGGATGATTTGTATGCTAGTTTTCCGTGTGCAGTGATGGGAGGCAAATGTCATCAGTTTTGTGAGTTGCTTCCCTTTGAGGCTTATATACCTGCAGCACCCGACAGTGAGATTGGTTTGTTTCAGCAGGGACATGTTGGCATTCAGGTGATGACACTTTAGGGGTTGTTTGGTGATGATGGGGATGTTAGGCAATTTTATCCATGGGATCCAGGCGGTATGATTATTGCTGTTATTTATAGCTTGGAATTGACATTGCTTGGGGACAAGTAACTTTAGGAGGGGCGGACTGTAATGTCCCTTTTTCCTAGTCATCACATTTTCGATGAGATTGGCCTATCATTGACCTTCGTAGGCCAAGACAGGATGATTAGAGGGTCACTTTGGCAGTTATTTGGCCTTTCGAGGGGTTTTCTCTACCACATTCAGTTGTTTCCCATGGGCGTATTGGCGTTTCGACACCTAAAGAGAGTATCTTTATAACTTTATGTTATAAAGTTACTTTATGAATTATAACTTTATTTTATAATAAAGTTATTTTATAAATAAAAGAAATTAAATATAAATAAAAGAAATAAAGTTATTTATTTCTAGAAGTTTCTAGCCCCCACCAAAAGTGGAGACATAAAAAGTATATAAGGAGGTGTTGGGCTCTTTTCTTATCATCCAAGTTTATGTTTTGATATTGATATGTGGTTGAGGAGACCTAGGGTTTCTGCAGAATAGCCATTGAGGACAAAAACCCTCTTGGTTGTGTGACTTTGAGGTTGTGAAATATCAATTGAATTGTTACTAGTTGTGGGCTTCACTTTTGAGGCTCAACTTGTGCTTCATTGAGATCATTTGCAGGCTGGAAGAATAAGGGTTTCATTGCAAAATCTGAAGATTTATTACAGTTATGGTATTTGGTTCGATCCTCTCGTTTTAGGTGCAATTTGAAGCAATGAAGACATCCATTTGAGGCTGCCTAGTGTGGAGAAGATTTGCTTGGCAATGGGAGTCGATTTTGGTAAGAGTATGATGATTTATGGTTGACTATAATTTTTGTTTCAAACTTCTCCATTGGTTCAATTCTCCTTGGTGTGGCACTTTTTAGCATCGTGGATGCCCTCTTGGGCAACGCCTTAGTATTACAATGATGTTGAATGCATTTTGAAGGTCTATAGGGGCTAGAATGCTTAAGGAAAGGTGAATGTTGCAGGCTGCGATTAATACTTCAGACTTACCTTTTTTGTTCGAATCTTCTTGGATAGACATTACTTGGCATTGTGAGTATCACCACTGGGATTGCTTAGGATTGGCAATAAAATTAGAAGTGTTTCTCATGAGTATTGGGTTTCATATTGAATGATATTGCAAGTTTTTCTGAAGACAACATTCTCAGATCAGACCATTAAAGTAGGTCGATTTTCACCCACATGGCATCATAAAATTCTGCCAACCCTCCCAAAAAAGGCGGCCAGCATTGGAGAACATTTTTGATACTTTTGGAAGGCCATTTGTTGAAGGAATGCAAGTATTTTCATGGTCTGAAACATTCAGGTCTGCAAACAAAGATAGGGGTCGAATTTGCTCTTAGAGGGGTCTAAAAATCATATAAAACACACCAAAGGGGGCGCCTCACCTTGGGAAACATTTCTGGGCACTTTATTGACATTTGGGGCATCATTTAAGCTCACCAATCAGGTCTGAATCAGACTATAAAAGTCTGAAGACAACTCATAAATTTACATCATTTGGAGGCATTCATCATTCCGTGTTGAAAAGGACTCATCTACACCATTTGTAATCAGGTTCCTATTATCTTATTGCTTGTATGTGATCATTTTGCCCTTTATTGTAAGTCTGAAGCACATTTATATCAGACTGATTTGTACTCAGAAAATTGAATTAAAAAGGCATTGAGTTGGCTACAATTTGCATTGTTTATTATTGCTATATTGTCTACTTTGTTTGTTTATCAATCTATTGTTCAAGACTAGTAAAAATCTCTGCAAAACACATTGAAAATCAATTAGACCAGCAAACTGAAAATACAAACCAGCAAGTGTTTGACAAAATTCCCAAGCATCAAACTTTGAAAAATTTGACAAATTTCAGTCACTATTGGTTGAGGATTTTACATTCCACTTCTAACTCTAAAGTTTACGTGGCATTTCTCCGAGATCTCCCTTTGCTGTCACAAAACCTCCCTTAACAATGGGTGCCATGTTGTCTCTGACACTCACTATGCCCCACCTTCTATTGACATTGTCAGGTTCCCATACGTTGCGTTAAACCTCGTGTCTAGTTTCACCAAGGCATTAGGCATTATTTCTGCAAGCATCTTTCTAATAGTGTTGAACTCATGTTTACCTTTCTTTGCAACGTGGATCATGCTAGCATCTTTTTGACTCTTGTGCTTCACGATCTTGTGTACTAATTATATAAAGTCCTTTGTATGAAGACTTTTCTACAAGCGTTACAATATGGATATTTGGGGCAATACCTCCACAATATGGATATTTGGGGCTATATCATGTGTCCTTGCTCGCTCAATTAAAATCGCAGTCCTGTTTGTCAAACCATCCTTGCTTTGGCCCCACCCATGAGCCAAGATTTAGCTTTCCATTGGTGCAGTGAGAAGCTTTGTGTCTTCTTCTTGCACCTCAACTAACGTAATAAAAAAACACAATCAAACAGAAAAAGATGGGTCCGGAAAGCGAAAACAAAATGTTTGATATATTTATACCACCATGTTATGTTTTGCCAAACAACCAAATATTTAGTAGATACTCAGGGATGTCAGCTTGTCACCCTTTTAGGAAGACACCATCCTTTGTAGGATATCTCACCCAAAATGATTTATAGAGCTAAGTCAGTATTAAGGTTTAACATCAATGGTCTAGGTGATGAATTTTCATTATAGAAACCAGGAGATGCGTCCTATAATATAATCTTCTCAAGTAAAAAGATGTGAGACAAGGACATGGACATCTCCGAAGTTTCAAAAACTTCATTTGGAGCCTCTCCTGCATTTCCTGCTGGTGTATCCTCCAAAAAATAACATCTTTTGCCTTAAATACAAAATACATAAGAGCAATAGTATTCCCACATTCCATGTAGATTGGAGTGGGAGCTTTTGGATACAACTGTGTGAGCATTTTTTGATCAACGTTTTGGATCACACTCAATGATCTGTCATCAGGATGAGAATAGAACGATTATTGAGTGCAAACTTAGGTTTTTATAGATGAGTCCACACAGTTGATATGTTGGGATAGGAAGAAAATTAAATTAAATATAATTCAATGCATAATTTTAATGTTATGTAATGTTAAAGTGTTTAACAAATAAAATAATTAAATTTAATTTTATATATATATATATATATATATATTAATATATATTATTAAATTTAATTATTTTATTTGTTAAACACTTTAACATTACATAACATTAAAATTATGCATTATATATTCCTTACAACAATAATGTACTAATTAATTTAATAATAAACTAGTTATTTAAAAATGATTTAACTATTGACAAAAACTGTATATATATATATATATATATATATATATATATATATATATATATATATAAATAATGATGCATTATATATTCCTTACAATAATAATGTACTAATTAATTTAATAATAAACTAGTTATTTAAAAATGATTTAACTATTGACAAAAACTGTATATATATATATAATAATAATGTACTAATTGATTTAATAATAAACTAGTTATTTAAAAATGATTTAACTATTGACAAAAACTGTATATATATATATATATATATATATATATATATATATACAGTTTTTGTCAATAGTTAAATCATTTTTAAATAACTAGTTTATTATTAAATCAATTAGTACATTATTATTGTAAGGAATATATAATGCATAATTTTAATGTTATGTAATGTTAAAGTGTTTAACAAATAAAATAATTAAATTTAATAATATATATTATTAAATTTAATTATTTTATTTGTTGAACACTTTAACATTACATAATGCATAAAAATTATGCATTATGTAATGTTAAAGTGTTCAACAAATAAAATAATTAAATTTAATAATATATATTATTAAATTTAATTATTTTATTTGTTAAACACTTTAACATTACATAACATTAAAATTATGCATTATATATTCCTTACAATAATAATGTACTAATTACTTTACTAATAAACTAGTTATTTAAAAATGATTTAACTATTGATAAAAACTGAAGTTAATTGTTAATAGTATTAAATAATTTTTAATGACTAATTCATTATTAAATTAATTAGTACGCTATTATTGTCATTAATATTAAAGGAATTTAAATATTTTGTTGAATTTAATTATTTTATTAGTTAAACACTTTTAACATTACGTAACATTAAAACTATGCATCGAATTATATTTTCTTTTCTTTTCTTTGAGTCCTGACATAGAAACTATTTGTGGACTCTTCTATCAAAAGAGACCTAAGTCTGCACTCTATAATCATTCTATTCTCTTTCCGATGATGGATCATGGGATGTAATCCAAAACGTTGATCCAAAAATGCTTACACAGTTGTATCTAAAAACTTTCATTATAAAAAATACATATTTTTTAAAATATTAAAACTTTAAACTATAAACATGAAGTTGAATAATAAAAAAATCATACAGCATCTTCATTCATCGCATTGTTCTCCATATGCAGCCAGAAATAAATAATATAGAGCAGGGGACATCAACTTTGATGTATAGTAATTTTCAGAAATTTAAACATATGTATATTATTATTTTATTTCTTTTGTCATCTCCAAATACGCTTGTACCCAATGAAAATTGGAGTTCCTATCTTTGAGACCCATCTCCGTCCCCTAGTGACTATGATTTTAACTCTACTTTTGTCCATAGTGCTTGACATGTCTACCTATGCCATCCTTATTGAAATTAACTCACAAACACTCCCAAAACCTCACAGTAGTTTCATATTAGAACATTGAATGGGAAAACACATATTACATAACTAGAAATAACCATACAACAAAATATACAAATAAGCAATGGAGTTCAACGTGTCATGTACTCAGAATAATAACCATCTCATATATCTATATTCTCCATAGTAACGAAGCTCATCTAAGAAATTCCTAAATACACCTCCAACTGCAATACAAGATACTTTTCTCTTATTATATAATTCGACATCACTTAACCCATACTTTCTCTAATGCCTTAACATATTAGCACTAGTTCTCCTATCCAACAATGAATAATCACTTTAACTCTCCCAATAAGAACTACATATTGTACCCAAAATTTGAATTTGTCAAAGTCCCAAATTTTGGTGTCTACATGTAAAACTGCTCTCAAAGACCAAATTTGTTTAACAAATCAAACTTCCTAGCCATTTTTGCAATAGATTCATATTGGAACATTGAAAGGGAAAACATATAAAATCATCTTCAATGGTGATTTATCCAATTTTGCAAAAATCATGCTATTCCCTGTTAGACAAGTCAATAAAATAAATCAAAATAGTAGTGGCATAACTGAATATCTTTCTTATGTGGCTAATACATAGTTATATGGCCAAGGAACATGTCAGGTATGCTATTGCATGGATTATGCAACTCATCGAGTGTCTTCCTGCAGTTTGACCCCTATCTGATGCAATTTTCAATTTGCAGTCTCTCCTCATTGCCCATAGTCAATGGTCAACCTTCTACTTTGTCCCTTCTGGTCTTTGTTGTCCTTTGGCACTGTACTATTCAATACTCATTCCTTTACACCCTACTCTCTAGATGTCTGCTTATTGTATATCTTTTGTTTGTCAATGCTTTCCTCGTCTCCCATTCCCCTTGTTCCTCTTTTAATGCTTAACCTCATGTGGTGCAAAACCCCCCTTTGTTACTCCCCTTTGTCCCATTGCCCAACACCAGTGGTAATTCATTGCGTACTTTGGCACCATAATTTTGCACTCTGTACTCCACAAAATTTGCCAAAATTCTCTGCCAGCAAAGAGATTGACAAATAGGATTTCTATGAGAGCATATTCTATTATGTCTTTGATCATCTTTTGTTGCTTAAAATGAACGAAGTTTCCTTCTTGAAACTATAGAATCTCCTCTGGTACAGGTCAGCATTTTTTTTGAAGCAAATTTTTTTAGAATGAGCACACCTAAAGTACAGTTACTTTGATTCTTGGGAACAAAATTGTTAATACTTATATCAAATGAGGTGTTTTGATCTTTTGCTTGTTTGTAAATTGGTGGGTATCTAAGAACATTTTGGGGACCTCTACTAGAGTTTGTGAGTTTTGAGTGATTGGGTTGGCTTCTAGATGTGTCATGAGGACCTCTAGTGTTTGATTCCCTGCTGTTCATGTTTTATTCTAGTGCCAATAATTTGTTGTCTTGTACCAACTTTATAGAAATTCTACAACGATTTGGTCCTTTTTGCTCCCTTAAGAAGTATGAGCAAAAAAAGAAAAAAAACGTTCTTTGAATATTAGGGAAGTGGGGCTTTAAACTTTATTTTCTAGGTTGGTACAAAATTTAATTTGACTTGACCAACATTGTTATCTTAATATGAATTTGTTTTGAGATGCATTTGGCTCAAGCTTGTGAGGTCTTGAGCACCATTTTAAACTAAGCAAGTTAGTGTCACCCTAAATGAGGCTGAAAATTCAGCTAGAATTAGAAGAATTTTTCTTACAGTTAGAGTACCAGGTTGGCTTGAATTAATATATGAATGTCACTCCTTAACTATTACGGATGAGATTTATAAAGTTATTAAGTGCTAGTTGGATTGCTTGATTGTAGTTATATAATAAACCAAATGATATAGGATGTTAGTTGGATCATGTGATTACCTGTCAACATTTGTGTATCACATCCTTAGCTAACTATTTCATTGCACCCCACCACATGACTATGCTTGGAGACATTAGGTCAAAGATGCTTGTTTCACTCCCTCATCTAAAAGCGCAAGATATGTATGCACCTTTAGGCACATAACTTGTTTTTGGTTTTTTATCGACATTAGTTTCCTTAATTTTATATTGTGCTGTAAGCACAACTATCACTAGATATTGGTTCATGGCATTAATTGTAATATTGCTTCATTCTATCATGCTTTATAAGGATCACCATCACTAGATTTACATTTGTTTCCTTCAATCTATTATGTCTTAAGGATATCTATCACTAGATCTTGGTTGATAGCATTAATTGTAATCTTTTCCATGCTAATTATTTTGGAAAATCTATTCCTATTTGAATGTTACTATTGTGTCAGTTTTTATGGTTGTATCCGTGACATTAATTTTGGTTTGATTATGAAATTGTTGTTTGGTTTTGGTTGTTCATGAGACTAGATAATGAGGTTTGCTTGTTTTTCCTTGTTTGAACAGCCAGATGATGAAGCTATGGATTTGAACAGGGACCTTATAGAAAAGTTACTCGAGCTTGATGATGTCGATGCTGTTTACACAGATCAAAAGTGAATTGAAAGGTTTATGTAAATTCCATAGAGATAAATATAATGTATTTGATCCCTTCTTGATACCAGTGTTCATTGATATTGATGAAGTTCCATAGTGAAATCAAGTGGTAGGAAGTAATTTTTGATCAAGAGTTTAGAATTTCTCACAAATTTTGTATGTCAAGAAATTTATGATAGCAATACTTGTAATATGTCAAGGATGAGCATTGTATCTTTTTGTATAAGAATTAATAAAATTCATAGTATTGAAGTTATAGTCTTTATATTTAAGCAACAAATTTAAGATAGATTGTTATTATGTTACTATGCACGCTTCTAAAAAGGGAGGATGTCTCATACCAATGGAGAAACCTTTCAACTATGGGTTCATTGTAGTTTCATTTTAGGTTCATAGCCCATTAATTGGCTAGTAATAATACGTGAAATGTATTTATGAAGGATTTTTAAAAAAAAAAATAATGTGAAGGTTCTAGCTTCTATACTGAAATAAAAATTTGAGATTTACATGCTTAAAAAAAAAAGCGAGAAACCATATACCAATCAATAAACCTTTAGAGGGGTAGGTTCATTGGAGTTATGTTTTACGGTCATAGTCCATTCTACATGTAAGCCTATAATAGTGTTTAAAATAACAATCTTCTAAAATGGGAAAATGTAAAAGACCATTCTAGATCACACACATGTTGTGGGTCCATAGTGATTTGGTGTTGTAGACAAGGGTTGCAAGCAAAAAATGTTGTAAAGGATATAAAAGGGGAATTTAGACAATCTCTAAATGGATATAAGGTGAAGGGCCTAATTAGATCTAAGTTATTAAAAGTTGAAGCAACGGTTATATGTAAAACAAAGGGGTGCCATTAGGCAATAATCAAGAGCTATAAGTGTGATGATGGTGTTATTAAACACTAAAGCAAGAATTATAATTAATAAAAGGGTGTCATTAAAGGTTGAAGAAAGAGTTATAACGAATCTAAAGTAAAGGTGCCTCTAGGCATAACCAAGAGTTATGAATAACAAACATGTAAAAGATAACAATGAACTAAAAAGTATATATTAATCTACAAATGGAAGATATGAAACGAACATCTAAGAACAATAGCCAAAGTACAAAACAAAAATATATGGTTATAAAAACTTGCCTTGGGTTGATTTGTCGGCACACTACTCTCCTTGTACACTTGTAGCACATTGTGACAAATTGTTGAAGGGGAAGTTCGGGGGTATAAAAGAAGACCTAAGTAGACCAAAGCTGAGAACTTTTAAGACTTGGTAGACCTCATTGGTTCAACTCCTATCCTTGATATCTTCAAAGATCTCATGTTAACTCGCCTTTCCTTGGTGGCAGCTTGCTAGCCCTAATTTTTCTTCTTCCTAAGGTGGATTTGCGAGCACAAACATAGCAGTTTGTATGTCTTGTCTTGGAGATATCACAAATAGGGACCCTATAAATGTGGATCCAAACCCTAAAAGTCATTAGCTTTGTCAATGGTGTATAAGAATTTCCATAGATAGTACATCATTGGCCTAATTGTCGATGACGCTTGCTAAAATGGAGACACAACAAGACAATCATCAATGCTGATGATATTGATTAAGGCCACACAAAGGGAAAATTAGGGGCATAAGGGGGAACAAGAACCTAGGAGGAAATGATAGGTTGATGTCATCATGATCAAAAGGTAGTAATAAGAAGTATGATCCATAACAAAATCTCTCACAAAAATGCCACATGGCATCCCACCATGATCTTGGCATGGCCCTATGAGACACATTGAAAAGGATTAACACATCAATGAGTCAAAAAAAATGTTAGTAAAAAAAAAAAATCTGTAATACATATGGCGTTTCAAAGCTCATCATTTGTCACAAAAGTGTAGCTAGTGATTGTGCTTTGTGAAGAATAATCCCAAAACCAATATAAAAGATTGTAATAAAATAATTAAAAATTTGAAAACTAATATATATGTACCTTGCCTTACCTTTCTGCTGAATTGAATGCATTCAAATACCCTAGTTTTGATTGTGGCCACCACAAAAGTTGTTTATGTTAACTCTGATGATGCATGATTACATGGATTAATGCAATGCAAGCATGTACAAATAAGTCTAAATGCAAGTATATGGCGTATGATAGCTTTTAGAGAGGATGGGTCCAGATACCCAGAAGGTAAAGACTAGCTTCGGACTAGAAGACCAAAAGGTAAGTAAGGTAGGGTAATACGGGTCCAAATACCACAATGTAAAGGCTAGATTTGGTCTGGATGACCCAAGGTCAATAAGGAAAAGCTCAACATCTAAACATAACAAGTTATTAATTATTTTGGAAAGACTAGAAGTTTTTGACATTAAAAGGTTTATGAGCCATGTTTTATATTGTAGTGGTTTGGGCTAACTATTGACGTATAAGATATATTCTACATTCCTATGCATGGAAATGTAAAGGTGCATACATTCCTATTGCATTTGCCATGTTCCTTAAGACCCCATTAGAGTCATTGGCCACTTGCATGATTTAAATGTGATATGCATAATAGATATGAGGCCTCCTATCCTAGTCTAATGGCCTACCACACTCCAATGGACATTCAACTCTCTTGTGAGGCCAAATATGGAGTTTGAGCTTCGATTAGGATATGGGCCTTGTCATTGCATTGATCACATTTTTTTATTGTTATTATTTTTAATACTTTCCCCCATAAATATTCAAAAGGTCAATCAATGGGTATGTATGATGACAACACTTACAAAGCTTACACTTGGCCGCTATAGCTGATAACTTGGAAACTAAGATGCTTAGCTAATCCTAGACTTGCACCAAAGAAAATAGTGCTATTTTGAATCTGACCTTGGTATGGCCAATAAGGTGTGTGAAATAAGGTTAAAATGATAATGATTGGGTTTACAGTGTCAATAACGATGTGTAAATGGGTTATACAATGATGAACAGACTTGATACTTTTGTTACAAGATAGGGTCAATGTAAATGAGAGACATGTAAATAGACTGCATTAGTTTAGCTACAAGGAATATAACTAATTTTAGAAGACAAGATGACACTCCACCATTTCCCAATCTTTCTAGGAAGTAACTATATGTAAGTATGGGAAATTAGTTTTACATCAAAACATGATACCTTTAATATTCTGCAAATCTAATTTGATATCCTGGTTTCTCTACTCATAGGCTTCGAAAACCTCACATGTTGTTCCAAAATTTTGTATGGATCTCTTAGAAACTGATATCCTTTCTTGAAACCTTAATAATTCATAAAAGACCAATAAAAAAAATGGGAGTCATTAAGGACATTGTGTTATATCTCCATTATTATCAAGCCAATCTTCTAAAACAAATTTGGAAGACAACACTCAATGCACTTCAGCAAACAATTTGTGGATGTAAGCCCTAATCTTCATATGCCTTTTCACAAACAAGTGGCACAATACAATATGAAGACTAATATCTAATCAAATTCTGCTCTAAGCACTTCAATTTTTACTCTTTTAACAAATGATATACTCTTGCATTCAATTTACTTAAACTCTAGACCTTGACATTCAATTTTCAATCATGTTATCTTATATGCACCTGTGTATTTATAGATTTCTCAAATTTAAACTAAGACTCTTTTTGCACGTAAATTGACACATGATGAGTGGGAAATGCCAACAAAAGATGAACACAAGGCACATGAATCCCAAAAGGACTAGGCCCACATAAAAGGCAACCATATATGTAGCACTATGTTCATAGTAGACTAGAATCTTAGTGGTACGATCTTGGTAGATTAGAATTGTATTGTTACGTTTTTGGTAGGAAATCCAGAACAATAAAAAAGAGGGGGAGGAGAGAGAAAATAAGAGGAAGGTGAGGCAAACAAAGTCTAAAACATTAAAAACCCACGACAATAAGAGTTTAATATGAACCGATAATCGACAAACACATAAGTACCCTAGAACAATACAATTTGACATCTAAAACGAACCCCATATCTAAACTAGGTGTCTACATAATGCCTCACTTTGATGTGTGTACATGCATACATATATCAAAGTAAAACAAACAAGTTTACTAAAGGGTTTGTAGAAGATGCCTTGACCATTGAAACCTATAAAGTTATCGAAGTTAGTATAGGAATGGTGATGAAATGAAAGTTGATAGGAAATAAAAATGACCTAATTGCCACTATGAACAGTGGTGAAGATCATGGAACAAATATATTTGCTATTGTTTATGGGATATGGAAGCTTGTGCCCTTGTAAGCATATGGGAAATGTGTTGTGAGGCCCAATTTTTATCTTGCGAGGTTATTCCTATTTGCACTATTTTTGCATTGTGTGTTAGACTTAGTTTGCTTGGATTTGAGGGCATGGGGTGTTGCTACAATTTTAATAGCTCTTTGTGAGTTGGTTTACATAGGTGTGTGGCTAGTTGATCTAGCAAACTTATGTTAATATATTTTTGTATATGGGTACCATGTTATTTTGTGATAAACATTTGATCCACTTTGGAGGCATAAAGTGCTATTATTATTATTGTTACATTGATTCATGACATTATTGTTTTGTTACTGTTGACAATTTTGACCCTGTAGGTCAAATTGTCACCTCTACCATTCGAAACTTTGCATACCATGTTGTTTTGTCTTTTGAGTAAGTGATTGGTCCTGAGAAGTCTTTGAAGAATCCATGGTTAACAAGTTTTAAGGTTGTTTAGGTGATTTAGGATCTTTTCTTTCACTTGTCTTGTTCTTTGCAAGAAAGTGTTGATGTTGATCAAAGCAGTTGAAAGGAGCAGGTTTTAAAGAGGATTCAAAGGAAAATACTTTGAAGAAAAAGTTTGAAAGAATTGTTCAAATGGTCACTTTCTTTTGGGAGAATTGTCCAAGCAAAAAGCTCGAAGGGCATTTTCATAAAGCCCGAAGGCCATCTTCAAAAGCGAGGGGTCTTTTTCAAAATTTCTAAAGGAATAAGGACCATTACAAAAGTTTTGAAGACCTTTGCAATTTTTCTGAAAGGGACCATTCCAATTTTTTCGAAAGGTACTTTTCGCAAGAAATGGTCCTTCTTAAAAAGTCCGAAAGGTTCTTTACAACTTTTTCGAAGGGTTTTTTTCCTTCGGAAAATTCCTTTACAACTTTTTCGAAGGGCAAGAAGACCACTCCATTTTTTCCAAAGGGATACTTTCAATTTTGCCAAAGGGTCTATTGCAGAAATTCGAAAGGACTTTTCAAACTTTCGAACGGTGCATTTCAAAAAAGTCGAAAGGTATCTGCCCTTCGAAAAAAGACATTTTCAAAGACAAAGGGGACCATTACAAAAATTCTGAAAGACACTTGACACTTTCCTGAAGGGCATTTTTCATCGAGAAAAAAGTCTGAACAAATTCTCCAAGAGGGCAGTTTCAAAAAATCTGAAGGGTCTTTCCAAAGGCAAAAGGTCAATTTTGATTCTTCCGAATGGTAAGAGGACCATTCCAATTTTTACGAAGGGTCATTTCAATTGTTCTGAAGGATCGTTTCATAATTTTGAAGGACAATTTGCAAAAGTCCGAGGATAGGAATTCCTTCAGACAATTTGTTTGAAGGAATTGTCCATTGCAAAAAACTCGAAGACCTAATTTCCTTTCGACTTTTGGTCCGAATGAATTGTTCAAGGCAAAAGAGATAAAAAAATCTGCAAGAAAAGGCCCTTGTTAAAAAGCCCGAAGGGCATTTTCGTAAAGCCAAAGAGGCATTTACATGAATTCCTTCGAACAAATTATCCAAAGGTAAAGTGCATAAAGAGAAAAGCTTCAGATAAATTGTCCGAAGGAAAGAAGGAAAAGTCCAAGGGTGAAGTCGCAAACATTTTGTTCAAAGAAAACGCTAAAAGAAAGAAAAGCCAAAAGGAATTTACAAAGAACCCGAATAAAATTCCATAATAATTGGCCAAAACAGAGAAGGGTAAAGGAAATATAAAGTTATCCAGTACAAATCTAAAGGACCAATTAGTCGGGGACAAGTGGCATAAACATATTCAACTAGTGGGATTTCAACAGCCAATCAAAAGAAGACAACGAGGACTTCCCCTTTTGACTCTGATGATGCAATCTACAACTCACATTCAGAGCATGCGAAGTGGCCCAAGCAAGAATAAACTGCAGTAAGGAGCACGCCAAGTTATTAATGCAATAATCAAATTATTCAGACTTGAAAAACACATGTAGCTGCCTTCAAGTATGGCTCTCTCAGTTCCAAAAGGGAGACTTGAATGCATGAAGGCCTCAAAGAGTTTAACGTTGGATGGATGTTCAAGGAGAGATTGACATAAAATTTCATGCTTGCACTCTTGTTTATCTTGTTAATCAAAGTCGTTTCAAACACTTCCAACTCAGCTTCAAGTGGAGTTTTCTTTTTGAAGATTGACGTAGCATCATGCATGACGAGAATTGAATTACCAAAGATCCATGCATATTTGAAGAATTTAATCTTTATTCTAAATAAGGATTATGAAATAGGTTCACCATCCTTTTCTAATGATAAAGATCTTTTTCATGCAAGACATAAGACAAAATGATACTATTAGAAGGCTTAGTTATCTTTTGATAGTTGAAGTTGGATTTGGGGTGATGTGAGAGTTGATCTCCTCTTCTATTTTCAGCATCAATCTCTTGGCTTTTGTATGCTTTTCTATAGAAGTTGGATTTTCAGCCTTGAATCATATCCCTCTTTTAGCAAGATTGGACTCTGCCAGAATTTGAATTTTATAATCTTTTTAGATGAATATGACTATTTTCAAATTTTAGGATGCTGGTATAGTGTATTTATATCAGTGACTTGCATATGTCATAGAATTTTTTTTCTTGTCAAGTCCTGATTCTTACCTATTTACTAGTTGATTAGGTTATGCAAGTCATGTTCTGTGTTTGATGTCTTTTCGTTGGAGTTATAGCGGATGTAAGTGGTTGATTAGTGCCTTGAATAAGGTATATTTCTTCATTTCTCTCAAGCTTTGATCCGTCGATTAGGTCACCCACAACCTAGGATTGTTTCTATGTTTTAGCATACTATGAAGGCCTGAAACTACCTTCATAAGGGTGCAAGTCTGATTGATAATAGTTTTTGGCATGCCCAGTGGGACATCAAAAAAATTATTTGCATATTTGAAGAATTTGAAGCTAAGGAGAAGCAGTTGCAGTAGACGAAAATATTCATCTTCATCACGAGCTAAATATTCTCCAAGTTGCAAGGTTCATAGCACTATTCAAGCAATATTTTCATGCCAAAGGTTACCACAAAGTCAGCTAAAGGTATTCCTTTTGAATTTATATTATATAAGAGATCAAGGTTTAAGAGGCCAAATCCATATCCTCAAAAGAAATATTTGTCCCTTGGTTATCCTATTGTTCCAGGCACTACAATCCCCACTATCCAAATGGCCATCAGAAACCAAGTGTTTGTTCCATTCAATAGAGGTAGTCCACTAAATCTAGCCTGGTTTGAAAATATTCATGTGTCTGCTCTCAACAGTATCCTATTCTTCTCAAAATAAAATCAAACAACTCCTATTGAGCATATCCAAGATGCAACCAATCTATGTTCAATCCATAATGTTGTTGAAGATAATGTTGTTATTAGATTGCTTGTTGCTTCCTTCAAAGGAAAAGAATTGCAATGGTATAGAAACCTCCCACTAAAATTTATTTTTATCTAGGATGAATTGGGTGTAGCCTTAGTCAAGCAATTTGAGAACAAATTTGATCACCTATCTTTAGTTGAATAATTAACTGCCATAAACAAAGCTCTTCATGAGTTCATGTTTGATTTTAACCTCAAATTCTAAAAGACATGGACCATAATACCTGTGTTGATTAGGCCATCTCTTGAATATGCATTTTTATACTATTTGAAATCCCTTAACTCTGACGTTAGTGTGATGATATAGTCAAGGGGTGGTACTACCTTGTCAGATGCTTATGAGGTTGCAATAAGGGCAGAGAATAGTTTGATACAAGCTTGTAAGCTTTCTCCAAGACCTCTAATGCCTATATTTCTAGAAATAAAGTCCATACCAGCCTCTCAAATTTCTCAGATCCCATCCTTGGCTCCTATTCCATCACCTCAAGCTCAAATTGTGAACCCTACTAGTCAAGCTAGTGAGATAGGCGAGTTGAAAAGCTTGTTAAAATCCTTTGGGAATGAAATAGTGTAACTTAAGAGATAAAAATATCAAGCTAATAGACCCTATCAACAACAAAATCAAACCACATATCAGCCCTTCAAAGATCAAAGGCCTCTTTATCAAGGTTTCAAAGAGAATAAACCATCTTATCAAACACAAAAAGCCATAACTCTAGCTAAGCCTTATGCTGCCCTTGATCTTAATGCTCCTTCCACTTCAAAGGCCATTGTTCCCACCCCACCATAAAACAACTTGATGCATGATTCAGGTTGGCAGTCCTCAAATCTCAATGATGCTCAAATCCAAGCCTTGGTATCACAAAACATCACTATGCCACAAGTGACACAAGAAGAGTTTTATTTTCAAGGAGGTCAATACCAAGATACAAGTTTGGCATCACAAGGAGAGACTCAACAAGTTCAAGACCAGCCTAATGCCATTAATGTAAATTGGTAAGTGTATGATCATGTTGCTTTTACTCAGGGTGTTGAAACTAACAATACAAGTGATCAAGTTGTAGTTGTAACTAGAGCTAAAATAAGAGCCATTGATGAGCTGCAGGAGACGACAAATGCTTCAAGTACTCTGAATTTTGTTTCTAAGAGTATAAAATAACAACTTGCTCCCCCTACAACATAGAAAATTTAGAATATAGAGATTAGTAAAGTTCATTGAATACCCCTAGTTCGTGAGCAGCTAGTTCTTCAAAAAGTGCAACCAAAGGTTGGTGGATCTCAGTTCAGTATAGTGGATCAGATGAAGAAGTCTAATATCAGCATTAGCATGTGGAATTCTCTTTTCATCCCAAGATAAAAATATATGCTCATCCAGAAGCTTTCAACTCTCAAATTGTCTTCAAAACTGATTGAGAAAGGTGTTGTCTTAGTTAATTTAGATCAGCCAACTAAACAACAAGTACAACAAGTAAATAAGATGGAAAAAGTGGATAGAACTAAGGTAAAAATAAATAAAATTCTTTCTTTATACCTTTTTTTGATAGTAGGTGATACTTTGATTCATAACTGTATGGTAGATAATGGAGCTAGTAGTACAATCATGCCTAAATAGATTGCAGACAAGCTCAACCTTGTTTATGAGTCAAACACTAAGGGGGTATTGCAATTGAATGGGTCACCAAAAAAGACAGTAGGCATCATTAGAGATATAAAATTGACATTACATGCTTGTCCCAATGTTACTATTCAACATGATGTTGTGGTAGACTTACCTCCTTACTTTGCTATGTGTCTTTCAAGGGACTTCACCTCAAAGATTGGATGATATTTATCAACTGATTGGACTTATTTGTTATTCAAAACTAGGTATGGTACCAAGGTAAAAATTTATTTTGAACCTATTGCATGTTTCCATGTGGAGCCATATATGTCAAGTGTTGTGAACACTAACTATATCATCTCGGATGATGTACTAAAAATTAATGGAGTAGAAAATGAATCACCTTTGGATGGAGTTCCAAATTTGTTTCTTGATGAGTGGGCTTCCACTTTTCATAAGCATGATCGTTATAAGCTACTTGAAGGACTCAATGTGTATTACCTTCATGAGAATGATGTACCAATTCCAGCCATGGTTAAAGATGATGAATCTAGTAAAGGTTTGTGGCAATTGTACTTTGATGGATCAAGAAATAAATATGGTACCGGACATGGAAAGATGTTAATTTCTCCAACAAAGCAAAGGTATTTCTCTTCTATTAAATTTCAGTTTGGTTGTTCAAACAATGTTTTTAAGTATGAATCACTAGTTCACGGTTTGCAGTGGGCTAAGAAGATGAAAGTCAATTTCTTGCAAGTTTTTGGTGATAGTGAACTTATAGTTCACCAAATAAGAAGTTTAAATGTATGTAAAAATTTGTTCCTTAAATCTTACAAGCATAAAATATGGGACTTAAAGATTTTCAAGCTTTTAACATTTAGGCAATACCAAGAGACAAGAATAAAAACACAGATAAGTTGGCTACCATTGGATCACAATTTAGCATTCTAGCTGATATAAAGAGCAAAAAAATTTAGTCACATATAAAGGGGTTTGTAAGACCTTCTGTTCTAGATAATCATGAGAATTGGCAAGTGTTCGAAGATGACAATCAAATTGTGAGATTCTTGCAAGAGGAGGTCGAGTTTTCTTCAAAAAACTATTCAAAGTATTTGCAAAAGTATGATGATCAGGTCATGCAACTAAAAATAAATAAATTGCCTAAGGGATTGGTCACACTTGAGAATATTTTCAGTGGTGATGATGAGTTAAGGAAGGAGAAGTCATCTTTATCAACAAAAAAACATTATGCCAATGTAGAGATTGTAGCTGGTAAGAACTTGGGTAAGGTATGCACTCCTTCACAAAAAGAAGTTTTCATTGAGTTATGCACAAGTTTTGCTTATGTATTTGCATCGCATTATAGTGATCTCAAGGGATCTGACCCATGTTTAGCTAAACACACCATTGAGTTAGAGGCTGAAACTAAACCAATGAGACAAAGACAAAGGCCCATCAATCCTAAGATTGAGCCTTTGATGAGAGTTGAGATTCACAACCTCATAAAGTCAACTATTATATTTCTAATTAAGCACTCAATTTGGGTGGTAAATCTTGTTCCGGTACGGAAGAAGAACAATGAGATTAGATTGTGTGTTGACTTTCATGATTTAAACAAGGCTTCACTTAAATATCATTATCTATTTCCATCAATGGAATAAATTTTACAACTGGTTGCAGGTTCAGAGATGTTTTCTTTGTTGGATGGATATAGTGGCTACAATCAAATTTTGGTCAAAGAAGAGGACCAATTTAAGACAACCTTCACGACCAAGTGGGGGACTTTTGCATACAAAAAGATGACATTCAGTTTATCTAATGTTGGAGCAACCTTTCAAAGAGCCATGGCTATGGCATTCCAAAGCCTTCTTAACAAGTTTGTACTTATTTATTTAGATGATATAACATTGTTTTCAAAGAGTGCAGAAGATCACATGGTTCATCTCAAGCAATTGTTCGAAAGGTGTAGGCAATTTGGGGTATCTCTAAATCCCAAAAAGTGTGTCTTTTTAGTTCATGAAGGTAAGCTTCTTGGACATGTTGTTTCAAAGCATGGTTTAAGCATAGATTTTTAAAGGGTAGACTCCATTCTTGCACTTTCCTTGCCTAAGCACAAAAAGGCTATGCAAAGCTTCTTTGGGAAAATCAACTTCATAAGGAGATATATTTCAGATTTTTCAATTTTAACTAAGCCACTTACAACCATACTAAATAAGAATCAAAGCTTCAGCTGGTCTAAAGGAGTTAAAAGTTTTGAAAATATTAAGAAAGCCATAGCTAGTGTTCCTACACTTATAAATCTAGATTTCACAAAAGATTTCATTTTGTATACATATGCTAACATGGACACCATTTTAGAAATTCTTATGCAACAAAATCATGAGGCTTCAGAGCAACCAATAGCCTTCTTTAGTCAAGGCTTGGAAGAGTATGAAACAAGGTACTCTTTTATTGAAAAACATGTACTTTCAGTTATAAGGTCTCTTAAAAAATTTAAATACTTCTTGTCTAACAATAAGATACACCTAATGGTTTCTCATCCAAGCATCAAAGAGTTCTTTTTGAACAAAGATATAAATGAGACGAGAGCTGATTGGATAACCAAGGTAATGGAGTATGATGTGAAAATTAAGGTCACAAAGCTGATTAGAGGCAAAGGACTTTGTGAGCATCTAGCTCAATACTTGCATGAGACTAATGAGATTGTTTTGGTGTCAAATGATGAAGAGGTTGTAGCTGGTCATGTATCACCTTCTAGCTAGTTTCATGACTTGGTAAGCTATCTCCAGAATGGTATTTATCTCTCTCATCTAAGTTCTTCAAAGAGAAAATATTTCAAGTTGCAATCAATTCCATTTTTGCTTATTGATAGTATTTTGTTCAAGAAAGATATCAATGATATGTTGCTAAGATGTATAGAGCCAGGCCAACCTCAGAGATTGCTTGAAGATTTCCATGATGGACATGGTGGAGGATTTTTTTTCGCAAGAA
Organism: Torreya grandis; assembly: GCA_037957365.1. Classification (NCBI taxonomy): domain Eukaryota; kingdom Viridiplantae; phylum Streptophyta; class Pinopsida; order Cupressales; family Taxaceae; genus Torreya; species Torreya grandis. Next base: position 1,647,705 of record JARHVA010001447.1, on the reverse strand, counting down.
CTATAGCCCTTAAGTTCATGAGAGGTGGGTACTATTGGCCTAGGATATTTGGTGATTGCCATGCATGGGTTAGGAAGTGCAAACAGTGTGCTATGTTTGTAGTAAAAATGAAACTTGTAGCCTTACCTCTTTAACCAATTGTGGTGGATGAGTCCTTTATCCAATGGGGATTAGAATTCATTAATCTTATAAATCTTTCTTCAAGTTTAGGACATAAGTGGATTTTAACTACTACAGATTACTTCACATATTAGACAGAAGCAGTGGCATTGAAAGAAGCAAATGAAACCAATGTTCTAGATTTTTATGAAAGTTTACTTACTAGATTTAGAGTTCTTTCAACTATTATTTCTGATAATGCAATGGATTTTGTGGGAACTAGGATCATTCAATGGGTTATCCATCATAAAATTTATCTTAGCATTTCATCAAACTATTATCCACAAGGCAATGGCCTTGTTGAATCTACAAATAAGAACCTATTGGTCATGAGGACTATTGAAGACAATCAGAGGTCATGGCATCTCAAGTTGAAGTTAGCTCTATGGGCTGATAGAATCACCTACAAAATATCAATAGCCAACTTTCCATACAAGCTGGTATATGGCAAGGAAGCAAGGTTACCCATTTCTCTTAAATTTTTTGCTTTGAAACTAATGCATCAATTTGAGTTGTTGGAGAATGAGACTATGGAGATCAAGTATGCAGAGCTTATGGAGTTGGAAGAGATAAGAAATCAGTTCATGCTAGCCATGAAATTTTATCAAGCACAAGTGAAGAGAGTTTTTGACAAAGGAGCTTCGTCACAAAGTTTCAAGGAAGGAGATTTGGTCCTTAAGTGGGATGAGGATTGAGCTAAACCATGAAGGCACAGAAAGTTTGACTATTTTTAGAGTGGCCCATACATAATCTCTAGCTGCAAATCCCATAATGCCTTCTAGCTTGCAAAGATGGATGGTGAGGAGCTTCCAATCCCAATCAATGGGATACATCTGAAACATTGCTACTGGAGAGCTTGGCTCCTTGTACATAGTTTGTTTTCCTTCAAGTGCTATTCAAGCACATTGGTTTAGTTCTATTTTATCCCAAATAAGTGCTTGTTTGCATATTTGCTTTCTTTAGTTAGTTTTCCCTGCTTTGTGTGTTTTCCTTCTTATTTTTGAAAGATGAAGGTTGTCTCATGCCGAGTCAAAAAAGAATTTGTAGTCATGGATCAAAATTTTCATTACTTTTTGAGTCCAAGAGTCATGTAAATGGTCTAGTTCTCAATCATAAAAGGCATGCTTCCTAGTTGAGTTGCCAAAATGTTGACAATTTTGATCTTGCAAGTCAAATTGTCACCTCTATCACTCGAAACTTTGCGTACCATGTTGTTTTGTCTTGTGAGTCAGTAATTGGTCTTGAGAAGTCCTTGAAGAATCCATGGTTAACAGGTCTTAAAGTTGTTTAGTTGATTTATGGTCTTTTCATTTACTTGTCTTGTTCTTTGTAGGAAAGTGTTGATGTTGATTAGCGCAATTGAAAGGAGCAAGTTTTAAAGAGGACTTTGAGTTTTCCTATAATAAGTTATTTGGTTCTAAAGAAAAAAATTTTGAAGAAAAAGTGTGAAGGAATTATTCAAGTCCAAGTGGTCACTTTATTTTGAGAGAATCGTCCAAGCAAAAAGCTCGAAGGGCATTTTTATAAAACCTGAAGGGCATCTTCAAAAGCGAGGGGTCTTTTTCAAATTTTTTGAAGGAATAAGGACCATTACAAAATTTTCGAAGACCTTTGCAATTTTTCTGAAAGGGACCATCCAATTTTGCCAAAGGGCAATTACAAAAAATCTAAAGGGTTCATTTTTTCAGAGAGGACCATTCCAATTTTTCTGGAAGGTACTTTTTGCAAGAAATAGTCCTTAAAAAGTCCGAAAGGTTCTTTACAACTTTTTCGAAGGGTTTTTTTCCTTCGGAAAAGTCCTTTACAACTTTTTCGAAGGTCAAGAGGACCATTCCATTTTTTTCGAAGGGATACATTCAATTTTGCCGAAGGGTCTATTGTAGAAACCAAAAGGACTTTTCAAACTTCTAAACGGTGCATTTCAGAAAACCCGAAGGGTATTTGCCCTTTGGAAAAAAGGCATTTTCAAAGACAAAGGGGACCATTAAAAAAATTATAAAAGACACTTGACACTTTCTCAAAGGGTATTTTTCGTCGAGAAAAAAGTCCAAAGAAATTCTCCAAGAGGGCAGTTTCAAAATATCCAAAGGGTCTTTCCAAAGGCAAAATATCCATTTCGATTGTTTCGAAGGGCAAGAGGACCATTCCAATTTTTTTGAAGGGTTATTTCAATTGTTTCAAAGGACTGTTTTAGATTTTTGAAGGGTTATTTCAATTGTTTCAAAGGACCGTTTTAGAATTTTGAATGACAATTAACAAAAGTCTGAGGATAAGAATTCCTTCAGACAATTTCTCTGAAGGAATTGTCTATTGCAAAAAACATGAAGACCTAATTTCCTTCAGACTTTTTGTCTGAAGGAATTGTTCAAGGCAAAAGAGACAAAAAATCCATAAGAAAAGGTCCTTGTTAAAAATCTCGAAGGGCATTTTCATAAAGCTGAAGAGGCATTTACATGAATTCCTTCGGACAAATTGTTCGAAGGAAAAGTGCATATAGAGAAAAGCTTCAGACAAATTATCTAAAGGGAAAGTTTGAAGGAAAGAAAGAAAAGTCCAAGAGTGAAGCCACAAACATTTTGTCCAAAGAAAAATTTGAAAGAAAGAAAATTCGAGAGGACTTTACAAAGAGCCCAAACAAAAGCCCACAGTAATTGGCCAAAACAGAGAAGGCCAAAGTAAATATAAAGTGACCCAGTGCGAATCTAAAGGACCAATTAGTCGAGGACAAGTGGCATAAGTGTATTTAACTAGTGGGATTTCAACAGCAAATCAGTAGAAGACAATAAGGACTTCCCCTTTTGACTCTGATGACGCAATCTACAACTCACATTCAAAGCATGCAAAGTGGCCCAAGCAAGATTAGACTGCAGTAAGGAGCACACCGAGTTTTTAATGTAATAATCAAATTATTCAGACTTGAAAAAGACATGCAGCTGCCTTCAAGTACGGCTCTCTCAGTTCCAAAATAGAGATTCGAATGCATGAAGGGCTCGAAGAGTTTAACGTTGGATGGATGTTCAAGGAGAGCTTAACATAGAATTTCATGCATGCACTATTGTTTATCTTTTTAATCAAAGCCTTTTCCAATACTTCTAACTTAGCTTTAAGTGGAGTTTTCTCTTTGAATATTGACGTAGAATCATGCATGACGAGAATTGAATTACCAAATATCCATGCACGTTTGAAGAATTTAATCTTTATTCTAAACAAGGATTATGAAATAGGCTCACCATCTTTTTCTAATGTCAAAGATATTTTTCATGCAAGATATAAGATAAAATGATATTATTGGAAAGCTTAGTTATCTTTTGATAGCTGAAGTTGGGCTTGGGGTGATGTGGGAGTTGATCTCCTCTTCTATTTTCAGTGCCAATCTCTTGGATTTTGTATGCTTTTCTATATAAGTTGGCTTTTTAGCCTTGAATCATATCCCTCTTTTGGCAAGATTAGACTTTGCCAAAATATGAGTTTTGTAACTTTTTCAAATAAATAGGACTATTTTCAGATTCTAGGATGCTAGTATAGTGTATTTATGTCAGTAATTTGTATATGTGATATAATTTTTCTTTCTTGTCAAGTCCTGATTCTTACCTATTTATTAGTTGATTGGATTATACAGGTCATGTTATGTGTTTGATGTCTTTTGGTTAGAGTTACAATAGATATAAGTGGCTGGTTAGTGCCTTGAATCAGACCTATTCCCTCATTTTCCTCAAGCTTTGATCACTAGATTGAATCTTTTCATGAAATACTGATACATAAGAGTCAATTGAAATTGAAAGTTTAGTCTTTTTCTTTTCTAATCAGTGTTTTTAGGAGCTCAAATTGAGTGGATGAACCAAAATTTAAGTTTATCACCATCATTAGATAGGATTTTTTCTTCAGTTTTCTTTCTTCCATTTTCTCGATAGTTTGTAGCATAGATTAGAGATCTAATTGATACACCAAAGGGAGTTAGCCCTTAGAATCTAGAGATTCAATCCGCTGATTAGGCCACCCACAACCTAGAATTGTTTCCGTGTTTTAACAGACCGTGAAGGCTTGAAACTACCTTCACATGGGTGCGAGTCTGATTGACAATAGTTACCTAGTCACATGGTTGACTCAACTAAGGTAACATACTTGTATCATGTTTTTTAAGTATATGGAGCTTAAAATTTTTAAATTTTGGTATGACTCATATGATGGATTTGAGATAATATGACTCATTTGATGTTTATACATACATGATTTGTGTGAATATGTACATTGCTTGGGTTTGTTTACAGTTTTTTTGCTCTGTCTATAACAGGCATATGATATTTTGATGTGTGCAATGAATGTGTAGGTGAATGGATGACCAAGTGAGCAAACATGAACTATATAGAGCATCAAATGACCAATGAGTTCCTAGGATGTTAAATGTTGTCTAATTGCCTAGTTTTGTTTTGTTATATTGAGCTAGTGGTCTCTTATTTGAAATTGCCTAAATTTTTATTCGAATATTTGAATTCCAACTTCATCATCACATGATCCATGACCATTAGATCTTTCTAGAATCATTTTGAATATTTTTTGAGACTCATAAAGCCTCTTCCACTTACAAACCCTGAATTTCGGGTATAAGACATGTTTAAGGTGATGTGTAGTGCAAATTTTGACCCCCTATTTGTATTTTAAGTAGCCCTTCCACTTGGTAAAAGGATAAGGAAGCATATTTTTAACATCTTGGATGAAGTAGGAGATATTTATTTGTAAGAGTCCCATGTGAAATGTAAGGTGCACTTATTGCTTTGTAATATGCCCATGTGGGATGAAGGTGCATTAATTATTTTGTAAGAGGAGTTATGTTTTAAGAAGACTTTAGGGATATGGATGACAATTGGAAAGATCCCATTGGGTGAGCTCTTGAAAATAAATGCGTATAAGTAAAAGTAGCTTTTTACTTATGGAGATTCTCCTTTTCATTTTATTTTCATATTTTCTCTTTTAGCTCTTCTTGCCTTGTAAAAACAAGCTTTACAGATTTTAGTGGCCTTGGATTAAAGTTTGGAAGACAAAGCTTGGAGGAGAAAGAGATAGTTTTGTGAATAGAAATACCTAAGATAGAACACCTACCATGAAAATTTATTATGTGCCTTATGTTATTTATTATGCTTTCCATGTATTCTTCTTGCTTGAAATATATTTTTTAACTTTATTGTAGAGCCATTGTTAAGCTCACAACCTTCTTGAAGTGTGGATAAATTTAGGCCTTTGGCTATGTTCTTTTTGTGATCCCTCTTTAGGGAGATTTTGAGAATATTTGAGACTTGGTGGCTAGTTTCATGTGTTCATATTTGTTTTTTTGGTAAGGTTATGTAACCCAACTGAGGAGGCTAACCTTTGTGTGTATTTTGGTCCTATTCTTTTGTCTTGTTTAAATGCACTCTTTGGGTGGGGTTGATCATTTGTGATTAATTTTACAAAGGCATCCTTTCCTAGCCATCATAGGGATGGAGTTAATTCCTCTATGAATTGAAGAAAATGTGCTTGAAAGTGTTCCTTAACTATAAGACTTAGCTAAATAAAATGATTTACTAGTTTGGCAAATGGTAAATAACATGATCCATTGCTTTAAAAAAAACATTGATATATTGCTTATCTCTTTTTTTAATGGAAATTCGTATGCTTTTTCTTGTGATATTTTGTGGATTCTTGAAATTTATGTTTGCACCTTGATAATGAATTGGTTCAACCATTAAGTTGAGTAGGATATGTTAGTAGTTGTTCCTACAACCTCTCCTTGAAACTACCCTTTTTATTACTTGCTTCCTTGTGGTTGGTTGTGAGATGCTCTAGGTTGGGAGTTCTTGGCTCAAAGGTTGGCTAGAGTCTCCTAGTAAAGGATGGCAATACGGTTGGGAGGTGATCCCATCCTTGATCTTTTGGAGCTTGCTTGGAAAAAGAAAGTTTAAGAGCTTGTGGTTTACCTTAGATTCTTTTGTAAATGAATTTATAATGGATTGATGTTTTAATGAACCTTCTTCCGATGAAAAAAAAACAAAACATAAAATTGAAAACTAAACAAAATATTAATTATTTTTGGATTAGGCTTGGCCTTAGAGTCCATTGAAGGCCACCTAGAGTTTGAAGCTCAAAATAAAACTTTGTCTTTTGTGATAAGCCTATTCATCCTGGAAACTTTTTGTCAAGCCTAACACCTTATTGATTTGGAAAACAAGCCTACCATTAAGTTATTAATTGAAAATAAAATAAACCAATTTAAAGATGGGAAGCTTGGAGACAATATTAATGGTGGTTGTCCAAGGGTTTAGATGGTGAAGAGATGATTATGGACAAGTTATCCTTCAAACCTTCTTCCTTTTTTTCCAAATTTGAAACTATAAACTTGTGAGGAAGTTAGTGCTCTTTATAACATTATATAATTATTCCTTGAGTTTCCTTCCCTTTTTCAAATCCAAATGATGAAGTACAAAGGATTTGACGGTGGAGATTGGTTTCTCAAATATCAAGGGGATAAATTAAGCTATCTTATGCCCTTGTTGGCATCATATGAGACATGTTAGAGCTTTAACTTCACCCTTTTTGATAAAGAAATTGAACTTAATATTATATTTTGTTTTTTAACTTAAGGTATAATTTGATCCCTATAATTGGTAGGAAATGCCTGGGGTTTCATTTTAACCATGTGAGAGTTAGATTTGATCCAAGTGGGTTAACCAATGGTGACTCTCGTAGAAATTCTCAACCCATTCTCTTGGCTTGCAAAGACTACAGAGACACGTCACTTGTCTATGTTGGAAGCACAACCACTGAGAAGGGGTGGGAGGTGAATTATTGAGCTCTTAAAACTTTTTTCAAATTCTTTAGTTTTTTAGTCAAGCATCAATGCAAAATCCATAGAGCAATCAAACCACATCAAAGAACATAAAGACATAACACATGATATAGGTGGGAAACCCTTAAAGGGAAGAAAACCCACATTGATCACTGCATGAACTACATATTCTAAATCAAATATAAAATGAGTCAAAAATATTGTTGAACACCAACTTAACTTGAGGCACCAACCCCAAATAGTCAAGCACCAACTTGAAAAAAAGATTCAGTAAGCACCAACTTGTTAGGAAGCACCAACTTCTTGATTTGTAGAAATCAATCTATAGGAGGCTTCAACCCCCTTTTCCAAGCACCAACTCAGTTGCTTCAGATCATCCACCTTTCTCAGTTGCTTCTATCAACAAATGATGGTACAATTCTACTTTTTTTGCTTATCAATCATAGATTTTTTTTGCTTATCAATCAAATAAACACATTTGGCTCTTTCTCTACTCTTTATTTTTAAAGACTCTATCCTCTCTACATTCTCTACTCATCTCTTTTAGCTGATTTTGTATACTCTAGGATTAATCTTCTTATGAATCATTTGATGTTTTCATACTCACGCCTCTCTAGCCAATCATTCCTTAACAGACCTTTGCTCTGCTCCTTTGTGATTTTATAAATTAATCCTCATTTTCCACTCTTTAAAAAGATAATTTGATCTTTATTATATACAAGATGGTGATCAACAACCTATTGAAAGTCAGCCAAACAAAAATCTATAGTCATCTATATAATGATTTATTATCTTTTGAAAACATAATTCACATTAACTTATATAAAGCTCACTCACATAGGTCAGCCTGAGTGAAACAATTTTTCTGGAACAATCATACTTATCTATGATTCAAATAAATCATTTAATCAACCTTCTTTATGAAATTTGGTTAATACAATCTTATTCTCCATAATCCTTAGATCACCTTCCTTTACATAGAACAACTTATTCAATGGTCTTTAGTTTGAATTAATTCTGCAATCTATTTTTGTGTCTCCATATGATGTAAAATATAAATAACAAGTCTATTGGCCAATTTTCTACTTCACCAAAAACAACTTGCATGGCAAGCTACAAACTTAGTCAGTAGCTACGGACTTTGCAAAAACTATGAACTCCTATCAACAAAAATTCCAAACAACTTTCATGGTAAGCTATAGACTCAGTCAGTAGCTATGAAATCTATAGAAACTATAGACTCTATCAGTAAAAATTCCTTGACATCAATGACCATATTCTTTACTGAATAACAAACCCTTTGACATCAATGACAACATCTCAACAAACTCCCCATTTGTCATTGATGGCAAACCTTTACAAGCTGATGATCTGAGAAGATTTTATCATTCCATGAACATACCTTTACACTAGAACTTGACCTCAATTTACTCTTTTCCCTGTCATTTCTTGACCAAAGCCAACTAGACATTAGTTATAGAACTTTCTATTTCTCTCCTTTAAACAAGTATCTCTACTGCTGCACTATTTCTCCCTGAAAATAGTCAGCTTGCCAATTCTCCCCCTTTGACATCAATGGTAAAGGGTTGCAAAACTTGAAATATCTTTGATCCCAAACAAAGTGTTGCTTATTCAAAATTGATAATATCCATATTCATTTCCTTGATGAAAATTCCATAAAATTCTCCTTAGAAAATTACAAGATACTACTCACTGCCACTTGAACATTTTTTGACTGTCATAGACTCTTGACTCTTGATCCTTGGAGCAAAAAATACCTAGAGGTTAGATCCTCCTCAGTCCATACCTTTCTTAGTGATTGAAAAGAGAAGAAATTACTCCCAATACCTATCTTAAGAACTCAAATGTTGCCCTTGGAAGAGGTTTTGTAAAAAATTCTACAACTTGTTCTTTTGTGGTTACATACTCTAGTTTGACAATCTAATCAACTACCTGCTCCCTTAAAAAATGATACTTGATTGGAATATGGTTAGTCTTAGAATTCATGATTGGATTCTTAGAGATGTTAATGGCACTGATATTGTCACAAAATATAGAAGTTGGAATATCATTATTAATCTTAAAGTAACTAAATGTTCATTTCATCCATAAAACCTGTGCGCAACATGATGTTGCTGCTATGTCCTTAGCTTCAATTGTGGACAAGAAAACTGATGGTTGTTTTTAACTCAACCATGACATAATTCTTTCCAAGAAATAATGCACCACCACTTGTGCTCTTTTTGTCATCAATGTTACCTACCCAATCTGCATCGATATATGTTGTTAAAGTGAAATCCTTACCTTTTGAATAACACAAACCAAAGTCCATAGTACCTTTGAGATATCTGAATATCCTCTTGATTGATTGTAAGTGTGTCTCTTTTGGTTTTGCCTAAAATTTGGCCATAAAGACCTACTACTTACATGATATCAGGTCTTGATACAGTAGTATACAATAGACTTCCAATCATAGATCTATACAAGGTCTAATTGACTTCTGATGACTTATCTTCTTGACTCAACTTGTAACTTGTCATTGGAGTACTTACTAATTTACAGTCTTCCATATCAAACTTCTTCAACATTTCCTTAATGTACTTAGCTTGAGAGATGAAGATTCCATTATCTAACTTAACTACTTTCAATCCAATAAAAATGATAGTTCCCCTAAGATACACATCTCAAATTCTTACTACATTACTTATGCAAAATCCTTAGACATCTTGTCATAGTCACTACTAGAGATAATATCATCAACATACACAACTAGAATTAATTGATACTCACCTTTTGTTTTGATGTAAAGGTTGCTATCAGAAACACCTCTCTTAAACTCTTGATCAAACAAGTATCTATCAAGTCTTGCATACCATGCTTTAGGGACTTGCTTTAGCCCATATAATGCTTTTTTTAGTCTACACACATACTCCTTATTTTTATGGCAAAGAAAAAACTTAAGGTTTCTCTATATACACTTCTATATTTCTATTGATAAATGTAGACTTTATATCTATCTGATATATATTGAAATTTTTAAAATCAACATATGCCAAATATAGTCTTATGGCTTCTAGTCTTGCCATAGGTACAAAAGTTTCTTCAAAGTCAACACCTTCTACTTGAGCATAGCCTTTACATACTGGCCTTGCTTTGTTTCTCATGATCTAACCATCATCATTCAATTTGTTCTTAAGAACCCATTTGGTTCCAATGACATTCTTGTCCTTAGGTTTGGGAATAAGATCCCAAGCCTCATTTTTCTCAATCTGATTGATCTCTTCCTCCATAGGATTCACCCATTGCTTATCACTTCTGGCTTCTGAAAAAGTTTATGGTTCCATCTTTCAATATAGAGAGAAGTTTACATGTTCCAATGTATTCATAAACCTTCTCCTATTTTGCACTCCAACATCAATATCACTGATGATTTTACTTTCTATATGATTTTTTTGAATGAATCTGGAAGGTGCCCTTGTATCTTCCCATTCTTCTTTTTCTTGACTTTCTTCTGCTACTTTTTTTTTGATGTTTTTTCTTCTTCCTTGAGGTCAAGCTCCTCTACATATATTCTTGGTTATGTGTTAGCCTTCTTAGATCTGGTTTCATCCAATCTCACATGTGTACTCTCCACAATATTTTGTAGTCTCTTGTTATATCATTTATATTCAAAATTAACTAAAGAATATTCAAGCAAGATGCCTTCATCATCCCTTGAATCAAAATTTCCTAGATTCTCTTCATCTCTCTTGATGAAACACATGCTTTCAAACACTCTAAAGTGTTCCATTGAAGTTGGTCTACCTTTCCATAGTTCATAGGGGGTCTTATTATTGTTTATTCTGATTTAACCTTTATTTAGAATGTGTGTTGATATATTTTCAGTATCTCTCCAAAATCTATCAAACAATTTGGACTCATTTAACATTTTCCTAGCCATTTTTTGAATAGTCATGTTCTTCCTTTCCACCACACCATTTTGTTATGGTGTCCTTGTAGTCAAAAACTGTCTCTTGATTCCATGTTCCTTAGCAAAATAATTAGACTCATTTGACTATAATTATCTTCCTCTATCAAATCTTAAACACTTGATTTTTAAGTCCATCTCATTCTCAACTAGAACCTTAAATATCTTGAACTTATCTAGAGCCTCAGATTTCTTCTTCAAAAAAGCAACCCAACTCATTCTATTTTAATCATCAATAAGAAGCATGAAGTAACTTTCACCTTGAATACTTTGAATTCTAGCTAGATCATATCAATCTGTATGAATCAACTCTAAAAGTTTTGTAGTTGAACATTCTTTTATCTTGACCCTTTTTCTTGTCTATTTTTCATGTTGGCATGCCTTACACAGGGTGTTTGTAGGCTTAGTGATCTTAGGCATGTTCCTAACTAATTTCTTAGTAATTATCTTTACTAAGTTGTCAAATTTTAGATGTCCAATTCTTATGTGCCAAAGCTAGATCTCATCCACGTGACTCAAAAAATACTTGTCCTTCTTGATCTCATTTAAAACAATACAAATGATTTACAGCCCTATCAACATCTACTACTAATATTCCTAAACTTGCTTTTCTTATTTCACATCATTTAACTTGAAAAGTCAGAGTATGTCCTTGATTACACATTTAACTAACACTCAACAAATTATGCTTCAGTCCTTTTACATAAAACACATTTTTAGTTTTAGTTTTCCCATTGTCAAGACTTAATATTCCCTTGCCAACAATATTAGCTATTGTATTGTCACCAAACTTGACTGTATCTTTAGTAGTCTTCTTCAAAGATATACACTTATTCTTGTCACCTATTATATGGCTTAAAAAGCCATTGTCAATGTACCATATCAAACTCTCATCTTGAATGTGAAAATCAATTTGTGCTAACATAGATTTTTATTTCTTTGGACCATCATTTTCTTGCTCCTTTTTTAGTATTTTCAAAGGTTGACTTTTTATCAATTTGAACATACACCTTCCTATTTTGACTAGGGGTTTTACATAACCCAATCTACAAAATCTTCCAATATGTCCAATTCTATTATAGTTGTAATAAATCACACTATTTATATTGATATTCGACCCTTAGACAAATGAATTTGAGAATCTTTTTATAAATCCATGACTATTCATAACACTTCTCCATGCATGATTTTTTCTAGCATTTGATCTAAAATCTACAACTCTATGTCCAAAATGATTACAAGAAAAATAGTAGCCATGGAAAGAATCCATCTACCTTATTGCATTTAGTTGCCTAATAGGAAATGATCTTTGAAGATTTTTGAAAGGCATATTGACACTTTTGTTATCTTTGAGAGGAGCGATAATCTTCTTAACTTGTCCTGATCTTTGACTATCATTCACAATCTCAAATTTCTTGAGAACATCATCTTATGTCTTTGGCTTACTAATATTTTTCTCTTCCTTACTACTTTTTTGGTCATCTGTGTATCCAAGGCCTGTTTTGATGAGAGGTGACTTTTGACTGTTTAAAAGCTCATCAAGAATTCCATTATTCTTTTTAAACTTTTGACAATTTTTTAATTTGATTGTGAACTAATCCAAATCTTACTTTAATGAACCTATCTCATTTTAAAACTTATTTCAATCTCCTTCCTTGGACTTCAGACTTACATTTGCTTCTTCTAACTAATTATTGAGATTGTTGATGACCTCCCTAGCTTCCTTAACACTCTTAGTTATCTTAGTTTTCAAGATACATATTTGTTCTTCATGACTTTTGACTAGAGACTTCAAATTTTGATTTTTCTTTCTTTGACTCTTCAATTCATCCAAATCACTGATAAGTTCTATGTCAAGATCAACCTTGGATTCTTCTTCATCATCCATTAAGACTTTTTTTTTTGAACTATTCCCATATTCAACTCCAATGGCCATGAATAAATTTTCATCACTTCTATGGTCTGAATTGCAGTCATCACTATCTGAGATATCTTTATCATTGACTTTAGAAGAGTTGTTATCTTCTTTAGAATATAGACTCTTTTTGTTATTGAAAAACTTTTTCTTATAGTCACATTGTGTGAAATTTTTATTGCTCTTGTCAAACTTATTAGACTTCTTATTCTCTTCATCATTTTCTTCATCATTATTATGTTTTTCTTTTTGAGAAAAACTAGCAGCAAAATGACCAATACTACCACAATTGAAACATTTGAATAGTAGCTTGCCTTTGTACCTACCTAAACCTTTTCTCAAGTTCCTCACAAATAAGGCTTACGCTTTGTCTTCATTAATATCAGTGTCAATGTCAATTTCAACCTTGTTTATTTGTGTTTTATTTGCAACCTTGAAGGCTTCTTACCTTTTGGAAGATCTTCCATCATCAGTCCTCATTTCACAGGCAGTAAGTATTCCATGAAGCTCATCCATTTGCAACTTGTCTAAGTCTTTTACTTCTTTAACTGCTAACACCTTTGATTCAAATCTTGGGGTCAAGGATCTAATATTTTGATCAATAGTTGACTCATTAAAATTTTCGTCAAGATCTCTGATTATGTTGACTACTTCATCAACTCTAAGAAGACATGTTGTAATATTCCCTTCTTCCTTCATCTTTAGACCTGTTGACCATTTTTGGTCCAACAGGCCAAAATCAGTCCCCTTCTTTCCCTGCTGTCTTGAGCTAGTTCATTTTTTGATTTTGCACAAGTCAGAGAATTTCTATGAACTCTGCAGGTTTTATACAGACTTTACAGGTCCATTTCTATGGACTCTGTAGGTTTTCTACGGACTCTGCAGGTCCATTTCTATGGACTCTACAGGACCATTTATATGGACTCTGTAGGAGAAATTTCTACAAAATATGCAGGAGAAATTTCTACAGACTCTGCAAAGAAGTTTTCTACGGACTTTGCAAGTAGAGATGAGTTCTCGACACTTAGGCACAAAATGGACCATTTTAGATGCCTTCGCAGAGGGCAGTTCGGGACTCAAGTGCCCTTGTGGAGGGCAGGGAACACTTTCAAAGAGGCCACAGAGAAAAGTTGAAAAGGTAAGTTTCCTTCAAAAATTTGTTTAAGGCAAAAGGAGTACCCTTCAGAAGGGTTGTTTCCAATTTTCTCGAAGGGCATTTTTCAAAGGCAGTCGAAGAAGCAAAGGAAGAAATCCTTCAGACTTTTTATCCCAAAGGAATTCAGAAGGGCTATGAGCAAGAAAGACCGAGACAAAGTGAGAATAATTTCTTTGGAATTTTTGTCCGAAGGAATTCCTTCGAACAAAAAGTCTGAAGAAATTCAGAGGAAAAGCCCGAGAAAAATTCTGAAGGGTCAAAGGCAAAGTGCTCAAAAAAATTCTTGTGGACTTTTGTTAGTGGGAAAAAGTTAATGGGAAAATGTCTGCAAGAGAGTGTCCACAGGAAATAAGTTGAAAGGTCACCTTCCCTTCGAGAAGGTTCAAAACAAGAAGTCCAAAGGAAAGGAAGCAACAAGAAGCTGAGAGAAAGAGAAAGGCCGAAGAAAGTCCAAGGGGTGACGGGCCCAAAGACGTCAAAATCAATCATGGCAAACTAGCCATTAGTTTTTAAATAGTGACGGGCCCACAAACATCAATTTTAAGGTGGTGAAATAGCTGTTGATTTTTGAAAAGCTTAAAGAAGAGCCCAAGGAACTCAACAACCCACCAAGAAGATAGCCCTGAGGGCTGAAGGAGCTAGAAAGAGACAAAACCAGGAAGAGACAAGTGCATAAATAGACAAAATGGCCCAGGTGGCAAAGAAGAGGTGTCAATTTAGGGATTTATTCTTGCAGTTGGAGCAGTGATTGCCAGGTGGTCATCAAATGGCGCAAACAATAAGCGACGTGGCCTGCTTTCTCCACTTTGCATTTATGAGCAGACAAACTGTGTGATATCTAGAAAGAGCAGTCTTGTTTATAGAAAAGAGGTGAAACCCATGCTTTCACATTAATGTTTGAATTCCAAAGTCAAGATCGACGATTACATAGCATGGTTTTAGCAGGCCTTTTCTAGAAGAATGACATCAGCAACAATGACTTCCTCCTCCCAATGCTCACAAATGCACATGGGCTAGCTTGTCAAGAGCACCAAAGTCTTTTTCAGAAAGTGCCAAGTTCTCTTCTCTTTCTATATATTGTAAACTTCTCATTTGATAAGGATCTGATCTCTCAGCCTTAAGGCAAAGCTCTACCCAAAAATATCTAGGTTTGTAAGGTAGAACTCTGCCAGATTTTTACCTTGAATCAAGACTTAGCAACTTTTACCTCCATTTGAACTTGCACTCACACATATGTCTATGTTTTCTTTTGTGTTAAGTGATTTTCTTCTATGCTTTCCATAGAATGATTCCAGCATGTCTAGTGCATTGTGGAGTTTCTTCTTTTGTAGGTCTGCTAGAAGTGTCTATAGAAGGAATATAAGTGCATGTGAATAGGTTACCAAAGTGTGTCTCAGAACACCTTTGATAGTTCTTCCTCCCTGTATCTCTACGGACCTCTGACTCACTGATATAGAAGAGTTTACCACATCATATGAAGTGTACGACAACTTATTATTGGTGAAAAGTGTATGTTCAGGCTGAGTGGGTCATCTTTTTTGGTGTATCACCTTTTTAATTTTAGGTTTAGGTTCTGCTTTTTAGCATCCTTCTCCCTTTTCATCCCCCCTTTTCCATTTATTTGTTAGCAATAGGGAATCCAGGGCCTAAAAGATACATCAGAGGGAGCTAGCCCTTATCTAGAGACTCTCCCCCCAAGCTTCACTGGTCCCACAGGTGAGAGGGGTGTTTCCATTATTGCGTGTGGAAGGTAAGAGCTCGGCCTCTTTCCTAGGGTGCAATCCACTGTGTCAACAATTTTTGGCACGCCCGTTGGGACCAACTAGGACAAGTTGTGTCCAAAGAGTTGAAATTTTTTTGGTGTGTTCTTCAATCAACCAGCCTTTGGAGGCTTTTTTATCAACACCAATGGCGACTCTGAGTTGAATCAGCTAGTTAAGCAGTCTAGGTGCCATCAAGAAATCTTATTTTTTGTATGTATAATCCCATTGATAAGAATCATGGACTTTATATTCTTTCGTATAACTTTGATCAAGCTCTGAATTTTTATGCAATCCCCTCAAGCAACTCTCCTAGTTACCCTTCAACAATAAGGGAAGTGGCACTGGAGTTTGAGAAGCAGGTAATAAAAATAGACAGATTGGATGAGCAGTATAGATACCAGCAGGAGCTAATGTATAAAGAGGAGTGTTTGTTCAGGCAAGCTCATGCCTTACAATCCATGGAAGAAGAGGTAGAAAAATGGAGGAATCCATTCATGCAAGGTAGTCAGTCTTACGCACCCCTTCATATTCTAAAGAGAACCCCCTCTTATGTGCCAAATCCTTTCTATCAGATGGCACTTGCTCATTCTAGCTCATCTGATGAATCAATCGATCCTGCTCTTAATCTCGTGTGCCTAGCTTTCCAACATGCCTCTCTTCAGACAACTCTTTCTGTACATGAGCAGACCCTCCCAAATCTTCCCCAATCTCCTCAAGTCTTTCAACATGATCTCCAAATTCCAAATTGGAAGAAGGAAAGTCATGAACCAGCCCAAGACCTTGGAGATTCCAATCCCAAGATCATGAGCTGGAAGAAAATAGTAGAATCATGGGGCAGAAAAGAAGAGGAGGAGAAATGTTTTGCTCAAAACCTTGAAGGAGATGAGGTTGCTCCTACTCCTGATGATTATTGTGACCTCCAAGAAAGGCTCTTCCAAGAAGATCTAGCCAGGAGAATTATATAGTTAGAATCCACAACGAGATTCCTCAACCAATGTGTGATGGACCTATCTGAACACACCCAATCTACACATCTCCAAGAGAGCTATCAGGCCACACCTGATATAGATAAAGTGCTGACCAAATGGAAAGAGGAGAATCATTTGATTCTAGCTCAAGGACTGCCTCCTCTACCACATGTTTTTTCCACTTCATCCCTTCTCAAGGAGGAACCTATTCTACAGGAGGCGAGTGAGGAGCAGAGGATCCAATCTATAGTTTTCCAGAGGCTATCATGAGTGACAATGAAGAAGAAATCATCATTGATGCTCCTTGTGAAGACATCATTGAAAATGGAGAAGATGAAGGGCATGTATACATGTAGATGTTCTAGCAATATGAGGAGGAACGTAAGCATGGTGAGCTCTCTCCCCCTTTGTTTGATGAACTTCCTTGTTGATTCGATGAGGAGGGTGACTATGCTAAGGAGCCTAAATTGGAGGAGGATCATACGGATGTCTTTGAACAACTAGAGACTCTGATCCTTGAGTAGGAAAAAGAGAGGCTGGTCAGTCTTGAGGAAAATCTTGAAGAAGAGAGTTTTGAACAAAGAGGTGATGTTCTGTGGGATGAGAAACTAGTTTGTGATTCCATTTCAGACATCACAACTGTCACCCTTCTTTAAGAAGGCCTTGAGGGAGCAGAAGATGAGTTTGACAGGATCTTCAATGAAGCAGAAGGAAATGAGTCAAATCATGATGCATTGTAAAGGGACTTTACAAATCAAGGGGCTTATGGTGATGAGCCAACAACTATAAATTTTTGGGTGAAATGCACTAGCATGAAGGACCAGCATTCAACAAGCTTCTAAAGACAAGAAAAGTACATATATGTTAGAATCATGTTTGATTTTGATCCACTCAAATGCAGGCCAATCAAGGTGACAAGCAAGAGGAACAGGTCACTGACTCTCCATTTCATTCAGTCAATTGTCTGGCACCATAAGTTTCCTTGCTAGTAAGGGGACTTAAGAAGTTTTCCCTTTGATCCAGGAGGGAAGCAAATATACCTAGTTAGCTGTATATAGTAGTTTGCTTTTAGTTTTCTTTCTTACTTTCCCTAAGTGCTATTTGCACAAGTAGTGTTTTTAGCCTTGTGTGTGTTTTCCTTTTTGTGAGGGGTAAAAAGCTCATGATTTGTTTTGGGATCTCTCAAGGCTATTATTAACCTTTTCTTTTAAGTTGCATTCTGACTTTGTGCCCAATGGATTTTAAGGCAACTGGTTTCTAAGCATAGAAGCCATGCTTCTCCTAGGAGTCACCAATTTGTTGACATTTTTGGTCCAATAGGCCAAAATCAGTCCCCTTCTTTCCCTGCTGTCTTGAGCCAGTTCATTTTTTGATTTTTCACAAGTCAAAAAATTTATACAGACTCTGAAAGTTTTCTACGGACTCTGTAGGTTCATTTCTATGGACTCTGTAGGAGAAATTTCTATGGACTCTGCAAAGAAGTTTTCTATGGACTCTACAAGTAGAGATGAATTCTCGACACTTAGGCACAAAATGGACCATTTTAGATGCTCTCATGGAGGGTAGTTCGAGACTCAAGTGCCCTTGCGAAGGGCAGGGAACACTTTCAAAGAGGCCATAGAGAAAAGCTGAAAAGGTAAGTTTCCTTCAAAAATTTGTTTAAGGCAAAAGGAGTACCCTTCGGAAGGGTCGTTTCCAATTTTCTCGAAGGGCATTTTTCAAAGGCAGTTGAAGAAGCAAAGGAAGAAATCCTTCAGACTTTTTCTCTGAAGGAATTCCTTCAGACAAAAAGTCTGAAGGAATTTGGAAGGGATATGAGCAAGAAAGCCCAAGACAAAGCGAGAATAATTTCTTCAAAATTTTTGTTCGAAGGAATTCCTTCAGACAAAAAGTCTGAAGAAATTCAGAGGAAAAGCCTGAGAAAAATTATGAAGGGTCAAAGGCAAAGTGCTCGAAACAATTCTTGTGGACTTTTGTCTGTGGGAAAAAGTCTATGGGAAAATGTCCGCAGGAAATAAGCTGAAGGGTCACCTTCCCTTCAGGAAGGTTCAAAACAAGAAGTCCGAAGGAAAGGAAGCAACAAGAAGCTAAGAGAAAGAGAAAGGTTGAAGAAAGTCCAAGGGGTGACGGGCTCGAAGACGTCAAAATCAATCATGATAAACTAGCCATTGGTTTTTAAACAGTGACGGGCCCACGAACGTCATTTTTAAGGCAGTGAAATAGCCATTGATTTTTGAAAAGCTTAAAGAAGAGCCCAAGGAACTCAGTGACCCACCAAGAAGATAGCCCTAAGGGCTGAAAGAGATAGAAAGAGACAAAACCAGGAAGAGACAAAGTGTAGAAATAGACAAAATGGCCCAGGTGGCAAAGAAGAGGTGTCAACTCAGGGATTTATTCCTACAGTTAGAATAATGCTTGCTAGGTGGTCATCAAATGATGCAAACAGTAAGCAACACAACTTGCTTTCTCCACTTTGCATTTATGAGTAGACAAACCACGTGATATCTAGAAAGAACAGTCTTATTTGCAGAAAAGAGGCACGGCCCATGCTTTCACATTAATGTTTGAATGCCAAAGTCAAGATCGGTGATTACACAACATGGTTTTAGCAGGCCTTTTCTAGAAGAATGACATCAGCAACAGTGACTTCCTCCTCTCGATGCTCACAAATTCACATGGGCTAGCTTGTTAAGAGCGCCAAAGTCTTTTCCAAAAAGTGCCAAGTTCTCTTCTCTTTCTATATATTTTAAACTTCTTATTTGAGAAGGATCTGATCTCTCAACCTTAAGGAAAAGCTCTGCCAAAAAATCTCTGGGTTTGTAAGGCAAAACTCTGCCAGATTTTTACCTTGAATCAAGACTTAGCAACTTTTACCTCCATCTAAACTTGCACTCATGCATATGTCTATGTTTTCTTTTGTGTTAAGTCATTTTCTTCTATGCTTTCCATAGAACAATTACATCATGTCTAGTGCATTATGGAGTTTCTTCTTCTGTAGGTTTGCTAGAAGTGTCTATAGTAGGAATATAGGCACATGTGAATAGGCTGCCAAAGTGTGTCTTAGAACACCTTTGATAGTTCTTCCTCTCTGTATCTCTATGGACCCCTGACTCACTAATACAGAAGAGTTTCCCACATCATATGAAGTGTATGACAGCTTCTTGGTGAAAAGTGTATGTTCGGGCTGAGTGGGTCATCTTTTTTGGTGTATCACCTTTTTAAGTTTAGGTTTAGGTTCTAATTTTCAACATCCTTCTCCCTTTTCATCCCCCACATTTTTCCATTTATTTGTTAGCAGTAGGGAATCTAGGGCCTAAAAGATACATCAGAGGGAGCTAGCCCTTATCTAGAGACTCTCCCCCCAAGCTTCACCGGTCTCACATGTGAGAGGGGAGTTTTCATTGTTGCATGTGAAAGGCACGATCTCAGCCTCCTGCCCAAGGTGCAATCCACTGCATCAACAAGACCTTCAAATTATCCTCTATAGGTTTGAAGCTTTGCCAATTTTACCTTGGTATCACCTTCATAGATGAGTTGTAACTTGTTTGAAATTGTCTTAGTTGACTCACATTATATTACCTCAAAAAACTTAGATTTTACCAATCCACACAATATAGCATTCATAGCCTTTGAATTATTTTCACTTGTTTTCTTTCCTACTGTCAGTTGGAGGAGTTTGAGGGATAGTATACCCATCTACAACCGACTACCAAATGCCAAACCCAAAACCCATTAAATAGGTATTCATCCTAATGATCCAAAAGACATAATTACTTCCAATGAACAAAGGGGCCTTGTTTGTTGAAGACCCTTCTTATACTTGATGACTAGACATTGTGCTTCTAAGGATCTACCTTTCAGCTATCAAGCCTGACCTTGAAGAACATGCTTTGATACCAATTATTGGAAGCACATCCATTGAGAGGGGAGGTGAATAAATGAGCTCTTAAAACTTTCTTCTAATTATTTAGTTTTTTAGTCAAGCATCAATGCAAAATCCATAAAACAATCAAACCACAACAAAGAATATAAAGACACAACACATGATATAGGTGGGAAACCCTTAAACTAAAGAAACTCACATTGATCACTGCATGTACTACATCCCCTAAATCAGATATGCAATGAGTCAAAAATATTGTTGAGCACCAACTTATTTTGAGACACCAATCCCAAATAGTCAAGCACCAACTTGACAAAAAGATTCAGCAAGCACTAACTTGCTAGGAAGCACCAACTCCTTGATTTGTAGACACCAATCTACAGGAAGATTCAACCCCCTTTTCCAAGCACCAACTCAACTACTGTAGATCATCCACCTTTATCAATTGCTTTTATTAAAAAATGATGGTACAATTCTGCTTTCTCTGCTTATTGATCTCAAATTTATTTTACTATTTTTCTGCTTATCAATCAAATAGACACATTTGACTCTCTTTATCTGTTATTTATTTTCAAATACTCTATTCTCTCTACCTTCTCTACTCATCTCTTTTAGCTAATTTTATATACTCTGAGGTTAATCTTCTTATAGATCATTTGATGTTTTCATACTCATGCCTCTCTGGCCATCTATTCCTTAACAGACCTCTGTTATGCTCCTTAGTGATTTTATAAATTAATGCTCATTTTTCACACTTTAAAAAAACAATTTGATCTTGATTATATATATGATGGTGATCAATGACCTCTTAAAATTAAACCAGATAGAACTCTATAGTCATCTATATAATGAGTTATTCTCTTTTTAAAACATAATTCACATTAGATTATATAATAGCTCACTCACATAGGTCAACCTGAGTGACACAAATTTTTAATGGAAAAATCATACTTATCTGTGATTCAAATAAATCATTTGATCAACCTTATTTATGAAATTTGGTTAATACTATCTTATTCTCCATAATCCTTAGATCACCTTCCTTCATACAGAATAACTTATTCAATGGTCTTTAGTTTGAATTAATTTTGCAGTCTATTTATATGTCTCCATATGATGTAAAATATAGATAACAAGTCTCTTGGCCAATTGTCTACTTGACCAAAAATAACTTTCATGGTAAGATACATACTTAATTAGTAGCTACAGACTTTATAGAAACTATAGACTCTTATTAGCAAAAAATCCAAACAAATTTCATGGCAAGATACAAACTCAGTTAGTAGCTATGGACTCTGAAAAAACTATGGACTCTTATCAATAAAAATTCCTTGACATCAATGACCATATTCTTTACTAAATATCAAACCCTTTGACATCAATGATAACATCTCAAAATTCTATGTTGACCCAAGTGGACCTCCTGCACCAATGGTTCCTATCATAGATTACTATTGTTTGGTCTACATTGATCCAAGTGGATGTGCATCATTGGATTCTACAATAGATTAACATTTTTATTCAGTTGGGCTTGGATTGAAGGCAATAGACTCATCTTGAGGATCAATACTTATGTTTCAATCCTTATCACCTAGTTCTATCACTACATTACCACATAGTTATGATAGTGGCAGCCCTGAAGAAAATCCAACACATTACCATTATTGCACATCCAATACTACACTAATGGAAACAAACTTATCAGGAGGAGAACCGCCCACATGTCAATCCATCTCCATCTAATTATGCCACTATGTTACCACTCAATTCAAATAGTAATGAAAGTTGGTGATGTCATAAGGTAACCATCAGCTATGATGAGTCACACATGGAAGTGGTTCAAATTCCATAATGACTATCAACCCTCTCGACATATATATATATATATATATATATATATATATATATATATATATATATATAATGTCATAAGGTAACCATCAGCTATGATGAGTCACACATGGAAGTGGTTCAAATTCCATAATGACTCTCAACCCTCTCGACATGTAATATATATATATATATATATATATATATATATATATATATATATATATATGTAACCTTCTGTAGATAAGGATAAAAGTACCAAATAGGCTATAATATTTCAGCCATACATCTTTCTCAAGAGTATGCCATGTACATAACCAACAAATAAATAAGTACATTTAATAGTTCAATTTTATATATCTCTTTATCTTTTTATCTCTTTATATTTTACTCTATCTCTCTCATAAATATTCTGCACTTGCACGTAACTCGAACAAATTTTAATTTGGCAATTTATCCACCAGTTCACCACCTGGACACTGGATCAATGATATCATGGTAGTACATCTCATTCTTGTATGACCTATAGAAAATGATCAAAGTATTTGAGACTTGACATCAAACGTTGAGATCCATCAGGGTATCTACTATATCATTTTGACAAAATGGTCAAACCAATGAAAGAGGATATTCATGCCATAATCAAACCCAAAATTGGAGAAGCATTCTTGGAGTAGTGGAAATTTTAGCTCAACCAATTTGCATAAGTTCTTGAATGGGTGGCCCCATCAACTTCATCATTAACTAAAGATTTTAGTAGTTTAGTCCCCTTAGGCTTCAAGTAAATCTAGATGACGTCCCCATGTTTGAGGATAAAATTAAAACAAATGAAGACCTTGCCTAGTTAGATCAATTATAATCTTATATATCCATGGATTATTTCTCTGATGAGGAAAATATTAAGATTGCACTTCTTAAAGTTTCCTCACTTGTCAATAAGTGGTGGCAAACACATTCTTTGTAAGAGAAATACCAAATAAAGTATGAATCAGCTTGGGATGAATTCTTGGAGGCCTTCAAGGGTGAATATTACCCTAAATATGTCTATGATGATTGCTACATGTAGTGGTCACAATCACAACAAGGACCATACTAGTTAGTCTAGGCTTACACTGACACTTTTCATATTCTTTATGCAAGACTTGGCTCTTTCAATATGGATTAGACCACATCCTCAAATATCAAAGTGTCTTATGACTATCCATTCAATCTAGGATGAAGCAAATCAAAGTCAAGATGATGACTGAGGCCTATCGCTATGCAAAAACCATTTAAGAGGATTTAAAGTGTAAAAGGAAAGTAGGAGATAACCACTGTGCCAAAAAACACACGTACTTTAAATAAGAACAAACCTTCTAATTCAAGTAAATAGTGTGATAAACACAAAAGTATAATCCAATCCAATATAGAGTGCCATGTGTAGAAAAACTTGCTTACATGAATAGGAGCAGAGGATGATGTCAAGACCTCTAATGGAATCATTGGCACATACCCCACCATTCTAGTCAACACTGCACAGGCAAGCCCCATAGTAATAGATGTTGAATCAGAACACCTATTCCATTCACAAATGTGGGTATAAGGGAAACCACTATATTTTTTGATCTATGGTGGTAGAATGAAGAATATTATTTTTGCAGCAATTATCAAATGACTAAATTTTACAACCATGCCTCATTTACAACCTTGAAAATTGGGATGGTTTAGTTCCTACAACTAAGGTATATGTGTCACCCTTCAATGTTGATTCTCATATGATATTAATCAATTAAAAGAAGACTTAGTTTGTGATGTATCCACCATTGATGCCTATGATGTATTCCTTGGGCATCCATGCATGCATAGCCACAAGTGTATTACAACGAAAATCCACATAGTGTAGTTGTATTAATAGGCAGTAAGAAATATTATATTTTTGAAGTGGTTTCATGTTCAACACATATACCAACTCCAAAGAATATTGTGCCATAAAACTATGCATACTCAACCTTTTGCATTTCACCACAAAATGGTGCATGACCTCTTATGTAAAGACAAATCAGGTTCTATAAACCATGTTTATGCATAACTTATCTATGCCTGCATAATGAGTCACCATAATGGGTCAACTCTCACAACAAGACAAATAGTTCACCAAGTAACAACTAAAAGCCAAAGAGGGGTGATTGATCTAGGTAGGTTAACCAATAGTGATTCCCATGATAATGCTCAAACAATTATATTGGATTGAGACTATGAAGACACATCACTTGTATATGTTAATCCAAGTGGATCTCCTACACCAATGGATCCTATAAAAAATTATCAATGTTCAATTTGAATTAATCCAAGTGGACTTGCACCAATGGGTTCTACCATAGATTATCATTGTTATTTAGTTGGGATTATACTTATGGTTACATGATCCTCTCTAGGATCATCTCCTACGTGTGAATCCTCACCACCTAGTTCTATCACTAAGTTACCACAAATTTTAAACAATGATAGACCTAAAGAACATCTTATAGATTACCATTATTGCACATCTAATCCTATGTTAATGACAACAACCACATCCTGAGGAGTAACACATACATGTCAATCCTCTCCATCTAATTCTACCACCTTGTTACCACTCATTTCTGATAGTAATGACATTGATGATGTCATAATGTAACTGTAAGAGATGATGAGTCACAATGGAAGTGGTTCAACTTCCATAATGGCTCTTAGCAATATTGAAATGTAACCTATATATACATATTTATAACATACCACATATAAGGATATAAATAGAAAATATGTTATAATAATTCAACCATAAATATTTCCCAAGAGTATGCCATATACATATCTAACAGATAAATAGATACATTTATTTTTTCAATTTTATATCTCTCTTTGTCTATTTTTCACTATCTCTATCATAAAGCGTCCACACATGCACATAACTAGAATAGATCATCATATGGTTATTTTTCCACTAATTCACCAAGGCACTAGATCTAGGTTAAACCAAATAGATGATTGAACCCTCCTCATGTTAGTTGAGTGTTATGATTAGGCCTTGGGGTTGTGCAGATCGTTAGGTTTATTTTAGTAGTAGGTTGTTTTGGAGCATGTAGACCATTTAGAGTAAGTGGGGTTGGCATGGGTGCTTGAAAATAATTCAACCACTTTCACATCATATTTTTTACTTATTTAATCATGTGAGTTTGTGTGACATGTTGTGCATCTCATGCCATGGATTTGGCTAGCTTATAGGTAGTGTGTGTGCACTATATATTATCAAAAAACAAATTTTTTGTTTCATTAGGTTTTTTTCATGATGATTTTTATGGAATGATACATATGCAATTGAATTGGTGTCTATAGGAGTAATGCCATAAAGGGAACATTATTATGCCATTTTATTGCTACCATGAATTCAACCACCAAACATCATACTATTATATTATTTTTAGGAATCTATTGTTTAGATCCTAAATAATAAGGGTCTAAAATGACAAGAAAAATCTAATTTAATAGAAAAAAATATAGATTTTAATTGATAGTTATACAAGACAAAAATAATTTAACTTAGCTAGATTCAAGCTAAAATGAAAGATTCTGAGTCTAGAATTTGAGGAGCAAGACTGGGATCGTGTCAAAAATCTAGCTCTGGCTTCTATTTTCTAATTGGATAAGGGCACTAGAAATATGACACCTTAGTGTTCAGTGATATAGTCCTTCCCATTGATTTTATCTTGAGACTATAATATTTCTGGGTTTTGTTCGCATGCTTAATATAACCCTATGTACCAAATTTTAGGTCCTAGGTATCACCAAAGATTGTTGTAGGTTTGTTTAAATATTCAATACCTATATTCTTCTACACATATGGAAACAACAAATAGATCAAAAGCAAAAGGGGGAAAAATGGGTTAGGGGAAGAATGATTGCACAATAAAGAACCCCTATTGTTAAGATTGTTGCCTACATTAACCCTCAAGCTAGGGTCTCAGATCTGATGTAGTTCTCCCTTAGGGAACATGTATAATCAACATGCATGATTGATGTAAGAATGAATTTTTCCTAAGCCCTTCCTTGATCAAGCATGCAAATCTATGTGTGATACAGAGAAGTTGAGCTATACTATTCATTGATTTTATTATATCTAATGTGCCAAAATAGTAAGTGCTAGATATAAAATGCCTTGTGTAGTCCTTTATATAGGAGACTCACTATTTTGAATTTGGGAGCTTTATTTACATTTGGCCAACATTAAAAAACTTAGGAATGAATCAAAGAAAATGGGTAAGACTCATCCTATGAAAGAAACCAATCGTTAGAACTAAATTTGCTTTTGGACAATAACATCAAAAACTAGACACCCTGGGTTTCAACACTGTAGTCCTATTTGGGCACTACTATTCAGGGGGTATGGGACCTAGGGGGATGGATCTAGCTTGAAAGAGCTACCTAGGTCTGTAAGGGTTAAGTTTGGAAAGCTATGAATGACTAGGGATAAGTAAAGAGATGTCTATGGAATGGAGTAAGACTAAGACAAGTCAGACAAAGGGGCATGTTTAGATATGAATAAAAGCTCATATTCTCCAGTCAAAATCTCCTGTGAAAGAATTGTGAAAAGACATGATATGTGTGGTTACTTAACCAATTTACGGTGTATACATTTACCCCTCTTTTAATCTAGTAATGCAATTCAATGAAGTACTAGAGTAAAATAAAGATAAAAATATGCGTACCTAAACTTACCTATGTGAAGATAAGTGTGCTACAAAAGGCTCCAACTTCTTGGCTAGGGAAGTGGATGAATAACTGAAATAGTGCTTAGAGAAAGAAGGAATCCATATAATAGATGCCCCTTGTACTGAATCTGAATAATCTAAACTAGATTTGAGAAGTGCTCAAAGGTCCAAACCAATGTCTGCCCTCTATCCTACATAAACTCCTGGGTCTAAGTCTAAGTAATACAATGGACCAATCATTGTGGATGATTAAATGGTCCAAGATAGTGACAATTTGAGTAATGCCTAGGTGTAAAATTAAAAATCTGATAAATGTGTAAGAAGAAAATGGCATGTCTTTCCATCTCGATCTGTATAATACTGGAAGATGAAGGACATGAACATCTATGCCATGCCCCCAAATTTGGTATGTAAGTGATGCATCTAGATAATCTAAAAATCTGTATAACCACATGTGATATGATCTATCATGTCATGTCCCATGTGAAAATTGGAGATCAAAACAATGTGCTCTGCACTATTTTTATAATTTTCTATTTGGTTTATAACCATGTCATGCTATATGAAGTTGTATGTGTGAGACGTGTAGTAATATACATGCCCCTAAACTTGGTATTTGGATAGTTTGTATATCTATAAATTGAAGGTGTATACCTCTAAATATCTTGAGTAATGTTGAGTGACCCAATGTGATCTTAATCACTATATAATCTTGACCAAACTGAACTGAGTGATTCTAAACGACCCATATAATCTGAACCACTATATTAATCTTGACCAATCTAAATTGAGTGATGCCAAGTGACCCATATAGTTTGAATCACTATGTGTTTTGACTAATCTGAGCTAAATCTGATAATTTGACTGCTAGAGGTGTAAGAACCATGGTGTATCTATCTGTGCAAGTGAATAGGTGTGCTGGATAAGTGTAGGAGTAGGAATAGTAGGAATGATTCCCCCGTTTTGGGGAGAGGGATGAAATTTTTGATAGAGGAGGTTGAGCCAAAAGTGATGACCAGTGGAAAAATGTATAGGAACTTGGTTGGTATGTATTGAATATATCAAAAGTCTATTGTTTAATGGGTGAGATTAAATTACTAGGAGTGAAAGATATCTTTGATTGATCGGGATCAAAGCTTGTATCTGGGTATAGTAGAGATATAGAAACATTCATGTTGTGGTAGGAAAATAAGGTAGTAATAGATTGAATGAAGTGAGTGGTTGATTACTTAATACGCTGGGTTACTTGAATGTTTTGAACTAATGTTTTGATTAGTACGTACCAATGTGTATTATCAAGGTACAAAAGAGGTACAAGGATGTGTGAATAACATTGTAGGTAAATGACGTAGTGAAAGAGTAAAGGTTGTGTGATGTTGAAGGTAACATTTTCATGATTCTGTTGAATCAAATGGTTTGTAAAATGGAGCTATGGGGCTCAAGTTATGAGTAAAATAGTGTTTTGCTATTGAATAGAAGAGTTGGTTGATATAGGAATTGTAATTGACTTTGGGTTCATTTGTGTAGTGACTAGTTTTAGATATTGGAGCTTTGGAGTTCAAGATGCCTAGGAGATGAGCACCTTCTACGACCCATTTTGAGTAATTAGCAACCTAGACTGAGGCCAATGGGGAGATTAGCCTGGTGAATTATGCTTAACACTTGATTTGTACCTATTTAGAAGCCTATGTTGGGTATTTTTGAGTTGTTTTAACTAGTCTAATTTTTTTTGACTAGTTCCAATGCTTATGTCCTGAAGTTAGCGCTATTGTCTAAGATGTAGTGCTACTATCCAAGTTTCAACACTATAGTCCAGCACTAGTGTCCTATTTCAATGATATTGTCCACTATGGATGGTTTTTTGAGATTCTGATTTATTATCTATTATTTAATAGCTTGGCTACTTACTTGGCATGGTTATTTGATATATAGTCTATTTTTTAGTGTTTATAGGGTGAGGTGTGGATGTGAGAGTTACATAAAGGTCAGGTGATGGAGACACTGAGGATGCTACCATTATCTATTGATAAGCATGCTATTATGGATAGGGATGGATTGGGTCATGTATGTGCCCTGGGTATGGTGTAGTGAGATAGGTACATGACTACCACCTTATGTGTGAGGTGGAATGCTGATTCCTGTACATTCTAGCTTCCTGCTAGAGAGATCACTATTAATCTAGAGGATGTATACCACATTTTGCTTTTGCTTATTAGTGGGTGATGGGTGACATTACAATATGACATGGGTATAACTACCATTGATCATGCATCATTATACTTTTCTAGGGTGCCCTCAGGAGCACATCATTGAGGTAGTGATAGTGATGTGCTATTGTCAATGATTATGCAGTCGCGTGTTTTGTGATTATAGAAGTTATTAACTATATTGTTGGCTTCTTTGTTACAGTGGATGGTAGTGGAGTGTCTATTGCTTATAGGATGCATAGGGTGGTTCATAGCATTGATATGTATGGTACTATGTTCTCATAGGGTAGGACTATTCTTGCCCACTTATACAAAGATTTATATATATTTACACAAGAGGCATTTAGTGGTGGTGTAGGCATGATCACTTTGTTACATTTCTAGGCATATGAGCATGTAGTAGTTGTGCAACCTATTGGATTATTGAGGGTGAGTTGGGAATATCCACAACCATTTGGTGAGTGATGGATGAGTGAGTTGGCTATCTAATCTCCTAGGATAGA
Organism: Torreya grandis; assembly: GCA_037957365.1. NCBI lineage: Eukaryota > Viridiplantae > Streptophyta > Pinopsida > Cupressales > Taxaceae > Torreya > Torreya grandis. The sequence goes on along the minus strand of JARHVA010001447.1, from coordinate 1,617,807 downwards.
TCAATACAAGAGGATGCTAGATAAATTGGTGGCCCATGATATCATATGGAGGCCCTATAGAGGATTCCCTAGATGGCATAAGGATGTGGAGAAACTATGGTATATGTGGGTCAATTGTTAGTTGCATGATCATTGAGTTAGAGTATATGAGCGCTTTTAATACAAGTGCATGACTAGGTAGTTTGGTATTTGATGGGATGTTCCTCCTACAACATGGGTATGGTTAAGGAGTGCATGGGCACCAGTGAGAGCAGGGACTCATGCTAGACCGACTGAGGCTAAGTTGACACCATTACATTTGGATACATGAGATGTGGTTATAGATATTCTGATGTAGATGATGTGAGATGTATTGAGGCATGTACTACATGGTGGGCCAGGTGGTGATGGGATCCATTATATTCTATGGATAGAGTGGATGTTCCTGCATATGAGGATCTTGAGCCAATATAGATGATGGGAGGTAATCAGTGATTATATTTGAATTTTACCTATGTTTTTTCTTTAGTTTGGATATGAAAGTATATATCTAATGTAGTCTTGTACTTCTTATGTGTGCAGGTGGGATGGGAGGTGCACAAGACGAGGCACTTGTTAAGGTGGGTAGAGGAGAAGATGAGTTCTAGGAGACCATCATTAAGTTGACACTCTGAGATCTCACATAACATGTTCCTAATGATGCAGTGGAGGAGGGTTTGATAGAGTGAGTGACAGTTATGGCTGACATGTATGCTCATTTTTTTGATAGGGTTGCTATAGCTACAGCTTCATATGTTAGGGCAGCCAGAGAGAGAGATGAGTTTAGAGCTGAGTTGGATAGGCATGGGATGCCTCCACTTGATTGTGGATGACTATATGGATATTTAGTGGTGATATGTAGAATTGCATGAGGATCATGGTCAACTATTAGAGAAGGATAGTCGGTGTAAGAGGCATTCAAGATCTCAGGGAGGTGTAGGGTCATCGAGTTCTAGATAGGATTATGGGATGATCACTGTAGGAAAGAGTGAGACTGAGAGTGAGGGCTTGACATGATGTATATGTTTTGAAAACTTTGTGATATATATATATATATATATATATATATATATATATATATATATATAGATGTTGGCTTGATTTTAACTCATGTGTATTCATGTTATAGATTATGGAATATGTTGGTATATTGATTGTCAGTGGTTGATTTTAGAAATGGTTCATCTGGTATTGATTCCAACTTTGCATGTGCTTGGTAAATGGTACTTGTGATTTGGGATTTAATGTTTTGATATGTTTGGATGTGATGTTTTGATAATTGTGATGCTAGGCTTATAGATTTCAAATTGTAATCGTATGTAGCCAAAAATTTGTTTGTTATGGTAATTTGTAATCTATTTGGATAAATTTGAGTTGGTTTTTGGGATTGGTAAAGAAGGATTTGTATATGTTTGATTTGGTTTGAGTGGGAAAGTATTTGGATAAGTTTGGTTTGGTAATATTTGGAATTTGATAATCTGGTTCTAACTAGGGATGGCTATCTCGAATTAGGAGTGTTAGTTTTTAATAGGAGGGGAAAGTAAGATAGCACTGTTGACATAATGGATTACACTCGGGGCAAGGAGGTTGAGCTCCTGCCTTCCACACGTCAAAATGGAAACTCCCCTCTCACCTATGGGACTGGCAAAGCTAGAGGGGAGAGTCTCTAGGTAAGGGCTAGCTCCCTTTGATGCATCTAAGTTGTTTTGGTAAGTGCTAATATAGGTATATAGATATACAATGGGGGGTGAAAAGGGAGAAGGATTAAAAAAAACAAATCTACTCTAAAGAGAGGTGATGCACCAAAATGATTCGACCTTCTCACACTCACACTTGAAATTAGATAAACACATACATACACTTCAAACTGGTAGGAGGACCAGGCTGCAGGAAAAATAACATGGAGGCTTTAATGGAACACACAAAAAATAGAGACTCACCAAAGGTGATATAAAAAGGCACACTGTATAATAGTTCTTCTGTCTCTGCACTTCAAATACAACTCTCCTTGTCACTTGCAAAAAGTGGCACCTTATAGACACCAGGTATGTTGGTGTTGAACTTGTGGAAGCATCAAGAAGAAATGACTAAACACAAACTGACACTCAGACATACACATAGGTATCTAACCAGGATAAAGGTAAAAATGTGTTTATTGATTTTAGGTGAAAATTTACCAGGGCTTCGCCTTACAAATGTGGAAGATCCTTTCTCAAAATGACAAGTCTCCAATATATAGAAGAAGAAAAGAGGCCTTTTGGTGCCCTTTTTACAAGTGACCCATGTGCCTTTCGAGCATTAGGATGAGGAAGCTGTCTGAATATAATGCCATGTCAGCTCCTGTTAGGATTTGAATTTATGAGCCACACCATTTGCCTACTCTTCAATGTATATCGAAGAAAACAAGTCGCGTTGATCACTATTTGTGCCTCTTTGATGATCGCATGGTAGGCACTGTGTCAACCACTGAAATAAATTCTTGAATCAACACTTTTTTGTGTTACTTGGATCACTTCATCTACTCTTGTGCTTGGCTATTTTGCCTCCTCTTTGTTCTCTGGGCTCTTTATCATTTTCTTGCTTTGTCTTCTTCTGCTCCTTCAGTCCTCAGGGGTGATCTTTTGGTGGGTCACTGCATTCTTTAGGCTCATTCCATAATTGGTGTGTAAGCATTTTTTAAAGAACTAACAACTATTTCATAGCTTTAAATTTGATGTCCTCGGGTCCGTCACCCTTGGACTCTCCTTCGGCTTCTTGCTTTGCCCTTTTTGTTGAGAGTGCATCCGCCTTTGACACATGTCATAGTCCACTACTTAATCACTTAGAAGACACTTTAAAATGCATATGTTGACATGTGGCAGCTTCCACCAAGCTGATAATGGGACGTGGCAGCATCTGCTTACCTTAGAGGGTCTTTTGAGAGTCAGGCATAAGTTGACACGTGGCCGCTTCCACCTACTCTTTTTGCTTAACCTATAGGCTTTGGAAGTATTTTTTAGATTTATATGGAAGGCAACACATGGCCACTTCCGTAGAGCCTTCAACTACCTTAGAACAACTTTCAGGCCTCCTTTGGTTCTTCATAGATGCTGACACTTGGCGTGCTCCGCACAACTCTTAGTAACCCATTTGGGCCTACCAGTCTTCTCTTTGAATAATGAAGCACAAAGGAGAAACCCAAGAATATTGACACTTGTTGGCTTTCACCGAGCCCTACAGGGGACACGTTGCATGTTCTACTGCTCCTTCAGCCCTCAGGGGTGATCTTCTGATGGGTCTTTCTTTCAAGTTTTTTGCTTCGAGCCTTTTTCTATAGGCAAAAAATATGTAGGAGTTGGCTACTTTGATTTCCTTTGTTTATCCTCCCCGAAAGGGAAAAAACCCTTCAAATTTTTTAGAACGGTCCATCATCCTCGATGAGAGCCCCTCGCAAGGGCACATACCCTTCAAGTGGGCTTCTTCCTTTAGGCCCTGTTACTGCGGCCTTTCAGTGAATTCCTTTGGACTTTAGCAAAATTATGATGATTTACCTCTTTGGCTCCTTTTGAAAAGTTTCTTTCCCTCTGTAAGGGCTCCTAAACCCAAGACTACCCTCCATGAGGGTACCTATCCTTCGGCCTTGGGATTCACCCTTGAACCAAGCCGCTGAACCAACCCGTTGAACCAAAAAGGTTCAACGGTTCAATCAATTTAATGGTTCAATGCTGCACACTGAGCTGATTGAACCAAGCTGATAATTTGTTCATTTGAACCACTTGTTAAACTGTTCACTTGAACCAATCCATTAAACCACTCACTTAAACTAGTTCATCAGTTCAAGGCTGCACGTCGAGCACATTAAACTAAGCCTTTGAACTTTCCTCACCGCTTCAGCCATTGAACCTACACATTAAACTAGAGGCATTGAACCAAGTGATTGAACCAATGCATTGAACCAAGTGGTTGAACCAGTTCAATGGTTCAATGCTGTGCACTGATAAATTTTTTGATGGACTGATAGATTGAAACAAGTGATAAACCATTTGTTTGAACCTGCCGATGAACCAAGCCGAAATGTTGAGTTAAGCCAAAGTGTTGGAACTAAGCTGATGAACCAAGGCATTTGAACTTTGCTGATGAAATAAGTGATGAACTGGAGGCGTTGAACCAAGTTGATTGAACCAAGCGATGAACTCACTAATTAAACCAAGGTGTTGAACCAACGCATTGAACCAGTTCAACAGTTCAAAAGTGCCAACTCCTCTTGTGATTTTATTCAAACAAGAGCCCGAAGAAGCTTTTTAAAACCCAATACTATCTGAAACTAATTTTTTATCTACCAAGGATTACACCTGCTGAGTCCATAGATAAACTTGGACCTGTGCAAAATCAAAAAATAAATTGACCTAAAACAACAGGGGAAGAAGGGGACCAATTTTTGGCCTATTGGGCAAAAAATGGTCAACAAATTGGTGAATCCTAGGAGAAGCATGCCTGTTATGCTTAGAAGCTAGTTGCCTTAAAAATCCATTGGGCATGGGGTCATATTGTAACTTAAAGATCAGTAATAGCTCTGATAAATCTAGAAACAATCACGTAGATTCACCTCAAAAGGGAAAGAAAAACACACACAAAGCTAAGAAAACTACTAACATGTGCAGAAAGCACTTAGGGAAAATAAGAGAAAAACAAGGGAAAATATATACATGATGGAGAAGGGGCTCAGTGGTAATGCTTAAGATGTATCCCATTAATTGGAATATAGAGTTCTTCTCCATCCAACCTAGAGAGTTGGAATGCATTGTGCTGTTTACACTGAGTGATTACGTATGGGCCACTCCATAGGGTGTCAAACTTTGCATGCTTTCTAGGCTTAGCTCGGTCTTCATCCCATTTTAAGACAATGTCTCCTTTAGAGAAACTTTTTGATGAAGATTTCTTATCGAAGTGCCTCTTCACTTGCTATTGGAGGCTAGTCATGGAAGCCATAGCCTAGTCCCTTGCTTCTTGGAATTCCATCAACTCGCATAATCTAACCTCCATGCTAGTTCCTTCTTCTAATTGTAGTTGGTGAGTGAGATCCAAGGCTGGCAATTCAAGCGAAATGGGGAGCCTAGATTCCCTCCCATAGATGAGCATGTATGGTGAGTTGCCAATTTCCCTCTTTGGGGTGACCCTATCTGCCCATAGGGCTATTTTCAACTTGGCATGCCATGTCCTCTGATTTTCTTCCATGGTCCTCTTGATGATCCTGATCAAGTTCTTGTTGGTGGACTCAGCCAACCCATTCCCTTACGGGTAGTAATTGGATGAAGTGCTGAGATATATACCATATCTTAGTGCCCATTCACTTATTTTGGTTCCCAAAAAAGCTAACGCATTATTTGAGATTATGGTCACTGAAATTCTGAACCTCGCCACGAGGTCCTTGTAAAACTCCAAGACCGCACTTTCGTTTGCCTCCTTCAGAGCAACAACCTCTACCCACCTTGTGAAATAATCTGTGGTAGTCAGGACCCACTTGTGTCTAGCACTGGAGGGAGAATTGATCACCCCTATGAAGTCCAGGCCCCATTGCATGAATGGTTGCTCGACCTGAATAGGTTGTAAAGGCATATCAGCCAAACATTGCTTCCCATCAAAAAGTGTGCACTTTTGGCACTTTCTTACCTAGGCATGGGTGTCCCTAAAAAGAGTAGGCCAAAAATAGCCAGCTCTCATTATTCTTGTTGTAGTAGCTTTAAGAGCAAAATGACTGCCTGCTGGCCCATCATGGAACTCAGACAGCACCTTATCAGCCTGATTTGATTCTATGCATCTTAGAAGGACCCTTGAGAGATCCTTCCTAAACAATACTCCATCAACCAGGACATAAGGGAGAGACTGGAGCCTGAAGTACCTTCTTTTGGTCCTATCAAGACCATGCAGGCACTCACCAATGAGAAGAAAATGCCTCAGGTCTGATGTCCAATCCTTCATGATAGCTGGTTCTTCTACTATAGCTGCATCATGAATTAGTAAGTTGTCTTCCCTTTTCTGCTTGAAGTCCACAGTAAGGTGTTCACATAGGCCTCTTTCCCTCATCATCTTGGTGATCTTGATGTCTACATCATACTCCATTACCTTGGTGATCCACCCCACTCTCTTTTCATTTAGGTCTCGATTGGTCAAGAAATTCTTGACGCCAGGATGTGGAACCATGAGGTGAATCCTAGTGTTGGACATCATATGCCTAAATTTCTTCAGGCTTCATATCACTACCAAGACTTGATTCTCTACATATGTGTATTTGACTTTGAAATCCTCTAACCCCTGGCTAAAAAATGAAAGTGGTTGTTCAAGGTCATCACCATTTGCTTGGGTAAGCATGGCAGAGATTACCTCTTCATTGCCAAAAGTGTAGATGTTGAAATATTTTTTGAAGTCAGGGCTGATCAAAGTAGGAGCCTAGGTTATGGCCTGCTTGATGTCTTCAAAGCTATCCTTCCTTTGTGTTGTTCACTTGAACTCCTCACCCTTCCTCAGCATAGAGGTCAGTGGCTTAACTATCTCTATGAAATTTGGGATGAATCTCTGAATGAAATTTATCCTGTCAAAGAAGCTCTGCAGGCCTTTCTTGTGCTTAGGCAGAGAGATCTCCAGGATAGAACAAACTCTCTTGAGGTCAATGGATAAGCCCTTCTTAGACACAATGTGGCCAAGGAGTTTCCCCTCGTGAACAACAAACATGCATTTCTTCAAGTTGAGAGAGATGCCAAACTCTCTACACCTCCCAAAGATTTGCCTAAGGTATTTCATGTGTTGGCTCGCTTCCTTGGAAAATACCATCACATCATCGAGGTATACCAGCACATTGTTGTTTATCAACCCTCGAAAAGCCATGTCCATGGCTCAATAAAAGGTAGCACCAACATTAGACAGCCTGAAAGGCATCTTCTTGTAGGCAAACATTCCCCATTTAGTAGTGAAGGCTGTTTTGTGCTGGTCACAACTTTGCACCAGAATCTAATTATATCCTGAATATCCATCAAGGAGGGAGAAATGCTCACTGATCTGAAGGATCTAATTCATGCTCGAGAGAGGATAATGGTCTTTCAAAGAGACTTTATTAAGGTCTCTAAAATCAACACATAGCCTGATCTCCCCATTCTTGTTTCAGATAGGAACGAGATTGGCCAGCCAGGAGGAATGTTTGATTGGAAATATAATCCCAGACTCAATCAATTTGGCCAGTTCCTTCTACATGAGAGGCTCAATCATTGGGTTGACAAGTCTCTACTTTTATGTGATTGGCCTGGCACCTTCTTTTAATTCGATGGTGTCCTGGGTGAGTCTTGGGTTGAAACCCTTCAAATCACTATAATCTCAAGTGAAAACATCAACAAACTCCTGACACAACAAAATGAAAGTTTGCCTTTCTTGAATCATGTAGACTTTTCCAAGTGCAAGTAGCTTATCCTTGAAGATTTTAACCTCCTCATAATTCTCTTCCTTAGTTGTGATGCATGCCTTGTCGCTTCTCAATCGGTCATCTCCATTGAAGATACTCTCTAGAGTGACCAAACCTTTAGGGAGCTTATTGTTCTTCAGTTGAACAATCTGGTTGCCATATTGCTATTGCAGCTTTACCTAGTTCTTTGTAGCAAACTCAGCTTCTTCCTATAGGAAGAATGCTATTTGCTAGTCATTGTTGAAGACCTACTAGTTTTTAATGTTGTCAGGGATAGAGGGCCAAACTACCACCTTCAAGTAGCATGAACTGTAGTCTCAACTTATCTCCCTGGAAACATCGAATTGAGCACCAATTGCTGCTAGCCTATCCACTTGTTTGTTCTGCTCTCTGGGAATAGAGGTGATATTGAAAGCAAGTAAATCTTCCACCAAGTCCTAGAACCTATGCTTGTAGGACTTCAACAAAGAATTTTTTGTTAGATTTTAGCCTCTCACTTGATTTACAATCAGCTCGCTGTCACCCAAAACTTGCAACTCCTTGATTCCTCTTTTCCTTGCCCATTCCAGACCATAAATAAGGGATTTGTATTCTACAACATTGCTTATACAATAAAATTGGAAACAAAAAGCCAAAAAGTATCTTTCCTTTGAAGGGGAGACTAACATCGCTCCACCACCAGCTCCCAACCTACTTTTGGAACCATCAAAGTACAGCTAGGTAGAGGAGCTAATGTGGGAGAAATGGCCTAAATTAGAGGTAGCATTTCTGGGAAAATTGGCATATGGGGTCTAGGGGCTATTTTCCCAGCCTATACTAAGCAATTTTTAGCTGCTATAGCTATGTCATAAGCAGCAGGCATCACATGTCCTCCCATGGATTATATCATAATATCAATATCACTATTTAATGCTCTTAAATAATATAGGAAAGCATAGCTAGTAGTTAGTCTTACCAGAATGGGGATTCTATCCCAAGTCTTCTGAAACTATGTGTTAAGATCTTGCATATATTTGTGTGGGGCTCTTTTCATGGTAGTCGACTGCTTAGCAAGCGAGAGGTGGTCACTCTTTTATCCAAAATGGTCTATCAAGTGAGTACCCAATTCATTCCAAGAACTAATTGAATTTATAGCCAAAGGCCCATACCAGTCAAGAGCTTTGCCCTTGAGAGACAATGCCAACAATCTGATTGCGATATTTTCCTTAGTGACATTGTGAATATTGTAGAGATTAGCAATATTTCTGATGTGCTCAACGACTGTAATGGGCCCCTCTCCATTTAAAGAAGGCACATTTTTGAGGGCTGCTCTTAGGATTGGGTCATAATATGGGAGATTCAAGGGGCTCTGACCACGAAAAGCTGCAAAGGGTAATGCCATAGCTGGGATGGGATGTAACTACAGCCTTGCTGCATATGCATTCCTTACAACAAGTTTGGGAGGGTGGTTTGCTGAATAAGGATGGGTCTTCTCAAACCTCAGTCTTTTTGCTTAGTTCAAAGGCAATTCAATAAATTCAAAAGGGATGCCTTTAGAAGCAGACCGTGTGGTGACTTTAGGCATAAGAAGTCAGATTGGTCTTTGATTAGGAAATAAAGTTCTTACTAGTGGAATCGCTAGATGCTGTAAATAGTTGATTTGCTGTAGCAGGACTAGCATCAATCCTGAAACCTTATTGAATTATAAAATTGGGTCCCACTGGGCATGCCAAAAATTGTTGACACAATGGATTGCACCCGAGGCAAGGAGGTTGAGCTCTTGCCTTCCACATGTCAAAATGGAAACTCCCCTCTCACTTGTGGGACTAGCAAAGCTGGAGGGGAGAGTCTCTAGGTAAGGGCTAGCTCCCTTTGATGCATCTGAGTTGTTTGAGTAAGTGCTAATACAGGTATATAGATAGACAATGGGGGGGTGAAAAGGGAGAAGGATTACAAAAAAACAAATCTACTCTAAAGAGAGGTGATGCACCAAAATGACTCGACCTTCTCACACTCACACTTGAAATCAGACAAACACATATGTACACTTGAAACTGGCATGAGGACCAGGTTGCAAGAAAAATAATAGAGAGGCTTTAATGGAACACACAAAAAATAGAGACTCACCAAAGGTGCTACAGAAAGGCACACTGTATAGTAGTTATTCTGTCTCTACACTTCAAATACAGCTCTTCTTGTCACCTATAAAAAGTGGCACCCTATAGACACCAGGTATGTTGGTGTTGAACCTGTGGAAGGATCAAGAAGCAATGACTAAACACAAATTGACACTCAGACATACACAGAGGTATCTAACCAGGATAAAAGTAAAAATGCATTTATTGATTTTAGGTGAAAATTTGCCAAGGCTTCGCCTTACAAATGTGTAAGATCCTTTCTCAAAATGACAAGTCTCCAATATATAGAGGAAGAAAAGAGGCCTTTTGGTGCCCTTTTTACAAGTGACCATGTGCCTTCTGAGCATTGGGATGAGGAAGCCATCTGAATATAATGTCATGTCGACTCCTGTCAGGATTTGAATTTATAAGCTGCACCATTTGCCTTCTCTTCAATGCATATCGAAGAAAACAAGTCGCATTGATCACTGTTTGTGCCTCTTTGATGATCTCATGGTAGGCACTATGTCAACCACTGAAATAACTTCTTGAATCAACACTTTTCTACGTCACTTGGATCACTTTGTCTACTCCTACACTTGGCCATTTTGCCTCCTCTTTGTTCTCTAGGCTCTTTGTCCTTTTCTTGCTTTGTCTTCTTCTGCTCCTTCAGCCCTCAGGGGCGATCTTCTGGTGGGTCACTGCATTCTTTGGGCTCATTCCATAGTTGGTGTGCAAGAATTTTTTAAAGAACCAATGGCTATTTTGTAGCTTTAAATTTGATGTCCTCGGGCCCATCACCCTTGGACTCTCCTTTAGCTTCCTGCTTTGCCCTTTTTGCTGAGAGCACATCCACCTTTGACAGTTGTCTTAGTCTATTGCTTGGGCACTTAGAAGACACTTTGAAATTTAGACATTGACACATGGTGGCTTCTACTGAGCTGGTAATGGGACGTGGCAACATCTACTTACCTTAGAGGGTCTTTTGAGAGTCAGGTAGAAGTTGACACATGGCCACTTCTGCCTACTCTTTCTGCTTAACCTAGAGGCTTTGGAAGTATTTTTTAGATTTTTGTAGAAGGTGACACGTGGCCACTTTTGTAGAGCCTTTATCTACCTTAGAACAACTTTTAGGCCTCCTTTGGTTCTTTGCGAATGCTGACACTTGGCATGCTCTGCATAACTCTTAGCAACCCATTTGGGCCTACCAGTATTCTCTTTGAATAATGAAGCACAAGGAGAAACCCACAGATATTGACACTTGTTGGCTTCCACCAAGCCCTATATGGGACACGTGGCATGTTCTACTGCTCCTTCATCCCTCAGGGGTGATCTTTTGGTGGGTTGCTCTTTCGAGTTTTTTGCTGCGAGCCTTTTTTTGTGGGCAAAAAATCTACAAGAATTGGCTGCTTTGATTTCCTTTGTTTATCCTCCCCAAAAGGGAAAAGACCCTTCGACTTTTTTAGAATAGTCCATCATCCTCAGTGAGAGCCCCTTGTAAGGGCACATACCCTTTAGGTGGGCTTCTTCCTTTGGGCCCTGTTACTGTAGCCTTTCAGTGAATTCCTTTAGACTTTAGCAAAATTATGATGATTTACTTCTTTGGCTCCTTTTGAAAAATTTCTTGCCCTCCGCAAGGGATCCTAAACCCAAGACTACCCTCCGTGAGGGTACCTATCCTTCGGCCTTGGGATGCACCCTTGAACCAAGCCGTTGAACCAACCTGTTGAACCAAAAAGGTTCAATAGTTCAATTAATTCAATGGTTCATCACTGTGCACTGAGCTAATTAAACCAAGCTGATAATTTGTCTATTTGAACCACTTGTTCAATCATTTGCTTGAACCAATCCATTGAACCGTTTGCTTGAATCGATTCATCGATTCAAGGCTACGTGCTGAGCATATTAAACTAAGCCTTTGAACTTTCCTCGCTTGCTTCAACCATTGAACCTATGCATTGAATTGGAGGCATTGAACCAATGCGTTGAACCAAGCAGTTGAACCGATTCAACGGTTCAATGCTGTGCACTGATAAATTTGCTGATGGATTGATAGACTGAAACAAGTGATGAACCATTTTTTTGAACCTATTGATGAACCAAGTCGAAGTGTTGAGTTAAGTTGAAGCATTGAAACTAAGTTGATGAACCAAGGCATTTGAACTTTGTCAATGAAATAAGAGATGAACTGGAGGCATTGAACCAAGCGATGAACTTGTCAATTGAACCAAGGCATTGAACCAATTCAGTGGTTCAAAAGTGCCAACTCCTCTTGTGATTTTCTTTAGACAAGAGCCTGAAGAAGATTTGTAAAACCCAATACTATCTGAAACTAATTTTTCATCTACCAAGGATTACACCTGTTGAGTCTGTAGATGAACCTGGACCTGTGCAAAATCAAAAAATGAATTGACCTAAAACAACAGGGGAAGAAGGGGACCGATTTTTGGCCTGTTGGGTAAAAAGTGGTCAACAAGCACTGTGTGCATATTACCTACTTGAGAGTGGTTTAAGAATACAAAGGGTAGCTAGACCTTTGGCTCCATCATTTCCCTACTAAGTGAAGTTTACGAATGAAAACTAGTATGACTATACATTGTATTATTCTATGTTGTATCACTATCTGAACCCTATTGGCCAAGTGAAAAAGTGCCCATAATGCTCATGCTGTGTAGGAATGTGCTTTGTAGCTGATACTATCTTTTATGCATTTATTATAGATGTACGTGGAGGTTCTAAAAAATGCAACCTAATTGGATGTGCAACTAAAATTGTGTACTGTGGAGGAGACTCATTGATTCATAATCATAGTGGATTGCTACATGAAATAACACCATGTGGCCTTTGATGTGATGCATATGACTAATTAATAATCAAGATGAAACTATAACATGTGATGGGGGTTCATCTAATCTTAATTATATCAAGTTGCTACGTGATATAGGACCCTACACATCTTCTCGTAGTGAATATTTCTCATGAGTGGTACTCTAATACTATGCCTGTGACTCTATTGGATATGTATATGGAACTGCACTATGTATCCCTCAAACTATGGTGCTATATGTAGGCTATTGTTAATGTACTAGCTTCCAAAGCTTCTAAGGTGGTAGAATAGGAGATATCCTATGAGATTATGTCTTAAAATTTGCATTACGCTCATGATGAGTGTCTAATGATTCTTGTAAAAGAATGTCCTGGGATGACTCAGTCATGGAAGAATGAGGTCTAGGGTTCCATAATGGAGGAGATCTCTATGCCCCCTATGTGAATGCTATGATAACATTATTAACACATCTAGTAATGCAATCTCTAAGTCCAAAATAGTCAATATCTCTATGTCCACAGATATGATGATAGTTGCAAAAAGGCTGATGTGGCTGTCTATGTAAAAGATGTGGATCTCGTTGGTGAATAGAAGGTAATATGATTAACCTCCTATCTAGTAGTGTTGATAAAATGATAGATGGACTATCTCACTCTAAATCAAATTGTAGTGGTTCTTTACTATTGTTATCTGTAGTACATACTATAGGTTGTGCTCTAAAAACATGTTCTTTGTTCTTAACTAGTTATTTTTCTGGTTGTGGTCTCCTACCTTATCTAGGATAATATGGATGCTGAGTGCTAAGAGTTGTATTTGGAGATGCTATTGTGAAATATAGAGTAATTTGATCAATTGAATCTACCTCAATCAATCTCAATTTCTTTTCCAAAGATAAAACTGTATAACACAAATGTTTGAAACAAGACTTTGTCTGATATAGTAGATGCTCAAGGAGAGGTTGGTGAAGCCCCTTGATAAATATATGTTGAATCTCTAGATCTATTGGTTTGTATATCAATATTAACATGTGAGCCTTGAATCTTAAGATATACTCACTAACTGGCTCTGAAGAATTTTGATGTAGTGTGGCAAGTTTCTCATATATAACACGAGGGCCCATGTTTATGATGTAATATCTGAGAAATGCCTCCTCTTAAGTAATCATATGCGTGCAATGAACCAACAAAGAGTAGATGAAAGAACCAATTATGTGCTTCCCCCACTTATGTATATTGGAATAACTTGAGTAGAATCAATGGGATCACATGAGATGGCAAAGCCTTTCAAAAGGCTTGAAGATGTACAAATGGATCTCTAATTCCATCAAAGTGAGGTAATGATGGTATCTAGAAATGCTTAGGCAATGAAGATTTTATGAATTTCTTCAAAATAGGGTTACCATGTAGATCATTGAAATCCATCAAAGATTTATAAGCTTTGTTTTTCAGGGTAAGGAGATGTACTTGGTGTTGTAATTCACCAATGCATTCATCGAATAGATGATCTCCTAGGATGGTACATTAGTATCTTGAAGTGGTTCATTTAATCATTGAATTTGATTGTTAATTTTAGCCATGGGAAAGCTACATTTTTTAATTGGATCATAAAGAGGGTGTGTGCTCACTTGAACCTTGGGAGTAATGGTAGCTTGGACCTTACTAGAGGGATGTGGGATACCATTCTCTTTAGGTGAAGGGTGATAATTGGGTTCTACCATAGTGGGGGATGGCTTGGGGGATTAATTGGTATCTTTAGTTTTTTAGTGAATCACATTTGGAATGCATAGAATATGCACTATTAGAATTAACATGTGTATTATTTGAAATAGAATCATTCATAGAAGTACAAACAACATTCAGAAGTGCAATATGTTTGAGAGAAGTGAGAGAAGAGTTGGAAACATGAGATGTATATTCTTCTTCATTATGTGCATAATTATCATCACCATTATCATATATGTAATATTGTTCATAATTAATCTCATTTTCATATTCATTGGCATGTTCACTATCATATTCATTATCAATTTCCATCGTTGCTAAGGAGAGGTGTAAGAGAAAGATTTAATTCCTTTCTAATATGCAATAAGTTATCATTGGAATTTGAAATATCATGTGTATCTATGTTATCCATGGATGGAGTGTATGCATTTTATTCATTTTCAACATGAGAAGTAAGAGTAGAAGAGTTATCATTTGAACATTCTTTTGAAAGAGTAGAGTTAGGAACACATAATGCTTCATTTGAATTATGCTTTAGTAATTTGATTCTATTGCATTTATATTGTTGTATTTTGAACATAGCAGTAGAAAAATGTAGAGAGAGATTAGGTTCACATGGAAGAAAATCATCACCAATAAGAGGTTCACTTGGAAGTGCATGACTAATTTGTGCATTTGGTGCATTGTGTCTAGGAGAATGAGGTGAAAAGTATCTTTTCCATTTATCAAAATTATTTTCATTAGAAGAAATAAAAGAGATGGGTTTAAGAGAAAAAGATTCATCTATTTATGATTCACCCTCATCATTGCATATATCATCATATCCTTCATTACAACAATAGTCATTATCTACACTATAAATTAAATCATTTTCTATAGTTTTAGCTAATGTGCTATTTTTCAAATTTGTCCAATTATTGTCATAATTGTAAGAAAATTTTAGAAATTGATCTATGGGATGAAAGGAGGAATTACCTTTGTGGCCATTTTATCACCAAAGAGAATTTTGAAAAGTACTATGAAGCAAATAAATGCACAAAGAGCTACTAACATTAAATTTTGAAAATTACTTTTGATAACCCAAATATTTTGCAATAAATTCAAATTATTTTTCTAAAAATGGTGAGGGAAATTTGGGGTTTGAGGACCTAGTTTTGAAATCTAGGGTTTTAGATTTTTTGAAAATTATGTAATAATTTTAAATTATAAAAATTATTTGAAATAGGATAAATGCACAAAAATTTATACAAAAATTAGAATTTTGAAAATTAAATTTTTACACAACAAACTACTAACTTTGAAATATTTTTTGACAAGGTAATTAATTTGCAAAAATTCTAAAATAGGTTTCTAAAATTGGCGAGGAAAGGCTTGGTGTTTGATGACCTAGTTTTGAGAATTAGGGTTTTAAACTAGGGTTTTAGAATTTTTAAAAATTATGCAATAATTTTAAATTCTAAAAATAGTTTTGAATAGGATAAATGTACAAAAATAAATACAAAAATTAGAATTTTGAAAACTAAATTTTTGCACAAGATAAGAAGGAAAAACCCTAAGTGTAGCTAGGGTTTTGAGTTTGTTTAAAGTAAGTTGGGTTCACCAAATGTTTTATAATTTTTGAGAACCTATTGTTTAGATCCTAAATAATAAGGGTCTATAATGATAGGAAAAATTTAATTTAATAGATAAAAATATAGATTTTAATTTAGAATTATACAAGACAAAAATAATTTAACTTAGCTGGATTTAGGCTAAAATGGAACATTCTGAGTTTAGAATTTGAGGAACATGACTAGGACAATGTCAAAAATTTGGCTTTGGCTTCTATTTTTTGATTGGATAGGGGCACTAGAAATAGGACACCCTAGTGTTTGATGCTATAGTCCTTCCCAACATTGTTGTCCTAAGGCTAAAAGCTTTTTGGGTTTTGTTTGCCTGCTCAATATGACCCTGTATACCAAATTTTAGGTTTTGGGAGTCATCAGAGCTTGTTGTAGATCTATTTCAATCTTCAGTGCCTATATTATTTTAAACACATGGAAATGACAAATAGATCAAAAGAAAAAGGGGGAAAAACTAGGTTAGGGGAAGAATGATCGTATAATCAAGAACCATGTTGTTCTGATTACTGCGTACATTAACCCTCAAGATAGGGTCTTAGATCCGATGTAGTTCTCCCTCAGAGAATGTGCATAATCAATGTATATGATTGATGCAAGAATGATTTTTTCGTATGGCCTTCCTTGATCAAGCATGCAAATCTATGTGTAATACAAAGACGCTGAGCTATACTATTCATTGATTTTATTATGTCTAATGTGCCAAAATAGTAAGTGCTATATATAAAATTCCTTATGTAGCCCTTTATATAAGAGACTCATTTTTTTGAATTTGGGAGATTTATTCACATTTGACTAACATTGAAAAACTTAGAGATGAATCAAAGAAAAGGGGTAAGACTCATCCTATGAAAGAAACTGACCATTTTAACCAAATTTTCACATGGACAACAACACTAAAAACTTGACACCTTGGGTTTCAGTGTTGTAGTCCTATTTGGGCACTATTGTCCAAGGGATATGGGATATAGGGGGATGGATCTAGGCCTAAAATATCTACCTAGGTCTATAAAGGTTAAGTCTAGAAAGCTATGGATGACTAGGGATAAGCAAAGAGATGTTTAGGGAATGGAGTAAGACTAAGACAAGATAAACAAAGGGACATGGTTAGATGTGAATAAAATAACATATTCTCTAATCAGAGTCTCTTGTGAAAGGAATATGAAAATACATGATATGTGTGGTTGCTTGACCAATTTAGGGTGTATACACAAACATATTGATACCCATATGTCTAGAGGAGTGAGTTTGAAAATATGGGACACGAGATTTTGGAGGATGGTAATTAGACCTAGCCAAAGTGTAAATTCATCCCATGTGGTTATGGTGGTTAATAATTATGATACCTAAAATATGTGGCCACATTATATAGAACTCAAAAAATACATTATCAAAGATAATTTATCTATTCCAATAATTAATTATTTTTTAGATAAGTTACATGGTGTTGTCTAATTTACGAAACTTGACCTTCATTTAGGTTACCATCAAATTTGGATGAAAGATGAGGATATACATATAAAACTTTCAAAACTCAAGTAAGGCCATTATTAGTTCTTGGTAATGCCTTTTGGTCTCACAAATGTACCATCTACATTCCAAAGTTTGATAAACATTGTCTTTTGGATTTTTTACAAACATTTGTCTTGTTATTTTTTGTTGACATAATAATACACATGAATAAATGATAAGAACACTTGACACATGTGAAATAAGTACTGATAATTTTGGAAAAACATCAACTTTACACAAAACCTTCCAAGTGTGATTTTGGAGTAAAAGATGTGGATTACTTGGGTCAAATTCTTTTGCATGAAGGTGTCAAATTATACCCTTATAATATCAAGGCTATGATAAAATGGAAATTTACAAAAACCTCAAGATCCTTTGATGATTTTTAGGGATAATAATTTACTATCATCGATTTGTTGAAAAACATGGAAACATAGTAGCACCACTCATATCTTTGTTGAATTATTCCATATATTGGAATGAAGCTACCACCAAGACATTTGAGAAATTGAAGGAGACTATGTACACCACCCTATTTTTGGCTACCCCATTTCGAATACATTCATTATTAAATGTAATGCATTAGGATATGAAATGGGGAAATACTCATATAAGAAGGGCGATCCATTGCATTTGAGATTCTTTAACTCAAGGGTAATAATTTTGTAAAGCATATCTATGAGAAAGAAATGATGGCTATTCTTCATGTAGTAAAAAAAAGGAGACCTTATCTGATGGGTAGACACTTTAAGAAGACTAATCATGATAGTCTAAAATAATTCTTGGAATAGAGGTTGCCATTTGAAAAAACAACAAAAATGGGTAACCAAAATGTTGGGATATGACATGAAGATCATATATAAGAAAATAAAGTATAATTTAGTAGCAGATGCACTATCTAAGAGGGATGAATCCAAAGAGGAATTTTTATGTAGAATGTCCATATGAAAGGCAAATTAGGTGGATGATGTAAGATCATAATGAGATAATGGCATTGATACACATGTTTTGATTTAAAAGCTCCAAAAATATTCTAGAGTCTCAAACAAATTTGAGTGGAAATGGAATGCCTTATTATATAAATATTGATTATATATGTGAAATAATTCTATCCTCAATCCCAACATCCTTATAGAGATCCATGTATCTCTAGTAGGAGGGCATTTACGATTTTTGAAAACTTATCATAGAATCGAGACAAAGTTGTTTTGGGAAGTACCCAAGGGGGATATCTAGAATTTTTTGGTTGAATGCATGATGTGTTAGCAAAATAATGGTTAGGCAATTAAGGCCTCATATCTGATACAAACCTTATCTAGTCCCAACAAATGGGGGAGGAGGTTTCTATGGATTTCATAAAAAGGTTATGTGGGTTGGAATATAATTATTTTATCATGGTAATCATGGATAAACTCATAAAATATGCCTATTTTTGTGCCTTTTCACAACCATTCATAGCCAATACAATAGTATTTTTTTTATAGATACAATTTAAAATCTAAATAGTACCCCCAAAGATCATAGTAAGTGATCGTGATCCTATCTTACAAGTATTTTTTGAGTTGATTTCTTCTCATGTTTAGTTACTTAGTTGGTTTATAGTTCATCATATAATTGCAAATTTGATAGCAAAATATATTTAGTAAATAAATGCCTAGAGGGTTATCTCCATTTGTTTGTATCAAATAAATAAGAAAGATGGGTTCATTCTCTACCACTAGTAGAATTTTGGTATATCACTTCCTTCCATAACTCACCCAAAATGTTTCCATTTGTGGAACTATATGGGTATCATCCCCCATCCACCACCTCATCCTTGAGGGTACAAACAAGGTTTCAAATTGTTGAACACATTTAACACCAATAAGAAGTATGAGCTAGTCTAAGAGAGAATTAGGCTATGGCATATTAGCAAGAGAAGTAGAAAATGGATCAATATCATAGTAAAAATAATTTTGAAGTGTGTGATTGGGTATTTGTGAACTTGTATCCATACAAGAAAATTTACTTGAAGCAACATAAAAAAGATAACCTAATTTATTCTAAGTAATATGACCCTTATCATATCTAGTAAAAAAATGGTAATGTTACATAAAAATTGGAGCAACCTCATTCTACATGCATAGGTCTAGTATTTCATGTCTTCTAATTGTATAAGGTAATTAAGTAGAGAGTATATGATCAAACTAAGTTTTCATAGTTGAATGAGGAATGTAGAGTCATTCTTGAACCTAAAAAGATCTTTAAAAGACATACTAAAAGGCTATGAATAATGGAGATTAAGGAGTATTTGATCAAGTGAAAAAATTTGACCACCTAGGATGCAACATGAGAGGATGAAGCGTTACTAAAACAACTTCTAGATGTAGTCACTCAAATTTTGTCATGAATACTTGATAATGTTCGTTTTGGCCCACTTTCACTTTGATTGTCTTGAACACTTAATTTGGACATATTTTTCCACCTCATTCTATCCTAAGTAGTTATAAGAACATATTTATTTATTGATTATTATCTCACACTTATATAAATGTTATTAATTACTAAAACCTATCTAAGCATTTGTACAGACATCCTAGATATTTAACTTCAAATATTGCCCTTTATGACAAAATTGACTATTATGGGTCAATAATGGCAATCGATCTTGGCCCCTATGGGTCGATCCTATCCTTCACCTTAGCAATGGATAATTTTAAAATTTATACCCTCCCTTATATATTGATCTATATATTTAGGATAAATAACATGAATATTTCCATATTTAGATTGTTATAAAGGCACATCTAAGTCACCTAGTCTATCACTTGATATTTTCACTAATGAGGCACACTTATATTATTTTACATTGAGAAAAGATTCCATATTCTTCCCAAATTTAATTGTATTCATTTGAAACAAATTTTATCCAAGTCAAGATCCTATCTCATCCAATTCAAAGAAAATAATTAACAAGAATTCAAGTTATCTCTAGATACATACATGTATCAAAAGCATCACAATCATACAAAGCACTCTAAGTGAAAGAACTATATAGGATTTATTTATCTCTTTGTAGTATTGGATACATAGGAAAAAAACAATCATCACAAGGATGATTAGGGTTAACTCAACCCATTACACCCCCTTTCTCTTTAAAGGGTTTTCATTTATTGCAATCCCTATTAGGGTTTCAACTTTGAAGAAGATAATTGCAAGTCATCTTCATGCATTTGAAGGAAATATTTTTGCACACATGCATGTTTAAATTAGATACAGATAATTGTGCCATAATTTTCTTAATTTTTAGTAAAGGACATAATCAATTAGTAAGAGACAATATTGGTAGTCAATCCTTCCAATTAGTGTTAAACTTGATTCGTGATAGTTATAATTTTTTTTTACATGCATAACTTAGTATGATATAATCATTTAGTCATGTCTCAATCAAATATAGTTAACTTGCAGACAAAAAACAAGTAAGTCTTCTTATGTTTTTCATAGCTAGTTTTTTCATTCGTTCACACTTCATATATTATAGTACTTTAATTTCATTCTGCTAATTGAAATTTTTTTACCAAATTTTCTATCTTTCAATCTAATTTATCTTAATTAGAGTTAATTTCCAAGTTAATTCTATATTTTGATAAAATATCATAGTTATTCAACATTGAGGGAACCTTTGTTTTTAATGGGAGGGGAATGCTACTTCCTTAACCTATAGCCTGTCTATAGATATGTGTGGTCTATTTGTGGCCTATAAAGCTTTTACCATATCTTGTCACATTTATTTATGTTCTCATATTGTTAATAGGGTCAACCTATGGAGTATCATAGCCTAAATAAGGTCTATATAAGAGGTAGTGGTTAGTACTTGAGAAACATATTACAAATTTTGTTCTTATAGCATCATTGTGAAGGTTTCCCCTCGAAGTGGCTTATTATTATATTTATAGTATTCTAATCTATTGTTAACTCTTAGTGTGGATGTGTAATATTCTTATTTGTTTCTTTATTCTTGATAATTATATTTTCATCCCTTATTATTAATTGGTTTGATTGATCTATGTAATTTCATTACATTTTCCAATGTCCTTCAAACTGAAAGATACATGAAAAACATGATGATTTTTAAAAGAATAGGGAAGTTCCAACTTGTATGCCACATGATTGATCTTATCGAGGAATTTATAAGGACCATAAAAATTGGGTGCTATTTTATAATGACCCTTCATATTTAGCGAGGAGTGCTTATAAGGTTGTAGCTGAAGAAAAACAATGTCCCCTATATCAAAATCACATTAAGAGTGGTGTTGGTTGACATGTTTTTTCATGTGGTTTTGTGACATATAGAGGTTATCCTTGAGATTTTAAAGAATTTTCACACATATTGAGTGTGGAATCTATTGCTTGGGCCTTGAACTTCCTATAAGGTATGTCTAAATATATGGTAGTGGTTGACCATAGAGAACTTCATAGAGTGTCATCTTGGTGGTAGTGTAGTATGTCGAGTTATGCCACTATTGTATGAATGGTAACCATTTGACCCATTGATGTTAAATGAGGCATATCATTGCTGATAGGTCTCTACATATTTTATGACAAATGTTTGTTGGCCATATATTTGTAAATGGTAGATGGAACTCATTTTAAGTTGGGTGTTATAGCAATGTGAAATTTCTTTCCAAAAGTTACTAGTAAAAATGGAATCATGATCATGAACATTAAAATAAAGTATTGCATGTAGGTGTAAGATATAATCAATACATTTTTGGGTAAAAGTGGATAATGTAAAATGATGGGTGAGGGTTCACAAGTGGGCATACTTGGAAAGGTGTTCCACCACCACAAGAATAGCGAATTTCCATCTTAACTTTGATATCCATTCAATGAATTCCATGGAAATGTATGTCTATAATTTGATGAGAATAGGTAATGACTAGAGCATGTTTGGGGTTGAGAATGTTTCACCTTTGTTGTGTTGATAAGTTCCAAATTTTGTGAAAAATTGTTTGATGTCATGTTTAATACTAATGGTGAGACATGCAATTACAAAAAAAAAATCTCTCATAGTGATGATATGGGCACCAGTACAAAATGACCTTTATGCTATAAATAGTGACCATCCTAAGAGTAATCAAGTTGATTGAAAGGATTAGTGGACACTTGTTTGATATGATTATCAATTTGGGCATCCTAGTACCATTATTGTTGTACCTCATGCACCCACTTTAGAATGAGGAATGATAGTGCACACAAAGATGCAATTTGTTCTTCATGTTCATGAGACAACACATTTGTGACAACATTGTCCTTAACTTTATTTTAGGTAATCTCATAGTCATATCCCATCAGCTTGGTTTCCCACTTATATTACTTGGGATAAGAGACTCTTTACTCCAATAAGTACTTAAGACTATGATGGGCTATTTTGATGCATAAATGTCTCCCTACTAGGTGTGGGGACCACTTCTTTATTTCATGATGGATGGCTAACATTTCCTTCTCGTATGTTGAGTGGGTGAAGTTTTTCATTACAAGTTCCTTATTGATGAATGTGAGATATTGACCTTCATAAATTATGACAACTCCAATTTGACTTCCCAAGACATCACTTTTAATGACAAAGGGTTTGGAGAACTCAGGCATAATAAGAACTTGTGTAGTGCACATTATCTTTTTGACAAGTTTTAAGGCCATTTATTTTAGCTCTAAATAATGAAAGGCATCCTTTTTCAATATGGTTGTTAGTGGAGATAACATTTTCCCATAGTCCTTGAAGAAATTTACATAATATCTAGTGAAGTTCAAAAATCTAAGAAGGCTCTTGAGTGTTTTGGGTTTAGGCCAATTTTTCATAGCCTTAATTTTTTAGGATCCATTTTGACTCCTTCCTAGAGACCAAATACTCAAATTTATTTTTATCCATAATAGAATTTAGACCATTTAGTACATAACGGGTTCTTATAAAATATTTAGAAGGTTTGTTATGTAAGGTTCAAATTCTCCTCTCATGTATGACTATAAATAAGGATGTTATCAAAGAATACTATGATGAACCGTCTAAAAAATAGATGGAAGATATTATTCATTAAGCCTTATAATGTTGATGAAACATTAGTTAGGCCGAATGGCATGATTATAAAATTTTAATTGTCATCATTATTTTACAATGTTTTCTTAGGAATATCTTCTTCCTTTTTTCAGATCTAATGATAACATAACCTTAAATCAAACTTTGAGAAAAAGTGGGCACTATTCATTTCATACAAAAGATCATCCTTCCTAGAAATGGGAAACTTGTCCTTGATGGTGACTTTTTTAAGTGCTAAAATTTTAATATAGAGCCACCAAAACCCATCTATTTTTTCATATGAGTAACACATGGGAAGAGTAAGGGTTGATGTTTTCTCTAATGACTCTCACCTTCAACAATTCATACACCATTTTTTAAATTTTAGACTTTTTAGAAATGGGTACCAGTAAATACTAATGTTTAAAGATACACTATCTAAAACAAGATGGATGGCATGATCTTCTATTCATTGTGGAGGTAACCTTTTAGGCTCCTCAAATATGGTTGTATGGTTATATAATAGTTCCTTTAATTCTAGTAGTTGGTTTGAATTAGATGAGTCATTGAGCTAGATGGCATAAATTTGGGTGACAATCCTATGAGATCCACTTTTCAACAACTTCTCCATTTGATCAGAACCAATGACATTTCTTGATCTTAAAGTGAGTCTTTTTGAGGTGTGTTGCTAGCCTTTATCGACATCCATAGTTTAAATAATTCTCAGTGTGTGAATCCATTATGCTCCAAAAAGTGTTCACAACCGCTTAGAGGTAAAAAAACAAGTCTAATTTGAAATAATAATCCCCCACTAAGATTTGGACATTGCTAAATTTTCCCTTAAAAGGTAAGGTCCCCCATTTTTTATCATGACTTCAAAACTTGAATAAGAATACACATAAAACTAGATTATTTGGCTATATAAGGATCGATAAAGCTATGTGTGCTTCTAAAATTAATGAGGATTGTGAGGGGGTATTTTTAAAAATACCCCTAACCTTTGTTGTTTTAGGAGTAATGATGGTAGCCAATACGTGCAACAAAATTCATAGTGTTTTGTCATCTTTGATGTCATGTTCATTTTCACTTTCTTCCTTTTGGGGATTTTCATATATCTTCTCATTCATTGAAATTTGAAGGTGAGTCCACATCAAGAAGGTACAATTTTTGTTCCAAAAATCAATGACACAATTTGAATTTATCATTGCATTTGTAACATAACCCAATTTCTTGATGGGCCCACATATTAGCTTCAGTTAGTTGTTTGATAGTTATAGGGCTTGGGAATGGTTTTGTTTATTGGGGAATGAAATTATTGAATGACTATGATTTAGATGACTTGTGATGATATGTGAACTTATCTTTGACCAACTCATGCAATCTAATGGTTGTCATCATATATTGAGTTTTGAACATTTTGACGTCAGCTCTAATATCCTCTTTTATGCCATTGATGAAACAAATTTTGAATAATTTATTTGTCAACCCTTCCATTTTTTTGGCTAATTTTTAAAATTCTATTTAATAATCTTGAACAAAACTAATCCACCACAATTTGGTTAATTCTCCAGTGAAATCCTCATAAACACTTAGGCCAAATTATACTGATGGGATTTCATAAATGAAATTCCATGTTGACATACCATTAGATTTCTCATATGATTGGAATCACTAGACAATATCTTTCTCCAAGTTGAAGGAGGCTATAGGTACCATGTCTTAGAATGCAGTGTCATGCACATAAAAATGTTGATATGCACTATATATGGAAAGAGTGGGATCTTCTCCATAAAATATAAGGAAATTCAATTTGGCACTGGGTGGCATTCTCCTAGATTTAGAGTTGTGTTCAGAAATGTTGTTTGGACTAATCCATAATGTGCAACCAATTAATTTTTGGAGAGTTTCCATCATGATTGTCTATTATTCATTGATGGTAGAGGGTTTGGATTGGATATCATCCCTTATGGAATGCATTTATACTACAATTTTTGAAATTTGCTGCTCCATTTCTTTGATCAGGTTAGAAGCAC